>OX352735.1:18750000-20000000 GCA_947095525.1 Trisateles emortualis | reverse complement strand
AGAACCCTTTTACAGGTTGAATTTTTAACAATCCTTTTTTAGCGGATGCCTACGTCATAATAACTATCTGCGTGCCAAATTTCAGCGCAATTTGCCCCTCTAGACAAGTGGCATAAACGGTAGTCGAATCGAAAAGTCAAAAAAGCAAATGTATGGGATTTGACGTAAGTTTACGATATGATGTCGCAAACTTTCGTAATATCCCATACATTTGCTTTTTTGATGTTTCGATTCGATAACCGCTTTTGCCACTTGTCTAGAGGGGCAGTTGGTAGTGGTTTGAGCTGTGCATTGATACATCAGTCAGTCAGCCAGTCAGTAACGCTTGCCTTTTATATATACAGATTACTATCCGAAGATTTATAAACAGTGTCCACGTGTTGTTGCTTGCCGTCTTTATACATGGACAATGAATCTGAATGTAAGTAATTTACTTATTCCTAGATCCTGCTCGCTGCTCCCGCCTACGTGTACGTATATTGGTTATCGAGATAATAAGTATCCTATGTCCTTCTTCAGGATAGCATCTATAATCGTTGCAATTTCATTAGCATCCGTTTAGTCGTGAAAAGGCAGCAGACAAACAGAGTTCTTTGTCATCTTTATTACTGGTAGTGGTTTTGTTCTTAGTAAAATAAACAATTAATCTTTGAGGTTTGAGGGGTAGGGCACCATACTAGCGAGCAAGCCCGACGGGGAAGGACTGCCCCGTTACAGAAGACCACCGCCAAATAACTACACACAGTGGTGTAGTTGTGTTCCTGTGTGTGAGTACAGGTCTCCAGCGCTCATTTAGGGATGAGTTTTGAAAGAAACGTATTCCTATTCTGATGAATAGGAATACGTTTCTTTCAAAACACACACACTAAAGCCCTGGTGTAAAAAAAATGGGTTGGCAACACGCAAGTAATATTTCTGGTATTGCAAGCGTCCATAGGCTACGGTAACTGCTTCATATCAGGCGGGCCGTATGCTTGTTTACCACTTAAGTAGTATATTAAAAAAACATAGAAATTTACGTTTATTTCTATATAAATTAAGTCCCTGTAGCTCAAGTAGGTACTATATGTATCCTGATTGGAATTTTCCAAAATAAAGACGTCTACGACTGCACCATGTTTTTATATCCCTATTAAAATCATTTATTAAAGGATTAATAACAAGATATAAGCTAATTTATGACGCAAATTCTTATAGCAAATACATATTCCATTCGTCAATGTCAGAGGCACTGTCTCAACTAATATGCTTCAATTAATTTATCTCCATATATTGACCCATATAATTTTATACTCAATTTATTTTCCTTGCTTCTCATAGTATCATAAAAAGTAGATGTCCTGACGTCATAATAACAGCAACAGCTGCTAGAGCGGTTTAACGAGCGCAATAACTCAAAAGAATAATTATATAGTACAGTGTAGATGTGGTTAAGTGTGCCAGTTTGCGGGTTAGTAGTGCAAATGTAGAGAATTGGCGTGAATACTTTGCGTACTGAGTTTTACAAATAAAATATTTATAATAATTTTAGTGTTGTTGGAACAAAGTTCCTTATCGCGCATTGCGAAAGGGGGCTAGACGGAAAAAAAATAAGACCAAAAGTTGTAACGACACTTTTTGTTTTTTTTAATTATTTTGGCGAATTCTCTAAACGGCCAATAATAATATGTCAAATTTGTGTAAGGAGGTATTTAATCGAAGAGTAAAGTAAGTAAAAAATAAATTAAAGGTCAAATAGTAGCTTTTAATTAAATGAGTTATGGTTGAATTTCGACCACGGGCAATCACTAGTATAAGGAGTCTTAAGAAATTATTTCAAGTATTAATTTTGAGAATAAAATAAAATTGTGTAGATAATTCTGTAAAGTACTTTTTTATTTTTATCTCTAAAAAATCATAATAAAAAATGGATACTCGAGTAATTATTTTCTTTATACCTCGAATAGAACTTAACATTAGTATTTTTATAATAAGGAACTTCGTTCCTATCTGGTGTCCCACGACACCACTCTTTTTTTGTTTTTGTTGGTGGTTTACCAGAGCTCCTTGGCGAAATGATGTATTGGCAGCAATCAGACCGTTATCTAGTTTACCTAGACGTTGTAAACGTACATAAATGATGGTGACTGTTCATCATCAGACAGGTTGCTGCCTTTTTTTTTTCTTCTTATAACAAATATTCGCTTATAGACTAAGAGCGGGATTTACCAACTATAAGTCTTATCTTATCCTAGGATTATAATATTTGGTTAATTATATAGCAATTTGCAATATAATCGTGGGTAATAATACAGCGTTTAGTAAAATCGGCTCCGAGAACATCAAACCTAGCGGGGAGACCAACAAGAAAAATATTTACCATCAGAAAACAGCTTTTTAATTTTCATTAACTCGTTGGTTTAGTTCACTTGTGTGCAATGAACAAAAACGCAAACCATTGATCAGTAACGTACTCTCTAGAAACATCTCTACGTTCAATAAATACAGTTCCGTGTCATATTGATTTATTTACACTGTCAAGATTATCATAGAAATAATTAATGACACGAAACGCCAATTCTAATAGACGTTATTATACCAACCGTCACACTACTGCACACAATAACATTCACAAGTAATTTTATGGCACACTAGTTGAAGCATGCGGGCTTACCTCTATATTACTTTTAGACTGTATGTGCCGTCATATGACTGGCAGCTTGGCTTTGGCTAGTGGCAGTTATTTTGTTGTTAACGCTTACAGTTACATCTTTATTCACGTTATACCTCTATATAAATTTATTCAATTTAGATCATATATTATATAATATTATATGGATGAACTCTTCCATCACTATAAAGAATTATCACGAGGACTATTTTTGTTCTTCAATTTACTTAAAATATATAAAATGGCAGTATACTCTTCCTAAAACTTTTTTTTATACTACTTGTGTGGCAAACAAGCATACGGCCCACCTGATGTTAAGCAGTAACCGTAGCCTATGGACGCTTGCAATACCAGAGGTATCAAGAGGTATCACTCGCGTGTTGCCAACCCATTTATTGACACAAGGGTTTTAAGATGGAAGTAATCCTGGGATAGGAATACGTTTCTTCCGAAACGCATCCCTAAATGAGCGCTGGAGACCTGTACTCACACACAGGAATACAACTACACCGCTGTGTGTTGTTATTTGGCTGTGTTATTTGCTCACTGTCCGACTACTGTTTAGCTACCTGTGCATACATATCAATACCTAACGATGAAGATATGAATGTATGAACTAAAATCTCGGACAAACACACAGACAAACAAGTTAATACGTAGTCACAGTTGCGCACACGGTATTTTTTCTTGGCAGTATATTTGCGCTTATCAAGTTTTTTCCTCCGCATCCACTTCGTGTGTAAATCATTATACGTATTACACTTTATTAACGCAGTAATTACATACTTGTTGCCAACTATTCAGAATGTGCGAACATTAATATTGTTAGCTTTTTATACATAAATATGTATGCATGTACAGGTAATTGATTTACCATTTATACGGTCTGGTTTCGCGGTTAATTTTATGGTGATTCAGTCGTTACGGTTTGCCTTTTGGGACGCTTGAAGGCATACTTAGTTTGTAGTGATTTCTTCATCTGTTACTCGTTTTACGCTATACTAATATAAGTTGTTATAATAATAATCATTTATTGCAGAAATAATCCATATAACAATTACAATTTAAACAAACGACAATATTACAGTAATATTAACATTAAATTAAAAATAGAATAACGTAAAACTAAATAAAAACTTCCCAATATCAGGCTGCTATTTCGAGTCATCGCTTGTAGGTCCTGACAGTCTGCTAGACTCCTTATAATAGTTGTAGTACTCTTGTTATATTTTGATCTGCTTGCCAGCAGCAGAAAAAGGAGGGCCTTATACTGCTTGTCCTCTTATACAACTATGTAGTATTACCGGTGTTTTCCTATTAACAAGACAGTTCTCATGCTGTAATGTTCTTACTTAACAAGAAAAATAGAGATGGCACTAGAACTGTCTGGCAAACGTTGTATGGCAAATTACGTTTTTGTACAGTAATAATCTTGTTACATAAATTAAAATACAATATATCGGCCTTACGATCAAAATATCACAAATTCAAATTTTATTATTTTAATGACGTAATTTACTGTTATCTAGTTACGTGAAAGAGAAACAAACATCCATCTATCCATCCATCCATACTCACAAACTTTCACATTTATAATATTAGTAAGACAGAATACTTAATGACCATACCTACTGTTCCGCCATGTAAATAATCGTTTCATTGTAGCGATATTACAGCAGAGGAGGCTTGATGACTTCTACAAAGCAAGTAATTTGAAATAAGAACATAGTGAATTCGTTAGGATAGCAACAACAATCTTTATTTACTAAATAATGTCCTCCTAACCGAATTTGGGCTACTGCGGCTAATCTCGACGAAGACTAGCTATCTGCTCAAACACAAGAGTACTCTTTATTCCCTCACTCTCATAGTCCTATGGGACGGAAATCCGACACAACTGGAAACAGATCAGGCGTAAGAGCAACGGGTTTACGTGCTTTCCGAGGCTCAGGGGTGCAAACACCGTCAATTTCCAAACTCCGGACATGAATGATTGAATTGATGATTTTTTTGACTAAGAAACAAAAAAACCCGATATCAATTTTTAGCCCGACCCGGGAATCTAACCTGGGACCTTGTGCAGCAGTCACACACATCGACCACTGAGCCACCGAGGCAGTTTTTTATGAAACTAACAAAAAAAATGTTTGCTCAAATGTCAAAATCACCTATAAACAAACTCATGACACCCTGTGTCATGAGTTTGTTTATAGGTGTAACCTATGTGTGGAAAACACATTACTTATGTTTGCTAAACAAACATTGTTACACAAGTGAAATATTACTACTCATTGGCACAACACTAAACTGTTAAAACCATCTTGACTAACGTTTTTTTTTGTTTTTAAGCGCGAAAACGAATGATTGACGTTCTAAAACTAAACGAAATTTTATTGAATTCAATACAAAAATATTCGAGGTATTCCTCGAAGCGCTACCATTTTGAGGCGCACCTAATGAGGCGCTCCTTTTTTATTCCTCGGAGCGCACCTTTTAGGAGGAATAAAATTTTAATATTTTTAATTGCTATCGGGAGCGCTCCTAAAAGGTGCGCTCCGTGGAATAAAAAAGGAGCGCCTCATTAGGTGCGCCTCAAAATGGTAGCGCTTCGAGGAATACCTCAAATATTCAAGATATCAAAAGACAGTTAATTAGGTAATATTCGTATTTTAGTGGCTTCATATAGGTACCCTATATGAAAACTCTAAGGAGACATTAATCCATCTATATTTAAAAGACGTCTGCTGTAAGCATTGGTATACACATCTCCCAAAAATGTACACAGCATTTGATCCAAAAATATATATTGTATCAACTTATATTTATAATATTTGCAGAACTTGCCATGATAAACAAATTTATATAACATAAAGCACACAAACCGTATGCAACAACACAGCAAACAACCAAAAATGATGGACATTAAACTGAATAGTAAATGATATCGTTCCGGCAACAGGATAATGTTCATTAAACAGCTTCATTTGTGCCACTTTGTGGGCGGTGCGTGGCGGCTGTACACGCATTTAATTGCAAATGAATTATGAATATTTACCGGTGTCATTTTGATGTTGAAGTGTTGTGCCGCAAAATGTAAGAGGCAGCGAGTTGATCATTGCGTAAAATGCGGTGATGAAGGCACTAATAACATTTTCCACATAGTAGTCACTAGCTAATCTTATTTGTTAGTAAAATTAAATAAATATTTGCTTGATAAAGATTTTGAGCTATATAGCCGATATAGCTCAAAATCTATATCAAGCACTTCAAATGGCCGTTATCTGACTTCAATCAAAATAACACTAAGTTGAATGGATCGCAATTCGATATAATATTTTCAGAAATTATAAAGTCCGTGATAATGGTAAAAAAAATAAAAAGCAATAAGTATAAGAACTTGCTAAATATGCAGCAACATATTTATGTATCGCGAATTTCCAACTTGCAAAAGCATCGAAGATTTTAGAGCTCCAGTGCAAATATTGTATGGTCTATACATATAAAAAAGTGTATGTGTGTGTGTAGTGTTTGTAATATCAAAATTACTACTACTAATAACAAAAATGAAATTTGTAATAATATTTTCTGTTTGTCTGTTTGTTAAAAGATTAGGGTTCTGGGTAAAAAAAATAGAGCCAAAAAAGCAATGGACATGTATATCAAACAAAGCTTCATCAAAGCGTGTCCGGGTTTAGCTAGTCTATACTAATCATTACCTCGCTTAAGCTTATACCTTATAACCTTACAGCAACAGTTGTTCAGATCAGTTCGATACAAGCCGCAGATATATTGATTCAGAGCGAGATTGTAAATGTCAATTAGTACTGTAATATACGTATTATATTGTTCGAGGAGATTTATTGTGCGGTGGGCAGTGACAATGTCTAGCTGTTTATCGGTAGACTGCCAAGGACCAGGCGATTAATATAGACTTGGGGTTTACATTTCATTTCATTCATTAGTATACGAGTACGGTGAAGTTTTAGGAGATATTGATGTCAATTATATTTTTGAATCTTTAAATATAAGCCCATCTGTCTTTTAAAAGTTGGACTTTCTTTTAAAAACATTAAGTTATGTCTGACCACTTATTATATTTATAAAAGGTGCTTTCTCTCCAGAACATTTTTTAACCCACCCAAGACATGAAAACTTTGGATTTTTCGAAGTTTTCAGGAAAACTTGCGAAAATGTTAAGTTCCAATGATAATATAATTTCGAAAGTTTCGAAGAATATTATTTTATTTCAAAATATCCTCAATTATTATATAATAATAGTTGAGGATATTTTGAATTTACATTGAAAATAAATAATTTAAATTTACAAAATTTGCAGCAGTATATATTATGATCTATGTATTTTTTTCATTAATAGTAATTCTTTCTTTCCATTTCGTGGTTGTAAAGAAGACAGATTTTTAATGGAATGGAAAAAATAATATGTTATTTAAAAAAAAAATTAAATTGAATATGATTTAAGAATCAAAGAATTTCTATACTACTTAATGAACAAGAACTAGTATGTTCTAAATAAAAAATTCTTAAATGCCATGTATTTCTATATAGTCTACTATAATATACTTACATTTAATTTTAACGCATAAAAAATTTGCTGTCAAAGAATAATCTCATGACATTTAAATCCAGACAGGCTAAGACTGAGAACAAAACAACACTGAGTATAATGCCTACAGACATGTTGACACAGCTCATCTCTCATTCGTCACGCTAATCCTGTGAGTCCGGCGACGGCGACGGGCGTTAAATCTGCGATGTTGTTATGACACCTTAATGCCGGATCTGGACAAAGATGATGTAGCAATGGTATTTGAATTACGACAACTAGTTTTTGCCTAATTGTATTGATATTCTAAGAAGGAGGTATAAATAATTTCTCGAATCCAAACAGTGAGCTCTGGGCTAGTTTAATTTTATTTATTCTGGCAAAGTAGGCATGATAGGCATAGTTTTTCATTTTATTAGTACTTTCTTTTTATTTTATATCCCTAAACTTTGTTGTAATACTGAGCATAAGTTACGCTATGGAAGAGCGGAGTCTTCTATCACAGGCATTGTTTGGTTAAAAGGGCCTCCTTTTAACCAAACAATGCCTGCGATAGAACTATTAAATTAAATTTTACAACAATATTTGTTGATTGGAGCCTTCCAATCAACAAATATTGTTGTAAAATTTCTTGGTATTGAAATAAAGTTATTATTATTATAAGTTTAGACACCCATACTGGTTGTTTATTATTATGGGTGTGCCAATATATATTTTTTTTCATGTCATTTCCTATAGCATCTGTCTTATATCCTATAGCATCTGCCACATCATTTATTCTCAATTTTATTTTTTTTAAAGAAAATCTTCATAACCTTATGTAAATTAGTATATTCTTTATATGATATTATATCTCATCAATTCAGCTAACATTTACAGATATAAATTATATTATTTATATTATTATAATTATAATCAAAACATTCAGTTCATCAGAAAGTATTTCACGATTATATTTCTACTTAATTAAAAAACACATCATTATCTTAAATGTTAATAATCAAAACATTTTGATATAATGATAAACATATAGATGTGTGTTGATATTTATTTATTAACATAATTTTGTTATTCGTTTGATATTTTATTGTGGGAATGAAATATCAAGTATTTATAAAATGTGACTTATATTGATATGGCCTTCTTGTTTTAATTATATATGTTTTAGATGTTGCCTTTGGCTTCGTCTGTGTTGATGTCGGTTATCGAAATTAAGATCAGATGTAGTGTATAATAAATAAAGCTCTTCACATTCAAATAAAGCTATAATATAGTTGAAACCCATCAATACCGGTCACGTTATCTTCAAACGCGTTAAAACACACGTAACGTTTAAAATGATTTATACCGACAAGCAACATCGTGATTCCCATCTAAAATTTACATACAATGTTGATCTATGTCAGTTAATGCCTCAGGAAGTGAGATTAGATCGCTAAACAAATGTGCTTGGACTTTAAGTATTAGCTGTTCTGAATTGGAGCAGGAATGACGTCATCAATTATTGTATGTGCTACTTTGGTAGATTCGTATGATCTATAAAAGATTGTCCAAGTCTGGATGTGCTTTGTGTCCGTGACATAGGGGCTTGTCCTTAAGAGCGGGAAAAGTCTTAAAAAAAAAGAAAAGCAGAGAAACACTATTCTGGCCACTTTAAACCACCCCGTTTTATACACTAGCTGTTGCCTGCGTCAAATTTGGATTTTGTCCCGTGTCACGTTTATTATGACTGCCATGCTCCCCTAAAGTCTAACGTGATTTTGATTAGCCCATGACCATTTCAATAATTGGGCTGATGAAAAAAAAATGCAAAAATGCAAATGCAAGAAAATAATTCAAATCGCTTGTACAGTCTACAGATCCTTGACTTGGTGGTCCAGTGGCCGCAGTATGCGTCTGCTGTGCACGAGGTTGTGGGTTCGATTCCTATAAAGATAAAACTTTGTGTGACCCGCAAAGAGTTGTTCTGGGTCTGGGTGTAATTTATGTTCGTTAATTGTATATTTGTATATTCCCCCGCGACACAAAGCTTGTTATCAAGTGCGAGAGTTGTCTTTTTAAAAATAAATAAAAAAGAGATGAATTTTTAAGAGAAGTAGGGCACCATACTATCGAGCAAGCCCGACTGGGGATGGACCTCCACCTTCTAGAAGACCACAGCCAAATAACTACACACAGCGGTGAAGTTGTGTTCCTGTGTGTGAGTACAGGTCTCCAGTGCACGAGGTTGGGTTCGATTCCCACACAGGACAAAACTTTGTGTGACCCACAAAGAATTGTTCTGAGTTTGGGTATAATTTGTGTCGGTTAATTGTATGTTTGTAAAGTCCCCCGCGACACAGAGCTTATTTTCTATTGCGGGAATATCTTTTTTTAATACAAGTACAAGATACCCGACACAAACATTTGCGCGGCCCACAGATAGTGAGAATTCTTTAGAGGTTTTAACGCGACAAATAGACACAGAATCAAAATATTAATATCACGTATCAAATAATGAATAAGTGCAGTAATAAAATGAACATTGACACTCATATTTTAGATAAACATGTTTGCATCAAGGTTGGCTCGTAATTTGTTAATAAATAAATGTGATAATAACACGTAATGAGCTGAATTATTATAACGATAATTGACATGTGATTATATACTTGTGTCGTGACTTTATTATACAGACAGGCAATTGAGCCATTTGTTTTGTTTTTAACCGACTTCAAAAAAGGAGGACTGTATGTATTTTTTCTTTTATGTATAGCACTGACTTTAATCTGTATTCAGTTATTTTTAGCTTTTTGAAGTTGCAGGAAAATCTTTAGGTATCTACTAATATTACAAATGTCAAAGTTTGAACGGTTCTGGGTGAAATTTGGCACAAAGATAGAATGTCTGGACTAGCACATAGGCAGCCGATCATGGGTTTGATTCCCACATGGGACAAAACTTTCTGTGATTCATAAATGTTTGGCCCGTGTCTGTGTGTAATTTGAGTCTGTTGTGGAAAGTTCCCTGCGACACAGGGCTTGTTCCCTAGAGCGGGAATTGTCAAAAGGAAAAGAAAATACAATGTTTGTGTATTTTATTAACACGTGAGCCAGAACGAAGTCGAGATCTAATCTATAGATATATCTAAATAAAATACAAGCCTCGGACTTTTACTAGGTGAACTCATGACCTGGACAGTAAACTAACTTTCATTAAAATTAAAAAATCCATCGAATTATATGATTTGATTATGAGGCAAGATACGACAGATAAACACAAACATCAAACTTATATCACTCCTTATTTGGTTAGTCGGTCAAGAGATTTTTTATTTTTATTGAGATTAGATTTTGTTTTAAAAATAATAAACATAAATTACACCCACACTCGGAACAACCATTTTTATGAATCATTCATTTGTGGTTGCTGCATAATTTGTAATAGGTATACTACCACAACAAAACTCAAAACACCTGAAGTTCTTTCAACCCACATACTTAAATAGTATCAAACTATTTCCTCACTAGTGCCCACTAAAACAAATGCCATAGATTAACAGTCACACACCTTCATTAATTATGGTGTAAATAATTCAGAAATAGCCATAATAGCGACAATTAGCCGCTCGCTGCCTTTCCCATAAACTGATGGTGTTGGTGGTTTATGGGCGGCCCGCACGCGATCCACTCGTAAAGATGCGTCTGCATCCAGTTAATAATTAATTGTTGATCTGATGCCGTATCGCTTCACCCCTACTATTTTATAGTGAAATATTGCTTCCTCAAATTTGTGGAGATCTATATTATTAATTGGTGATGTGGTAATTTTGCAATTTTGAAATATTATGCATCACACATAAAATAATGATAGATGAACGTTTTAATATTTTTATTAGTACATCTAATACTAATAAAAACGAAAAGATCACATATATTATGAGTAACAAGATAAAATTTGATAGACATAAACTCTCTTCGCTCTCTTGAAAAGTAGACCCGTGTCCAGTGGAGGGACATAATAAATATAATAGACACAAGTGGAATTATTAACATAATTCCACTTGTGTCTATTAAATTTTTCTTTAACAAGAAAAACTTACATATTGACACCTGCGTCAATGCAGTAAGTTTTTCTATCACCCTGGTAATCACAAATTCCAAATGGCAGATTATCAAGAAAATTTATCACTGAAAATTCATTGTATAACTACATGGAATGATAAAAAAAAGCAATATTCTGTGATTATTCCCATTTTATGACAAGAATTTCAATAAACGCACACTAGTGTCAAAAGCTCGCAACAAATTTCATACACGAAGCAGGATCGAGCGACATGCGACAATAAATGATCCCGGGCGCGTTATTGTAAATGCCGGTATTCACATAAATTGTACTTTTTAAAAGTCGATATATTGATTGAAGGCTATGCATACATACGACTAAAATGGTCAAGTTCTAAGATCCGATCTTCGTTTGAAGAACTAAGTCAGTGTAGTTGAGTATTGTGGAAGTGTGGCAGGAAATAATTTATCTGCATAAGATTATAAAACGACTGAAAAATGAAATAGAGAAGAATATAACGCAGAGTACCCAAAAATAAGATAGGTACATGATATACTACTACTGCTATCAAGCAGTAGTAGTATATTATTCCCAGTGTCAAGTCAAACTCATTTATTAATTTAGATCAAATACATGATACTTATGAACGTCATAAAAGTGAATCTAAACCATGCAGGAACCCACTCAAACGCACTTTAAAAATTGTCAATATAGAACTAGCCGTTTCAGGGGAGTTCAGTGTGATACGCACATACATTGATACATAAAATGTAGTCTATACTTTTTTATGTATCAATATGATCATAATGCATACAGAGAAAAAGAGGTACGGAAATATGCATAAATGTGTAATAATCAAAATTTTAGATAATACTAAATCAACTGAATAATAATTTATGATAAACTGATATATATATTGGCGATATATTGGCTATGACCAAAATATCGCCCGTCTGCAAACGTCCTGAACGTATCTCATCGAACAGATGAATTATGAGCGAGCTGCCAATTACACTAAAAAATGTCCATAGGCACCAATTAAAATGATTTACATATCAATAAATCCCGTGACTACGCGACCAACGACCGTTTTTCTACCGTATCGCGTTGCACACTGGGTCGAGGTATGACTTATTGCTTTTGTATACTGCTGTAGTAAAATTGGTGACGATATTTTGGGTAACTAGAACCATATTTAGATACAAATTTACATATTTGTCTAAAAATTAGCAAAGTAAATTTTTGTAAACTTGGCTGGAAACTCTGTCG
Organism: Trisateles emortualis; assembly: GCA_947095525.1. Classification (NCBI taxonomy): domain Eukaryota; kingdom Metazoa; phylum Arthropoda; class Insecta; order Lepidoptera; family Erebidae; genus Trisateles; species Trisateles emortualis. The sequence continues at coordinate 19,987,473 of OX352735.1, read as the reverse complement.
TGTATCTAGATCATCCAATAACAAGATAATTTAAACTCAAAATATAGTTGCCTCAATCATTAACACTCTAGATTTCCGCATCTAAGAAATAATCACAAATAAAGAAATAAACTACCCACAATGTTGCATGTGACAAGTCAAATTTGAGCTAATGGGTATCATTGTTGACAATGCATTGCATGTCAAAAAGTAATATAAATGATACTGTCACATTAAAACATCGTAACTGACGTATGCATCCAAATGGAATTTCACTCTAGATACAAAGTAATACGGCTCAAACTTCTAAATCTAAGTATTTGAGTTAATAATACAAAAAGAATAGTCATAAAATAAAATTGTATAATTAGAGTCAATGTAGATATATTATCATGATGAGACAGGGACATAGTAATGAAAGAGATTATTGCTATTGCTCTAATGATAATAATAGACGTATGAAAATATATAACCCTGAATGTATTTTAAATAATCATTCTGATGTTAGTTTGATTGTGGTAGATGGATATTAAAATGTAATCAAGATGTGATGTCAACTCATTGTTGCCTAAAATATTTTCCGACATGTTTTTGGGGATGGTTGGAATTTATACTTGTTTTTTGTAAAATTATAATGTTTTAATAGACACAGATTTTTGTCTGCATTATAACGGAATTTGTCTTGCACAAGTATTGTTGTTTTATCAACCTCGTTTTTGTCCTAATTAAAACAAATGCCAGTTCTATGCAAAGAGCTTGAAAATGATGATTGACTTTATTATAGTGTCGGCCTCATACTCTGTTACAAAATCTATGACGTTGATATCAAAGTTATTTGATCAACATGTGAGGAAGTCTAACAAGATTATTCTGATATATTCGTCTGAATAAAAATAAGCAGAACCATAGTCACTTTGCTAGCTAAATGCAGATTGGGAGACTTCACAAATCTTGGCTGTATATTTACGAACAAATTCTCGTTTAACAACAATCTTGTTAATATTATTTTATAAAGTACAGTAAGTACAGTTTACTAAAAAATCTTAAGAAATTTTCACTCTGCAGTCAAGTATATATATTTACACCACCGACCAGTTTATTGACACAACATTTAACACAAATCACTGTCTTGTTGATTGACTGTGCTACTGCTACATTGCGTTGCAATTAATCGTTCGTCGCAACTTGTTTACACGAGTTTGAGTGCACGCAAGTGTATCTCAAGCAGATAATCCATTATAAGAGCTGTAAGAACAATTTTATAGTGAGCTAAGTCGACATTGGTTGTCACTTAAAGTGAGATTTGATAATGCGTCTAAAGTGTAAATGTAATCTCACTATCATAATCAAATTAAAAGTTTTGTATCACAGAAAAATGTGATTGGTAAACAAAAATAAATATATTTTTAATTAAACATAGTCATTGTAAAATTAAGTTAATTTATTATTATTATTGTCTATCAAATACATGATACTTATGAACATTATAAAAACTACTTTTTTAAATCGTCAGAGTATAAAATTTACAAATTGAAATGAGTTGTAATATTTATGGTGACAAAGGGCACGAAAACCAATATACCATACAAAATGAAATTTAGGTAAGTAAAAAAAAAATCACAGGCAAAATACGTGTTGGCCAAAATCTATAACATTCTTTAGCTAAACACAATATCCATATCCATGAGAATCATAAAAATCTTCTTTTCACTTTCACATTCTATCCATCCAACCATAAATATTATCTTTAAATACTACCTCTCACAAACTTATTTCCTCAAATAATAAACGAAAATTTATTACTTTAATTCTCGAAACACTTTATATGGCGATTAATTATATGTTGATTAAACACTACCTGTATAATGATTGGATCATTAATAACAACGTTATCATTAATATAGTGCTTCAATGACATTATTAGCATATAACATATGTATGTTAATGACCAAAGTTCGCGGTGCCTCCTACAGTTTTAGATGGTTTTTAAAGAATAAGGGGGTAGGTGACTTTTTGACTTTTATCTTTTTATTTGACTTGATAACATTAAGACAAACAAGGTGTTAGTTATTATGAGATAAAAAGATCAATAATATATGTTGGATTGAAGAAGGTAGTATTTATTAGTTTATATAAGTATGTCTTGCGTTTTGATGCTACGAGCTACTAATGACACAAAATATGATTTATATAAAATCTTGTAGGTAAATTGTTATTTCTACGGATACATACTTTATTAAATAAATTAAATGCTACTAAACTACAAATAAGACAGATTTATCAAGAAAATTACAATATTCTTGACACTTAGTAAATTTATCTAAATTAAATGACAGAACGTAATTCATAACTAGTATTTAAATAATTATATTATTATGTATTATTAAAAGCAATTTACCACTTTGCTGACGCATTAAAGGCACTAAATCAAACAAACAGATTTACAACCACAAAAAACACTAACCCGCTTTTCCACATCCACCGTTGGCGTCCCAATTCGAATCGAATAATGTTTACATAAATTACATTGGCGAAATCGATTGCTAATTAAAACCAAACATATTTTTACGACGCCGTCAATTTTATAACAATATTAATTTATTGCCGGTCAGCTTTTTATGTCGCCTCTTGAATATTAATGAAACGTAATTTATTGACACGCTTAACGCTCGATATAGCATGTTTTTTGATATTTAAAAGTTTAATGGTTTTCTGCTGCGATAGCAGATAAGCCTTTATGCACAAAATGAAAATACTTGTTATATATTAATTTATTAATGATACTACCAATACATATCATATTTCATGAATATGTTTTGATCCAAAATTAATCGAATTGACCTACCTTTTTATAACATTTTAATTGAAAGTGAAATTGATATTGCAGTTTCTATTTATACCTATATCATGCAAATTTATTACACAAAAATATTTGCAAGATCAATTTATTGTAATGTTTAATTAAAGTGCGAAAAGTATTGTATGATAAATACTCGTATATATTATGATGATTATCTATTTGCTTGAGTTGTTGATACAACAAATCTTATTTTGTTTACCATACCAATCATCAGCTTGTAAATATTAAAGAATATATTATTATGCACTATTCAAACAATTCCCTGTCTTATTTTTACAGCGTTGCATGAGCATTATTTTGTTCTAGGTTCTCATAATTTACTTTGAATGTATGTTAATTTTTACTTTATTTATTGGAGTGCAGGCCGTATATCCCGGCACGCCAACCTTAACGATATACTCCGACGTGCTCTTGTCACCGCTGGCGTTCCAGCTGTACTAGAACCCAATGGTTTGGTACGCAACGATGGTAAGAGACCTGATGGTATGTCTTTACTGCCATGGAAGATGGTAGGCCTTTGGTGTGGGACGCAACATGTGTCGACACTCTTGCGCCATCTCATCTTCCAAGTACAGCAGGTTGTGCTGGTGCTGCTGCTGCATCCGCGGAGACTCTCAAGCGGCGCAAATACAATAATCTCATCGGAGATTATGTGTTTGAGCCGTTTGGAGTCGAAACGCTTGGGCCGTGGGGTGCAAGTGCTCGCGGTCTTTTTAAAGATTTGTCGAAGCGTTTAATCGAGGCTTCACGTGACCAGAGGGCTGGCTTATTTTTGGCTCAAAGAATAAGCATTGCCATTCAACGTGGCAATGCTGCCAGTCTTTTGGGCACGTTTCCAGCAGACGTCGATGCGGAGAAATTTTATGACGCCTATTAAGCAGTCCCTCCCGTTTTTCGTGTATTTTCTATGTATATAATTGTATTGTATATATCTTTTCCTTTTTTTAAGAATTGTAAATATATTAGGTATATTGTATATATAGAAACTATATATTTAATTGCAAATATATAATAATATAGTCGTCTGAAACATTTAACGATAGAAATGAAAGATTTTTACTTTTAATAATTCTATATAATATAGCTGTATTTTGATGTGGTTTGAACATTTATTTAAATTGTTTCTTTATTTATTATATGCCAAGAGATATTTATCAGGCATATTTAAATTTAATAACTTTTATGCGAGTTTTTTTTTTATTTAGGCGATTAAATAGGTATTTATATTTAATTGTCAAAAAAATATTTTGTTTATACTCAAAAGTTTCTAATAAAATAGTGGTATTGTAATGATATCACAATGTGCTTCTTTTTTCAGATTTCATAGTAAATTAAGTAAAATACAAATATAACCAAAATCACATTTATTTCTTTCTTCTATCAAATTATATCAGGCAACTTTTTTCCTTTAGTTTCAGGTAATAAAATACAAAATATCGAAGCAATGAATGGCAATATAGCAAATATTAAAGAAGGTATCCAATGTGGGTTAACAGTTGCTATAAACGGTGCTACCATTGCACCTATCTTTGCTCCAGCTGAACTTAAACCAAAAGCCATTGTTCTTAATGGAGTAGGAAATAATTCAGAAACGTATACACATAGAACTCCAAATATTGTACATGTGGCTGCAAAACCTACGATTCCTAGTATAGTGCATCCCATATGTCCCGGTGGTACAAATACTAGTATTGACATTGTAATGCCAACTACAGAGAATGTTCCCACTAGTGATACCTTTCTTCCAAATGACTGGTTCAGGATCATAGCTAAAGGGCATGTTGGCATCTGAAAGTAATAAATATGAATCTTTAAATTATGTTAAAAAAAATGCTAATATTTTTAGAATTACATTACAGTATAATAGAGTATTAGTAAGTATTATATATAGAGAGTTATTATACCAATATTGATAAACCAAACATTGAGCATGACGCTTGATATATTTTAATTTAGCTTCAGATTGTAATATTCTCAAATCTGTTCAACTACTAGTAAATGTTCATGGGTCTGGTCACTCTTAGGATGGATCAGTACCAATCATGACTGTAAGCATGCATGGCAATTTAGTAATTGTTAAAGCAAGCACGCTTGCTTTGACATCATTGGAATATTATTATTATATCTACATCTACATCATTGACACAAACGGTGAGAAATGCTCAAACCTACCTGAATACACCCCAATACAATCACAGTTATATACAAATTAGATCCAATAAAAGTAATATACTGATTTATCCCAAAAAAACACGCTCCAGCGGAAATCCAAATGATTACTGAAGCAATTATCTTAAATGCCATCTGTCTTGTTTTGAATAGGTCTAGATATGTAAACTTGCGTATTTCTTTGTCATTCACCATTATGTCATCGAATGCTCTTAGAATATTATCTTGTATTTCGTTGACTGTTATATTTAATTTATTGCTGAAATTGGAAAAGAGAACAACATTTTATACGAACATAATGGTTAACTAATATTATTCACAGATTCAAATTTATTACGTAACCACCATACCTTTTAGCTGCTTTAGTCATAACGTTAAGCATCTTTTCCGCTTTCCCTTTAGCCATAAGCCATCTAGGCGTCTCAGGTAAACATACAATGAATAAGTAAATAAACATCGATGCAGCGCTGTATTCTAATAGATACATTCTCCAATCTATTGCAAAATAAGCAAATGCTGAAAGTAGGGCTTGAGCAAGACCATCTGGCATAATTGCGAGGCTGCCAGCCGCTTCTCTATATTGTGGTCCAACTATTTCTATTATCAATACTAGACTGATGACCATTGTGCCACCAGAAGCCATACCAATGAAGAATCTCAGAGCATTGAAGACCCAGTAGCTTGGAGATAAGGGTACAGCTAGCATTACGATTATGTTAATCGATGATGCTACAATTAATCCAATGCGGCGGCCAAATCTACAATAAGTAATTAATTAAAAAAATATGTAAATACTTTGATCTGTTACGTACTCGTAGTTTAGAACCAGTTTTTAATTCATTATGTCTGGGCAAAGGTCTCCCCATTGGTCTTCTACACCTCTCTTTTAGATGTCAAATCTACCCAGTTCTCCGCAGAGGCCTACAGCTCATCACGCCAGCGAATTCGAAGCCTACTATGACAACGACGCCCATCTTCGGGCAACCATTAGAGCTATTAGAGAATATTTTTTTCGTACTTGATTTAGGCATCAAAAATTTTTAAAATATTTATTTTCAGTACCTAATTATAATATAATAAAAATAAACTGTACCTGTCTGATACCCATCCAAACAGAGACACTCCTACTAAAAATCCAAACATGATCATGGACTGCGTAAAACTACTTTTCCAAGCATCTTTACATATTAAGTGGAACTCAGATATAAGATTCTTTTCAAACATAACATCTTGATGAAACTCGTACTTGAGACAATGTTCATAGCATGTCGATTTTTTTGCAACAAACGTAGCATTATTTTCAAATTGCACACAAGAAAATGCTGTTGTAGGAGTTAAGAATACTATTGACAGCATATTCCATATTCCAATACTTCTTATGAATGCCGATATAATACAAACTTTGGCCTGCCAAGGACCAAACGCACCAATAGATTTCACTATATAATCTTTGTGTTCACTATTGAGTAAATTATCTGTACTTCTATTTATAATAACTTCACTTTCCATAATGATTTTTACAGGATCACAACGCAATTTGGAAATTACTGCATTATGTTTTATTTGATACGCATGAACTCTTAAAGCCATTTATGATAAACACTTTAATTATTTAGTTTTCAATTTTAAATATTCACTAATATTTATTTTTATAATATAATATGCACTTTCAACACACATTGTTATTGAAAATAGACGCAATACCAAATGATAAGTTAAAATGAACAAAGTATTTAATTTCTTTATCAACTAATGATGCAATTAGAGTATAGATCAATGAACAATTAATTGTTCTAGGTCACAAATGAGTGTTTTTATCTTTACCTATTTGTTTGTATTTGAAGTACTTTTAAGCACTGAACTCTAGGTTAATAATAATTTCTTGGTGTTACCATGATAAGACGGTGTTTCTTGATAGAGATTTTTTCACATGCGTAAAAAAAAAATGTTAAGAAATGAAAAAATAATTACCAGTACTCACGTAAATTTTTAATTTCATCATGTTTGTATTATACCGATAATTGCAAACCACTGCAAAGAAATAAAGGTTTTTGTTTAAAATTATCAAAGTATCATTTACATCGATCCTCTTTAAAACCTGAAGTAATTAACATTGTTCAATTTAAACAGTTTAAATTAGAATCTTCGCCGTGTCCAATACGTTACCATAAATAAACCTTCCAAAACCGCCTTTGTTCGTATCGTTTCGGCGGACGAAACCACACGGGTTGCTTGTCCTCGCATTTTTTATCCGACGCCCAGCCCAATTAATCTTCCTTATCGCTCCATCGCCGCCAGTTAAATAATCGCGGCGCGGACGAGTTTAACATAAATTAAGTTTTCCACGACACCTGAGATACCCCCCTTGTGTTAAGAGCCTCGGCTAAATTCCAATTACATCTAAGGCAGACAACTTTGATCTTTATGGTGAAGTAATAAAGGTTATTAAAGATATTTTCTGAAGTTTGTTGGTCAGTAATAATGAGGCTTCGTCGAGAGATGTATATCGCAAGCCAGAAAGAAAGGTTAAGTGTGAACATTTGTTTGTTAATGCCCTTGTATAATGGATTCGTGGTTCTTTTTCGGTTGGGATGATAAGTTGTTTTACTTTAATTGATCGATCGCTTGATTTTGTTTGGGTTTTGTAAACAGTGAACGAATACTCTTAGTTGCAGACAGGTTTGATAAGTGAAACCATGCCGAATGATTGATGTCAGAATTATTGTTCAATACTTCAATCTTAATATACTGCAAACATAAATCTAATATAAAACATTTTAATCACGTAAGCATTTCAAAATGGTTTAATCTCAAATTAGTTACCGTACATACAAATTTGTCACTTAACTTCGATGTAGAAGAACACTTTTATTTATTTTTATTTATTAAACTTCATACACAAAATTAATGTAAAGGCGGACATCATGCCTGAGGCATTATCTACCAGTCAACCTAGGGCGATGCAGAGATATAACAAAGCACGTAAGTATACAAGAAGTTCCGGTGAATAAGATATTAGTTAATTATGACATACAAAACATTATACAAACAATTATCATATTAATATATTATACTAATAATAGGAATTAAATACATAAAGTAAATAATACATACTATAACAATACAATATACCTACATACATACATAAATAAAAAAGCTTAACTCCAGTTTAATTCAGAGCTATTTAACAAAATCAGAATAATATTTTGTAAACCACGCATGCAATATATTATACTTACATAGTTAATATTGCTATTTAAGTTTTTTTTTCTATTCACGCAGATATAAAGAAAATTAATGTAGTGTTGGTAAGTGTAAACGCTTTCTTATTTGTACGTAGTAAAGAAGCATATAAACTAGCTGTAACTTTAGTGTTATCATGATAGCTACTAATATTACATTGAATGATGATAATGCAATTTATATTGATGTTACTTAAGAATTAATAATATATTTAGAAATTAGGTATAAGTTGTTTGTATAATTTTATTCTTTTCTTGTTTTTAATAATAGATAATAGATAAAATTCAAAATTAAAATTTAAAAATTTGCTCTGGTTTCGATTTTGTTTTTAGTTTAACTTTGATGTAATAATAATTCTGGCGAAATTTTATTAGACGAAAAAAAAACAGCCATGAATAATTGACATTAATTCCAGTGTCAATTTAAAATTCTTTATTGCTCTACCTTTGCAAAACGAAATAATGAAGTATGTCTATTTTTGTTTATAAAATACTTACCGTTTACACTGTGTATTTATTGGCGAAGTTCGCCTGGGGTCAACGAGAGAGCGTACCCCACAGTTGATATCTGAACAAACGTCAAGTTAAAAGCCGCGTAAATCTTGCTGAGAACAGAGATGTAGCAGAGTCTCATTGCAAAAATATTTTATGAATTACCAATAATTTGCAATATATCTGTCGATGTCAATCTACATAGTTATACTAGTTCACTAGCAAGTAGTGTCTTGTTTTGTATTTCATCATCATCTCAGCCATAAGACGTCCACTGCTGGACATAGGCCTCCCCCAAGGTTTTCCACATCGTTCGGTCCTGAGCTGACCTTGTCCATCGGTTGCCCGCAACCTTTACCAGGTCGTCGGTCCACCTTGTTGGAGGCCTGCCCTTGTTGTATTTAGATACGAGTTATTACAATGGCTTTCGTTTTAATAAGTATACTTTTTGTCCGCGGCTCCGCCCGCGTAGATTTCGGTTATCGCGATAAATAGCATATATGCTATTCCAGACTATAATCTATCTCTGTGCCAAATTTCATCCAGATCCGTTCAATAGTTTTTGCGTGAGTAACAAACATCCATACATTCTTACAAACTTTCGCGTTTATAATATTAGTAAGGATTGCATTTAAATTCTCAGGTCCTAATAAAAGAGCTTGATAACATTATCATATTCATAATTTAAGATAATAATAAGTAGTCTTATGGATCCATTTTTTGAATGCTTTGTTTTTACTAGACAAGCTTAGTTATCAACTCAGTTATATATTACTGCTATTCGTTTTTAATTTCACTAATAAAATCATATTTTTTACTAGTAGCTAGTAATATTGCGTCTACTGCTAATTAAAATTCACATTAAAAAAACATTAGAAGGACAGCTCTTTGATATTTTTGTAATAATATTGCCCGTTACTTAGTAACAAGTACGAGGCGGGTGCAAAAGCACTGAATTAAATTGTCTATAAATAATTATGATTACTACCATTTTGTATAAAGAAGAAACTTTTAAATCAAAATGTTGATCATGATTTGATTCTTATCATCACTAAACAAGTGGAAGGTGTAGATTGTGTTCATCATTAGAACACTTCAATAAATCAATAAGTGTGTCAATAAACGCTACATTCTTGCCTCTTCAAATAGAGTTACGAAAATTGGCCAAAGAAATTATCACTATTACTCGACTAGTTGCGCTCGTGCTCACTTTATTTGAGTTGCCATACCAACGATAGTTATATCAATTTGGTCGCATTAGCATGATCTTGTTGTTTGTTTTCGTTACTAAGCTTTGGAAATTCAATTTCTCTTGTGTGGTCTACAGGAGTAATGTGTTAAGTGAGATAACTGTGATAAAGTAATGTGTGCAAATTATTATAATTGGGAAGTGACGATACTAAGTTTTTCTGGGAAGTAACTGCCACCTGAAAATTAAATATCAAAATAATAATGTCCTCTTAACCGCCAATTTTGACGGATACTATAAGTCTGTGTAGGTAGATATTAAAATGCACATGTGTGTGTGAAAGTGTACTCTTTATTCCCTCATTCCCATAATGGTAATCCAAATCGACTGAAGGAGATTCAGGCGCAGCACCAATGGCCAATAAAAACGCCAATTTCCAAACTTTGCACATTTATTGGGAGATTTGTTGACAGAAAAGCCTAACTATTTTGAATCAAACCCGGGACCTCGTGGTAAGCACTGAACTGAACGATAACTGGAAAAACGAAGCAATTGAATATATATTCTAGTGTATCATCAGGTTACTTCAGAGTATTAATACTTTATATCAAATGGCGGAGATGTTTATTACAGTGCCTATAGTGAATCATATCAAAAATATACACCATAAAATCGAGGTAGGCCACCATACTAGTGAGCAAGCCTCACTGGGGAAGGACCTCCACCTTACAGAAGACCACAGCCAAATGACTACAGAACTGTGTAGCTGTATTCCTGTGTGTGAGTACAGGTCTCACACACAGGAATACAGCTCATTTCGGGATGTGTTTTGAAAGAAACGTTTTTCCTATTCCAGAGGCACTCACGGCAGCCAGCAACACGCAAGTGAAACCTTTGGTATAACAAGCATCCATAGGCTACTTACTGGCTTGATTGCCACCCAATAATGATAATGAGACTGCCTTGGTGGTCCAGTGGTCGCAGTATGCGCCTGCTGTGCACGAGGTTATGGGTTCGATTCCCACACAGGACAAAACTTTGTGTGACCCACAAAGAGTTGTTTTGAGTTTGGGTGTAATTTGTGTCCGTTAATTGTATGTTTGTAAAAGTTCCCCGCGACACAGAGCTTGTTCTCTAGTGCGGGAGTTGTCTTTTCTAAATAAAAAAATAAAATAAAATAATTAATAATACCCAAAATTTACATCAACATCGAACTACGCAATTACAACCACCAACGACGTACCTTCGAGGATGTTAATGAGCCTGCTAAAATGCCAGTTATACACTTAATTAACACTGCAAGTCGGTCGTCTATCATTTAGTATGTTTGATGGTCTGTTTGTTTGTTCATTAGCACATTTCTAGGTGACTGTTGTAACTGGATATTTTTGTTGAATTGTGCTAATTTGGTTCGTGTTATAATACTATTTAGTACTGTTTTAGTTTTTTATATATTATTATAATAGATGTGGTCAAGGTAGATGCCACCTTTATCATACTTTAGGCTACCATTAGGCCGTATGCCTGTTTGCCACCTTGGTAGTATAAAAAATAACTTTTACTGGGCAATGTAGATTCCCTTACTTCCAACACAGTGCTTCTCTAAGGAGTCTTTTGCACTTCTTTTGTCATTCTCATGGACTAGTAGATCATTTATAAAGTACTGGTTGTTGCCCGCGGCTCTGCCCGCGTAGATGTCGGTTATTGCGATAAAAAGCCTATATGCTAATCCAGACTATAGTCTATCTCTGTGCCAAATCCGTTCAGTAGTTTTTGCGTGAACGAGTAACAAACATCCATACTCACAAACTTTCACATTCATAATATCTATTAGTAAGGATGCATAAATACTTAATTTTTATCCCTAAATTTTCCATATATAGAACACCATAAATTATAATCAAGTTCATTTTATTGCTACAACATTATTAGTGGCCGTATGTATAATAAAATTTACAGAACGTAATTTAATTTTAATCTATTTTAATTATTGTCAAGTACGTAACCAGTAGAGCTATGCTTGGAGTTTCTCAGCGAGATCTAATGAGGAGGAAATGAAGAGATCCGTAGGAGAACCAAAGCAACTGACATAGCTCGTAGAATTGCCTCCATTAAGTGGCAATGGGTCGGGCACATAGCTCGGAGAACTGATGGCCGTTGGGGCAGAAAAGGTTCTAGAGTGGCGACCACGAACTGGAAGACGAAGCGTGGGCAGGCCTTCAACAAGGTGGACCAACGACCTGGTAAAAGTTGCGGGCAACCGATGGACAAGGTCGGCTCAAGATCGAGAGTTGTGGAAATCCTTAGGGAAGGCCTATGTCCAGCAGTGGACGTCTTTTGGCTGAGATGATAGTGATGACGTTACTAGTAGTATCAGCAATATAACATCGTATATTTTTCCCATTACGTAATCCAAGCGGTAACCCTTTAGTTCTTATTTAATAAGATTGTCTAACATTAAATAGTAAAGACCTGTTTTACACAACCCTTTCACAAGCCCCTTTAAAAATAAATTTACCTGAAAAACTCTCTGAATTAACTAACCCCACTGCACAGTGGGCACTCAGCAAAACCAGGTGGGTAAAGAAATAAAAAGCTGGATCGAGTCGTTACTTCGGACTCGAGACGTCGTCGTTACAAACGAGGGGAGATCTCCGATAGCCGGCTGAACTTGAGGGCGGGACTACACAGTGAGCACGACGGACAAATGTGTTGTTTTTTGTGTGCCATACACATACATATTGTGTTTATTAATTAATTAGGTATCTGAATAGTAATAATTATAACTTATGTGCTTGTATACGTAGATTGTAGATTAATAAATCGATGTGACATCTCTAATATTACATTACTCATACATGGCTAAGGTACCGGTACAAGCTATAAAAAGTTTGTGAGTTTAAATTAAATCCAGGTTACTTTGCATAATATGATCTCACCAATTCAAACATAGGACTTATCTGGAGGTATAAAAGTACTGTTTAGTTTAAATGTGTATTTTGCGAGAAAATATGCGGTATTTTATCAACATGGAGTTGCGGAGAACAACCTGATGTACTCATCATCAGGCTCAAATCAGCAAACAAGCGGTTATTTTTAGGATTTTTTCCATCTAGAAATTCCTTATAACCCACTATGCACGTAGAGTAAGAGACAATCAGAGGCGCCGGGCGTTAACGCTTCGTCGTAACGATGTCCGGATAATCCCCGCGATCGACTCGACGAATGCCGATCCAATTTACCGGTCGCCCGGCCCCGGCCCCATACCGGGTCGAGTTCACATCGTGTTATTTGAGACAAGTATCCTGGGCTTACGTAGCTACCGCTTACGGCTTTAACGTAATATATACGTTATATTGTTTTAGTGTTATATGTTCAGTTTATACCTATATAAAACTTATTTAGATTAAAACTGGAATGTACCTTAGATATTAGAATGAATGTGTGCTTCTAAGTAGATAGCAATAATTGTCCTTCGGCTTTCAGAAATGCAAACTAAATAATATAATTTTAATAGTATTGTATCTCGGAGTACACATGACTCGGCCGCGGGCAGGACACAGTATTTCATTGGAATCAACAAACTTTTTGACTTTGTGAATAGTCACTGTGTGAAGTTAGTATAGATTTTCCTCTGGTCTTCTATAAAGTAGTGGACTTTCCTCAGGTGGGTTTGCTCGCTTATATTTCTATTCAAATCATAAACAAGCAACATTTTTGTAAAATATTTTTGTCGTGTCTTTTATTTAGGTGGAGAACACTGTGCAGTGTGTTATTTTAGTGCCAAGATTAACGAGTCAAATATTGTACTTACACAATATTATAACAAAATAAATAAATTTAGCCATGCCAATAAATTTACCTGTGTAAATTTTACAACTAAAAAATGTTATTCGATGCGGGCTTGTAAATAAAATTTAGAATAATATTACAATTGTAACATTTTATGTATACAATCCTATCAAGATGTAGACTCAGAGTTATTTACACTTAGCGTGTCGAGCATAAGCAAATTGTTTTGGCACAAGGTACACCACAGACGTAGGCAAAGATAAGAACTTAGTTCTCCATTTTGTTTCAAAAAGAAGTCAAATTATTTTAATTTCTGTTTGAAATAAATAAATATTATGTAAATAATAATAATAATAATAATCATTTATTCAGATAAAGATTACCTGTTACATTTCCTTAAATTACTTAAGTTTAATTAAAACAAAATAACATAAAATTGAGATCAATCAATGCCACAAGAAAGGAAATGATTACTTGTGATCTCCACACTAGGTCGAGCCTGTCTCGTGGAGATCAAGTTTGTATATTGTTACAAGTAAGCATTCCGGGTTCGATACATTATGATTATCATGTGGACGTTATATAAATTTAAAAACTAAAAACTAAAAGTAAAGTATTGAATGACTAGCTTCATATTTATTCTTGAGCAAGTAGATATATTAAATAAGCAATGTCGAGCGGCAATGAAAAAATAGATAAAATAGTTGGTATCTATTCATTTCAATATTTAGATGAGACGGTACAATTGCAGTCCGAAACTGTTTTTACTTTTATTCCTTTTTGAATTGACCGACGACAAACTATTCCTTGATAAGTATTTTGTCGTTAAATCAGAGTACAAGAAGAAGTCAAGCAATCATATAGTAAGTACTATAGTAAGGTCCTGTAGCCTGTGTATGCCTCGCAAAACCTGGAGCATCATGTGTGTTTGTGACCTGACAGCTTTTAACATCAGGGTTTTATGTTTTGAGTAACCCTGGGATGCCAGATACCCTGAGAACTTTTCTGTTTCTATTAAAACGCATAACAACTATTATTAGGCTGTGGTCTTTTGTAAGTTCCTCAGCGAGCCTATCCTTCCCCAGTCGGGTTTGTTTGCTTGTCTCCTCACCTTTTTAAAAATACACATGTAAATGTATCGTTCTGTCAACAATTAATTTAACGGAGAAAGTAATGTCGGAATACCAAAGCCGCGCCTCAGCGGCGGTTTCGCATCCTCAGTAAATTCCTCAGAATTTATGTATGCTAACGAAATTAGTATAAAATATAGTGTTGTTATTTTGTTTCAATATTATTTATTTTGATAACCACGAATTTCTTTAGTTTGTGAAAGCACTTTGAAGAGACCCTATACATATTAACAGAAGCATACAAACAATAGATCTTTTCCAAGATTTTTATTTGTCAAAAAGCCGCATGTTTGTTGAAAAAAATTTCGATGATTCAAAGAGAAAAATCAATATGTACAAATAGTAAAAATATTTAACAGAAAATGTCACCGCACCGAAAATGACAATGCTTGTTCAGTCGGCATCTTTGTCATTCTATGCACATTAGCGAGGCACCACTAAATTGACCAATCACCTTGCTCCTTTTGCGTCGTGACGTCCCGATACGAGTCGGCCGGACCCGAATGGTTTGTTCAACAAATTTGAAATTCGATTTTTAGAAGGCTGTATTGACAGTTAGTCCTTCTGGGAACGTGTGTGAAGCGAGGCAAACGCGATTTTAACGTGTCCACGCTAAAGGTTGCCGTCGGTTGACGCGCAAAGAAAAATAAATATTTATTTATTTAAGCCGCAGCGTTCTAATCATTTCTGTAATTCTATGGAAGGGGTTAATTTTTTTTTATTTGCAGCTACCATTTTTGTAGCTTTTGTCCGTGGTTTGTTGGTAAATATTGAAATTCCTTAGAAGACCTAACCTACTGTATTTTTTGGATTGTACATGTTTAGCAAGAAAATTATGATGCCGCCTAAATGTTTATGGTGCCTCTATCCACATAAAAAAAAATATAGACTATACCCAGTTGCATTACAATATGCTAGGTGATTAATTTTCATACCGATGATGTGGGTAGGTAATAACACTGGCGCACTTGACAGGTGGTTATCGTCTTGCCTGTATTATGGAAGTATCTGATGGATCGTTATACTGTTCATAAAATTATTAATGGACATAAAATTAGTATTAATCTCGTCAAGCTACCGGTAAATAATTGCTCGATCTACAAGATAATAGTCAAAGGAGATTAACAACATTTTGTCTTAAAGGTTATATTTAATCTCTAAGTACATAATCAACGTTTTACTAAAAATACGCTGCTCTTTTAAAATATTTTGACGTATTTACAAAAGTATCGTTTAACCCGCCAGGAAAAGAGTCATATCTGACAGAATATCACAGCCAAAAACACAGGTGTACAATAATCATTTAAGGAAAACTTATTTTTGAAATCATGTAGTTACTAAAAACGAAAATAAAACTGCGTACATAAATTACTCATGATTTAAATAATAGTATTTCGTTTATTTTACTTGAAATGTGATGCAATAACACCTAATAATTTAATCACGATTTATTTCATTTTGTCAAAGTTTTAAAATGACGTCACTATTAATAAATAACCCAATCAATACATGTGATTTCTCGGTACATAATTCACAAACAAACACATACTCACATTATTTACCGACAACTTAACGCCAAGTTTCTTTTCTGATTAACATGACCACACTAAAATGCGTGAGCAAATAAAGTTGCCGCCCGATAATTTATTAACACGCCTAAACGTGTTGTTTGAACTTCAGTTTAACACGCCAGTACTGGAGAATTTCCAAATTTTCCCGCTCTACTTCAATTTTAAATCTTATTTCTACACAAATAAAGTTGAATTTAAAATGAAGGTAAATTGACAAATGAATTTGCAATATGTGCCAATGCAAAAATGATTTGAACAGTAAACAATTTGAAATGAAATGTTTTTTAGCGACGTCGTCGTGTTTTGACACTTTATTATTATGATATTTATAGCTAACATGTTGATATATGATGTTAGTTGGTATTTATCAGGTAAACTAGGTCACGCTAAAATTGTATAAGTAGGTAACATTTAGAGTATAACTCAAAATTATTGTCAGAATCAGTTTTGCAACTTTAAACCGTAGTTTAAAGTGACCGTAGTTGAAAGATTAGAAAATACCATTTTAAACCCGTAGGTTTAAAATTGTATTTTCTAGTCTTTCAAAGCCAATTGAAAAAAAAAACAAAATAAAGAAGCAGCTGTTGTTGTAATCGATATGCACATGATGGTGCTATATACTGGTAAGAACGAGGGCGCTAAAAATACTCATATAAAACAAATCTTATTTCGGAACAATCATAAAACGATTACTTACATACGAATTTTATTTCGAACGATAAAAATAAAAGCAATAAACGAAGAAGAAAGAGGCCGAGGGTCCAAAGAACAAAACTGTAAAGATAATAATATAACAAACCACAAATCGATTAAACTTGGCCAGCTTTGGACACAGTCGTTTATGAACATCATAAAATTGAAGAAAATCGTCAAAGTTAGCACTGGTTCACACAACAGTGCTCTTTTGTGTGCTACATCTCTAAGGGGTAATATATTTCTCTTCACACATCAAGTATAGATCTTCCCACGTACATATTATTATACTAAGGTATCTTTTATTATCAAGATAGGCATTACAGACACACTTTTCTCAAATATACGAACCTTTTTGGAATCAGAAATGATAATAGAAAATTAATTAGGATACAACACGATACAATTTTTAGTTTTGGTAGACCTGTCTAAACCACGCTCATTTAAATTCCTTAAAGACTTTCGAAATACAATTGAAGTTTTGCTAGAACCTCAAAGTTTAAGTACAGCACAATTTGACAAGTCTAAATATATGGTACACATGTCTGTCAGACGTGACTAGTTGGGACACGTAAAACGAGTGATCGTAGAGGGCAGCACATTCCCAACGACACATAACTGGCCACTAGGGAGCCACTGCATTGACCATTCCGTATAAAATACGTTTTTACGACTCTACGTTTGGGCAGGGCTGGCACAGAAATTTTCCGAAACTTTTCTCCATTATTTTCATAGTGGATTTTCAAAAATCTTATTGAATTTTGCTCACAATATTATCTTTGGTCATGGTAATTACGTCGGTCTGTCTATGTATGTTAATTTCAGGTGCATTTTAAAGGAGTTATTTCGCAGCTCAGCGAAGGCTCATCTTGCAGTCGACAATGAAATTGTAAATAAAACAGCTTCGAACAATTTCATGCTCGCATCACAATATTCACTTTTGTCATAAAAACAAAACGTGCGACACCCCTAGCGAGACGGAAGAACTCAGTTATAGTTCAACGATATTTACGCGGAACGATGTTGCTGAAAATATTGTCGGCAATTTATTGTACAGATTTTGTGTTTTCGATTTATTGTGTTGAGGATAAGAAGGCTGGAGTTAGATAGGTTTATTTTTGTGGATTATGGGGACAATGGTTGATTTATCAAGTCAGCCGGGGGTCGGTTGAGAACACATTAAATGTATTGTTACTTCTAACAAAAGAATGACATTGTCAAAGATTATGCCTTCTGTCATTTTTTTACTTTTTACTTATAAACTTGAATGATGTAGACAAACATAATATTATATATAAGAGCAGTACGCTCTATTTACAATTTAGGAGCACGAGTTTCACTTAGAGAAAGGTTTAAAGAAATAGGCATTCTGACAGTTGCATCTCAGTACATTTTAGCCAACATCATGTTCGTTAAACAAAATTTACACCTGTTTTGTAAAAACAGTGATATTCATTCAATAAACACAAGAAACAAACACAAACTTGTTGGTACATATCACCGCCTACATAAAGTCCACAATTCATTTGTGGGACTCGGGGTACGTTTTTATAACAAACTACCTCTTGAAGTTATGAACCTACCCTTACACAAATTTAAACTAGCGGTAAAAAATCATCTTTTAAGCAAGGGTTATTACACTAATAATGACTTTCTAAATGATAAAAAGTCATGGGGTTAGTTGCTAATTTTGATACAGAATTATATAAGAATAATAACTACAAATTTGTAAGGAGACGTTTTGTGATCATTATTGACTTTCTATTTAGTTTTTTTTATTATTATGTCCTGGATTGTCATGCTCACTGAAATGCCATTGCTTGTGGTGTCGTATTGGCCGGGTCATTTCCTTCCCTCTAATATGGCGAAGGAAATGATGGCTGGTCCGTGCGTCATGCTCGTGAACGGGTGCTACTTGGGGTGGCTGGTCAATCTTGGCATGATTTATTTTTAAATAATAAAGATATAGTTTTTAGATTCTTATTAAGAACGCAATGTGATCTCGACACGTTTCTATCTTATACATACAAAAGGAAAGGATCCCTCATTGCCATACAGTGGAAAGCTAAATTCATTTTTTCCCTTCATTGTTTCCTTATTAAAAATTTTTTTTTTTTACTTAAATTTAATTTTGTATGGAATATTGGGTTCCTTCCCTTTTTGTTAACACTAATATTGTAACTCATACCAAATTGTAAATGTTATACTCTGGCAATTAAAAAGAGTGGCCCGAGTTTCTTGCCAATTCTTCTCGAGGCCCAACCCTAGTCAGCGAATTGGCCGTAGGAAAAAAAGTATGCTGGCATTTGTTTTTATGACGTTCATAAGTATCATGTATTTGATCTATATGAATAAATGAGTTTGACTTTGACTTTGACTTTGACTTTATAATTAGACTAAGGATTAAACGTGTAATACATATATGACTTTCAACATAAAGTGTAAGGCCTAGCATATTTTTAAATGATTTGTCCAAAATGTTCAAAATAAGGTATCGATACAGTCCCAACACTAAGGTATCTGTCAATTTATCTTGTGCGGAGTGTAACAAGGCGTCGGATTTGTACCAACACGTGATAGGTTTCACGGAGCGACGACTGCGTTGATTCCCTCCCGTCTGAACATAACGTACCTACGTGCTATATAAGTGTTCACAGGAGTCTAGGTGAAAACAGCTCTGAAGAAGAGATTGAATTGGTTTTAGATACGTGAAATTAAATTGGCCATAAAGATGAAATCATTATATTTAGATAGACATTTTCTCTATTAAGTATATTTAGCCATTTTAAAATTTCAAAGTAATAAATTAATCTGGTTATAAATGCAGAAAAATATTCAGAGGAAAACATTATACGTGAAAAATATTAGCATTAAGTATTAAAATGCAATCAACAAAGCAAATCTGAATAAAAATTCAATCACGAACCACCCTAACCTGTATTTTGATCAAAAAAAGCAATGAAAGCAACACTTAAAACGTTAAAAAAGCACTTGTCATAACCAAGCCTCGAAGAAAAAAGACCAAAAATGGCAAGAGGCAAAAATTGGCAAAAACAAAACCAGCGAATCGCCGCAGGTGTCAGTTTTTAATAAAGGCCCAATCAGTCGGCGGCCGGAAGCGACGTCGGCGGCGCTCTTCCGTGCCGGAAATGGAGCTCGTGTTTGCCTGCGCCCTCTGCCGGCTTCCCCCGGAAACGACGGTGTCGCCCCCGGGCGTGCGGCGCAAGAACCCGACAAAATGAACCTTGCGATACGTTCCCCCATCAGCTATGGTAGATACAGTTTGAGAACAGATTACGGGATAAAAGGCAAACCGTTCAAGTTTAATTATAATTATTGATTAATTAATGCAGTTTTACAGACTGTAGAGTACACATGTATATTTTATTTGCTCTCACATTACTATAAATTTCTACCATCAAGCTCTGAACTTATAGGAGAACAATCTAGAACTTCAAGGCTTTTTGGTAAAAACCCTAATAAGTAATCACATATTATTGCTTTTTAGCGTGGTGTAGTAGGCTAATATACCTTCAAAGGTATGGAGGAGACCCGTGCCCAGCAGTGGGACGTTTATGGGTTGAGATGGATGGATTGCTTTTTATCCGTTTTGTGATGAATATTGTTATTTGTAGTAAACGTGTGTCGTTCTAAGACTATAAATCCTAATTATTTTATAAGTGCATAATATACATATTGTTATTTCAAAAGGTATTTTATCCAACGTCCACATACAATTATTGACCTTATGAACATGACTGTACATTAGTTTTTTAAATGATTTAAACATTTAATGAAAATTGAAAGTACTCTAGCGTTAAAAGAATACTTGTCAAAATCCAGGACATTCCGTAAACATCCCTCGCACCTTGTCAACACAGTCGCAATAAACGTGTGCCGTATTAAAATCGTTTGAAGCGCTTGTTTTTTGTCTGTCTGTTTGTTTTGTGCACCCTTTGATGACGCCGCAGACTGATTCCCTGCATTCGGTACTGTGATAAGCGTTCGTTTGTGTTACACAGTCTCTATATGTAACCCGAACGAACGCTTTCTTGTTTATGAACGAGTGAAAATGGTGGTACAATTGTCAGTAGAATTAATTGAAACTGTTGTACGATTGATGTGTTGACTGCGTGTGACTTTATGTACGGTAAATTCAAATGGCATTTTTTGTATGCTGGAAGAGGCAGAAGAGACTAGAGACTAAAATGCAGACAGCTTATAGTTTCAATTTGATAGACAAGTAAAAGTAGAAGTCCAGATACAACTATGTATGTTGATAGCTGAAAACAAACAAAACTAATTATCTTACTTGATTATGCGTAAGAAATATATTCTTGTCTATTATAACATTTTATAATTATGATGATGCTAGCTGAATTTTCTTTCTAATAATCAAGCCACAACTCTCGATTCTAACTATGGTAGGGCCTAATTGATTCTCAATAACTATGAGTATTTGAGAAATCTCAATAAATAATGTGCCAGAATAGGTTAGTATGGTACTACCATTTGCCTATTTTGGGTGTAAATGATTGTGTGCCCGTGTAAGAGTTGATATAGCAGTTTTTATATTATACCCAATTTCTTCGTTAGTAATCTGTAAAGTCCTGGTAAAAAGGGCCAGGAATCTCTGTATTTAAGTGTCATCATGACTCGACCACCCTACTCTCTACTGGATCATCAGCTGGACCACTAGCACTGTCAATGTCTATGTCTATGATGATAAAAAATACAACTATAACTGCTTAAACTTTCAACTCCATACACCACTTTATACTTCTATAGCCACATAATTCTACTGTCACAAGTAGATGAGTAGATACGGCAGAAACAGTTACCACAATAAATTTTGCTTACGCGAAAATAAAAACTCAGAACAACAATTATTTTCACGACATTCCATCTTACAACTCCGAAGAGCACGTCTTTCGCGACAAACAGCTTCACTTAATCACTAGCATCCGACGTGTGAACACCGACCTCGATAAAACAACGCCCACTGACTAGAGATGAGACAAGCAAAGACAAGAAGGAGGCGAATGTGTCTCTAGGACATATTCACCTTCTGTTCCTATTGTTTTCTTCTCTCTTTAAAACACGTAACATATTTAGCGTGTTTAGATCGTGGTCACTTTTCAATCATTTATGTTCCATTTAAAAAGAACAATATTTAATATAATGTCCAACAAATTGCGTATTTCACTGGGCCAAAATAGGCCAAGATAAGCTTTTGCTGCAAGATGCTGAAGCACTGATTTTCAGATATGGCCAAATGAAATCTCCCTCCACCCGGCAGAACTTTAACCTTTAAATTTAACACATGGCTAAGGAATGACGGACTTATTCCGCTTTTTATAGTATATTTAATTAAATTACTTAAACACTAATTTTCTGGGGTATTCCTCGAGGCACACCCATTTTGAAACGCACCTAACGAAGCGCACCTAAAGTATTTCTCCAAATGCACCATTCAAGTGCGCTATGATTTCCTTAGCGCACCTGAACGGTGCCTTTCGAGGAATACCTTAGTTGCGTTTCAAAATGGGTGCGCTTCGAGGAATACCCTAATTTTCTTAGCAAAGAAAAATATTTACCTTGACCACATAATATGACCACTAAAACATGAACAAGCTCATCACATTAAACCCCCGTGGTCCAAAGTTCCCGCATAGCGTGTTCGCTAGTGACAAATGCTAGTGTCGCGTTCGCGCGCTACCGCTATCACTCACCGCGAGCGTGACGAATGTCCGCGGATTTGTCACGTTGGCACCGACGTCACGTCAAATGTGATGAAAAAATGGTGGCCATTTTGTATTTTAGTACCTGCTGTAATTACAGTTCTTCAGCTAAAAGTAAACCTGACTCATACGTCGCTACGAGCAAATTTTTTTTTTTTCGGAGCAAGTACTGTCTTATAATTGATATTTAACCAATAGGAAAGCCATTAGCCATCATCATCATCATTATCATCTCAACCCATAAACTTCCCGCTGTTGGGCACGGATCTCTTTAGAGGAATATTAACCTACTATACCACGCTGGCCAGACGGATGTCATATTACTTAAAAAGTTATTTTAGTTTTCAATTTTTAAAAAAAGGTATATAGAAAAGGAATAAAGGCAAATCGATTGGTTTAATTCAATAATGAAAATACTTTTAGAAAGCACATTTAGAGAATATTATGATGATGTTAAATTTCACAGGGAGCATTAATGGCATGATTATTTAAAATCTAAAAATCACAAGAAATTTTAAATGTAGATTCAGTACATAGATGAGTCTATAAATTTTTCATTGAAAATACTTCAACACGCCAGTAAATAACAATATATAAATCAACCCACATAACAAATGTCCACATCACCTAGGTCATATTTATTCATAGTCAAGTACACACAAATCGTAACTATAAATCGATTCATTGAATACACGCCTACGCACATCACTATGAATACTTAAACTGTTTACAAAGCTAAAGTCGACTCATAAAACCTTTACAGTCCCCACATAACCATATTATCGAGAAAGGCCAACACTAATGAGTCACTAAGCCCCTGAATTAGTCTATTAAGTCTAATTTATAACTATTCCCATCACTTATAACAAAAACTTTATTTTCAATGCAGTATTTTTCCAATTTTACATTACTAATAAGTTGACGTATACAACCGATATATTCCTAACAAGAGATTTTATTCATCGAACCATAAATTTGATCATATAATAGTCACTACGTTTTCCTACACAGCTAATCCGAAAACATATTAATAAATTCCAAATAAAATTATAAGCTAACTTTATAAATACTAACATCACTATTTAAAGTTCGCCGCTCTCGCGTTTAGTGCTGTCCGAGACGCGTATCGATAAAATATCAATTTGAGTGTCGATACGATGTTAGCACGACATGCTCGTAAAATTTTACAATCAATAAAATGCAAATAGACACCGCATGGGATGATGACACAACGATAATCGACAATCGTTATACATTAATTAGCATTAAGGATCGCGTTTCTTCAACGCGGCTGACCATGTCATATTAATTGGGTTGTAAACCGTTTCTTGCGTAGGCTGTTTAGCACTAACAATTATTTACATGTTTAATGTGATAAGGGTTATAGCTTCTAATTTTCTAAATGATGTTAAACAATTCATTACGTATTGTTTGGTATTTCATTTATTTTTTGTACTCTCATATATAATTTATCTAGGAGATTAAATATTTAAAAAAATGCACTTAATAAAAGTTTATCGATATTTATTAAGGAACATGTAAATCTTACTTTACTTCTGCAGTAACAGTAAGAATATTTGAAGTGCATAGATTTTTGCCATTTCTTCAATTTAAAAAATATGGAATTAAGACTCACGTCGATATCTTTGTTTTCTTACGATTACAATCATATGTAGAATATGTGCTTATTATTTAACGCAGACAATAACATTATTAATAGTCCTAAATTTTGTAAGCATGTTCATACTATCATCATCCATATATCCAGATGTCATCATCATCTTTGACCAGAAATAGTTCGATAAAACTGATCACTACATCCAAATTTCCAAATACGTAATTTTTTTTTTTAAATCAATTAACTTTTAATAATAATTATTCTTATGTAAATTAACAGTATCACTATAATCTCCTTATAGTTACTCACAAGAAGAAAATTGAAATATATAAAAACTGTTACATTATTACGTTAAGTAAAATTATACACGAACTTATCTACATAAGCCGTTATGGAGTCTAAAACTTAATAAGTGCAATAAGCATTTAGTTTATGCTTGACCTTTAACACACGATATTTAGCTTTTAACAGTGGCAGACGATGTCAAATAAATATCAGATGCAAGACACTGATAAGAGGTACATTTACATAATGAAATATATTTTATGCTAATGTGTAAAACTTAGCACTTAGGCTTATGGCACACACACTTTACAGTTGATTGTCACTCGTACTTATACAATGTACGTACGCGAATTGTAAACATAGTTTTGATTTGATTTTTTAAGAAACGTGATTAAATCACCATGTCGATTTAAAAACAGGGGAATTTAAAAACATACAATTAACGGATACGAAGTATATTCAGACTAGGAACAACCATTTATGGATCACACAAGTTTTTGTCTCGTGCGGAAAACGAACCCACAACAGTGACAATGGCGTAATGACCACGTAAGCCACTGAACCAATAGTGCAGTGATATATTTTTTTAATTATTTATTGTACCTGTCGTTTTTTTTAATGTTCATACTACTTACCTTCGTAAAGAAAGACTTAATTATTTAAAAAAGAAACACGCGCCCCAATTGTTACAAAGTCATAAATCACAACTTAATAGTGTTGTGAAATTAAAAGTATCGATAAACAATACTAAATGTTTTAAGGATTTATACCTTGTATTCGTAATTGCATTTTAAATTATAATGTTAACCTTTAAGCGTTCATATCGGCACTTAAAAATGACAACTGGTAAATTGGTTTTTTTGTTTATTCATTGTTTTTTTGTGTTAGGTTAAGTTTTGTTAGATATTATCTATAGGTGTAAATATTTATTGTAACTTTGTCGTCAGTTTTATAATTGGCCTGTACGAGTACATCTATCATATTTAATGGGACAATTACTTATCGAAGTGGATATGGACAAAATATAATAAAATAAAATAAATGTTTTGATCATAGTATATTATTATGTTAATCGTGTATATGTTTAATAGTTAATTTCAAAAAGACGAAAATAGTACGTACAATCGTAGTAATTGTACGAACTTACACATCGTGAGATATTTAAATGAAAAAAATATAGTAGCGTATCTAACCAGATAGGTACTAGATTAGGTAATTGGTTCGTGGCGTGCAAAATTGTCGTTATGTTCAAAATGTCAATAGATATTAATTAAAATAAATAGTCTTTTTTTTGTTCAGAAGTAGTTATCGCAATCATTGGGAAGGTCTATGTCCAGTTAAAGTACGTTTATACTTTAAAATACTAATTCCCAACAATCACATTATTGCAAGTTTTTGCGAGGCTACTGATATAACTAAATCAAAAAATACAACTAACAGCTTCATATTAATATCTAAAATCAAAACAGAAAGTTGCCTTAACTACAACATTTACGTAACTCGTTATCGATAAACGAGCGATCAAACAGACAGACGTGCCCCGTAAATCGACAAGTTTCGTCATTCTAATAAACACACCGAATTACACGCTTGCTGAACTTTATAAGACAAATGCCGGAACGAGAAAAACTATAGAGATTACTATGCTATTTTTTTTAAAATAAATATGTACATCCATTAATATTTCTTGTACATACATTATTTCTTCCTTTTCAAATAATATTTTCATTTAATGTAAATAAATGTAAACTCACTTGTCACTCCCACAATTACATTATTATAATAGGATTCTAGTAATACAATATCAGATATAAGGTCTTCCATCTATTTTATACAAAGAAGATCATAGCTTCTGACACAAATAAGAAAATAAATAAAAGGTAGATACTTATGTAATTTTTTAACACAGTAAAATTTCAAACGAATCTCACTACTCTACTATTTCTTGTCCGACAGCAACACCTACCAGCGACAACTAGAATAAATTAATATCAATATTTAAATCCACAACCGGTTGTCCCATTAAAACACTATTACGATATTAACATATTTGATAAACAATCGATAATCGAATGACAAGCACAACACTATTCATTCCGAATGTTTATTAGTGACCTTTTACACTTGATTATTAATTTACTGTCAGCAACAATTAAGTTGATATGTCGCTGTTACTAAATGTATGGAGATTTTATTTTAATATGTAAATTTTGGTAGATTTATATTCATTCGATCTTATATTTATTAGTATTGTATACCAAGTAAAAGAGACGGATAGATAATGAATTTTATGTTTTACTCTTTTCCTCTTTATGTGAAAGGTACATGACACGGTTTAAAGAGAAGGTAAAGGTTGCGCAATCTATTAAGGTAAATATAAGTTGGAGGGAAGTGCAAAAATAAAATTTTGCACTAAAGTAAAAAGAAAATTATCATCATTTAGTGTAGAGTGTAGGGGATTTATTATTAAACCACTTCTGATAGGTACTGATCTAATTAGAAAGGACCTCCAATTCTAATCTAACATAAAAGAGGAGTTATAAGGTTTCTAAAGGGTCGGCACGCGCGAGTGATACCCCTGGTGTTGCAAGCGTCCATAGGCTACGGTAACTGCTTAGCATCAGGCGGGCCGTATGCTTGTTTGCCTCCTTGGTAGCATAAAAAAAAGGAAGGCTACTAGGTAATATATTTGAAGACTATTTATTTAAAAGATTAATAATTTGCAGACATATTAGTTATATTTTCCAAGATTGACTGTTTTTTTTTATTATACTACTTGGGTGGCAAACCAGCTTACGGCCCACCTGATTTTTAACAGTTACAGTAGCCTATGGACGCTTGCAATACTAGAGGTATCACTTGCGTGTTGCCAACCCATTTTTTACCCCAGGGAGTTAAGATGGGAGTATTGGGATAGGAATACGTTTCTTTCAAATCGCATCCCCAAATGAGCGGTGAAGACTTGTACTCACACACAAGAACACAACTACACCGCTGCGTTTAGTTATTTGGCTGTGGTCTTCTGTAAAGTAGGGGTTCTTCTCCAGTCGGACTTGCTCGCTAGTATGGTTCCCTACCTCTCTTATTGTTGTTTGATTCCTATTAAAATGTTATATAGCACTTATATTGGTATAAGGGTGTATGCCATTCATTCTCTGAGGCGTGACGACGCATACTATTACGTTTTTAAACATTCGAGGTAAGAAAGAAAGCACTTAAGCTTCTATGGCCGTGAGTTTGAATTTTACATTCAGTAAAATATCGCTATAGTTTTTTTAACGCACCGTAAATGTACATATTATTATGTCTAGCATTCTTTATAAGGCATTTTGGTATTCAGATAATTTAAACACTGGGCAAAGATATTGATTTAGCTAGTTAAATATACCAAGCGAAATAGATTTTTGATTTTTTATATTACTTGGGTTGCATACGGCCTGCCTAATGTTAAGCAGTTACCGTAGCCTATGGAAGTTTTCAATACCAGAGGTATCACTTGCGTGTAGATGGCTTTAATATACATTTGTAGGCATATGAGTACTAGCATAACTTAGCATCATGTTGTTTTATAAAACAACTTAACAGACAATTGTATAAGAAAATAATAAAAAAATAAAGTATGAAGTTGGTTTACGTTACCTAATTATTGTATTGGTTAGGATTCGAACCCCGAAGTCATTAGCTACTGCTGGATTAAATTATCACATAAATTACGGCATTGATATTTTTATACTATAACTTCAAAAAAGTCTCACCAAATTCAACCAATCAAATTATTTTATGGATACATGTTGTCAATTGTTAGATTTTTTGTAACCATAAGACTTATTTATAACTTGTGAAGCAGATAACACAAACATATCTAAAAATATTATGTTATAAAGTATAAATATAGATACAAATAATATATTGAACACTTATCTATAGTTCAAAAGTTATGGCCGGGCATTTATGTCAAGTCTTTAAACAGCTGTTAGTAACAGACTTATGACCACAGTTGAAGAAGGAACAGCTAGCTTCGGGATCGGGAATATATATTTCTTTTGCCTTGGGTGGTGGAGTCCTGAATGATACCTTGTCGTTTTGAACCTTATAACGTTCAGTGTATATTCTGCCAATTACTTAGTCTTCTTGTTCTTGATTTTGTAACGAATGCAAAATTGTTTATGAATGAAGAATTAAATTAAATTGAACTTAGTGTTCTATAAAAATTAAATTAGAACACTCCGAGTACTACCCAAAGCGCAAAGCGGGCACAACAGCAGTATATGTAGATAAATATATATAATAGCACAAATTTAGATGATTTTAGCGATCTGGCAAGAATTCGAATCTGAAATTAGAACGTTATAGTTTCTCTATTATTGAACCGTTTCATTATTTAACTCTCTTCGATTGCTGTTCATTTTTAAACTGTGCTCACGGTCGACCGTAACTCCTTCGTCATAAAAGCTTAATACTACCTCATTACATATTCAATGCGTAAACAATTTCGATACAAAACAAATTACCATTTACGACAAATAAAAATATTTATTAAATAAGCACGGAACGACAATAAAACGCGAAAATTAAACTTCAATAATAACGTTTTAAAGTCAGACCGATGATCGTAAATTTTGTGTTTTATCGTTCGGTCGTGTGTAGATGTTCGTATTGCCTAGATATGGGGACAAGTCTAACTGTTACGGGTGCGGTCTTGACTCGTATGTGACAATTATATGACTCCACACATGGCATATTAGCACGAATACTCGTATTAGAGTAAACCTCAATTAAGCCAATTTATCTATCAAGTTTCAATAATTTTTATTTGAACATTGCCTTATGATAAATGACTAGCTTCCGCCCGCGGCTTCGCCCGTGCGTACAAACCCTCGGAAACAGAGTTTTTTTTCTTGATTAAAGTAGCCTATGTGTTATTCCAGACTATAATCTATCTCTATGCCAAATTTAATTCAGATCTCTTTGGTAGTTTTTCCGTGAAAGGGTAACAAACATACATCCATACATTCTTACAATCTTCCTCGTTTATAATATTAGTAGAGCAATATAAATATGGATAAAAGGATATCGGAACTAGGCGTGTATGCAATTACTAAACAGAAACTGTCTCTCACGGAAATAAGATAAAGATAAAGATCATTTTATTTGTTTTAACATGAGTATACATACATATTATGCGTGCAAGGTGTTAAAGATAGGATTATTCAGTCATGTTTAGCCATTACGGCATACAAATATAAAAATATAATTAACTATATGTATTCTACAACAATTCATTTTTTTTTAATATTAATTATGAAACAAATAAACAATCTTGTTAGTCTTACAGATCTACATTAACAATATCATAAATGATTATAGGTACATTCATTTTATTTTAGTACCTCAGTGTATTTCATGAATTATATTTCTTATTATTAACAGTAGGTTTCTTTATGTGTCAATTTTGTCATCTAGAAAGTCTTTAATGGTATAGTAGGCTTTACTTGCAAGAAAATCATTTAATTTCTTTTTAAATCTATGTGTAATAAGATCTTTCCAGCCTTTAGGAATTTTATTGAATATTTTTGGCGCCATGCAAAATATACTGTTATTCATTAGAGTAGTTTTTGACTCGTGTAGGCGAAGTTTACTGTTATCACGTAAGAGTAAGTAAGTAAAGAAAAAAACAATTACCCTGGTAAGTACCTGTAATAAGAATTTATTATATTTAATTTAAAATGAAGCAATTTGAATGTGTTTTTATGAGTATACTAGCTGTTGCCCGCGGCTCCGCCCGCGTGTATGTCGGTTATCGCTGTAAGAAGTAGCCTATTCCAGACCATTATCTATCTCTGTGCCAAATTTTATCCAGATCCGTTGAGTAGTTTTTACGTGAAGGAGTAACAAACATCCATCCATCCATCAATCCATTCTTACAAACTTTCGCATTTATTATATTAGTAGGATAAGTAATTTTAGTACACATCACGCTAGTAGTAGATTATCCTACTCGTATGCTAGCGTGATGTTTCTATATCAAAGCTTAACATAAGGCCAGAATATTGTCAAATGCGAGCCGAACCGAAGATAGCTAAAAAAAATAAAGAAGATCTGAAGGAGTTAGTAACAAAAACTAATACAGTACAATACTTGTTGATTGCTTGCTTAATATTATGAAGTAGAAACAAGTATTTATCGAGACCACTTACTAAATGTCACCCTTGTCCTATCACCTGACCCTTACCTTTAACCTTTACCAGTCTGGAACGTTAAGGCTTTTAGCACTCGATCCTAAAGTCTTTAGGTCAAACTAACGTGTTATCGGGATCTTTTGCTAGAAGACAAAAATACTTAAAATGGTTGTTGAAAGTAAGTGCCTAATAATCTTTAAGATTATTTTTAGTTTTTCTGTATATATGTATATATTTTTTTTCCTTTTTTAATAAGTGTGTAGGTATATGGTATATTGTATACATATTAAAATGTAAATGAAGAAATTCTGAATTTAAAAAAAATCTTAAGGAAAAAATTAACTTGGTGTACCTACATACAGTAAATTGATACAATTTATTATGTTTCTTGGATGGTAAGTCTATCTTGCATCTTCTTTCCAATATTTTTAGAATGTCTTACCTACTCGTATGTTTACTGTGACTGTGACTGCAAGCACCAAATGTGGTCAAACATTCAGGAGATTGTATTGCCAATAGTGGCAGATGAGCCAGCGGTCTATCTGATGGTAAGTGGTAACCAACACTCATGAATATCAACAATGCCAAAGGGTCTCAACAAAGCAACCGTCTACTGTGAAGTCAGCGCGAAAAATATTGAGAGTATGGCAGCCATTATATATTTTAGAGTGCAACTAAAAGTTTTCACAAATCGCAATCCAATGACGCCATCTATCGGAAAAAGCACGAACTGCATACATTTGACGCAGCCGATACACAGCCTATAAAATTTCTTATCACCTCTTTATAGACGTAATAATAAATTCTACAACTAAGTCTAGATTACGACCAACTAGAGCAACTGTAATTTATCGAAAGCTGCTATTCAATCCCTTTAAGATAAAGTTACAAGTCTTACAAAATTAAATGGACTTACTGTAAACGTAGAGCCCGTGCTGCAGACACATTTTATGACGATACTTATTTTATTTTTATGTGACCAGTTTTTATTGCCCGCCAGTGTAACGTGAGGCGAATTGAATTGGCATTTGTGTATTGATAATGTTTAATTTTATGGTTTTGTTTAGTTGTAAATTGGTACGTGTCTTTTATACTAAGCCGACGAAAATATGCGAACGTCTACAAACTGCTGTGGCATTATCTGCTATAAAATGTTATGTTTGTTCAATAGTTTGAAGTTGTCTGCTACAAGTGGCATGTTGTCAAATACTTTAAAATGCCTACAAGAAGTTTAAATTGCTGACAAGAAACACGAGATTGGTGAATATGAAGACTAACTAATGTTATCCTATAATTTTACAATGTTCGGCTTTATGGATAAAAGAGGCTTCATCAATCATAATAGAACTTCTTCGATATTAATCTTAATTTTCAAAAATGAAGCTTTTATACTTAAATATTAAAGCAATGTGGAAAAATACGAGCCCGGAGCAGGAGCTCGGATAGCACAGTTGGTAGTGCGCTGGGCCGGAACCCGAGAGGCGCAGGTTCGAGTCCTGCTCCGGGCTCGTCTTTTTCCACATTGCTTTAATATTTAAGTATATTTGAGCTGATTGCATAGCAAAAATGCTAAAAATATTCAATAATGAAGCTTTTAGTATTTATTTTTGCAATTTAATGAAAAATTGATTTATAGCTGTTTTCTTGTTCTTATCGCGAAAAATAATAGAAATATATTTTTACACAACTCTTTAAACAGAGTGATATTTGTAACTGTTTTGTAATTTCTTATTTAACTTATAAATGCTTACATGCTTTACTTATAACATTATAAATGCAAAGGTTTTGATGGATAGATTAATACTCAATCAAGTCAACACGGCTGATCGACTCTAGATTATGATTGGTACAGATATAGAATATCGTCTGGAATAACACATTGGCTAATTTTACCTCGGAAAAATCACTACTCGCAGGTGAATTCACGAGCGGAAGTTAGTTCCATATCACTAAGTACCTACTTAATAAAAAAAAAGTCAAACTAGACTGCTAGACGCCAAAAAAACGAATTTATTTTTCAAAAAGGCAGACAAATATGAAACATTTATACGGACACTTGACAAATGTCCCAGACGCTGCACTATTTAGTGTCACTGTCAAGTATAATGTGGACACTAAGTGTCCAGACACATATTTAAACTCAAGACCACTCAACACCGCCGTCGAAATGGTAATATTATTGAAAAGATGACTATAAAAAAATGTTCAAGACGAAGTTTGGATAAAGATTTATCGTTTTTCAAGGTAATGTAATATTCATGGATGCAGTTGCTAGTGTATGATCAAATATGGAGTTGGCAACTAGCAACGAAAAAATCTTTTTGTTATAAGTATGGTAAAGAGATTCACGTGAGGCATGAGTTTAATCCCGGTTGGTAATACCAATGTGAATAATGTAATAGTAGGTAATACCAATGTGTGTCTTGTTAATAATGGCAGCACTAATCAAAATATAATTTACCCAATTTCTTCTATGATCAGAGATTTAAAAAAGGGGCTTCTTGACGAAGGATATTTTGAGGAATCCCTTATATTCTAGACTGACTGCCTTGGTGGTCCAGTGGCCGCAGTATGCGCCTGCTGTGCACGAGGTTGTGGGTTGGATTCCCACACAGGACAAAACTTTGTGTGACCCACAAAGTGTTGTTCGAGTCTGGGTGTAATTTGTGTCCGTAAATTGTATGTTTGTAAAGTCCCCCGAGACACAGAGCTTGTTCTCTAATGCGGGAGTTGTCTTTTTATAAACAAACAAACAAAACTCTAAAGGCATCTGTCAACTCACATTAGACCAGCGTGTATGAATTAAGGAATGTTAAAAGTACAATAAATTAATAATCATGCAAAGTGAATCCAGTTAACTTAAGATACTAAAACACAATGACTGACTATACAACCTAAGTTCATGATGAGAATGATTAGCGGTGGTAAAATAAAAAATAAATAGAATTAGTTATTGGAAAATATTAAAAATATTCATGTAAATTTTTAAGGTAATTCATACGGTAGACAAAACAAACATCACGGAACATAATTTCTATGTCACCAGAAAAAAATGAAGGTTCCCTAAAAAACTCTAAAAAAATGCAGACACAGATATCAGCAAACCTTGGGGCTTATTAATGATAATATTATACGAAAACAGACTGAAGCACCGAATAAACTAGATGCATAATTCATCGGACATCGGAATAAATGTCCTGACGACAGATACGTGATCGATGGACTTCTTTTGGATTAGATGCAGTTGTCTGCAACCTCAGTATAATTTGGCTATTTGAGAGTCCAGGTCACCGTTGCATAGCAAATTATAGTCTACGTGTTTACATTAACCTTTGTGCTTGTACGGAAGTTGACCGTGTTCGGTTTTTATATAAATTTTATTACTTTAATTTATTATTTTCATTTTATTTTTGTATCATATTAATGTTAAATTTATTCTTGATTGCGTCTTTAGAATTCATCTAAAATTTCAAATAAATGATTACATTATATGTATTAAGAACCCCAATCTCGTTGCGCCGTTGCAAGTAGCAGTCCCATTCAGTTTCACGTAAGTACGTTACGTTTATATTATGTAATTTCATTTCATTTAAATATCGGTACTTATTACTTTCAAAATGTATTAATCCTGAATAATGTTATTTTAATATTATCATTTTAATGACCGATTTCCTGTGGTGAAAGTCATCTTTATTTTTTTACTACTTGGGTGGCAAACAAGCATACGGCCCGCCTGATGTTAAGCAGTAACCGTAGCCTATAGACGCTTGCAATACCAGAGGTATCACTTGCGTGTTGCCAACCCATTTTTTTAAATATCAGGGCTTTAACATGGAAATAACCCTGGGATAGGAATACGTTTCTTTCAAAACGCATCCCTAAATGAGCGCTGGAGACCTGTTCTCACACACAGGAACACAACTACACCACTGTGTGTAGTTATCTGGCTGTGGTTTTCTGTAAGGTGGAGGTCCTTCCCCAGTCGGGCTTGCTCGCCAGTATGGTGCCCTCACTCTCTTAAATCATCAAATTCAAATCTTTTATTTAAGTCTTCACCTTAGTGTTTTTATGAATATTGCTTAATCCATCCTTACTAATATTATAAATGTAAAAGTTTGTGAGAATGGATGGATGGATGGATGTTTGTTTACTCTTTCACGTAAAAACTACTGAACGGATCTGGATGAAATTAGGCACACAGATAGATTATGGTCTGGGATAACACATAGGTTACTTTTTGCAGCGATAACCCACATTCACGCGGGTGGAGTCGCGGGCAACAGCTAGTACTTCATATTCCTGTATACCTTATGGATTTCATATACTTATGTTTATACAAGTTTTTATATAAAGTACATAAAGTACATTGCCAAATAAATTGAAACAAAATTTATTATTGTCAGCTCCAAACGATCTTATTCTTTATCAAGATAATTCGCATCATAAGAAGTTAAAATATAACTTCATCCAAAGAAAAATAATAAAAAGTCAAGCACTTATTTCCATCAAGTCCTTCAACACGTGAAGCATTCGTGGATTCAACGACTATTCATGATGGATGTGCCAGACAGCGATCTGCAGTTTTTACGTATAATAAACGTCTGGACCCCGTGTCACCGGTGTCACCGCTGCATAATGCAAGAACAGTTTCAAACACAATGTTTTAAATTTTATGTCCTAGAATTTTTTTGGTGCTGCTTTAGCTTTTTGATTCATTTAAGTCTTAGTACAAACTGTTTTATGAATCTGTGGGTTATTTCATGCTTGCTCGTGGTATTTTGCATCGAGACGACTAAATTTTTCAGATATTTTACTAGAAAAGCTGATATTATATTTGTTCAAAATATTCCTAGACCG
This sequence comes from Trisateles emortualis, assembly GCA_947095525.1. Lineage (NCBI taxonomy): Eukaryota > Metazoa > Arthropoda > Insecta > Lepidoptera > Erebidae > Trisateles > Trisateles emortualis. Next base: position 19,951,676 of record OX352735.1, on the reverse strand, counting down.
ACATTTTTTCTGAGCACATGCTAATTCTTTTAAAGAGCTTTTAATTTTGTTATGTACAGTGTTAAAGGAATGCTTTAAATTTTCTTCTTTTATTTTTGGTTAATATGTATTGAGATATAGTAGATCTAAGGTTTGATTACAAAAGATAATGCCTTATGAAAATGACTCTAACTATATAAAATTATACTTAGGTTAAAGAAACAAAACATTTTTTACAAAATCGCTAATGTATCTTTAAATGAAGAAACTGTTTGCAAGTTGTCGTCTCTTTGACATTTTGTCCCAGTTTTAACACTGTGATTGATAGCCTCAAGGTGTCCGTTAATTAGTTCGACAATTAGCTCCATCTTTTGTTTTCACAACATTGTGCCAGACTTCTGGTTGACGTTTGAAGTGAAGTTTTTCTTTTGTTGTTCAATAATGACACAGTTTTGACAAATAACAGTGCGTTAATTAAAATACGTGGTTTAATTTTATTTTCATACTACTTATGGTGACAAACAAGTGATGTTAAGCAGTTACCGTAGCCTATGAACTCTTGTGATATCAGGGATATCGCTTGCGTGTTGCCTATCCAATTTTTGACACTAGGGCTAGGACTAGCCATAAAGCTAAAACTGATAAATTGTTAACAACAAAGTTGCAATTTTTTATTGAACATGTTGTCGAACAATTTATATTCAGTGAACTGGTAACCCTGCAAGCTAAGTATGTTTACTCCAAGCTCACACAGCGCACAACTAGACAGAAGTTCTCCTTAACAAAACTAAATATTGTACTAGCTAGTAGGTACAGCCGAGGCGTGCAAATCGTTGGTACATTTACATAGCAGATAAGGCCAACGCCTAGCTGTCTGTTAATGCTGACGGCGTAATCACCGACGATGTATGTGTTTTAGTTTTATATGTAGCTTCCATAGTATCTATCATAGCTATCCTTTTTCTTGAAAATTTTTATTTTCCTGTTAATGTAGATTCTCTTCTATAATATTCGTCTTCTATAATGTTGGCTTCATTATTGTCAGTATTTTATGATTTCTAAACTATCCCATTGACATCCTGATTTAGGGTGATAATGAACCACCCCGTATTGTGCCAGAGTGTGTGGATTAACGCCTTAACCTTCTCAGCTCTCTCGATAGAGTAGACGAGACCCGAGACAATTGATTTTTGTATTTAATGATAGATCACTTAGCGCTTTACTTTTTGTCCCAAACTTACATCGTTGACCATAAGTTACACTATTTATTATTAATGTAAATCAAGATTACTGTATTACATGATTCATAACTATCTACTTTTAACATCATATCTAATAGGTGACACTAGCTGACACAATCACCTTTCTCTATTACACATTATACGTAAGAAATAATGTCATTGAGCCTTTCTATAGTTCCCAGGTAGTAAATCTATTCTAGAAAGTACTGTCTAATCAGGAACTATATATTCTAAAGGCCAAATCACCGCATTTTACATAAATAGGTACTAAGAATCAGCGCACAAACTACGTTTCGTCATACTAAAATGGCGTGTGAAAACACCATCTAAAATCACTTCACAATGCATAGTAAATCGTTGCAAGACATCGCAACAAGCTATCGGATGAATAATGCAAGTACACGCTTCAGTCGCAACGATAAATAACGATTATAATTTTATCGCGATCCGCAATAAATCGCGCGATTGAATGCTAGTGTGCGCGCGGCCTTAGCGTCAACGGAATCGGTGTACGTAATTTTCCTTTTACGTGTTGGATTTACGAGGGCGTATTGCTTCGAACAAATCTAAATTACCTATACCTAATAATAAACCTGGTTATTGTCATTATTGGAGTTTTTTAGTATAAATGGTAATAAACTTTGGTGTGAGCTGTGAACTATCACAATAATTATTATAAGTTTATTATTTGAATAAATTATAAAATAAAAAATTCAAGCCTTTTTTGTTTCTTTTACGCAAATTATATCTAACGAGCCCAAATACGACGCGGCTATTTTACTTACGAGTAGTTGCGGAGTTCCTATGGCCGCCTTCCGATTGCATCATCAGCCCCTCTAGATAAGTCGCCACTTGTCTATAGGGGCTGATCAGCTCCATTTTTTCAGCTAAATAGAATAAAGGGAAGTGATTCAAATCTTGCTATCAATATTTGACCTAAATAATCATACCAACATACGTACATACATACAAAGCTTGTAAAAATAATAACCAACATATCAGCCAACAAGCTGGACACAAAACATTTTCGTATAATGCGCGTGAGGTGTTTTTGCGCGTTCTACGCTCAAGATTTATAACGTGGCAATAATGATTTATGAGTGACAACGCGTATACAATGTATACATAATTGTAATGTTGTGCATCATGAGAATTAGCGGATATAGGTAGTACCTACTAAGGTGATGATGATACATGCAATAGACACGTGGTGCGGTAGGAGAGGGGTAGGATATAAATAATTATTAAAATGAAATAAATAATAGAAGGGTGACAGGGAGACACATTGTAGTGAATGAAAGAAATATCAGATGATGATGATGAACATAATATTATAAACGCAATGTATGGATGTATGGACGCATGCAAAAACTACTGAACGGATCTGGATGAAATTTGGAGAGATAGATTATAGTCTGGAATAGTATATACCTAGGCTACTTTTTATTGCGATAACTTCTACGCGGGCGGAGCCGCAGGCAACAAATATAATATATGACGTAGTAGTAAGGTGACTTATCTAAACGAAGATAAGCCATCTGTGCGGGAGGTATAATCATAGTGAAAAAGTATATGCACTCTTTTTTCCTTCACTCTTATAGTCCGATGGGGCGGGAATTCCACATTAATATAGGAAGATCAGGCGTAAGACCAAAGGCTTTACGTGCTTTCCGACGCACAGGGGTGTAACGTCACTAATAACTAAATATCGGCCATCTATTGTGAATTTCTTGACAATCTCAATATCTATTTTTCATCAAATCAAATCCGAGACCCAGCTATCACTAGACCAACTAGGATTTGTATTGTATTTATCCTACCTAGATGGCAAATAAGTATACAGCCCGTCAGATGGTAGGCAGTTACTGTAGCCTATGGACGTGACGTTACCAGATGCTACCCACGTTCACACAACCATGAAACATTTGTTAGCCGATATTGAAGAGAGAAGTAACGCTTTGAGTGAATACGTCACCATGGGTTGCGTTTCCAGTATAGATTTCCATTTTTTACAAGGTCAACAAAGTGGAAGTGCTATTGCAGTAAGTTTTCAGTTAATAATAACAGCTTATTAATAGTCATATGATCATGATCATAAACAGTAAAGCAGGCTATAAGGTTGACACTTGTAACGTGAAGGAGAAAATGAAACGCAATTACACCAACAAGTCTCTATAAATTACACCATACAGAGTGGCATGTAAAGCTAGTTTCTTAAACCAACAGGCAATTACTTAGCAGTGTCAAACCGTCGATTATAATAATTATCATTACCATACCTCGGAGCATTACTTCTCTCTTCAATGTCGGCTAATTGCCGCTACTTTCGAGAATACTTAAAGTTATTTAATTGCTCACGAGGTTGAGTGGTGTTTGTCAATGTAGAAAGGTATTTTCATGCGTAATTTTGTTAATAAGACTTTTGGTGAATATATTATTACGGCTGTATTCCTGTATAAGTAACCAGTCTAAATAACCAGCCTAAGTAGATCTCTTGGTATTATAGACACGTCTACCAATGCAATGGTTTGTCATTGTGCCAGGCACAACATTAAACTGGTAGAGATAGAAACATGTAAGAGTACATAACACTCCCGAGAAATTTCCTTAAAGTTACAATTTATAGTTACCAAGCAATTCGTGGAAAGCTACTCAAAAGTACCAACTTGAACAGATCTACCGCAACCAGAAATAGAATCACCTGTCTCAATGTTAAGGAGACCCCTTGTAGCATTTGGAGAAATAAAAAACCGGTAGCCCGAAATGTGGAAGCCATCCTCCACGTGGTGTTAGGCGAAGGTGAATCCTGCATTTAGTTTACTCTGGATTGCATTTTCTGTTCAATGTACCTATATAATTATAACTAATAAACACTGGTTTAACCAACTTCTTTAACAAAGGTGGTAAAAACCACGTCTATGTGTCATCATGATTTACGAGTACGCAGACACAGTGATGTTGTTCACAATGACAAATAATGACTGTGAACTGTCAGAGTACAACTTAGCTGGCAGAGTATAACAAAAGCAAAATTTTGATTTCTATCTTAGACCTTCCAAACATTTATGATGAACGTAATTTTTTTTTTAACGCTACGGTAAGGTTACACAAGTACCAGTTAATTAAAAAGTTTTAAAGAATAAACCAATAAAATGAAATATAAGATATTTAAAGGGTCCGCAACACTTAAGAGATACCCCTGGTGTTGCAAGCGTCCATACTAACGTAACTGCTTACCATCAGGCGGGCTGTATGCTTGTTTGCCACCTTGGTAGTATAAAAAAAATGAATACTCAACTTTTTATCAAACTAATAAAATTGCTCTTAGAACCTCAATGAACTGTCGATAGAGCAGAGGCGTATTAAATGTTGACAACACCCTGGACAAGCAGCTTATCAGCTATAAGAAGACGAAAATAAATGATCTACAGAAAATAGTACAGCAAAAATAACATTTATATTACGTGGTACGGTCTAAACAATTACAATTAGTTATTTTTTACCATGTAAGATGATGATAATCTAGCATGAATAAGTAACGGCTTCAGGAAAAATATCCACTCTACATCAATTTATATAATATCTAAACTAATATTATAAAGAGGAATTTTAATTTCTTTGTTACGATTTAATTCAAAAACTACTTAATCAATTTTAAACATTATTCCACCATTAGAAAGCTACATTATCAGCGGGTAACATAGGCTATATTTTATTGCAAAAATATATATTAGATACCTACGAAAACTAAATAAATGTTCATACGTGCGAAGACGGGACGACGCGCCACTAGTCCTTACTAATATTATAAATCGGAAAGTTTGTAAGAATTGATGGATGGATGGATGGATGTTTGTTACTCTTTCACGTAAAAACTACTAAACGGATCTGGATGAAATTTGGCACACAAATAGATTTTGGTCTGGAATAACACATAGGCTACTTTTTGCAGCGATAACCGACATCCACGCGGGTGGAGCCGCGGGCAACAGCTAGTATTTAATAATTACGTCGTTCTACAACTAATTACTAATATCCGTCTAATAAAGTAGTACATTCCGTTGCGTTGTAAGACTTAACAAATAATTAATAAAATTAAATAATTAAGTGCGACCGTAAACAACTGGTTCCATGAATTGAATAAAAACCGAAACATTCATGTATGCACTATTCTATAAAAAGACAACAATGTCTCTATGTCGCTGATATTGTACATATTTAGGCGTTTTAGAAAACTACAAGCCTGATGTTAATTGATGAGTATTGAATCGAATCGAATTTCGATACCATAAAAATATACATATGTATGTCTTGCTTAGTTTTTTGTGTTTAGTGTTCAACTTATTTAAAATAGTTCAAGGTAAATTTCAATCAATCAGCCTGTTTCAGTCCACTGCTGGACATAGGCCTGTCCTAATTCAAGTAGAGTTTATTTCTAAATAATTGTTAAACAAGTTTTATTTCATACTAGCGGCCCGCCCCGACTTCGTCCGTGTTAAACTATTTTCAGCGCAACTTTTTTTTACATAAGAACTTTCTCCTGATAATACCTAACAAACACAACAAAAAAATAATTACTGAAATCGGTGCAGCCGTTCACGCGTGATGCCGTGACAGAGGGAAATAGGGATTCATTTTTATGAAAATGGGAAAACTATCTGAAAATTTGGTATCTTTAAACTTTTATTTTTTTTCAACTTACACCGCAACATCATCTATATATTCATTAGCACCATCAACAGAGTAAAGTAAGGAAATACCACCTGTCTAGTATTTAGAACTCATTAAGAGCCATTCACACATACCAGGGGAATTCTCGAGATAGTTTTTACGTTGCCTTTACATGAGCCATCCGCATAGTTGGTCTTTATATCTGTGGAGGCGGTATTTTCTCATAGTTTACGTGATGCTTGATGGATATTACTGATAGTGTTTCCGTGAAAGTATGGCGTTGGATGTAGTGAATGAATGCATTGTTGGCTTACTGTTTTTTATTTATAACAGGTATTATATTGTGATTGTATGAATTGTGTATGCTATTGTTAATACTTGTTTCATCATATTTGCCTCGCTAATCTGTGAAGGTTACCACATCTTTAGTGAAGAGTGGATCCTTCAATCAGGCTGTGCCTGGCAAGCTGCTGCAACAGAAGTCATTAGTAGGTGTAATACTGAATCTTGTGATATCTTCGATATTGCGATTCAAACTCTCTTCATCTTGGCCTTGGTTTGAGAGACATCGCTTTTGTTGTCTCATATTCTTGTAAAATATCTTATACTTACAAAAAGAAACGAACCCTCATTACCGTGTATATACAGTGGAAACCATTTGTTTTTTAATATTGTTTTTTTTTTTCATATTAAATACCTTTTTTTTACTTCATCATCATCAGGCTTTCGCAGTTCACTGCTGGACATAGGGCTCTTCAAGTGCACGCCACCTAGCACGATCCTCGGCTGCCCGCATCCAGCTACTTTGTGAAGATCGTCGCTCTACCTCGCCTGAGGTGGAGTGACGATCTTCGCAAATCTTTTTTACTTACGTAAATTTTAATTTTCCAACCCTTTTTGTTAAAGGCGATTAAAAAAAGTTTCCCATGCCTGAATGTCCCATGGGCGAAGCCACGGGAGGAAACTAGTGTACAATATACTTCATACACACTACTAGACATAACTTCAATATCATTAAAGTACGTCACATCGATGGATGTCCTCAATAACTCTTAGGCTATTATTGAAAAAAAAAAAACTATCACCACAATGTTAACAGCTCGTAACGACATCTCAAAAAGCTGCCTGCATCATACCATATAATACAACTTTAATTAGCCACAGCACCAGTTACGAGTCGCGTCAAAAAATTCATCCGTACAATTAAAAAACACTCATATTATGGATGGATTCCAACACGTATTTATGCTAATACAGTCACAAGAAAGAAATATTATCTGTCTGTGTGGCGATAATTATGATGGAGTATACCTATAATGGGAAAAGCGGTGGTGGCCGAGTGGGAAAGTAACCGACTTGCACGCAAGAGATGCGAGTACGATCCCGGGTGGCAGTACCAATGTAAATTTCACTTTGTGGAGTTTATATGTACTAATTAAATGATTCGCCATCTGCTAACGGTAAAGGAAAACATCGTGAGGAAACCCAAATGTCTTAGAAGAAATTATAAATACATGTCTGATTCTCCAACCCGCATTAGGCCAGCGTGTGTGAATTTAGGCCTAAACCCTCTCTCTCTCTTGATAGAGGAGAGGAGATCCGTGCTCAGCACTGGGACCACAGATATAGATATACTGGGACATATTTGGGTTGCTATTATTATATTATTATTAACCTATTATGGTACAGCCTACGTATAATGGAGGTTTTAATTATTGTTCTATCTAATTTTATGATTGTAATTGCCTTTTGTTTAACAATGGACCACCCATGAATGATAGTGTTGACATTGAGTTTGATAGGTCAAGATACACAAGACTCACGTGTTGAATAGATAGATAAATATTTATAGTACATCAAAATATTACATGTCTGATCCACCAGCCTGTATTAGATCAAGGTCTAAATCCTCTCAGCTCTCTTGATTGAGGAGAGATGACCCGTGCCCAGCAGTGGGACGTGTGTATATATATTATATATAGGTATTATTTAGCATTTTTGCTATGCAATTATTTAAAGTCGCTCTAAGTAGTGGGCAAATTCACAATTAGTAGTACGCTGGGCCATAACCCGACAGGTGCAGGTTCGAATTCTGTTTCGGGCTCGCCTTTTAAATTTATTTGTTAGTGCTCACGTCTACAAATGCATCATGCCCTCTATAGGACTTGCAACTTAGTGTAGTAAAAACTATTTTAACAAATACAAACTATAATTATTCTAATTTTTCTGTCACTATTTATCAGTAGTACCTAATAAGCACTGTGTTGTACATTACATAAAATATTATCAGTTATGTGCGTGTCTTCAAACGCAGTAGTAGGTTCCGTGGACATGATAATATGTTTTACTCTATGGTGATGCAAAGCAAGAATGATGATTGATGTTACTAGCTTCCACTCGCGGCTTTCCCCGCGTTTACAATACGGGTACATTGTTTTTTTTTTCGGAATAAAACTAGCCTTTATGTCCTCTTACAGATTTTAAGCTATATCATAATATTTATCGCCAAATTTCATGCAGTTCCGTGTTTTTAACTGGCTACGCCAGGATGGCTGTTAAGCCACTGTGATGAAGGTATCTCATAATTTCAATTCAAGAGTATGTGTACCAATTTTTGAGTCAAATAGCCCAGAAATAAGCTTAACAGAAAATGCAACCCTTTATTTCACCCTCTAAGGGGTGGAATTTTGAAAAGCCCATTCTTAGCTGGATACATAAACAAATTTCATATCTCAACGCTGGTCTAATCTACATAGTTTATTTAGGCTGTGGGTTTATAGGCAGGCAGTCAGGATTTTGAATTTTATGTACCTATATTGATCTATGTATGTAGGTAGGTATGTAGGTTTTTAAATGTTTATTATTAACGAGTATATAATTATAAAGGTTCACTCTTATATTGTAGCTACCGACCTCTAAGAAATAATTTTCCACATTGATAGATGACAAACAAAAAAATGCTATGTTTTATGTGTAAACTTAAGAAAACAAAACAAAAAATATAATTGTTATAGTAGTCATTATTCATAATTGGCAACATCCCTTATATGTATAGGTGTTATACAGGGACTTTAACAATGTGGTAAATTTTATGTCTTTAAATTATAAGCGTATCAAATTGCAATAAGAAATGTATTACTTAGTTTAAAGTACATTAAAATATTTAATGAAATTTTGTCATTTAAAAAATAAAAGATTATCTTTACACAAGATTCTTTCAGATTTTCACTGTCGTTACAGTTTCCATATATCGCAAAATGATTGGTGCCCAGGAATAGCATTATAATTTTTTAACGTTTTAATGTAGGTTTTACTTAGGTAAATATAAGAAACAATAATAATAATAAATTCTTTTAAACTTTCACGATTTGTACACATATTATAAAGATATATATATAAGAAATATTTTAAAGATTTTCATACCTAAATAAAATAATTACGCGATTTAGACCCGTTGTCCATTATAGTTATAATAATAATAATATAAAAAGGCTGGCCTATAATTGAGTCAACGCATTAGCCTTGCGATCCAGCGTGGCAATGTGGCCAGTCTTTTGGCCACCTTTCCTTAGAACTGCGACCTCAATCAGATATCTGATAGTTTGTAAGTAGTTTAGGTTAAGTTAGTTTTATTTTAGTAACTATTCTTGTAAATATCTTATGAAATTTAATTTGACTGCCTCGGTGATCCAGTGGCTGCTGTATACGCCTGCTGTGCACGAGGTTGTGGGTTCGATTCCCACACAGGACAAAACTTTGTATGACCCACAAATAATTGTTCTGAGTCTGGGTGTAATTTGTGTCCATTAATTGTATGTTTGTAAAGTCCCCCGCGACACAGAGCTTATTCTCTAGTGCGGGAGTTGTCTTTTACATTAATTTAATTTAAATAATATACCTACATAAATTTATGTACAAAAATGCACATAAAATTATCGTGTATTATACTATAATGGGGTATGTAGTTGATATTGTTATTGGTTGTGGTTAAAAAAATGTGATGTCCTTATAAATCCACCTTTAAAGGAGCTTCTCACAACCATTTAATGTGAAACAAAAAGTTAACTGACATCTTTATTGGTAAAACTATGAGGCAGTTAATTTTTAGAGTTCCGCTGGCTGATTCTCTAAGAAACAGCGATGGCAAACTGACAGTTGTGATCGCAAAATTGACAGTTGTGATTTCTCGGTGACGGCACAATCTATTGACTAAACGTCAAAAAGGCTAGGTTTTTGCTCTTATGGAATACCAATTTTCAATCTGATAGCCAGATTTTGGGTTTCGCGGTGGCTCGGTTTTTGCTCTTACGGAATACCCCTGCCGTTCTTTTAAGAGAAAACACTAATCTTACAGACTAAGAAAAAAACTTATGGTATTCAGCTACCGTACGGTAACCTATAGAATTAAAACCTTGCAATACCTAGGGCATCACACAATGATGAAATGTTTTATAGTAGAGTTTTATATAATCAATAACCATGGCATAATAATTAATTTTAAGCCCCCAAATTAGCACAGGAGACTTGTTCCCACACATAGGCATACAACTACACTATTGAGTGTAGTTTTTTGGCTGTAGTCTTCTGTAAGGTAGAGATTCTTTCCCTGACGGCCTTGCTTGTTATTGGTATTAAAAAAACCTGACGCTTTTTACCAACACGCAAAATATATGTGAAACTAGTCTGACCAGCCCCTTTAGAAAAGTGGCATAAACGGTAGTTGAAACGAAAAGTCAAAAAGAAAATGTATATGATTTGACGTTAATTTACGACATGATATCGTAAACTAACGTCAAATCCCATACATTTACTTTTTTGACTTTTCGATTTGACTACCATTTATGCCACTTGTCTAGAGGTAGACTATGTTTTAGGCGATAACTCGCGCTCAGTCATTGTACTAATATGCAAAGTCTTACAATATTAAAGTTACAAAAAAACCCAATAGATTTAAAGTCCGACTCATACTTGACCGTACAGTAATTTGATGTAAATGTTATTGCAAGTATCTATTGTATGTGGGCATTAAAATTTAAAATTACTAAAGTATTAACATTCATATGTATTGACTCTATAACTATTATAGTTATTTTATACCTTGTAAGTCGATATAATCAATTACGTTTTTTAAGCCTTAAGTTATGAATATAATTAAATGATTAATGCTTAGAATTTTACTTGGATATTTACAAGAATTGTTATTTAAATAAAAGTAACTTTACCTTAAATATTTACAAATAATCCGATATTGTTTGCTCAAATTTATATCACTAAAAGTATTTAAGTAAATATATGTTACTGTAAAAGCCCGAACTACGGTAAATCTTAGGTTTTACCGGTGACGGTTGGTAAATGTTGGTTTTGAAAATAAAACAATGCATAGTTCTTAATTATTTATTTCAATTAGTAATTATTGAAATCCTTACATACCTATGAGTAATTATATTATTAATAATTTGTACTACTAATCGTTACCTATAATTTTTGGTATTTTTATTGATTAAGTTTTAAAAACTAGTAACATTTTTTTTTAAAGACTACTCCCGCACTAGAGATCAAGCTCTGTGTCGCGGGGGACTTTACAAACATATAATTAACGGACACAAATTACACCCAGACTCAGAACAATTCTTTGTGGATCACACAAAGTTTTATCCTGTGTGGGAATCGAACCCACAACCTCGTGCACATACTGCGCGATACTGCGGCCACTGGACCACCGAGTCAGTCAATTGACATGTTGATCTCAACATTTACCGTGTCTTTGAGGTAAATCCTAAGATTTACCAAGCGAATGGTAGCAAAAGTCCGAAATAAACGATGATTATAGAACGGTTCGGACTTTTACTATCAAGAGTTGGTAAATCTTAGGATTTACTGGAAAATCTTAGGATTTACCGTAGTTCGGGGTTTTTACAGTAACATATATAATAAAATTAAAAATTATATTTTGAAAACACTTCAACTGTAAATTCTCAACGTTTTGTTTTTTATAATTGGTATAACTGATACTACAAAATATTAGAAATTAATATAAAATATAATTAATATTTTTTTCCTTATTATTTAAATATTGAGGTAAGTATATCAATCAAACAATCAGCCTATCGCAGTCCACTGCTGGACATAGGCCTCTCCTAACACGCGCCAAAGCACAGTCTGTAATTAATAAAGTACGTATAATCGTAATTTATTTATTAAAATGAGTTCATAACTTAATATAATACAAGCATATTATGTTAATCAATACAGAGTTGAAGCATTTCTTAGATATAATTAATTTATTTTACGTATGAGTAATTTCTGTAAAAAGTAATGCAGAAGAAACGCGCAAACATGAACAACAAGTGACAGGTTAACTAGAAACAATAACTATTAACATTACAACACAACGGTTATATTGGTGATGTCATGAAAGCTGTTTATGGATAGCTGTCATTCAGGATTCACGCTACCGGCTATTGGGGGGGTCACTACTAATATTAATATATATTCGTCTGTCTGAACGTGAAACAACATAATATTAGTTTCTGGATTTCGTATTGCTGCTGTTAATATTTTCAAACAGTCAATAATTTTATGGAATAGCTTCAGCAGAGTTTAGTGCAAGTATAATCTTAATATATATTATACTAAATTATGTCACGTTGTTTGTTCGCTATGGACTCCAAACTACTGAACCGATGGGCAAAGTTGGGGCGGGCCGCTAGTATTGTACAAGTACCTAATTAGAGCCCGCAGATGACCAATTTGATATTAAAATAAGCTATAAATAAAATAATAGTATTTGTTGGGTCGCATGCGATGGGGTTGAGCCTGTTGCTATATTATTATATATTAAGCACGAGTATAGACTCCGTGATAGATACTAGGCATGTACTTCTTCTTATCGTTTGGTTAGTGGCCAACCTGGTGACAGAGTTATTTAGATCGCCCATATTTAGGCCTCTGTCGGCATCTACTTGCTGACTTTCAGATTTACTAAACTTTTGTAACGCACTACCTTTGCAGTGGCAGTCAATAATATTCTATTATAAATTGATTATACTTTGTCTATTGTTAATCATTGACATGTAAATTAATGTAAATATAACGTAAATAATAATACAGCCCATTATGCTACCACTACTATTTTTTAGCTTAATTCATACCCATTAAGAAAGAAATTAACCACACTACTAAAAATTCAACGAACGAACCCGTATCGCATTACAGTATCTCTCGCAATGGCATCATGGAACTGTCTTTCAAATAAATTAATAATTAAAAAGGAGTGTTGGACAAAACATCGCGTAATGGTCTGGCATTCCTCACAATCAATTTCTTGCTGTTCCTGCGAAGAATGTCAAAACACTGGCACTGGCATGACAGCCACCGAGAACTTGCCAATTATATTGGCATTGCCAGTAAATTCATTTTTGACTGCTACCTCAAAATGATTACTTAAATATCAAAGAATTACTACAAGATAAAATAATTCATAATATTTTTGCAGTAAAGCTTAATTTTGTTTGGTTTTAAATCGAGTGTCAAGTTGAAAAAATGCGTTAATTAGCAACGTTAATTTGTACTTAGTGTTTAAAGTTAACGTGAATTATTTTTTCAAGTGTTTAAGAAACGTTAAAGATGGAGACACCAATTTTGTGTGCAATTATTGTTATGCAACTATATTCTTTATGCCATCAAAAAAAATGTATCAGAAAAGTTAAGTCGTAGTATTTATTGTGCAGTCTTAATAATGTAACCTAATTTGAAATCATTTTAACGAAAACTATTGGTGTATGTAATATCTAAGTACTATTGAAAATTGTCACACATATTATTGTTTTACACTAATAAGTAATAACCAAGACCTTATTAAACAACTTTTTTGCAGTTTTTACAGCGATAATTTTATTTTAAAATAGCAAGAACAATTTTTGACAACAATTAATAAGAATTATAAGAAATAGTAGCTATAACCCTTAAAATGCTCATGTAATAAAATGTCAATACTTTTCACCAAATTAATCTTTATTGGGTTCTTAACATTTTATCCCTTCAACGTCGATGTTTCACGCACTCGTAGTATCCTGTTTAAAGCACTTGAGATATTCGAACAACGTGTACGTACACCATGTTGAAATTGTTTTATTTTTTGTTGTAAGCGTTTTAATGCCGTGTACACTTAATGAATTAGTTCCTAAGAAACTGCGTAATTAGTGACTGATTAACAGACATGGAGTGTTCATGTAGAGTTTTACATTTATATAATTAAATTCAGTATCGTGTAACTATAATGATCAAAATATAATTATATTTCTACTGGCATTATTTTCTACATAGAATTAAGTACTAGATACAAAGTTATATCAATAGACAAATAATAATTTTGGATGGCATTTGACCGTACCTTAAAACATAGTTTACACGTACCAATTTTATGACTTTTCATTGTGCTGCTGAAAATTTGTATTAGGTAGGCTATTACTTATTATAAAACAGTAGTGGGTACGTTTATTATATAATCTTAAGCTGAATTAAAATATGCCACAAAGCGTCATATTTTTGTCGTACTGCTCACTAGCTGCTACTAAGCACGTGTCTTCTCTCCTTCATCCTGATCCTTCACACTCTAAGCTGTCCTGCAGGGTCTGAGGGCCAATGCATGCTGATGACATGAGGGAACGATGATGTTCCATCACCGTTAGCACTGATTAATACTACATTTCACGATCATTATGACGGCTATTAAATACAATAATGTTTACTTATGTTATAACATTTCTAGCTTAGTATTATTTAGCTATGTTGAAGGAAAATTTGACTTATGCTAGTATAAAAAAGCCAAGAGAGAGCAATTAAAATTCTCATCGTCGCCGTGAAGCGGTTGTATTGTGGCTGCGATCGCGGAGCGTTTTTCAATTAGGCGCGTTTCACGGGAGGCGTAGTGGCGTAGTTAGCGCCAACCTTTGTCGTACCGACAGGGTTGACCACCAAGTTTTAAATTTTTGTGAACAAATTATTATTAGAGGGCGTTTTGTAGTCCATTGTGTCGCTTAACTAGAGAGAAGGATGTTTGGTGCAGAAGACTCAAATTAGCAGTTTTGGAAAAAGTCTTGTAATTTTTTATTAATTAAAATTATTTATTATTAAATTATTATTTTTGCGGCATACTTTTGTTCTTTCAGTATTCCAGAAAAAAATGTTTCTAGGCATTTTTTTATTATACCCATGATAGAAATATATGTATTTAAAATATTTTTAGAGCATTGGTATAAAACTTGGATGAAATTGTACTGTCATGACTGGATTATTCTATTTTCAAAAATAATCGTTCTTAATGTCAGTGTGGCCCACTTTTCTGATGAAAATGAACCAACATTTACCTGTGGTTAAACATGTTATAATTAAAAATAAATAAACATAGCAGCTCTGTTACGTAATCTTAAAAGAGAAATCACATTTGAAATTAACCAAGCCAATCATATCTTGACAGCACTGTCAAGTTTAACTGTCAACCCTAACATCGCGGGTGGCTGTCGCGTGTTCTTACCATTAAAAGGGTTTGACACGTTACGACGGACCAAAGAATTTAGTAGTAACGCCGCTCCGTTTGAAGACGTATCGCGTTGCAACCTAATTGTACACAACTTTGATCTCTGTGGGTATTTTTGTACCGGGTATTTGGGTACCGTGAGCAGCGGAGGGTCAATTATTTAAATTTTTGGTGTTTTATGCAAGTGATAAGTAATATAATATCTAAATTCATTTAGTTATTGTCTTTATCACTTAAGAAGAGCTTCAATACTTTTGACTGCATTTTCATACTAAAATACTTATTCGGTCTATTACAAAGCTTTATTTTCGTAACATACCGTTTTTGTTCTGCTTCAAGGATATCTGTTTTGTTTGACTTTGCTAGTATTATTATGAGTATTATTAAGAGCCCCTATATTTTTGGGTCATCCCCATTTGAAGTTCTGATTTTATAAGAGTCGGTTTCTCAGAGTGGGGGAGATTGTATGTATCGATGTAAATAAATTGAATAGACCAAATTAAGTTTTATTTTAGGGGTAAAAATATGAAAATTCTAGCGTATTTTTTTTTCCATTTTGTATAATTGGGTCCACAGTCTACTAGTGGCGCATTGACTATATCGAACTGAAAAAAATGCTGACAAAATGCATGTCATATTCGCCTTCTAACAATCTTCATACAGAACCACTTCGAATGGCCACAGTTTCTGCTTATCCAACACGCAACGTCTGAAGGTTGATGAGAAACAGTCATGCTGTAATGGCTCTGTCACGTGAAGGAGATCACGTCGCCTTAGATCGTGGCAATTAGTGAGTATTGGAGTAGAGTAAACTGTCCAATACATAAATATGTTAGGTTAGTAAATGAATTAGTTTAATGTTAGTTTTATTAATGATGATATTTTTGTCATCTATCAGTATCAGTTCACGGAACCTTTAGAGAGAGATTATTAGTAATATCTATACTAATATTATAAAGCTGAAGAGTTTGTTTGTTTGGTTAAACGCACTAATCTCAGAAAGTACTGGTTAGATAAGAAAAAATCTTTTCTTGTTGAATAGTGCATTTATCCAGGAAGGCTATTTAACATCACGTTATGATCAATAAGAGCGGAGCAGTAGTGAGATATGTTGTAAAATCGGGGAAATGTACGTTCTAAATTCCCACGCGGACGAAGTCGCGGGCACTCCTAGTATTATATAAAATAGCCGTATATTTGTTGTTCATGTTTCAGTCAAGTTAGTTTTGCTTATCATTTCTCTTACAAAAATTTAAATAGACTCATAGTCGGTTCGTGTGCTAATTATTTTTGAGAAAATTCACATTTAAGTTATTTAGTAACCAATCAAAATGCCTTTTGTAAAGGTATCCATCTGGATACAAAGATAATGATCTCATTACTCATCCTCGATGAAGGGTCGTTCCTTGCCTAGGCAAGGGCCTAGGCAAGAAACAACAACAGTAAGTACTGTTTGGCAGCTGTACTCATGTCTAATAAAATATAACAATACTTCTAAAGAACAATGAGTTAAATAAAAAGTTTTAATTTCTAACTTTATACACTTAAAATATGCTTAACAAAACCGGTTAACTAATTTATTCAATTAATAAATAATATTACAAGCACAATAGCATTTCAACGGACCATTCATCAAATTTATCAAGGGCATGTGTACAACATGGGCGTTTTACACAAACAACTGAACTAGTGCTTTATGTGAGCCTGGCACGCGACACTTACGACTTAGTGAAGTTGAATATAAAATTATAGAGAAACATTTTAAACTAGCTGCTTATAGTTTTCTATCGAAAGAAACAGTTACTATCAAACATAATAACCGAGATAACAATATAAGTATTATCAATCAATCATTAATTTGCGAATATGGGTACAGTGAATATTGTTACAAATATTAAATGTGCCTCCATACTCCACCAGTAGGCATGCAAATGTTTAATTACGAGTGAAGAAACGTAAATGAAAGGTCTAGTGTAACGTCGAATTCACAAAATGAATCAGCTTTGGAATGCACATTAAAATTCGGTCCCGACTGTTAACAGTCATGTAAACAACTCTGTCACCATGTTGGTCACTAACCACTCGATGAGTAAGAAAGATCGTAGATGATAAGCATGGACGAAGACATCTGAGGTAAAACTATATTGACACAAGTTAAGACGAAGTTTTAAATTTATTGACATTAATTCATAAGTTATTGGCATTTATTCATAATTGATTGACATTTATTCATAATTTAATTACATTAATTCACAATTTATTGACATTCATTTACAAATTTTGATTACCTTAATTAGTTTTTGGGCTGCCATTAAGCATTTATATAACTATTTATCAAACGTTAAACTGATATTAAATTAGAATGTATACAATTGATATTATGCCGATATTATCTATTGTAATATTCAGTGTGTAAATAAAAAATACTATTTGGACAATCATAATGTGGTAGGACATAGTGAAACTTTAATATAATACTAAAACTTGTAACTCACCTATGTTACGTGGTATATTATCTGAAAATAGTTAAGTCCAAAATTAAACGTCTTCTAATACAGCTACATCAAACACCATTAACGAAGGTCTGGCGCCAACGAACCAAAACAAATTCATCCTCAAAGAAACCGCAGCTCTGTCCAAAATCATTTTTCTTGTGTATAATTAAATAATTTTGCAATCATAACGTCGTCGTAACCTAATATCGATGATCATAAAAAGTGATCGTTATTCATCACTAGCCTCTAAAGCACCGGATATGTTCGTTTGAACCACTTGAAACTGACCGTAAAATGGTGTAAAATTAAATATCAATTATGAATGTGTGTTATAGTGATGTACAAGTTATATTAATATATATATCTATATTTTTAATCTATAAAAAATACGAATATGTATGTTTTAATCTTGTTAGTGTTTTCATGGATAAGTTTTTTCTATTAAGGACTTTATGACAATTTATTGACGTTTTATGCATGTATTTAAAAATAAATAAGTATGTTTACTAGTTGTCTGGTTATCATAGAACAGGCGATCAAATGACCGTGCCTAAGTTTTAACAAAAGAAGTCTAATCACTAGTATTAATTTACTTTTTTTATATGTTGAAGTTCATTTAATAAAGGATCTTTATGTTTTTATTTACTAAGGACTAATTACTTGGTTATGATAACATAATACAACATAAAATAGAATAATTATGTTTTATCGATAAATTAAAAACGAGTCTACATGCAACACTACCATAACCCTAGACCATAATTATTATCCACATAAAAGCGTGCATTTGGTTGACCGTATCAAAGGCCTTAGTAGAGTTAGTCCCTTGAAGGTGCCGGCGCGTACCGCCAGGCGCCACTTAATTGATAGTTTTGGGCGTCTCATTAAAATAATAACCGGCCTCCGGCGTTGAATAAATATTGTATTACAAGCAAATTGACGGAAGAAGCTGTAAAAAAATATTTAAAGCCCCATCCATTTGTAAATAGGATGGGGTGTAGAAAGGTGTGGTCGATTCAATAGCGAAGATTGTTGGCGGAGCGTTAGAAGACGATTCAAGATTTTCCTTACAATAATATTATTATTTCAATAAACTGTAGAATAGTTAAATTATATTTAGGTATTTAAATCTGCATTACATTTTAAATTGAAAACATATTTTAATACATCTCGAATAAAATCGTAAAATCTAAGTTCCAGACATTTTTT
The DNA here is from genome assembly GCA_947095525.1 of Trisateles emortualis. Taxonomy (NCBI): domain Eukaryota; kingdom Metazoa; phylum Arthropoda; class Insecta; order Lepidoptera; family Erebidae; genus Trisateles; species Trisateles emortualis. The sequence goes on along the minus strand of OX352735.1, from coordinate 19,932,543 downwards.
CTGTATCTTTAGATGAACTGGTGCACTAGAAGACTGCTCAAGTTTTTTTAAAATAAATAAATGGTTATCCTGACCTAGCCATGCTAAATCAGATTAAAATGTAAGGAAAAACATCAGCGATACTAGTTGTTCCCTCAGTATTCCTCCGTAGTCTCGCCTCTACAGTCACCAATTCTCCACAGTCGTGACGGATTCCTCTCCAATCGAAATATGAGAGAACACCTGTATTTGAGCTCACGGTCTTCTCTTCACCCGTTCAATGTTTAATATGTGTACCAGTCACCAAAATATTACTTTCAGCACACCATAATATTATTGCAACGAGTTCAATTACCATCCAAAAAATCGTCAATATCGAAATCGCTTCGACAAGCCCCGCCAACCCCGGGCGGGCGCGTTTGATGTTACGGCGTGTTTACACTATCCTAACTGAGAAACAAGTCATTTCGTCGGGCGTCTGTGCTTGCCGCCGCTTTGATCTCACCGCAGAGTTTTTGCCCCCTTGACTTATTGCCGACATGTTTGATGCGTCAGGGATGGCGAGTTACGCTAGCGTTTTCGGTAACTGTCTGTTTCGTGACTCGCGTTTTTTCTTCGTTAATGAGTTGGTGATTTGTGATACTGCATTTGGTTTTCTATTTTTGTCGTTAACATTTTTGGGGGGCGATTATGTACCTACACAAGATGTAAAAGTTAAAATTGCGTATTCGAAACATTCAATTTGAATATTCTACTCAACAACAACCTCATAATTTAGATTAGCTATTTTTGTATAAAAAATCACTGCTCATTGTTTGCTCTCTATTTTCCTCTTTATTTTAATATCCTGTATTGTATCTATCAACGTCGTTTCAATTTAACTAATAATAATAATATTTATTGGTTCTCTCACAATTTTCCTTATACAGAGTATTTGGCTTAGCATAGGGGTTATAAATAGAAAATATGTGGGAGACTGATACCTAAACGGGGCGCAAACCTGTATTTTAGGTCATCAGGCCTCCCCTTCGGACGGTTATACGGTATGCTATGAAGTTACGTTTTTAAATATTAGGAAAGAACAATTTTTAATTTCTAAAATCTAAGTGTGTGTATACGTGGGTGTGTGTGTGTATGCGTGTGTTTGTGTGTGTGTGTGTGTGTTTGTGTATGTGTGTGTGTGTGTGTGAGTGTGTGTGTGAGTGAGTGTGTGTGTTAGAATTATTAAATAAGTGTAAATTTATTTGGGGGGACTTCAGAACCAAGAAATTGACATGATAGGAAGAAGCAGAATCATGATAGCATTATCGAATTAAACTTCACCAATATTACTAATAGAGTAAAATTTGTATCACGTAAAATTTGGTAAGGTCAATCAATATGTTTAGTACTACTTATTGTAAAATGTAATGTAAAGAAGTGAACATAATAATAACAACCTATATCTATATGTCCCACTGCTGGGCACGAGTCTCCTCTCCTCTATTAAGAGAGAGAGTAAAGTAGTATCAAACTATATTACTAACCGCGAAAGACAGCGTGGTAATAATGTCTTTTATAATAGTATTTTGATCACAAACTGAACTCGGAATCCGACATTTTGGAATACCTTGCCATCAAATAATGTATGTATATTGTTTATACATTTGCGACAATGCAAAAGCAATATTCTGCTGCAGTGGATCTGTCTCAATTTTATTTTCTTACCTGATACAAAAACAATATTTTCAGTAGGTACCTAGTCTAACTTATTGTGTCATTACTTTGGCAAAAACAAAATATAGAACACCCGCGACTTCGTCCGCGTGGTAATTTGGAATATTTTCCCCAATTATGCAACATATCTCACTATTGCACCGCTTCTTTTGATCATAGCGTGATGTTATATAGCTTATAGACTGCCTGGATAAATGCACTATTCAACAAAAAAAAAATCCTAATCGAACCAGTACTTTCTGATACTAGCGCGTTCAACCAACCAAACAAACAAACTCTTCAGCTTTATAATATTAGTATAGATAAATAAGAAAATTAGTATATATTATAAGTATTACTGTGTGTGAGTACAGGTCTTCAGCGCTCATTTAAGGATGCGGTTTGAAATAAACGTTTTCCTATCACAGGGTAATTCCACCTGAAAGCGCTGGTGTAAAAAAAATGGGTCGGGAACACGCAAATGATAGGTAGGTACCTCTGGTAATAGCAAGCGGCCATAGGCTGCGGTAACTGCTTAACATCAGGTGGGCCGTATGCTTGTTTGCCACCCAAGTAGTATAAAAAAGTAACATAATGAAAATACTATGTTTATACTATTAAACCTTATGTATAAATTACGTGGTGCCAGTTTCAGAATAATTTAATAATAGATACTATTTTTTATTGCTGATGCTCTGACGTTTGTCCACGACTTGGTTGTTTAGTTGTCTACAAAATCGCTTCAAATATACTTATTCACTTGCGACTAATGAGAATTTTAAACAATGTAGAATTTAAAAAGATATGAATAATTTATTATGATTTCGTTTCATAAAATTTAACAAGCAAATATATATTTTAATTACTAAATACCTATTAGTAGTTAGCTTCTTTAAATATACATAAATGAAGCGACAAAAAAAAATTGTCAATTATTTTACACTTTACAATATTATTCATTAGAAATTTTAATATTGTAGAGTATTTAAAATATCTTAAAGCAAGCTATTTAAATAAAAATCATAATATAAAAACGAACGCATTAAAACCTTCTTATATACTTATTTTAAACCGCGCCTAAATTCCAAAAAATAAAACTTAACATTCCAATTCTAAAATTTGAACTTTCAAATAACTCGCGCTACTCACGATAAAAACAGTTGAGGCGGGCGCCGCCGGGGGCGGAGACGCGGGCGCCCCGCCCAATGACGTCATACGACAACATGGCCGCCTGCACTTGCAACTGCATGACAACCTCCGTTACGTGCGTCCGTGAACTTGTCAGAGCATTAAGGCGTATACTGTTATATACTTGTGTTGTATTTTTTTTCCAAATAATTATTTTTTTGTATTTTTATGTAAGTAGTCGGTACTCATGAAAATATAATTATTAAATAAACCGATACAAATATTTTACATTCTTTTTTTTTTTTACTAGTAATAGGTACGCACAAAATAATCTGGAGTGGCGAAAAGACCATGTTGATAAACTTCTTCGCTATTCATAAAGTAAATTTGAAGAATACTTTTATTTTGTGGCAGCACTTACCTACGTAACGCCTCTACTAAATTTAAAACGAATGTATAACAATGTAAGTAATTTAGAGAGCCTTTAGTACAATAAGTAGCAATACTTGAAACTCGGGACTTTATGATAGGTACTATACCTATAATACGTACGTAGATAATAATATTGTTACTGTAGGTAAGCCTAGATGTCACGACCGGTGACCTTCCGTAAGTACGTATGTCTTTGTGACATAGTATGAACCTTTAACATAACATGAAACAATATGTAAATGTGGCATCTTTATGCTACGGACTTGGCCTTAATTTACCTTGAGTTGGATATGACATACCATGTGCTGGTCAGACCAGCGTGGGTGGACAGCTCTCTGGATAGTGGATTAGAGTCCATTGCCCAGCAGTGGGACACGTACATATGTGTTGCTATTATTACAGTTTTTTTTATACTTCCTGGGTGGCAAACAAGCTTTGCCCGTCTGATGTTAAGCAGTTGCCGTAGCCTATGGACGCTTGCAATAGCGGAGAGCTTGCAGAGGTATGACTTGCGTGTTGTTAACCCATTTTTTTACACCAGGGCTTTAAGTTGGAGTATACCTGGGATAGGAAACGTTACTTTCAAAACGCATCCCTAAATGAGCTCTGGAGACCTGTACCTAGCTCGCTAGTATGTTGCCCTACATCTCTTATACGCCAGATTTAAATAATTTGATTACTTACATTTTAATATTTAACGATTATTTTATGTAAAACAATTGCTTCTGAATACAAATGATATGTGAAAATAAAAGAACACTCACCTACCAACTAGACGGAACATAAACTTATTATTTTTGTCTTCATGTCATTGAAGTACCTATCATTATTTTATCACGAATAATAAATAAATAAAAAATTGAATGAGTAATAAATTTTAATGTCTGTGTAGTAAACATGATACTTATTTATTCATGACTGAATAATTTTATGTTATATTTATACACGGCTTCAATAAACTTGTTTCAGGTAATAAATTTGTGATAATTTATGTCGCTCCTTCATTTATAAACGGTGGTAACTCAGTTAAGGTATCGGACTTATAATTACGATATAAAATACTACGTTACGTAAAATTTGAACACAATATCTTTCTTCACTTATTTATAACTAGCTTCCGCCCGCATCTTCACCCACGCGTACAATTCCTCGGGAATCTTTTTTTCGGGATAAAAAGTAGCCTATGTGTTATTCCAGACTATAATCTATCTCTATACCAATTTCATCCAGATCCGTTCAGTAGTTTTTGCATGAAAGAATAACAAGCATACATCCATACATTCTTTCAAACTTTCGCGTTTATAGGATAGTAGGATAAACTAGCAGGTTTTTCTTTTGGCCTCCTCAAAACTTACAGTGCCATACATGGTGTTAAATAGCTTATAGCCTTCCTCAACAAATAGGCTATAATGTTCAAAGAATTACTACGGATTGGTAGATTCTGAGTTTAGTAGTAAACTTTTTAGCATAAAAATATTCGTCTAGGACGAAAAAATACAGGATGCGAGTGATTGTTGCAACTGTAGAGGTAGCTGAATAAGCAACACGTATCTTAGGAGTGAGTTCGATTCCAGCTACCAGTGGCAAGAAAGCATACGGCCCGCCTGATGTTAAGCAGTTACCGTAGCCTATGGACGCTTTCAATACCAGCGGTATCACTTGCGTGTTACCAACCCATTTTTTTACACCATAGCTTTAAGATGGGAGTATCCCTGGGATAGGAATACGTTTATTTCAAAACGCATCCCTAAATGAGCGTTGGAGACCTGCACTCAGACACAGGAACACTTATTGTTATTTGGCTGTGGTCTTCTGTAAGGTGGAGGTCCTTCCCCAGTCAGGCTAGCTCACTAGTGTGGTGCCCTACCTCTCCTAATGAATTCTTGTTTGTGGATGAAATACCTATTTTTTCTTTTACCTTTTCGCTAGCAGGCGCTAGCGATGAAGAAAATCATTGTGAGGCAACCTATATGACCTAGCAAATATTCTAAAGTTTAAAGCACAAATCGGCAATCTTTAGCCTTCCTTGCCTTTGGTTCAGTTCTTCAATTTCAATCACAAAAAGATTAGTGTCTTTGTTGTTCATTTTGATCCTCGAAAATCCAATGACTGTATCTTATATTATGTCCGTAAAGAAATAAAAATTACACTTTAATTTCTTCAGATACTTATTTAAGGTACCTATACTTTGCTCCAAAAGCGGCCTAACTGCATCATTATCTATAAGTAACAATACTCAAAGTTAACCACGTAGGCATTAATCATTGTAATTCTTTATGATTATGGTTACCGATTGAATACAGATGCGGATTTACCTGATGAATTCTACAAAATCTTTAATATTGTAAGTAGGTCCTGCAACTTTATCTGTCGTATAACACTTTCGTGGCTTCTTTAGGCGTAACTGTATTTTAAGACTCATTTGTAAACCTCTTATACTTATCTATACTAATATTATAAAGCTGAAGAGTTTGTTTGTTTGTTTGGTTGAACGCGCTAATCTTAGAAAGTACTTCGATTAGAAAAATCTTTTTTTGTTGCATAGTGCATTTATCCAGGAAGGCTATAGACTATATAACATTACGCTATGATCAATTGGAGCGGAGCAATAGTGGGATATGTTGCAAAATCGAGGAAAATATTCCAAATTACCACGCGGACGAAGTCGCGGGCGACCCCTAGTTTTTTATTATAGGATATTATTTTTTTTAATATCCGAGAAAAGTGGTCAACAGTGAAGCTAATGTTGACCTAGACAATTTAATATGTTTACTGTAAAAGTGAAGTTGATTATACCTGTACTAAAAACATTACAAATTACTAATGCGTGGTTCAAAAATAACCATAGGTACGACACTCAAAGACTCAATCGTTATAGCCACCTTTTGCTAAAATTATGACCAAATAAATTAAAGTTGGCCTCTGTAAGTAATAATTATATTCAAAATAAATTCATTTTTTTGTGGTTTCACAGTAGTATTGTACCTATATATTGCGAATAATATAATATATGAGCCTAAAACTAAAGCTAAACCTCAGAATCAAAGATGTTATTCTTTTAGTCTAGCCTTTAGTGATACATCAATAATCATAAAACAGCGATACATAAATTTAATAACCGCCTATGTCAAATCTAATCAGTGATACTCAACTAACCTATCATTTATATTTACCGCCAAAGATTACAATACGCAACTAAGATACAATAAATCATAAATTTCCGCTCTGATTCCGTCCCTGTCCACCAAATCATGATTCGGCATTCCCTTCAATAACATAATGACCCATCGTCCAACGAGGCGCCAACATTTTCTTTCGGCTTTCGGCTTCAGTCAAATAACATATAATTTAACCAAACCACAGACACAATCACGCTGCCATTTCACGATGCCAATTAGAAAAGCTAATTCTTTGCGGCCATCACCAAATTACAGATGTACAACTGAAATTGGTCGCTTAATCAGTACTCGCGTGATGTTGGTCCAACCCATTCATCATCAGTTATTAGGGCGAAAATTTGCCAAATTTCTGTGTCAAATGTTTGACGAATGGTTTCGTAAACAATAAGTGTTGGGCGTTGGCGCCAAGTTGGTTGTTGGCGCCGGAAGAAGGTACTAATTATTACCTAAAGTCTTTTGTGTATCTAAAATGTAATTTCGGTAACATCTTGGGTGGTAAGGAAGTATGAATGAAAGTGTTTTTATAGGCTTTTGTTTCTTTTATGGGTAGCACTATAATGAGTGTTAATGCCATAAAGATAAATCCATTGTTCTGCTGACCATGTAATTGTAAATGGTATGATGGCCTTTTTTAAGGAAATCGATGGCTCATGAATTTTGTTCCTACTTAAAAAGATTATCCCAAAGTATATTGTAATAAACAAAGACTGGAATGTTTTACGCTTGAAAAAAAAAACAAAAGCATTACAATCTTACTTAAGAAAGTTATTCTATGTAAACTAGAAAGTGAATTTCTATGCCAATGTGAAGTTGAACGACTAAGTGTTCCATACTTGGTACATCCATTTCACCGATGGACGCGAACAATAAATTTAATTAAATCCCGATAGAGACGAGAGTGACTGTCGCCAACGTCCCCTTATTGAACTTTCAAACGCACGCTCGACTTCTATTCATGCAGCCGAACGCGTCCGATGTCGCCCGAACGTCTTCCGACGATTTGAATTTCAAACGATTCTAAAATCAAAAGCGCCGCGCGCTCGTGACTCGCGGTTACCAATCAGCGATTCCATCGCTTTTTACGGTGACAAGTGTCCAATTATCGTTGATTGAAATAATAATAGAGGTCTCGAGATGGAAGCGCTTGCAGCATGCGAAATTAGGCGTCGAGCACTGAAGCGGAGTTAGGCATGCCCGGTTTTTGTCGCTCCCCACCCGTGAAGAGTTCGGAACGCAGAGTTGACATTTTTGGACGTGGCGGCGAGCCTGTCGGCGGTATCAGCGCATACTTCCGACGTGTTTTGTCCTATTATTTATTTGGGCGGCACTTCTTTTATCACTAAATCGATTCTCGGGAATCCAGTGGCTATAGATGGTGGAATTCGTGAATTTCTCTAGCAGAAACTGTTTCTTTTGTCAATCTTAATCATCCGTTGTCGGGAAAGTTGAGAGATTTATACGATGCACAGTTCTATTGTCTTATTCCGACTTTAAATATAAATACCGAATGTATTGGTATGTCCTTAACGGTCTCTTTCAAAGAATAAATATTTTGTTCTGATTTTTAAAGTCATTACAATTCACCGTACCTATAGGTATATCATTTTTAGCTGTTATTTTAGTTTGAAAGATTATCTTTCTTACTGCGTTAAAATATTTACTTTAATATAGTCTTGCATACGCTTTCATTAATATAATAGAAAGTAATATATGTACCTGAATAAGCATGAATATGGTTCAACTTTCACCGAGACCTTTGGTATTTTTTCACATATCTGTCAAGTTTCTTCATATTATTTGTAATATGAAGAAACTACGAAAAAAGAATTGACAGTCAAAATACGAAAAAAGAATTGACAACAGAAAATGAAATGATTCATATGAATAATATTTTAATACTAATAGCCTCATCGTACTAATATTATTAACGTTGAAGGTTAGTGAATGTTTGTTACTCCTTCACGCAAAAACGGACGGATTTAGCTGAAACTTTACTATATTATTATAGCTATAAAACAGCACATAGGCTATGTATTATTAAAAAAAAAACAACACGGGGAAATTCTGCGGGTAAGCTTTGATAAATTCTTATTCAGATTACGACCTTTATTCTGGTAAAATCTGAAAATGCTAGTTTGATAATATTATTAGTGATACTTTACACTTGGCTGATATTTTTTTGTTTTACTTATAAGTTAAACATTTTAACGAAAAATTATTTATTAATTTTTGATGACATATTACGGGTTAGTTATTAGATTATTATTAGGTATTATTATTTGGTGTGACACCAATTTTCCTAATTGATTCCATTTGTAATCAAATCTTAATATATTTGCAGTGAGAAGTGACAGCTCGATAATAATTATATTCGTGTATGCATCTTATGATCTTTGTATTACTCCTGCGACTGACATTATAATTAAACGCCTAGGGCTGTGGATAGATTAATTTAATACAGTCATATTATTATGCAATATTGCATATATTTTGATATTTTACGATAAATGTGTAGTATCCTACTAATATTATAAACGCAAAAGTTTGTAAGTATGGATGGATGGATGTTTGTTACTCTTTCACGTAAAAACTACTGAACGGATCTGGATGAAATTTGGCACAGATATAGATTATGGTCTGGAATAACATATAGGCTAGCTTACAGCGATAACATCCACGGGGCGGAGCCGCAGGCAACAGTTACTTTTAAATAAAGATTCTTATGATTAAAACTTTTAAAAAATTGTACGAAAATTGTTACATTACATTTGAATCAAGTTTTAGATACTTAATAATAAAAATTATAATAGTACCCAGGTTGATTGAAGCAAGGAAGACCTGCTGCCCAGGTCCCCATCTGGGCAGGTCTTCCATAGTTTGTGGCTCTGTACAACATTTGCGCTTCGAGTTGAAGGTCTATGAATGGGGATTCATAGACCTCCAACTCGAAGACCCAAACTATGGGACACTTGATATCATGCCCCTCGTGCCCTGGTACTTGCACCTTAGGTGAGCTTATGGACGCTACGATTCTCGTGGCTAAGTTCTGGGCCAACACAATTTAGATTATCATCGACATGCTAAGAAGAAGAAATAGTAGCGGTTTTTTTAAATTATCCCATAGGTAGTCTAACATTGTCTTGACTTCTTCCGTCTTTATTGTACTCATAATTAAATAATAGGTATATATTTTTCAGTAAGTAACACTTTTATGTATTAAAAATATTATACCTATTTAAAGTGTAACGAAACCCCAAAGCTTAATGAAAGCTAATCTTTAATTTTTCAGGTAGCATTTAGTTTAAGTAGGGCGCCATACTAGCGAACAAGCTGGACAAGCAAGGAGCTCCACTTACAGAAGAATCCAGCCGAATAACTACACACAGCGGTGTAGTTGTGTTCCTGTGTGTGAGTACAGGTCTTCAGTGCTCATTTAGGGATGCATTTAGAAAAAAACCTTTTGCTTACTCCATCTTAAAGCCCTGATGTAAAAATATGGGTCGGCAACACGCAAGTTGTACCTCTGGTATCAGAAGCGTCCATAGGCTAAGGTAACTGCTTAACATCAGGCGGGCCGTATGCTTGTCCACCCAAAAATATATATATAATTACGGTCATTTATAGCCAGGATGATCTAAACTGCTCATTTAATCCAATGCACTAGACATCAGTAGTGACCAACAGTTCTAAAAAAGATTGCTGAATTATTCATATCTAACTTTATCATACTTTGTTAAAATACGCTATACAATGAAGGTAAGTACAAAAAGTCCACATAATTGGCAGTGATTGGCATCTCGAATGTCATTCTCTCGCAGCACCCGCCGTCTGTCGCGATGACACGTCAACGGTCGACGCGGCAACGTCGAGACGTCGACGTGTCCAGTACGAATGCACACTTTTTACCAACGTACGCGATGAGCATTTATTTGCAAATTATTGACTCTTCATGCATTTTTGGTACACTCATTTCAAGTGTTTTCCATTCAACACGGTATGGCAAATTTTCTCTAAAATATGCTTGTCAAAACGACAATTAATTGTTTTCCTATACATGATGCTACCACAGTGTAAATATAATATTATTAATGCGAAAGTTTGTAAGAATGGATATATGGATGTGTGTTACTCTTTGACGCAAAAACTACTGAACGGATCTGGATTAAATTTGGCACAGAGATAGATTATAGTCTGGAATAGCATATAGGCTTTTTATCGCGATAACCGACATCTACGCGGGCAAAGCCGCGGGCAACAACTAGTAAATTTTTAAAGAGTTTCTCGTACTGTAGTGCTAGTAAGTGTTAAGTATCCATTTTTTCCGTCTTACCTCTCTGAAATAAATATTTAGATAAGTATGATATAAGTGTGACCGGACTTCACCGGACTTCGGAATCGATTTAATTTATCCCTTATGCATTATTTTTAGCTCACTCTTTCCTCAAATAGATGGTCTTAATTCATAACTGATCGAAAGAAATGGTATCCAATTATAATAATATTTTCTTCTATCAAAATGATCGATACAATATTAGCAGTAGACGGCTATCCATCAATGCGGCAAAAAAGTTCAGGTCTTCGTTTCATTGTGTGCTAAGTGTGCGGCAAACGACCCCTTAAACCAACCCTTGCTATTTAAAAACCAACTTTATTACATTCGATACAAATATCGTTTTACCTTGTAATACGAATAAATTAAGTGTCAATTGATATTCAATTGAATTTGAACTTAAACATGTTAGAAATAAAGTGCTCAATATATTGGATATTGTGGTTGGTTAAGGTAAAGCTCCACATATCGACGCCGACAATACGGTGTTGACTGAAAAAGTGACATCAATCATCTGTGACGATGACGGACAGTATGTTGCGAAGGCGCTTATACAGGAGTTTATTCGCGTGATTTTTTATAGTAAAGATAGCTGGTCTCATGAATGTAAGCTTTAAAGAATGTGTTAAAGGGTTTAATTTATGGCCTTTTTAAGAAATCGATTTAAGAAATCGGTTATTGAAATTTACTAGATACTGAATAAACATTTTGCTTTATTTTTCTAAATTAAAAACATATATTCATTTTCTATAGTGGTTAAAATTATGTTGATGATGAAAAATATATTTAATTTACTACAAATTTACTTTTGAAGAATTATATCAATGATAACCTATCAATAGAGCTGCTAATAACATTAATGATTCTTTAAACATCCCAAAGGCAAATTAGTTTTAATATTTTAATAGCCAACAATTAGGTTGTCAGTGCAAGTGAACATTACATTCGCTTCAATTATATTAGCCGTGTATTAAGATTACTAAAACCTAAATTCATAATTCAATGAACTTGTATACATTGAATTATGATTTTATTTGATGACATTGTAAGAACAAGAAGTCAGATAACATGCTGCTTCAAAGTAAGACACAAAAGCAATAACAAAATTGTTTAATTTTAATTCTGTCCATAACATAAGTCAAAAGCACCTGCCATTGATAGTCAAAGTACTGACACTAAAGGATAAAGAGCACCCAGCTGTTCAGTCGAAAGGCCCCGGGGCTAATGTCAGAAGAACTGAAGGAAGTGACTGAGTTAATGCTCGCGAGTTAGCCATTAAACGAGGAAACGTGGTTAAGAGTTCCCGTAGGGCTTTAGTACACCTGTATGTGCGATTTCACGGCTCAGCAGTAGGATTAATGATGTTCAACTAACTTAATATTTTATAACGGGATAATATTAAAATGTTTCCCTTAGAATTTCTGTTTTAAATGTTTTGTGGCTATATAATTTATTTGGATAATGTCATCACTTGACTATAATTACAAAATCCACGGGCTTAGCTATTTAACTATACTATAGTAAGAGTTATTATCAGTCGTGTAGATGGTACATCTGAAGATTAAGCAAACTTGCCGTGATCAGTCTGTAGATACCAAAAAACACACGAACGAGGTAGATATAAATCTGGATGTAGAGATTTCTCAGGGCTTCAACAAGGACGAAAATCAGTAACGTAAGTTTGTCAGTAAGTGGTCCTAGGCATGTTCTCTCTTTGATTGTCTTCCAATCGGACTATGAGAGTGAAGGAACAGATAGTGCACCTATGTGTGCGCACAACTCTTTAATATGTACTGTGTGGTTAGCTAATCCTCATTCAGATTAGCCGCCGAGAGCTACATCGGTTTCATAAAAGAGTTAATCAATAAACTTATTTTTAATTACACTTAAATTTAAATGTACACATAAAAAGTATCACAAATAAAGACACACTTCAATTAAATCCGTTACATATACGTAGCTCCATAAAATGCAAACAGCGGTAGTTAATTCTCAAAATAATGTGGTCGACATAATTTTTGTCGATAACTTATCGCACGACAAAGTGCCGCCAATGGAGCATGTGTCGGCATGTCGATAAAACTGTAGCTTAAATTTAGACTTTCGAGATAAAAGCCGGCTTTTTAAGAGTGTTTTTAATTATGAGACGTTAAGTTATCTTTCGAGAGCTCCTTTGTAAATGTTATCTTATGAATTTTCGAAATTTTTAATTGATCTTACCAAGTAAGATGCTTGGGTGTTAGGTTAGCCACAAAATAATTAAGAAATCAATTAAGAAAATAAATAGTTTTAAATAATAAGGAAGTACTAATAATAATAATGACAAATGAATCATTGGCACTCTTTTTAAAACTTACCTACTATTTCCAGAGGGTTTGAAATGGCAAGAATATGATTATAATTCTTAACTGTAATGATTCGATCTTCACATCGAATAAGTCTATCACCGTATGAGTATCTTTCATAGTTATCGTTACAATTATTGTAATAAGCAACATTTAATTTATAACCTCATACATAACCTAATTGGCAATTAACATAGCTCTCTTTCGGCCGCACTCAGAGTCACCTAACGGCTACTTAAGGCGCTCTTTAGTAGAGATTTAAAAAAGCTCACTCTCAGAGTCAGCTAATGGTTCATTAACGTCCCTATTCGGCAATTATAGTGAAGTAGAGCAAAACCTTTACTTACATTCTTAATGATTGATTTTGAGTGACAGATGAAAGTTATATTTAGCGGAAAAAAAATTAAATTCGTAATATTTTCTAACAAAAAGCTAAAATGGGTATGGAATTGGCAGACGTTCCGAATTTTGGGTCGGGTTATGCTAAAAGGAATAGATAAATAGAGGGCCTTGGCGATCCTTACGTGATTACGCGGATCTTTTTTATTATAATAAGAGCCACATAAGAACAAAAAATACTATTAAAAGATGTTTTGGGTCTTCAATGGGGATGTGTATTAAGCTACATAAAATAGCTGATGTGATATGTGCATGTACAAGACTTCACAACCAACAAATGGGGCCCTTCATGTGGCCAATAAAGTAGTTGATGTTGCACAGATAAATGAAAACCCTAATAGCAATGGTTTGCAGTGCGACAAGCATTAGTAGAAAGATTTTTTACTTAATGCGCATTGATTGCTTAAGAAATAAAAAACTATATTATATTAATCAAACAATACTTTTATTTTATAATTTTAACAAAAAAAAAATTACTTCAATACGGCAAGTTGTACAGTTTTCAAACACCTTGAAATCCCAATTCTGAAGTAGGTACCTACTTAAGCAGGATGAATGTTCCTATAAGGTTTATTCCCATTTTACCCCGTCCGTAAATAAATTATCATTGAGAAGTTCAGGTGGCCATCTGTCGTGTTTTTTATCAGTTTCATTTCACAAAATCACAATTTCTGCCTGTACGTCTATAATTTTCGAAGAGTTCCCTCGATTCCTCATGGATCCCATCATTGGAAGTGGCTTTTTAAAAGTTACTTATTTACATTACTGTAAATATATATAGATACTATAAACTTTTATTTCATTTGCAATGAACACACGTAAAATCAAAACAATAATACCTACTTTTGACATTCACAGTTTGACAGTAAGCACAACAAGTAATACCATTAAAATAAAACGTAATTCTTAAATAAATTAAAAAATATTTTATAATTTTTATAGATTGACTTGTTGATAAAAAAAAATATGGATATAACTGATTAAACTTAGATTTATGATATGCTTTAGTTTTTGATGTATTTAAATAGATTTTTAAATACTTTTTATTAACATTTTTACGTGTGGCCACACTGAAAATATATCGATATGCAATCGATAGTGTACGTTTCACCCAAAGGTTCCTTAAAGCCGTCATTAACTAATGAACCGTTAAATACTGACTCTGAGATACACCGATATTTAGCGGATTTAATCCGTATTAGTTAAATATTCATTAGGACTAATTTAATGAATGTCTCTGAGTGCGGCCGTTTGACAGGTAAATAGCAAGCATTATTATTGATTGAACAATTATGTTTATTTTTATAATTCTGGCTTTTTTGTTTTCGGTCAATTTATATTGTAATATGACAAGACAGAAAACAAGGTTTTTTATGTCAGTTATTAGTAAACGTCATTCGGTTAGTGTAAATTCTATTTATTGTCTAAATATGGTAACATACATATAACAATTAAGTGTATAAATTTAAAAGATTTGTAATTAAATATTTATAGAAGTAAATAATAATTAATCGTCAACACGCTTAATTCCATTATCAATATAATAATTAATGACAAAATTAAAGTAATCAGGAATAACTTATCTACATTAAAGCCATAAAATAACTTTATCATCGCCATCAAACTCACGCGCAGGATTAATGGGACATTTTCTAAAAGCGTCGTGCAATTTGTCACCCTACTCGACGAACGGGCTTTAATACTAAACGGATGTTTTAGGATTATTCAAGCGGTAATTAAGTCGTTTTATGTTAAAATACACTTTACAAACATCGTACATTTTCTTTAACGTACAACAAATACCTATTGCTTATACTTACTGCAAAACATTTGTTTACCGTTTAACTTGAAAGCATATTGTGGTTATTTCATTATGCTTACCTACAAGTCTCAATGTTATTTCTTAGTATTTACAAAAGTTATTGTTTCACCAAATAAGCCCACACGTTTCTTGAGAATTGCGATTCCACAAAGGGAAAGTAACTTTATTGCTTTTGCTTAGAGTTGATGTTAGAATAGCTGGTAAAAACAAATATGTTTAATTTTGAATGAGCGTTCAAATCATAGGTAAAAAGCAAACAGTAGCTGGCCACCCGCGGATTTTTAAAATGTCGATATCGAGTGTTGAGTGTGTAAACACGATTAACGGTCGCGAGTCTCGTTCCGATCCTCGATCATACAAAACTGTGCTCACTATTGAGTGTTTGTTTTGGTTATGGGTTAGTGATGTTCTACTACTGGTATTATTTTCTAATTTCAAATGTTATCGATCTTTTTAATACCTTTCAACGGAAAAGTATTAAAAAAGTACACATGTCTAACGAGACATGTGTACTTACAAGTGTTAAAGATACCCAGTATCTTATTATTGAAATGTTATGTTTTTAACTCATATATCAATAAATTATTAACACTTATACTTCCACGTCTAATATAAGAACAGCTGTATTATTGCATGGCAATAGTATTGGGTCTATAAATGTGATAGTTATATTAAAAGATTATTTAAGTCAATATACCCAATTTATAAATAGTGATTTAACTTTATTGCGTGTAAATTATATAATCACAGTTTTCTCTAAAATAAACCGTAAATTTAGTTAAGTACAATATTCAGTAATTAATCATTAAATCATTTATAAAAGTATAAAGATATAACTCAAATTAAACACACAGTAACTGTTTGTTAGACACACTATATTATTAGCACTGGTTACAATTACAATATATTTCTAATGCATTTACTATTCCGAACACTTGGGCTGCTTCCACTAGAATGCGTCTACTGACAATCCCTTTTTCGGCCGTCCGTATTTTCCCCCCAAGTTCCACTAACTGTCACTTGGTTGAGATCACGTGATGTATCCAATTGGATACCTCACGTGACCCCAAGTTGCTCAATTGACTATTTGAATTACAATAGTCAAGTGAACAACTAGCAATATTATTTAAAACTGATTAAAAAATAACGAAACCTTACACTCGACCATCCTGATGACGTGGATGTCCCCATACACGCCACCATTGGTAACCTTACACACGGTCAGTAGACTCTCTCCATGTGGATAATGTAGCAGTTAATACATATAAAACGTACGTATGATTACATATATGTGCCTACATTTTATCTATGTTAACCAAACAAACGTTCTTAATTTTAATAATTAATAATTAAACATTTAAATTGTATTTCTATGCATGAATTTCAAACAGAAATATCTTATATATTTTAGGTCATCAATCCATTAGTTATAAACTAACCTCGAACCCATCCATTCTCGAGGAAGTCTTATTCATATAAATACCATTATGTCAGGCAGCGAACCCATCAATTCTCGCTCCTGATCTTTAATGAACCAATCAGAAAGTGTAAATTAACTAAAAGCATCAAATAGCGAACCCATCTATTCTCGCTTTTGATCACTTCACAATAAATCGAAATTTTAACCTCATCAAGCTGCGAACCCATCCATTCTCGCACTTGATCTGAAACAATTCATTATTTTTTGTAGTAACATCAGTAAGTTTAATTTATTGAATTATATTTAATTCCCTATTTAAGTATAGTGCTATGTTTCATCATCACTTTTATCATCCACTATCTCCCTATCATTGTCATCATCATCTAACTCTAAGGCCGTAATGTGTATCCATGGCTGCATTCTATCTGAAGCTACCGTAGTCCTACGTTTATTTCTCATCCCCTCGAACCCAGGAATAGGAGCAACTCTATAGCGGTCATTTCCTAAAACCTTTACAACTCTAAATGGACCTTCATATGTAGGCAAAAGCTTAGTGCTTTTGCCGTGATTTTGAAAATTAGTTTTAGTAATTTTTACTAGATCCCCTTTATTGTAAATACGTGCTGGTTTACGACCCTTATCATAATATTGTTTTTGTCTTTCTTGCTCTTTATCTGTTCTATGTTTAACTTCTTCTCTAACCGAGGATATGTCATCTGTTTCTTGGGTAGAGTCTATTAACTCATTAAGCGCTGGGTTAGTTTCACTATTCATTCTTGAACCAAACATTACCTCGGCTGGAGCCCTACCTATCGTTTTTTGTATGGAATTGTTTAGACCCTATTGTATCCTGCCTAGTTTATTATCCCAGGTTTTCTCGTCGTCCTTTAGATTTTGGGCTGTAAGCGCGTCTAATATAGTCCGATTATATCGTTCAACCTGACCATTAGACCTAGGGCTTGCCACCGCATTTAGAATATGTTTGATACCTCTGTCTAGACAAAACCTTTTGAAAGAATGCGCGGTAAAACAACTCCCACGGTCACTAATTACCCTATCCGGAGATCTAAAAGTATCGAATATGTCCTCCAACACTTTCAATACATTTAAGGTTTTGGTATTCCGAACTGCTTTTATGAAAACGAATTTGGTAAAGGAATCAACTACAACTAATATGTGGGTGTTACCCCTTTTGGACTTGACAAAAGGTCCGAGGTGGTCGATGTGCACAGTAAGAAATGGGGTTGCAACTTTTATTATAGGATGTAGCAATCCCTCACGACTGGTTGATGATTTCTTTGCATACGCACATTCAATACACGATCCTACATACTTTTTTACAAACCGCGACATTTTAGAGAACCAATATCGTCTTTTTATACGGTCTAGTGTCTTTTCATAACCCACGTGCCCTATATCGTCATGGTTCATTTTGCACACCTGCCACCTCGCACCCTTGGGGACTACCCACCTAACGTTAGTTTTATCTCCGTCTAAATACCTATAAAGCTTATTATTTCGTATGATGTAATTTTCCTTAATGTATTCGAACCCTTTCGAATCCAGATCGCTGTTAACAATGTCACATATTCTCACCAGCTCTGTGTCGCCTAACTGCAACGTAAGGAGCCAATCCTCGTCACTGATAGCCAACACAGACGGACACTGACCTTCGCCTTCTAAAACAATTTCATTTACGGGATTTCTTGAAAGCGCGTCTGCATGTGCCATTTTTATACCGGCCCGATAGTCAACAGAACAATCAAATTCCTGCAGTGCTAACCACCATCGCGCTATTCTTGGTATAAGATCCCGTTTCTGAAACGTCGAACGAAGAGCACTACAGTCAGTAACGATTTTGAACTGCTTACCTATTAAGAAAACTCGAAATTTCTTGAGAGCACAGACTACTGCCAGGGTTTCAAGCTCATAAGAATGAAAGTTCTTTTCTTCTGGAGTAGTCTGTCTGCTGTAGTATGCAACTGGTCTCAATGATTCCACATCAGCTAGACGCTGAAGCAACATTGCACCTATACCGACTCTACTGGCGTCTGTATGAAGCTCAGTCTCTGCAGAGTGGTCGTAAATGGCTAAAACAGGCCTATTAACCAACTTGTTTTTAAGTGTCTCAAAAGCCCTTTCTTGGTCATTTTCCCACTCCCACTTAGCGTCCTTCTTCAGCAACTTTGTAAGAGGGGAAGCCAACTCGGCAAAACCTTGGATAAATTTCCGGAAGTAGCTAACCAAACCCAGAAACTGACGTACCCCATGGACATTTTCAGGCCTGGGAAAATTGGACACAGATCGAACCTTTGCCTGACCTGGCCGCACTCCTGAACAACTGATCTCGTATCCTAAATAATCAATTTGATTTTGTAGAAAACTACACTTAGATAAGTTCAATTTAAGGTTAGCATTGTCTATGAGTTGCAATACTTCTTCAAGTCTCATCAGAACTTCATCGGGATCTCTACCATATATTAACAAATCATCAATATATACGGTGGCTTTATCGAATCTAGCAGGACCCAAAACGCGATTCATCATCCGCTGAAAGACTGCCGGCGCGTTTGCCAAACCAAACGGCATGCGATTGAATTCGTACTGTCCATCTGGGGTGACAAACGCGGTCAGATGCTTATGTTGTTCAGCAATAGGTACTTGGTAGTAACCAGACATTAAATCCAAAGTAATAAACCACGCTTGACCAGATAAACGAGATATTTCATCTTCGATAATTGGTATTGGATATCGCTCCTTTACTGTCACAGAGTTGAGCATTCTGTAATCTATACACATACGCACCTTGCCGTCCTTCTTACGGACCAAAATAATGGGGCTAGCATAATTAGACACTGAGTCTCTGATAACACCTGCATCTAGCATTTCGTCTATCATACTGCGAACCCGTTCGCGTTCGTGATGGGAAAGTCGATACGGTCTGTATACAACCGGTCGATCGCTGTTTAGCTCAATTTGCATTTCTGTGACATTAGTGGAACCTAAATATTTTAAATCAAATGCAAAACAATGTTCATACTGTTGAAGTAGATTAAAAAGTTTAATTTGATCTTTCTGAGACGCCGTGTCCCCACATTTTATTTGCTTCTGTTCAATCTTCCTGACACACTGATGTCGTGGGGCACAAGCTGTGTCGGCTGGGGGTACGACCCCTTCGACAACATTCACTTTTTCGGCTCTAGCAAATACTGAATCTTTTTGCAGGGAACAAGGGATGGAACAAGGAGTAATCATTGCGTTTAGTATACCACGTCTAACCTCATAGATACCGCCGAGAATAACATATTGACCATTCGGTTTACCTACGACTTTTGTTTCCAATAAAATATTACCACTAAATTTGGATTCTATCGAGGCCCTTACGCTCGCGACACCATACAACCTACTTGGGCCCATTAATCTAACCCGTTCTAGACGCACTTCATTGTCAATGAGGCAATCAGATGGTAATTCCGTAGCGGTATCGAGAAATTTCAATTCAGATGCATTTTTAAAGACCATAACATGAGACTGCTCTGAAAATGATTGACCAATCAGCATAGATTTTTCAAGCAAACAATCTTTTACTACCCTACAGGCTACCTCCGCAGTAACGCCATCTATTGATATGTTCAGTAAGACCGACCCTAGAGATTGAACTATCCCATTGCCAAAACCTTTCATCATTGATGGGATCCCATCATGCGGAACTCTTAACTTAGCGAAACTTGTTTCTCCTATTAAAGTTACCTCGCTGCCAAAATCTATGAACGCTTCTAGAGAGACTCCATTAACTAATACAGTTTTTATATATTTATCACTCGGATTAGAATTTGATATGGACATTGTTTTCGACACATAGTTAGATTTAGTAGTTTGATTATCAGTTTTTAATCTACAATGCTCAGCTTTATGTCCTAATCTGTGACACTTGTCACATGTTATTATTGGCTTAAGACATTTTGAGTAAGGGTGCCCTTTCTCCTTGCAATTGTAACAAAACAACGAATTATTAGTGCCCGCCTTAGTACTTGACCTATTTTGTTGACTGTTTCTGTCATTTGGACTAAAATGATCAGAGTTTTTGTTCCTAAATGCAGTCTGATTGTAGTTGTCCTTATTGCTTAGTAAAAACCGTAAAAGCTGATCGGGCTCTGAACACCGCAACGCTAAGGCACTAGATTTAACCGTCTTATCAGAGAGACCATGGATGATACATTCGACAGCCCGTTTACCTGTGATCTCACACTGATTAAGAAGAGAAAGTTTCTCATAGAAATAATTCTCGATTGGTTCATTAAACCTACTTCTCCGCCTCAACATTTCCTCCAAGGACTGGCCATAATTTTGCTCGCAAGGGAAAGCACTTAGCAGTTTCTCTTGCCACTCTGTCCAGGAATAGAGTATAGTAGTTAAACTTTGATACCAAGTTTTGGCCAGTCCTTGCAGTTTTTGCATACAGAAATGGATGGTAGTTTTTTCGTTCCAGCCGTAAACAGAGGCACATTCGTTTACCTTCTTTAGCCACACATCCATGCGTTGGTTTTTAGTGGCAGGATCGAATTCCGGCAAAATGTTTTTATAATCAAGTTTATTACTCGAATGCGCATTCTGTTCGACCGACTGTAACGACTTATCGTTTTTGAAAGATTGAACTATTTTATATATATCTCGAGAAGATAAAGAAGGGCTACATGACCTTGAACGCCGTCCAGTGCTGCGGTCGCGATCCTCTGGTGCTTGCTGCCGATGCTGTGGAGACCGCTTGTCGCACAAGTTACCACGCTGCCCACGTCGCTCGGAGTCCAAACGCCGACTGCGTTGCTCGGAGTCACCACGTGTGCGCTGCTCGCGTCGCTCGGAGTCCAAACGCCGACTGCGTTGCTCGGAGTCACCACGTGTGCGCTGCCCACGTCGCTCGGAGTCCAGACGCCGACTGCGTTGCAAGGAGACACCACGTGTGCGCTGCCCACGTCGCTCGGAGTCCAAACGCCGACTGCGTTGCTCGGAGTCACCACGTGTGCGCTGCTCGCGTCGCTCGGAGTCCAAACGCCGACTGCGTTGCTCGGAGTCACCACGTGTGCGCTGCCCACGTCGCTCGGAGTCCAGACGCCGACTGCGTTGCTCGGAGACACCACGTGTGCGCTGCCCACGTCGCTCGGAGTCCAAACGCCGACTGCGTTGCTCGGAGTCACCACGTGTGCGCTGCTCGCGTCGCTCGGAGTCCAACCGTCGACTGCGTAGCTCGGAGTCACCATGCGTGCGATGCGTGCGATGCTTGCGACGCTCGGAGTCCAACCGTCGACTGCGTTGCTCGGAGTCACCATGTGTCCCCTGATGAGGCGTCCGTAGCCTATGCGCGCTGCCCTTCGCTCGAAGCCTTGAGTCACGCTCCTCTTGGAGCGCGTGCTCCATGTGGCGAAGTCGCCGACGTTCTTGCTCCAACTCTTGTTCTCGTTCGCCCAGGGATCGCTTGCCGCTGCGACGAAGTCCACAGTAACGGCTACGGCTGCGTGAACGCCTCATGGCACTTGGTTCGTCAAGAGGTGGCGTCAGACTCTGGTCATTATCTTCACAGTCTTTGGAAGAATCCATCTTTTCTGCAACTCACAACAATTACTAATGTTACTTTTCATTTATTGTTTGGAATTCCCCATGTTATGTTTCTAAAATTTTAAAGCATACGAGTAAACTGGTAGCTAAACAACTATTAAACTAGGTACATAAATCGCTTTCAATACAAATTTTAAAATACATACGATCGGATACCTTTTAAACAGAATAAACTACTATAACGGTCAAATTATTTAAATAGCTACATACATCACTATCTTTTAGAGATACATAGGGTCGGATACTTTTTAAACAATATAAACTACTTTAACGGTCAGATAATTTAAATAGTTACACACATCACTCACTATCTTTAAGCATAAAATAAATAGGATTGGATACTTTTTAAACTAAGTAAGCTACTATAACGGTCAAATAATTTAAATAGCTACATACATCACTATCTTTTAGCATAAGATACATAGGGTCGGATACTTTTTAAACAAAAACTACTGTAACGGTCAGATAATTTAAATAGTTATACACATCACTCACTATGTTTAAGCATAAAATACATAGGATTGGATACTTTTTAAACAAGTAAGCTACTATAACGGTCAAATAATTTAAATAGTTACATACATCACTATCTTTTAGCATAAAAATTCAAAATATAGCTAGGTATAACGGTTAAGCACATCAAGCATAATAGATTAGTTCAATTAGGTAGGTAGCTTGCAATTTGTTGTAAACGGATCAAACAAGTCGCAAGCTATTTTATATTTCTGTAATCTATTATACATACACGTTAGAATAATAATCAAAATAAAATCTGAAACTTACGCAGTTTACGCGGATTATCCCACTTCTGAGTTATAAAGATATAACTCAAATTAAACACACAGTAACTGTTTGTTAGACACACTATATTATTAGCACTGGTTACAATTACAATATATTTCTAATGCATTTACTATTCCGAACACTTGGGCTGCTTCCACTAGAATGCGTCTACTGACAATCCCTTTTTCGGCCGTCCGTATTTTCCCCCCAAGTTCCACTAACTGTCACTTGGTTGAGATCACGTGATGTATCCAATTGGATACCTCACGTGACCCCAAGTTGCTCAATTGACTATTTGAATTACAATAGTCAAGTGAACAACTAGCAATATTATTTAAAACTGATTAAAAAATAACGAAACCTTACAAAAGTACCTACTTATATAAATTTAAAAAGCAATTATTGTGCATCTAAATTCGCATTGCGTATGGACCCCCATCCCTACATCTTATACTAACAAAACGCACAATTATTCACTTGCTCTCAACAGTGTTGACATAGCAGAGTAAACAAAACACTCGCTACCGGCATGCGGTCGAGTGACTCGCTCAAGTAGTCGCCGCAGTGTCAACACTCCACGACGTTTGACAGCTCAACATTTTGTCGATGTAATAATCTGTAAAAGCGTATGATTTTATTATATCTCACTTCTATTGGTGTTGCAATGATATTTGATTTGATAATACAATTGTATGTATGATAATATATCTATACTAATATTATAAAGAGGTAAAGTTTATGAGTTTGTGAGGTTGTAATCTGGATCTTCTGAACTGATTTAGAAAATTCTTTTACCAATTGACTGACCTGTTGGTCTAGTGGTTAGTGACTCTTAACTGCTACGCCGGAGGTCGTGGGTTCGATTCTCACCCAGGACAAATCTTTGTGTGATGAGCACGAATGTTTGTTCTGTATCTGGGTGTAATTTATCTATAATATGTATGTATTTAGAAATATATAAGTATGTTTATCAGTTGTCTGATTACCATAGTACAGGTTCTGCCTAGTTTGGGAACAGACAGCGATGTGTGAGTTGTTCCGAATATATTATTATTATTATTAATAGATTGTCACGTTATTTGTGAGTCTCATAGGTTTAAATATTAACCCTTAAAATTAAAAATATAACCGTCTTTTTGGCAGTCAGGAAATAAATCTTAGCACTCATTACTAACTGAACCACACTCATAATTTCATCACAAGTAAAAATATTTACCGCTCAACGAAGAGGGCACGAATCAGCTATTATTTATAAACTACATCACTGCTGCATGTGAATCTACTTGCAAAGTGGGTCTCAATCAATCAAAATCAAAGAGATTAGGATAGTAAGTAGTAGATACATAACTAAGGGCTTACTCATTCTTCCTTTCATGCCTTAAAGACCTACGGAGGCGGTAAAAATCGGACCAATAGCAATCATAAAAATGGACCATAAAATGGCAGCAAACCGATATAATTTAAGGTCATACTTAAGAAATACTGAAAATGTTACCCAGCCTGACGTTGATCACATCGATTTGATAGACAAAGACTCTACACTGAGTGGTGTTATTATGACGAATGATAATCAATCACTATCCTCTGATGGGGAACCAAATCAACAATAATTTCAACTGGCTTCAAAAACGTCAGACAAAAAATAATCATACGTTAAAGTAAGATGATGGGTTTACATGGAGTAGGCTTATCTTATAGGTCTTGTACATGGCGCCAATAATATGCTCAACATGCAGATTACTTACTGTAGCTAATCTTTATTATATTATATACTAGTTGTTGCCCGCGGCTCCGCCCGCGTAGATGTCGGTTATCGCTGCAAAAAGTAGCCTATGTGTTATTCCAGACCATAATCTATCTCTGTGCTGTAAATTTCATCCAGATCCGTTCAGTAGTTTTAACGTGAAAGAGTAACAAACATCCATCCATCCATCCATCCATCCATTCTTACAAACTTTCACATTTATAATATTAGTAAGGATTTCTTGTGTGCGTATGTCACTGAACTCCTCCTAGACGGCTGGACCAATTTTGATGAAATTTTGTGTGTGTGTGTTCGGGTAGGGCCCTGGATGGTTTAGATTCACAATTGGACCCGGTAGGTGGCGCTGCTGTCTGTATTTCAACTTTTTCAGGCAGGACGACGTCTGCCAGGTCCACTAGTTTTATATAATACACCAGCATCATAATGGCTATCCATTATGATGCTGGTGTATTATATAATAGATTTTTAAATTTACATTTTTTAAGTGTTAAGTCTATACTTAACACTTAAAAAATGTAAATTTAAAAATCTGTCTTCAATAACCTTCCACATTATTTTTCAATCACCATAGAAGCTCATTCCATACGAACAAAGAAGTGGCCACTTACAGGTAGTTTTTTGATTACCCATTAACCCAGCAAACGACGTAATGGCTGAGGCTAAATTGTGGTCATATTATCCTTTAGCCCGAGGCACGGTAGTGGATTTGCTAATAATATGGTTAGTTGATCTGTGACGCTGTTTTGTGGTACAAGGTTTATTTTGACTTTGACTCTGCAACTTCGTTCCAAATACTCAGCCTATGATACGTCAGATGCGCCTTTCGTTCAGATTTCTAGATTCACTGGGTTTTTATTTTTGGTGGCAAACAAGCATAGCAAACCCCACCCGATGGTAAGCAGTAACCGTAGCCTATGGATGCTTGCAATACCAGAAGTATTACAACATTTTTAACACCATGATTTTATGATGAAATTTCTTTGCTTAGGAAAGCGTTTAATTAAAAATGTATCGCTAATGAGTTCGTGACATCTGAACTCACCCAGGAAAATAATTGCACGGTTGTGTGTGGTAACTGTGTACTTTTTTAATAATATTTGGTTTTCCACACACAAAGAATTGTAATTAAATGAGCGCTGGAGACCTGTACTCACACACAGGAACACGACTATACCGCTGTGTGTAGTTATTTGGCTGTGGTCTTCTGTAAGGTGGAAGTCTTTCCCCAGTCGAGATTGAATGTCAATCACACACACACACCAGAGAACAATACAATATACAAAGAAAATAGCATGTACAAAAACGAGCTTAACTCATAATGAGTTTTCAACCAGCAAACTTTAGATTGGTAGAGAAAAAGATAAAAGTGAGAGAGCAAATGAAGTAAGTGGGTTTACAAAGAACAAAAAATAATTGTTTGACTCTCAGCTGACTTAGTATTACTTTGCAATCGTGCTCTCATCAATAATGGTGTTAATTCTATGTAGTGATGCAACCGATCTACTCGTACTATCTTCGATAGTAAATCTATAGTATCGCTAGTCACGAGCAAATAAGGAAAAATAAAATCTACATATTAATGACAAAGATAGAAAACCAAGTAAATGCTTTGAACCCGAGATTTGAGGTATGGTAGAATAGAATTTCGTTTTTTACTAACAAGGCTATCAGTGTCGTTGAATTTCAGTGACTTAGCTACCAGAAAAATATATTCAAGTAGTTTCCTGTTATTGTAAAGATAAAATGGCTCGTAAAAAAAACAAATTTAGTTAGTATGACAGCTAGATTTATTATGCACAGATAAGAACATAATATAACGCAGAATAATGACGTCACTGCCCCACTTAGAGCTCAAGTAGTTCTGAAAGGCGGCTCTGTATCAGTGATAGGTGAAGTTAAGCATTTCCTGCGCAAGCGCACTCTTTGATCTCGCTCAAGTGTTTCTGTTTTACATTAATGACATATTAGACGCAGATGATTTTTGTTAATGGTAATTTTGTGACTGATAAAGGAAGAAATCCATTGAATTTGGGTTTCCATTGTTCACCATCATCATCTCAGTCTGATGACGTCTACTATTGACGTTTTTTTTTCTTTTTGTGTAGAATTTAAAAAAAACTTAAAATTAAGTGCTAGAAGAAATATTTATCATTAATATTATAATTAATACTAAACCTACACATATTGATACAAATGCCTAATAGGTGTATAATATTTTATTATAAGTACACTATATGCTTAAGCTGTTTGTATTTATTTTATAAAGTGGATTGTAAATTAGGTTCAACGGGTTTACTTTTTTATGCTTCGATAGTCATCCCTCTATTCTGATAGTTTCCACCACTACGACTGTTTCATCGATGCAACCTTTGCCTACATGTATTATTTTTTACCAGAAAGCATCTTGAACTAAATATAATGTACAAGTCCATGACCTATTCCAGTAAAAATAAGCGGTTGTTCATTCGCATCGATATCTCTCCGTCGTCGATATGTTGTACCACGTGCGTTCGTTAGCACCAAATAAATCTTTATAATCTGACGGCGCATAAATCCCGCCTTTGATCCCATGCGCAGGAGTTGCACTAACGTAACGTCCTGTTTGCGCTAATATTGCTATAGCCAATATTAAATTCTGCAGATTTACTTGCGTAAGTTGTTATATTTGCAATTTCTTACTTGCTTTGGATGAGCTTTTCAGTGCTTGAATTCTTTAGTAATATTATATATATGATTACTCGATAAAAACTTGAACTTGATGGGATACTATGATGAAAGATTGTCAACACAACAATTTGCTTTGGTTTAGATTCAATATTTTATTACTTTGAAATAACATTGTTTTTCCTTAATTGAACAATACGGTTTGATCGACAGCGTTCGTTGTTGAGTTTTTATCTACTATTTCTATAGCAAAAGCTGTTGCTGGAATATTTTACGATTTATAAATAAATAAACATATTAATTTTAATAAACATCTACACGCTTAGTTTTTTTTTCTGGTACACATATAGTATTACGTCTCTGTATTTTTTCTTCCTTTAGGTCTTTCTTTAACGTGCAGCAAAGCCTGAAAATGACAAACGTTATTTTAAATAGGTAGGTACTCCCTTTTCATCAAATAAAATCTTAAATAAAAAATAAAACATTTAAAACTGAAAGTTACCTTAGAGTCAAAAAGTAGAAAAGCTCTACCAAACTGAGAAAGGAAAAGCCTAGAAATAGACCAAGGAGACCGCCAATGTTAGCAAGGAAATCTGTCAAACCAAACAGTTCTGAGCGTCGCATTGATAAAAACCTTGGTTTCTTAAAATACATCTCCAATCTTGAAAACTGCGTGCTATAAAAAAGAACATAATAAAATTAAGCATTTTTTTTTAATTCACCTAAGTCAAACAGCATTATTAAATGCAAACTTTTTATGTACAAAAATATTCTTTAGTACTTGCCCATTCCCTTCTTCTTCAAATTTAAAAACTGTACTTGTTGCTTTTATCAGCTTCTCTAGATTGAAATCCGTTTTTAATATTTCTGCCTCATAGTCAATACTGTTGCATGCTGGGAGACAATGACACTCCTGTTTTTCATCTGTTGCTTCTGTATCTACAATTCTAGCTGCAAAAATATTTTGTGTTTGTGTGTGCAAAAGAAAATTGTGCAGAAAAGGTTAACCTTTCTTATACTTAATTCAGTCCCACTTGGTTTGGCACGGGCTTCAGCTTCTAGATCAAAAGAACCACCGTAGGAGCTCACGTAAAACTACACAATCAACAAAATAATATTTTATATGATGTGTGTGATGTATAGGTATTAACGCAATTATGCATTATTTTACTTTAAACTGCATACTACCTTAACATTTTTAATTAATTACCTCGTGCTTCTACCATGCAATTCTGTCGTTGGGCAGCGCAAATTGGTACTTCACTTTCATCTAAAAATGTTGAGAAAAGAAATTACGATTTGACAATTATAACGGATTAGGGAACTAACAATTAAAATTTGAATAATAATTACGTGGCATATAAAATCCAACACAACCACAACGTCTGACAGTTAAATTCGCAATGCACTCAATCCTACAATTGCTTGCTGTGTATATTTTAAAATACTTTAAGTAACGTTCCTCCGGGAAGTAGCACTGTCGTCTGTAACAAACAATAAATATATAAATTTTAAGAAAATGTATATAAAAATAGATTTATTTCATAAGATATTTACAAGAATAGTTATTAAAATAAAAGCCGTTCCGTTACCGTAGCCTAAGGCCGCTTGCAACACCAGGGGTATCACTCGCGCGTTTCCAACCCTTTAGAAACCCTATAATTCCTTTTCTGATGATTGGCTGATTTATTATTAAGGCCGCTTGCAAGTGAAATGCTCAATATACGAACTTCCTCTTCGTTCCTCTTCCCCCGGAACTCGAGTACGAGTAGACGTGTGCAAAGTTACGCTAAATTAATTTTAAAATAAATATTATAATTTTAATAAGTTATTAAAAATATATACGTATTATGAGTGAATAAACTGCAGAGGATTGGACAAATAATACTTGATGACAAATATTATTATAATTCCCATCGGCACATCGCACCTATAATCTACTACCTGCGACGCAAGCCCCGCCCCTTCAGAGGACCGCCGGTTAATGAGTGGATAATCGACAGAAGCGTGTGCGCCGCCTGCTGATGATCGCCAACGAATTGGGTCAATCCTAGCCAATCATCACCGCCCATCGACGCGTGAGTCTCGCTATCCTTTGTTATATTGAAAAGAAATAATATATAAATTTAATTCTATTGACTTCATATGTCTGCGAGCCTGGTACCTTTTGCCGCTATTGTCTCAAACTAACACACACTTGGTTATCAACTACCTGAACTTTATTTTGTTTTGAATACACAATGGCGAGTTCTTCACGACTAAATAAATCTCAATCGACGGCAGATACAAACAATCAGAGCCAATCAAATGTTACGATGAGGGATAAGAACTTTGCAACTTTCAAATTAGAGATGAAGGAGCTATTTTTAGAATTTCAAAATACCCAAAATAAAAAATTCGACTTGTTATACAAAAATCTAGAAGAAGTTAAAACACAGACGTCTTCGATACACAATACCAATCAGGACATAGAAAAATCTCTAGAACATATGTCTGACCAAATACGTTCTGTGCAAACTAAAATCGATGGTTTAGAGGACCAAAGAAAAAATTTAACGTCGCAAATTATATATATTGATGATAAATGTGATTTTTTGGAAAAATCCCTAAAAAAAACAAGTATCGAAGTAAATTACGTACCAAAATTGGACAAGGAAAATAAAGATATGCTATTCAAATATGTCACAAATCTCTCGAATCACTTGAACATTGAGCTGCATCCTGGCGACTTGCGAGATGTCTACCGTATACCAAACAGAAAGAATCCATCTAAATCGGCTATTGTGGCTGAATTGTCTAATACACTAATCAAAAATAACTTTCTGACCTCGGCAAGAAAATACAACAAAAACAATGAACTGAAGGTTAGCCATTTGGGAATAGAACATAATAACTCTGCACTATTCCTTTCGGAGTCTCTTACGGCTAAATCAAGACGGCTGCATTTTCTTGCAAGAGATATCGCTCGGACAGAAAATTACAAGTACTGCTGGACCTCGAATGGCAACGTATATCTAAAAAAACAGGACGGCTCGGAGTATATACTGGTTAAAAACGAAATTCAACTAAATAGTCTAAGGCATTCAACCTGACTAGAACATGTCAAGATTACCTATAACTACTCACTTGTCCAATATAATTACTATAATATTTTTTTACCATTTGTAATAAAAACAATCACACTACAACAAAGTCTTACACTACACAGTTTTAATAATTCTACAATTATTACAATACTAACAACACAAAACTACAACCCTACAATTTATTTACAATACATTCTTAGTAGTACCTATTGTTTACGTTCAGAAACTACCCATATAGGGAAAAATTATACATTATATAAATTTTGTATGTTTATTTACATATGCCTGATACAAATAATAAACCTGGGTTTAATTACTCTACATAAGTATAACAGCAAGCATAAAAATATTCAGGAAAATAAACTCTTATATAGAATCACAGTTATATCACCAAATAGCTCGAATCAGTTTACCAAATATTTTGAACTACAAAAACTATATACTAGTTTTTTAATCAATTATAATAATGCTTGATAACATACAATTGACCGAAAATATAGACAATACCCATTTGTCAAATAGTATCGAGCTGGTAAGCCCTGAATGCTGTAGTAATCATATTGACGTAACAAAAAATAAACTTACAATCCTATGTCAAAACATACGCAGTATAAATAAGAACTTTGATACTTTTACAATTTTTTTGCAGCGTTTACAATTCAAGCCGGATTTAATTATTCTCACAGAATGTTGGATTGACGATTTATTTATGCCTATAACCTTAGATGATTATGTGTGTAACTTTTCAAAAACATATACGAACCAGAATGATGGAATTGTAGTGTTCTCAAAGTCTGATATCATGGTGACTATAACGGAACCGTCTTTCCGTGACGCCAACTGCCTACTAATTAAAGTCTCCCAGTCTTGCACTGTAATGGCTATTTATAGGTCGCCATCGCAACATAATATTGCTAATTTCTTATTGTCATTGGATACTGTTTTGAACAATTGCAAAGATCACGACTGTGTATTAGTAGGTGATATTAATCTCGATATAAAAGAAACCACACAAGATGCGCGAGCTGATGAATACCTCAATCTTACTGCGCATTATGGGTATGTGCCTGGCCATACTATCCCAACTCGCGGTCAAAATTGTTTAGATCACTGCATGATTAAGTCAAATTTATCCTCTACTACAATTGTATGTCACTCGGATATAACTGACCATAGCACTGTTTTATGCAGTATCGGTGGCCCTTTACACAGAGAAAAAGTAAAAAAAACTTTTGCTAAAATAAATTATATAAATCTTGTAAACGATCTTAAGGACACTGATTGGTCCGAACTATATAAGACAAATGATGTAAATATTGCTACAGAACAATTCATTAAAAAATTTAATACTGCGTTTGATCGTAATAAAAAGATATGTGTCCGGCGTAGTACGGATGTTATTGTGAAACAATGGATCACGCCTGGAATTCTTAGAAGTATAAGAAAAAGAGATGAGCTTCACATAGAAGCTAAGAAAAATAAAACCGATCAAGGCATTCAGGATACATATAAACTATATCGTAATTATTGCATTAATATTATACATGAACAAAAAAAGAAATATGCACAAACCTTATTAAATAACTGTAAAAATAATACTAAAAAAACATGGGACTCTATCAAAATTATCTGTGACCTAAAAAAAACAGAAAACAAATCTAGTGACTTACTTAAATTAAAAACTGATCCAACCAAATCATTAAATGTAGTTAACAAATATTTTAGTTCCATTGGCAAACAGCTGGCTAATAAAACATTAAACAAACTAGGACAAACTGAAACCGAACTAGTAAAAAAGGCGCAACATACCAAAAATAATCTTTCGCACTCTTTTTTTCTCACGCCCACAGATGAAGTAGAAATAATTAAACTTATATCAACATTAAAAAATAGTACAGCAGCTGGTTCTGACAACATAAGTAACAATATTTTAAAAGAGGCGAAGTATGTCCTAGCAAGTCCTATAGTGTATATTTGTAACTTAAGTATATCTTCAGGAATAGTTCCCAATAAATTAAAGATAGCAAATGTGGTGCCAATATTTAAGGGAGGTGACTCATGCCAACCATCCAACTTTAGACCAATCTCTCTCTTGAGTACTCTGTCGAAGGTGATAGAAAAAGTTATCAATGTCAGATTGCTTAAATATTTAGAAACCAATAATCTGTTGGCTGCGAACCAGTTTGGCTTTCGTGCAGCTAGGTCCACGGAGGACGCTGTATCGCAACTTGTTGATTTTGTTGCCAATAAAATCGACTCAGGTCAAAAATGTGTAGGTGTCTTCCTGGACCTGGCAAAGGCCTTCGATACGGTCTCGCGACCAATACTGTTAAATAAACTCGAAGCAGTCGGGATTAGAGGCCTAAGTTTAGAATGGTTTCGATCTTACTTAAGTGACCGTAAACAGAGAGTTCAAATAGGAGAAGCAAATAGTGGGGTCGAAGATATCTGCTACGGAGTTCCGCAAGGAAGCGTTCTTGGACCTACTCTCTTTGTCATTTACATAAATGACTTATGCTCCCTTAATCTTATAAGTGCAAAAACATTTACCTTCGCAGATGATACTGCTATTGTCTTCTACGCTGATTCTTGGGATGGATTAATTCATGTGGCTCAGGATGGCCTTAAAGTTACACTCAACTGGCTGCAAAATAATCTTCTTACTATTAACACGGACAAGACAAAAATTATTGCATTTCGAATTTCTGAACGATCTGCACCTGACGAGCCTCTTCAAATTAAACTCCATCAATGTGACACAGATAGATCTGAATTTTCCTCTTGCGATTGTGCTATGGTTGAACAGGTCACACTTATTAGATACCTAGGAATCCAGATTGATCAGCACCTAACATGGAAACCTCAAATTGATATACTATCGAAACGTGTTAGAAAATTGGCACACATTTTTAAAAAATTAAAATCTATTGCAGACCTAACCACTATCAAAACAGTTTATTATAGCTTGTGTCAGTCTATCCTATCGTACTGTGTATCAATCTGGGGAGCGGCACACAAGACACATTTAATTAAATTAGAGCGAGCACAGCGAGCTATCCTAAAAATAGCATATAACAAACCATGGAGGTATTCAACGGATACTTTGTATGCAGACTGTAACCACCTTCGTGTGAGACAACTGTTTATCGCATCCGTATTGCTAAATTTTCACAGGCGAGCAAAGGACTTAGCACAAGCCTCTTCTAGGACAACAAAGTGGGACAGGCCGATATTGTACTCGTCCTTCTCACGCAGGTGCCCTGCCTTTCTTGGTCCCTCTCTGTACTCCAAAATTTATAAAATAAATAAAAAAATACTCAATTTTACATATCCACGCTGTAAAACAGCTATTTATGAATGGCTGCACCTAAAAAACTATAACGAAACGGAAAATTTCTTACGCATTGGACTGTAGAATATGGTACAACATATAAAAAAGCATGTATCTTATATATATATATGTATATATAACCAAAAACCTCATATGCACTCACACACACACACACACACACACACATACACACACGCGAGCAACAAACCATACAATCACATACACCAGCACGCACACACCCGCCCGCGTACATCCTTACACTCACCCAAACGCTCATTCATATAAGTACATATTAAAAAAAAAAAAAAAAAAAAAAAAAATTGCATGTTAACATTAGTTTTGTACTAATATGGGAAGAGACTGAGCCTCACGACACAGGGGACCCTAGTGTGGGACTCAGTGAATTGTACCTAATTAATTAATAAGCTAAGCTTCTTTTTTAAGGCCAAATGCTTTTATGTAATACTAATGTACAAGTGTTTTTTGAACTCAATAAAGATTATTATTATTATTATTATTATTATTATTATTATTATTATTATTATTATTATTATTACTATACTCTACTGCCCTTTGACAAACTTTGAATTTGGGCGTTTGGGATAAGTTAAATTAGTAGATTTGTCAACATTACATAATACATTTGAGTTAAGTCTCAAACGACACAGTTAACTTATGACACAGTTAAAAGTATCCCTTTATTAATACCTTATAACTTAAATATTTAGAGATATATTAGCCTACTGGATGTTAGCTCTCCAAATATATGAAGGAGACCCATGCCTAGCAGTGACGTTTATAGGTTAAGATAATGTAGATTCTAAATATTATCACCTCTTACTTTAAGCAATTACGCTTAGAAATTTAGAAAAGTCGATAACCAAACAATATTTAGATAATTATATGTCGTATTCTATCTACTATATTTTGGAATGCATCTACTATCTTACTCCTACATTAACGTTCGAAAATGCTTTTAGCATTAAGTTCACCTATGTACAAGATTCATGCTAAAGATCAACAAATAAAGCCAAGTATTTAAAGTAATCAAATATTGAACTCAAGTCTTACATATTAGCATCATATTTCTTCAAATTGTCAATCGTATTAAGTATATTGAAACTGAGTGCCATAGACGACACCTGATTGTTCAATATAGCGTAATAATACAGAGACGATTGTGGGAAATCTGCTGGATGTTGAACATATACCTGGAAACATATTGAATTATTCAATATCATACACTTTATGAATATAATGAATTTAAATTTACCAATATAATAAAATTAGAATTTTCTGAATGGCTAACTTTCGACTTTTAAGATACTATAAAATAAGATAACTCTCTTTTTTTCAAAATTCTAAATGTAATTTGTAGATACCAATGCGTATTTACAAAAACAGCTGTTGGAATAGATTTGATGCAGACGGAGAGTGTTATGGCAAAAAAAGAGTAAAATGAATAAATAAAAACAAAATTAAATAACTCACTTTAAATCCAGCGTTTACTACATTGCACACTGCATCCCGGTCTATCGTCGTGTCTTTCAATACTATTTGCAAATCAGGCTCTAATCCATTCTCCTACGAGCAATATTAAACAAATAATATCATTATTCACACCTAAATGAACCGGCACACCAGGATGAAGATTAAGTCCTTGAAATTGCTGAAGCAACATCTTGTACTGCACAAAGGTTTTTTTTTCTATAGTGTGGAGTCATTTTTAATCTGTTTTGCTTTGCGACATCATGTCAGACTTATTATTATTAGTAAAATAATATGTCACCCAAAAACATACCTTGCCGGGTGCGGGATATGCATCGGGATCAAAGTCGGAATATCCGTCATCCAAGCTCCAATTCCTCATAGATTTATTGGATGACAGAAATGGGTACTCCTTGTTAATACTGTAACATATATATTAGTAGAAATTAAGTAGAAATTGGTTAGAGTATGTGCTGTCTAACTCAATTCTTTATTGTACCTACACAAAATAAAATACAAGATAGATAAGAAAAATGTTACATTATCTAATTATATTTGATAAGTATTTATTTCATAAGATATTTACATGAATGGTTGTAAAAGTTAGGGTAACCTAACCTTACCTACTTACAAACAATCAGATATTGTATTTAAAGGTACCTATAAATAAAATATCTAATTTTGAATTGTATAAACGGATGTCTTCATATAGTTATACCAAAGCCTATTTGTGAGGACCTATAATTGGCTACTTGTTGTATATATTTTTTTGCTGTATAATTTCTTTGTAAAGCTGTTGGTCTTCCAATAAGATAAATAAATAAATAAATATAAGTTAAAACAAGTTTTTGAGTTCTATATGAATTATTATATAAAAATTTGCAGCTGACATAATTATTAGGTACGCTACTTTGACTGTTAGCCTATAAAACAAAAGCGATTTGGCTCTAACAGCCTTAAATAATAGTTTTCATTATACCACTTACTTTTCTCGCCGTAATATATCATCAGCTGCTAAACCATTGATGTTATAGCACAATCCTTCGCTAGTAAGCACTGCTGAAGCAGTTTTTGCACAATATTCATCAAACTCATCCTTCCACTTACAGTAATAAAAAATGTCATCATTTTTTGGAGCTGCCTACAAAAAAAATTACAAACAGAAATACACATTTTGTAGGTCTTAAAAAAGTTAAAATTTTAATTTGATTTGTATTATGACTTACATTAATAATATTGAGAGCTAGATTAGAATCTGAAAAATTTCGGGGAAACATCTTGAATAATGCGTAGCGGATATACATGCCACAAACGATACTCACATCTTCAAACGCAGAATAGTTTTTCATGTAACTGAAAATTTAAATCATACAGTATTCAATAAGCATAAAATAAAACCGCCATGAGTTAAACATATGATTTCAGCATAAACTCTAATAAAATTTTGAATAATTGATTGAATTATCCATACGGTATAATATCTGATTCGTTGTAAGTTCCCCGTTTCAAGTTCTCCAGTAGCACATCAAACTTTAATATTTGTTCAGTATAGTTAAACACTGTTGCTTTAGACTTCAGTGATGGGCAGATTGTTACAGATGGAAAAGGAACCTAGAATAAAGTATTTCAAAAATAATTTAGTTTAAAACTGGGATTACTATATAATGCAAAGATCGAACATTTTATAAAATTTGCTTTTTTTGGCTGTCAAGTCTTTCATTTTAATATTAAACTTTTTGTTATTTCTTAGTTCCAATATGGCTCTGAAGATAACGGCAAATTCGGTAAATCCGTCTCCTTCTTTGCAGTAGTTTAAAAATATTGATAAAACCTTACCTTTCTCACTGATACGAGCTGTTCACTGACCGTAACTATGACTGGACTTGTTTTCCATTTAATCCATACATTATGAATTAAATAGGAGCACAGACACACACTTGCAATAAAAGTTATCAACCAGAAAATCCTATAACAAGAGAGAAATATTAATTAACTTAATATTAAAAATATAATCATCATCATCATCATTAGCCTATATCGTCTCACTGCAGGGCAAAGGCCTCCCCTTCCTTTTTACATGATAGTCTATCTTTTGCCAATACCTTTTATAGATGTTAAGCTCATCTCGCCATCTCATTTTGGGTCTACCACGTAGTCGCTGTTTGGTGTTTTGGACCCACTGCGTCATTATTTTTGCCCACAGCTTCTCCAGCATGCGACTGACGTGACCCGCCCAGTTCCACTTTAGTTTGGCTGCTGAGTGGCCTACGTCAGCAATTTGCGTCTTAATACATATAATACTGGAATACTATTCTGGCTAACCCATTAACATGTTGACAATATGAATTCCAAGTTTGTAAAGTTAGTTTTGTTAACAATAAGGTTGGCTAGTAAGTGTACTTTCAGATGATAAATGATAATTGTCGGCACGCTTATCCAGGGACATCACTCATCACTCGAGCATCACTAAATACGACACTGAGACATTAATTGGTTACTAAATTAAAACTGAACTAAGTTCAGTTTACAATTTGTTACACTATTACTATTGCTAACACTGACAGAATAATATTCGGCACTTTGGTGATGCTTATCTAGTTGGCCCTTGTTATAAAGTCTTCCTTCACTAAAGAGTGCATTTATATAATAGACTTACTTTTCAGTAACAGTGAGTCCTTTCTTAGTGGTATAAGAGAGTCCGTGAAGAGTCGTGTTATTTGCGTAGTCATAAAACATTTCTCGGACCAGTACTTTTTGTCGCCTTCTTCTTGCTTTTCGGACACAAAAATCTCCATACACGTTAGCGATAACAACGGCGCCATCTTCATTGTTTTCTTCATCTCTGTATTAATAGTAAAAAGTATTCGTTACCTATTAAAATACAATATAATCTACATAGTAACAAAACCGCTGTTTTTTTTTTAAGGCTTGTGATATCGCCAACAACCTTGAGCTTTTGGGCGAAGCAAACACGACCTACTCCTCTAGGCGAACGCGGGGATACAAATACATGTACTCTTTTTAATATTTAATAAATTAAAATTTAAACTTATTCTAAATATAGCATTACCAAATTATAGGTGTATGTTTTCTTCAAATATTATGTTTTTTTTTTCGTATTATTTGATAAAAAATTAAGTCATAAAGTGGTAACATCTTAATAATTTGGTGCTGATTCGATTATTTTTTTACAAACTATTTAGAATTACTATATATTATAATTTATGAGAAAACCATAATTATGAAACACATCTTGTATTGTATTAATACTGTTTTTTTTTTGGCAGTCATTTGTCTATAAATGCCAACAAAAAATGGTTTAATTTACACCTCTTTTTCATCATTTTTTGAGAGAGGGGCCTTAACTTATTTTCTTATATCATTAAGATGACAAACAAGCATATCGTCTGCACCTAGACGATAGTAAGCGGCGTCTGTAGACTATGACCCTTACGATACCTGAAGTAGTTTGAAAAAAAAAAGGAAACCACTTTACATGCAGCCCAAAAGACAATGTCTCCCTAGCTGCCGGTACTGTGCTTACCAAAGGAGCTCTGAACCTGAACCACCACTCATCGACTAGAATATAACGCAGCCTAAGTAGCTTTAATATAACTATGGTATTTTGTAAGGTGGAGATATATC
Organism: Trisateles emortualis; assembly: GCA_947095525.1. Lineage (NCBI taxonomy): Eukaryota > Metazoa > Arthropoda > Insecta > Lepidoptera > Erebidae > Trisateles > Trisateles emortualis. The sequence continues at coordinate 19,893,439 of OX352735.1, read as the reverse complement.
TTCTTTACGTTACTAAATTTGTTCACTCTTCCTACTTCTTATATTTAAATACTAGTTGTCGCCCGCGGCTCCGCCCGCGTAGATGTCGGTTATCGCGATAAAACGTCTATATAGCATATAGACTTTTTATCATGATAAATGACATCTCTATTTTAGAATATAATCTTTATCTGTGCCAAATTTCATCCAGATCCGTTCACGCAACCATAATTATGAAACACATCTTGTATATTAATACTGTTTTTTTTTTGGCAGTCATTTGTCTATAAATGCCAACAAAAAATGGTTTAATTTACACCTCTTTTTCATCATTTTTTGAGAGAGGGGCCTTAACTTATTTTCTTATATCATTAAGATGACAAACAAGCATATCGTCTGCACCTAGACGATAGTAAGCGGCGTCTGTAGACTATGACCCTTACGATACCTGAAGTAGTTTGAAAAAAAAAGGAAACCACTTTACATGCAGCCCAAAAGACAATGTCTCCCTAGCTGCCGGTACTGTGCTTACCAAAGGAGCTCTGAACCTGAACCACCACTCATCGACTAGAATATAACGCAGCCTAAGTAGCTTTAATATAACTATGGTATTTTGTAAGGTGGAGATATATCTTCTTTACGTTACTAAATTTGTTCACTCTTCCTACTTCTTATATTTAAATACTAGTTGTCGCCCGCGGCTCCGCCCGCGTTGATGTCGGTTATCGCGATAAAACGTCTATATAGCATATAGACTTTTTATCATGATAAATGACATCTCTATTTTAGAATATAATCTTTATCTGTGCCAAATTTCATCCAGATCCGTTCACGCAAAAATTACTTTTTGCGTGAACGGACGTGGATGGCGTTTAAAATATTAGTAGGATATAGTAGGTTTCCTTTTTCAAAACTTTTTTTTTTCAAACTTTTAAAGCAAAGGTATAAAAGTTAAAAAAAAAACTGTTGATGGTCTCCGATCTTAATAAGAGATCTGAAAAAAAATTAGGGTTGATCCACGTGTGCTGGTAGGCCAGCAAAATGTTACTAATGTTAATGTTACATGCTGAAGAAGAGTTTATTGAGATTAGATTATAAATCAAAAAATATTTGGCTGTATTTAATTTTTAATTGTATTTTAAATAAAATTGTTATAAAGTAGTTAGTACTCACTCCATCGTTAACGGGTATACTCCTATTTGCGTATAACGTCCTTTCACGGAAATGGCACGTGCACAACTAAATACTCGTACAGTGTTTCAGTATAACACAGTAATTTTACATTAATTGGGTTAATGGTCTACTACCTACCTACCTCATTGGACCTTAGGGATCTGCAGGACTTATCAGCTAACTCCATCAATTGTAATTAACTTTGCGAAATGGCAATATATTATGACAATATTTTTAGGGATGTGGTAGCTTGATGTCAACAAAGCACTTTTTTACCTGACTACGGCGAAGCAAAAAGGAGGGTTATGATTTTGACCTGTATGTATTCAGTGAAAATGTTTGTATGCGATCTTACAATTTTCACTTCGATGTCGCAAAATACAATAAATATTATTTTATGTAACCGAAACATAATCAAAAGAATAAGGATATGATTTGAGCTTTTGCGATTATATTTTGTAATCTTTTTTAAAAATAGTTTAGCCTATGTATAGCATATTTTAAATCTACGAGTAGGTATAGTAGTAATAGACGTTCAGACAGATTTTGGTCTCCACAGCCAATCTCAACAGAGATTATTGAACTGCGTAGGACATAATATTATTAGTACATATGTGCACTTTTTATTCTTTCACTCTCATAGTCCGAAGGGACGGCAATCCGACAGGACCAAAGAAAACCAGGTGTAGGACCAGCTATTGTACTTTCCATAGCACGGAGGGGTCTTTGCTATGTTTAGAAAATTGACACCCATCTAAGAACGACCGCGGCATGCTTGCTTAACCTTGCAGATCTATCAATCCACGCTGCGAACAATTAGCTGCAAGCTCTTATTTCATTTCAAATTTATTATAATACAGAGCTCAACTTTCTTTTTTTTTACATAAGAAAGGTTCTTATATAAAAAAACTCCTGACAATAACGAACATAGCAAAAAAAGAATTACCGAAATCGGTTCAGAGCCTTTAGACAAGTGGCATAAGCGATAGTCGAATCGAAAAGTCAAAAAATAGAATGTATGGGATTTCACGTAAGTCTACGATATAATGTCGTAAACTTACGTCAAATCCCATACATTTGTTTTTTTGACTTTTCGATTCGACTATCGCTTACGCCACTTGTCTAGAGGGGCAGTTGTTCCCGAGATTTGCGCTGAGCAACACTTTCAGCGATTCATTTTTATATTATAGATTAGGTATACGATCAAACAAAGATTAACATGTGTTACATTATTTTAACACATCACTACTCATCGTATTGTCGTTTCCGGTGTTTGTCGGGTATGTAATTTGGTAATGGAATCCTTGAACTTATTGTTACCTTTGACAACAATATTAATGAATAATTTATAGTCTACTTGGACATGCCCTCATCATTAACCTTATTTATGTGCAATACTTTTATCATTAATTCAGAATTCAAAATGAATAATGAAATAAAATATCTATATTAATAAGCGGGCAGGGCTCTTTTTTATTAATTGAAAATCCTATCATACTTCCCACTAATCCAACATACATATCATTACGCCCGTCTCCCAGTGGGGTAGGCAGAGACTATGGTACGCCAATTGATTTGATCCAGCCTCCTCTACATATATCAACCTCTTCACGCATGAACGTCGATTCTGGGTACTTTTAATTTGGTTCTTTTTTAGCAAATCCCCTACGTAGTTGCTGTATGTTCTCCTACCGACATCTCCATTCATTCTTGCACGATATACCTCTGTGTTTGTGTTTGTTATTCTTCTTTCATCCATCCTTTGTAAATGTCTAAACCATCTTAACATCTCCTTTTTAACTAATCCTACTATTATAATGTTATAAATGTGAAAGTTTGTGAGGATGGGTAGACAAAACATACATCATTGCCGTAGCAGGTCTGGAAGTCTTTAAATAGACTTCTAACTCAGGCCAGAGTAAGGAAAACTTGTTCAGATGGAGTTTTACAGACGGTACAGATCTGGCTTGCTCATGCGGTGTAACCCAAACAGTGGCCCACCTCACATCATGTCCTGCATGCCCTAACACCTGCACGCAAGAGGACTTGATGGCTGTCTCTGACAATGCAGTCGACGTAGCTGAATTTTGAGCCGCAGTAATATAAATTTATTGATGTTTGCCATCGAAACGCTAAGAAGAAGAAGGTAGACATTTGTTACTCGTGCACATAAAAACTAGAGAACGGAGCTGAACAACTTCATTAATAGTATAATTCATTAGTATGCGTTAATATTGGATAAAAGTATTTATTTTGACATGGAATACGTAACTACCAATATTAGAAACTTCTGCATAGTATACAATTTATTGCTGAATATAACAAATTATATAATATTGGCAGAAATAAGTACAATGAACGAAGTTTTGAGTATAAATAAATACTACCAGTTCTTACAACAAGTAGGAGAACAGCTTTGGAAAGTACCATTGTCTATCAAAGACGACAGTTAAGTACCACTACTGTGTACTACTGGGTAGTGTTGTTTTTGTTGGTGACTGTTATAACTTAATGATTTCTTAACATTCGAGAGCCGTCAGCCATAAGAACAACAAAAAGCTAGTAGCTAGTAGCCATTTGAATTGAAAAGAAATCAGTTAAATAAAACCTTATAAACGTTATGTCTTAGACATATTGTGGCTCAGCTGCTGCCATATTGGTAAATTTAAATTATGATAAATATGAATGTTTTGATCAATGTCTACTCTTTATTAAGGCTCAATCATTAAACATGATTCCCTTCCGTCAGTCCGCAAAATAATCTCTTATTTCCCTCATTTAATATATTCACATCAGTATGGAAAACATCATCGTATGCGGTTTACTTGAAGCTGTCACAGTTATTGAGCACTTCCTGCACCAATTTGATATATTGCACGATCAATTAATTCATAATATTGACTGCAAGTACTTCAGCTAATTTATCTTTTCCAGTAATATTACATATGTTATGTACAAAACCAACTCTTATTACAACTTGTTAAGTTATATTTGGTATTGCAGTTGAATGTAAACATAAGTTAGTTGTTTATTTATATGTAGGACACAGCTGTATTTTAATTTGACAGCATTTCAATTATATGTTAAGTTGTAAATGATTGTGATACTATTGTAAGGTTAAAATAGTTATACAAACTTTGTATTATGTGTTAAAGTAATGATTATTGCTGACATTTCCGTGTTTGACAAGTACTAGTGAATTAGGCTTGAAGTGGCAAGTTGATTAAGTTATTAAATACACTTTCATGTGTCCACTGTTTATGACAAACGTATATCTAAAATTGTTAAATTTGTCAATAGTGCTACATGTCTTATTGGTTTTGATAAAGTTTTCTAAATTAAGTAACTGTTATCGTCGTCTTAGAACACTAACTTTTCTTTTGGTTGTGCACCACTTCCTGCTCTTTTGGATAGAGAAGAGAAAATCTTTATCACAATTCTATCCATACATCCTAATCCTCATAAGCACATGCTTATGAGGATTAGGATGTAATAATATAAAATTCCCATACAAATCAAAATTAATTAAACGACAAACAACAAATCAGTTTAAGCCGACCACATCTAACATTATCTAAGCACATCTACTTGATCTGGCTACTTTCATTAAGCGACAATACATTAGTTTTTATCGGGTTGCATTGTGAGTGGATTGCTCCTGTCAATGTTATCATGGCTGTATCAGTGCTGTCAAAAGTATATCATTTAGACAGTCGGCGACCGGTTGCGGGAGACGTCGATCGTCTGATATAGTTGCGACGGTTGTTAGTACGGTCAGCAAATAAAGCGTTACAGTTTTAAAATGGTTGTCATAAACTGTTATTCTCAGTATATTAGACGATAACGACATAAGCATACGCGTATGTTGTTAATTAGCTCTAAATCTTACTGCCTCTTTTATGTTAATGTGTTAACTTTGTTATATATAACGTTGTTAACTTTGACCAAAAAATAAAATGAAGAGAGATTTTTCTAAGAAAACGTTATTAAATACTACGAATAACATAATGAGTAGTAAAACGTTAAAGGCGTCCTTAAATATGGATCATTAGCTTATCAATAGCTGTACTATAATAATAATAACATAAGGCTCACCAATGGAGTTACTTAGTGAGTTAAAAAGTATTACAATTATACTAATAATTAATTATTTAAAAGTCTTAATGTAATTAGAATTGAGTGTTCAACGAAGGGTTAAATACAAGTTTTACTTGGCTTCAATACACCTTATCATACTATACAATTTATGTTTTATAACTTTTATTAATATATTTTTCTAAATTTAGTTGCAAACATCGCTTTGATATATTTGTAGGACAAGATATAGGTGTTGATACCGCTGAAGAGTCAATATTTTATCTTACCATAATTAAAATTGCGTGTTATAACAATGCAATCAGTAATAGAACTAATGCAATGAAGATAGATTGCTGACTGTCACGCTTAATTATTGCTTGCTTTCAGTAATTATATTTCAAGGCATCGTAATCGATCTTGTCATTGTAGTAACTTTTTTTTAGTTAAAAACATGATGGTTGTTTATTGCAACTACTAATCATCATTAATATCTTGGCCATCATACGTCTATAATTATAAAACTAATATTGGTTTCTTAAATATGTTATTATATTTTTTTACTCGTCTGTGCTCTTGATACAAAATTGATAATTGCAAAAATTGTATTACGATGTATTGTTGTTTTCTATTCTTCGTTACTTGGATTAATACAACCTGCCAAAGTCATATTTGTTACCATCATAATTATTGTCAGTTTCAATCATATTTGTTTTTTTATTTAGAATATTGTTTTATATATTTTTATTTGTTTTGCTATCGCTCCAAACATCGGGCGCTACAATCGGCTACCGGATAAAATTTAACGAATCACCCGCCATCATTTTAATGCTATCGTAATGAATGTAATATACGAGCGAGTTTTATCGCTTACGGCTTCTGTCCCATCGATTTTTTATTCTTACCAATTGCTTCATGTAATCAATTTAGGAGGTGTGCCATAGAATAAATAAATTGCGTAATTTTTCAAGATACGACTCTAATAGATTAATTTTATTTGCTGTATACAGGAAGTCACATTACCTATCAAATAATAAAGTTAAATCCTTGTTTAGCAGCTAATTATAGATAGAAAATAAAAATCCTACCTAAAAGAAAAATATTTTTTAAGCATAATTATCTATTTACATGTTTTATTTATTTTCGGTGCAAAAGTTTATTATTATTTTGGGATAATTTTATATTTATTTTGTTCATAATTTAACATTGTACTTTATTTAAACCTTGCTCATTCCATTCAATTTGTGGTTTATAACAATGTGATAATAGTGACATCCAATTTTGTCTCAATAATATACAAGGCGGTAAAATAATCAAGTAGGTATATAAATATTTTAAGAAACGGTGCAGACGTCTTAATTTTGTTCTTACCAAAAAATAACCAGTACATAAAAAATATATTTCTTATTTATACAATGTACTTTTGCCGCAAAAGAAACTGAAATATTTATCACGACAGACAGACCATTGTTTTTGGTATGCCATTTCACGCAACTCACCAGACCTTACCAACAGACCATAACTTCAGTACATTTATTACCCGTATATGATTGTCGTATCCAGAATTAATACCGCCATTGTCTACAAATGTTCCTCTTTTATTTGCCTCCCTATCTGGCCGGTAGCTGCATATCCAAAGCCTGAGTTATCTCGATCTACCGCCAATCAATCTACATCACGTCACTACGGAAAAAAGCGAACTTAATTTTACATCTTGTCAAGTTCAACTTGAGCTTTATATTTGAGGCGATAAAAACTATGTTACAAAACTTGACTGTAAGGTTTCAATTTGTGAAGTATTCGATCGGTCGTAACAATCGATTTTGATTGACAGATAAAAGAAATCGACGCATCGCTTTGTTCGTCGATCGATTATTGTGTCTGCGTAATTGGATAACGGTGTGTGATGGTGACAGTGTGTTGTTAGTTGAAGCACTTAAGAGCTTCTTGAATTTGGGTTAAAGGCAGCGTTTGATAACCGGATTTGTATTTGCTTGGAAGATGCAGAAAACCTTTTCTGTATCTATAACTAAAATATACGTCTACCTAACACAGTGCAGATACATAAATATTTTAATCAACTGTCTAAAAGCACTAAAAGATAAATAGATATAATTATGTAATTTTATTATTCATCAAACACACCATCCTAAATGATCTAAGATCTGAAGATGGTTCCTTCCTTTATTGACTACAGTCGGCAAATTTGATTCATGGCGGCGATTAGCATGTACACACAGACAGGCCAATTTACCCTAATAATAACCTTAATATAATCACAAAGCTGCCTTGGTAATAGCCGCTGTGGTTTTCATATTAAATTATACGTTGCCGTCGCCGCAAGGTATGTCCGTTCGTCCATCTTTTTTTATTAGTACCTACTTAACTGTTGGTTTTTTGTGATGAATGGTAATAAGCTTTGTTTGAGTGCTTTTATTTTTTTAGGGTTTAGGTATTTTTAGCTTTAGGCATGAGTTTTAGTAATTGCTTACAGCAGTCAAATAGCGACTAAATTATTCGAGGCTGTTAAATCGATTCATTGAACTACCCAGTCGACTTGTCTTAAATTGAGTGGCACTTTACTTTGTTGCATCTTGATTACTATCAATATTAGTATTTGTAGTTGAAATGTGACTGAGTACATACCTCTTTTTCTTAATGCCAGTACAGCCGACCTTAATAATAAAAGTTTGTCTGAGTTTAACTAATGCAAATTAATGATTTTCACCAACAGGCTCTTGATATTCTATACCTAACAAGCTAATGCTAAAAAAACGTACATAATGTTAATAATAGTATTAAGATGCAGTAAGTATAAAGACAAATGCAGCATTAAGCATTAATTTATTTATTTTTAAATCATATTAATATTTTTTAAAGTAAACTAATCTTTAACTCTGAAGACAATAAGCTAATAAACTTTCAAAACAAATTAAACCAACTTGTCATAAAACAAAAGTGTGTCTCTACCCTAAAGACTAGAGTGAAACCACTTTTTGTCGGCTGTCTGCAAACGCCACTACACTAGATCTATGCTCTTCGTCCTCCACATTTTTATCTTACAAAGTGCTTGGATAGACACCGGAGGAAGTTTGTGGGAAATTCATCACGCTGACTGCCTTTAAACGCTGCAAGATACAATGACAATTTATTATAAAATAAACCTTCTTACCCAGGAAATAGGTTTTAGTTTTGCTTAACAGCTGTTGGATTTAAAGGTGGTACATCGTAAACTCGAGGCTTGTTGAACGCCAGAGCCGGGGTATAAATGTATGAAGGTACATTAATCCAAACAGACGCGCTTCTTTGTGAGGCCAGAGTTGAAATGGCGTGAAAATATGACTCGTTATTTATGTCCGTACACGCTCTGCTTTGTACTGACTGTTTCACTTTTGTATGAGGTTTTTAATTTGACTTTCTATCACAAGCTGGATCATACCGTTGAAGTATATTGCCTAGTTATACCCATACTTTAAGGATATATTTTATTTTGGATGGCTTGGAGTTGTAGCACTGCCTTAAGGCTGAATTAACAAAAGAACAATATCATGAGAATGCTATCTGTTCTGAAATAGAAACAGATAGTCCGCAAATTATTTCAAGAGACTATTCTAGTGTAAACGAACCTCTAAGCCCAATGCACACTTGAAAAGAGAAAATTATACATGGGACCAAATTTAATAGCTTTAGTATGTTTGTTTGAGAAACACTTTATCGTGTACAAAGTGATCATTGACACTTATTAAGAATCTATAGTCAACTAAAAAAACTGTTAAAACAGAAAAGAAGATACCTGTTACAAATGATAAACATTTACAAAATAGGTGTTTTTTAAATAACAAATACTTGCCTTTTCGAACTTTCATTTTACCTTTAATTTGACTTAAATCGTGGATAAGACCGGTGTTACTGTTACTTGCAGGGCCATTAAGTATAAAAAATTGTTTAGTTAAGGAAAGAAAAGCTACGCTCAATAGTATTTAGATTCAAACTGCATGATTTGCATTCAAAGACTGCCACCACTGCTTTACCTTGGTGATAATTTACCTCGCAGTACTGAACATACGTGATCACCATTACAGTCAAAATAACCAACAAAGCAATTACACACCGGATGATTCAGAACATTGTATTTCAAAGCACTACACAAATCCGTATCATCCAAACAGATCCGTGACGCTGTTGTATTATAAACAGACTACGCTTACAGCGATACAACATCTTCTAAAACATTATTTGTAAAATGTCCTGCCTTCGAAGTAAGACACCATCACTTCGGAAGCAGAAAAAATGCAGCTAATTATTTTATCATTAGCTTTTAGACTCAATTTAATTTTAGATTGAATTTATGTTTATGGACATATTTTTAAAGACAATTCTTACATTCGGAGCATCGTTCTAGTTTACGCAGCACCTTACTGATGCATAAATTATGGACACCAAGTTCACCTACACTAGTACAACTACACCTACAGGTAAATCCCAGAATAGAATTGAAAATTGATTAGACTTCCAATTTAACTGTACTTAGTTTAGTTTTGCTTTATTAACTTTTCTTTGGTTATTTAAGTTCGCAACGTATACTGCGACTTTTCTATTAAATTTGGAGGGTTGTAGTAAGCCGGCAAACTGCAAATCACAGATTGTTTGGCTAACAAAGACGTAGTTTAACCACGGCTCCTAAAATAAAAAGGCGCTTGAAGCGCTGTCGGATCACGATCACACAAGTTATGACGTCATTACAGCGCGCTCAGCGCTGCAGCTTTTTCCAGGGCGGCTTTACTGCCAAATTTATTTGACAATTATTAAGGTGTCCGCATTAAAGGAACATTACTGGCCCGCTTCGCGTGGAAATTCATGTTTTTCTTGGGATGTTTTCACCAGTAACTCAGCATAAAGACCGACACGTGCGAACTATTAGCTTCCCGACGTTCGGATTAGAAAATAATTCACCACTCTGAATGTTATTATGGAGGCGAGTCGGATTTATTTTATTGCTCGTCGAGATATATGCTAGTCTTTCGGCTTTATCCGTACGTTTCTCCGGTTTGTTTATTGAGAAAGCTTCGAGTTCGAGATAAACGCGTGTAGCAAATTTTATAGTGAGGGGGAGGTTCGGCTCACCGTTTAGGCGTAAATCTTGTTTATGTCCTACGTTCTGTAATTATTGCTTTATTCGCTTGAGTAACTCGCGTTCTACATGTTATTGAATGCCGCTATAAAATATTATTGATCGCGGCAATAAAACGTTATTTATGTACGATCTGGGGTTTTTTATATATTTTTTTTCTTTTTAACTAGCCATTTGTTCGACTATTTCTGTTTCGGGGTCGCGTATTTGTTTTCTTTGAGTATTATTACTCTTGTTTCTGTAATTTATGGACACGAGGCCATTGTTAATGGTATAGGTACGTTGCATGATGGTAATAGATTGTAGTTGGAAAATTCCTGTCAACAGTATATCACAAAAAGCTTGTTAATATTGTTACGTAAATTCGAATACGGAAATCTTAACTTTGAACTCACATTATATGCCTTTTTTTAATAACCAATGTATTTAGTGATGTTCTTTCTATACCCATTTCTCAGGGTTTCCATAAAATATTCGTTTTGGCCCTTTTTAAACATCTTTTATTTGTATGGTTTGATATAATCAGTTTTTTACGATTTTATTTATTACGATTATAATTATATTATACGATGCTATGGTTACTTATCGTAGTAAATCATCTATGATTTATTATTATATTAGATTTATTATACATATACGTATACGCTTATTTCTATTACACAATACATTTTATATGTTAACCTGCCATTTAAAAATAATATAACATTAATATTATGTGTATTATAATAATTCATGGATTAATTACCGTTTTAACTGCTGGGGTTATAATTAAAATAAATAAATAGACATTAAGTAACAATTAACCGACCATGATGAGTTATTGCGTTTGTTTTTCAAATAATAGCTGTAAGGATATTGCGTTCTTTGTTATAAAACGGGTTGTTAACATGTTTACCCTTTTTTGTTCAGCAAAGATACGCTTTGACATACAAAGCAGTTGCCCTGACCCATAATTGCTTGTAATTTTAGGGGAATCAGTCAATTGCGCCCTTTGTAAACTAGTCCACTGTTGGAGACCATAGTTGATAACCTTGACCCATTATTTGCTAAACCCCACACACATTTGAGAGCATTATGGAACCTTCAAGAATGTTGTATCACTAAAGACTTGAACAAGATACCTTTGAACTTGAAATCCAAGTACTTACTAGTACTACTTAGTTTATTCATCCAAAAAACTTTACGAAAATAGATATAAACATTGAGCCCCACACTAAGCTTGGAGCCTGTATCGTGACGGTCTTTACAAGAATTACCAAAAGTATAATAGTAGGTATTGGCAAAGAATAGGTAAATTAAAATATTGATGACCTTTTTTGTAAGTACATACTTACCAGTATGTAGTTACAGTGAGAGAACGGGTGTGGAATTGAATTTTTTAGGAATCTTAATAGGAAAGTTGTGAATGGTGAATAGGTTTGTGCAAAGATTAATGAGTTATTTTCAGTAGGTTTTCAGTGTATAAGTAGGAGTAGTTTAGTAGTATAGGTGAAAGCTTTGTTATAGTTTTGGATGTTGAGCAATAAGTATATTTGCAATAAGTATACGCAGCACTAAACCTAATATATTTATGATCTTTCTAACCCCTAAAACGATGACAAACAGCTCCCATTAATAGAAATAAAACAGAGAACGAAGTAACGCAGTTGCATTCCATATTTCCTCACGCTGTGGACAGCAGGGTATTATTTACAGCCACCTGTGTCGGCAATTACACCACTAATGTCCCTAGTCTTGGAAAAATAGCAGATATTGTCCGTGGTGGATATAATTAGATTTTATTCGTTCCATATGCTTCTGTACATCAAAGTTTATGATAAATTTTTAATCTATACTTAAGCTTATAAAGCTGAAGAGTTTGTTTGTTTGTTTGGTTGAACGCGCTAATCTCAGAAAGTATTGGGTGAAAAAATATTTTTTTGTTAAATAGTGCATTGATCCAGGAAGGCTATAGGCTATATAACATCGCGCTATGATTAATAGAAGCGGAGCAGTAGTGAGATATGTTGCAAAATCAAGGAAAATATTCCAAATTACCACGCGGACGAATTCGCGGGCGAGCCCTAGTTGTGTTATATAGAGGGGTCCTTACTGTAAAAAATAATAGGAAACATTAGTATACTTACGTAATAGAGTGGTAGGGCACCATATAAGCGAGCAAATCCGACTGGGGATAGACCTCCACCTTACAGGATACCACAGACACACAGCGCTGTCCTTGCATTCCTGTGTGTGAGTATATATTTTCAGCGCTCATTTAAGGATGCTTTTTTTTAACAAATCGTATTCCTATCCCTGGTGATAACACTTTTGGGTAGGCAACACGCAAGTGAAAGCTTTGGTATTGCAAGCGTCCATAGGTTACGATAACTGCTTACTAAATAAACTTGCGTCACAAATAAGTATGTATATTACGTAAGCTTTGCTGATCTAAGCTGATGGCCTTACTGCACGCTGTAAGGCATCATGAGGCACATACTGATGCAAATCTTAACTAAAAAAATTACTTGAATATTCATTTCTTATTATTTTTAATCTAATGATGATAATAATGATGATGATGGAAGAAAGCCAATGTGTACTACATTGGCTTTCTATCTTCATCATCAATGTTCTTTTTGGTGATACTAATTAAGCAACACTTTGTAAACACAACATAATGTAATACCCAAAATGTAATGAATAAATAAATTGATTGATTGATTGATATCAAATTTTGTACGCCTGCACCTACTAACTACTTTTATAAAATTGGTTTACTACACATACCAACTAAACCACCGTCTTCAATAACTTTTTCACCATCCGTTGAGTCATAAATCCTGCGGAGAGTTGGCTTAAGCCGTAACTACCATAACTTGAGCCGACTCATAATCCAGCCGGGCCGTAACTTTAGCGTTACGGTCCAGTTGAGTGAGTGCCCAGTTTACTGCTTTAATTTTGTTTATAGCTAACAATGGTAATTTTTAGAAGGATAATAGCATTGTAAATATAACATGTTGGTAGTTGGTGGTTTTAGTGTAAATTTAGAGGGCGCTATAGTTTGTTCGCTTTAAGATTGCAGTGAGTCATGATTGTCCGCCGGCTTAGAAACGCCCCGTAACCTAGCTACCTCTCTAGACAAGTGGCATCGAAAAGTCAAAAAAGCAAACGCTACGCTGCTTAATGCATTGTGGTAGTAAATAGCTGATTGGGAGGTCATTTACTTTTTGTTTAAAGTTTAAGTTGTAAATTTTACCTACCTACTAAGTAACTATTGCTACCAAAAAATAAATATTTTTCCCTCTCTCTCTCATATTTCATGAGTCCTATGCTACGGTAACTGCTCCCAACAGGAGCCATAGTGATTGTTTATCTCCTAAATGGAAAAAAAATGTAATGAGGATTGAATCAAGTATTTCAAAAGTGCAAATGATACCTAGAATTCGATAGCAAAACCACATAAATTCCAATCGTTTGGCTCTTATCGGGTAAATTTTTACTCAAACTCAAACTCAAACCCAAAATTCATTTATTCATTTAAGTTACAAAGTAACACTTATGAAGGTCATAAATTATGAATAAACCAGAAAGATGATGTCAGCTAAATTTTCCTTCGGCTAGTTAGCTGACGTGGAGCCTTGAGAAGAACTAGCAAGAAACTCAGGCCACTCTTTTTAATCGCCAGATAGTTACAATCTTTTGTAAAATACAAGTAGGTATGATAGCATGCAAGCTGATGCAGTCAACACACGATACTAACTATATTGATAAAATAAGGTAATCGTACTTAGTACTGGTCGTGCGAGAAAAAAAAAAGTATGGTGTTAAAGTCTACTTCAATTTACATATTGCAATTAAAGAATAAGGCAATATGTGAATAGTGACAATTTTTATTGTAAAATTTAACGTTTTGCTACTAAAGAAATAAACAAAGAAAAAAAAAGAAAAAGTACAGAATTATCACTAGAATTCACAATGTGCCTCACGTCACAAATAAGAACTTATGTACTACGCTGATTTATTCTAAATTAAACAAACAACTTTATAATGCAACTTACATTACTTTTATAAAGTGCATTTTTGATTGGAAGAATATTTTACCAAAGTTTAATAAAACGTTTGCCTCAGTCAATTGTCTTAACTATTTTAATCACACGTCTCTTTTTAAATACAACTTCAGTACTCTAATAAGCTTGGAAAAGTTGAAGTTGCACACTCAATCAGCTGAAGCATACGAAATCAGGGGCTGTTTCAACAAATAAGGGCTTGAAGCGATTTATTATCAAGATAAGCGCTAAGTGCTCGTGGTGCAAATATTTCGCGTCTAAGTCTTCCTTGCGTTAGTTAGCGCTTACTTACACTCGCTTACGTCGGAGTTTCGCGTGATGTATGCCTCTGAGTGGTCTAAGGGATAGGCGATTTGTTACAATGCTTATTTTATTTTAAAAAACTCTACATAGTCGTTATGTAATAGTTATCTTTGGTATAATAGACGTTTAACAACATAAACATCAGGTTTTTAAGTTACAATCTAAATTGTGTTATTTCTTTATTCTACATAAGTGGCGCACAAGCATACGACTCGCCTGATGATAAGCGGTTACCGTAGCTACGGACGCTTACAGTACCAGAGGTATCACTTGCGTGTTGCTTACACAAAAATACATACACCAGAGCTTTCTTTATATTTCGCTTATTCACAGCAGCACATGCAGGGTGATCAAAATTTCCAAGTATCTGATAAGTAACAAACGCGATAGTGTGTCAACAAACTTCGACAATGGCTACAAAGTTGCAATTTATTACGTGTAACAATTTGTGCTTACACAGAGTGACTTAAGGTAACCGAGATAATGAGTATTCGTAGACCTAAAAATCGCCAAACTCTTATGAATTGTAGCCCCGTATAGCACCTTCGTCAGTCTTAACTAGGTTGCTTACGATTTACGTGCAACGTTACTGTACTATCGCAGTCACTTATTAACATCTATTTTAGTAGCGAACTTTTATACCGTAGCTAATAGGTAATAGATACAATCATGAAGGTATAGAAGGTAAAAGAAAAGTAGCTCTCACGATAATTAATATTCTTTACCCTAGATAATTCTTTATACACTTTGCAATATAGGACTACCATAAAGAAGTCTTGGATACTTATTATGATTTAACTGCCATCTATCGATCAGACTGAGAAACATGTCGGTATCATTGACATCCAATGTCCTATAATGCTTTCTCAAACCGGCAGTGGTATTCCGTAAGAGCAAAAACCGAGCCACCGCGAAAATTGAGCAAAATCTGGCTGTCAGATTGAAAATCGGTATTCCGTAAGAGCAGAAACCGAGCGTATTACTTAGTAGGGGGTTATTACTATAGTAAACATGCAGGTTAATCGTGCAATATCTTTAATATTTTGCAGATTTAGTTTCCATTTCATCTTAGTCCTGGAAATTGTTTTCGTCAAGCAATTATAACCAGATTTGCATCTGATACGTTTACAATTTTGATCACAAACTATCAACAAGAGGAAACTTAAAAATTTGTTTGTAAATCACATTTTAAACATTTGTGCTCGTTATAACTTTCACATCGATGCCGAAGGAGCAGTATCTTGCATTCAAGTTTCCTAAAGCTCAGTTTAACGTTCTTACTTCTCAAAGTGTAATCCCAGAAAATTTAGTTTCCAAATTGATATATAATTGTTTGTAGTTACCTTTCTATTGCCTTTATATATAACTTATAAGTACTATTTGTGTAGTTATTTCTAAATTAACAATTTTCTTCGAATTTGTTACTTAGTTTTACTTAGGAAATACGTTTTTCAATATGCATGTGGCAACATAACAGCAATAATTTTTAACTACTCCCGCACAAGAGAACAAGCTCTGTGTCATGGGGGACTTAACAAACATACAATTAACGGACACAAATTACACCCAGACTCAGAACAACTCTTTGTGGCTCACACAATGTTTTGTCCTGTATGGGAATTGAAACCACAACCTCGTACCACAGTAAACAAACTCGTACACAGCAGGCGCATACTGCGGCCACTGGACTACCAAGGCAGTCAAAATTTCTCCATTGCAATCTTATAAAGCTTCATCAATAAACACAAAATTATTTAAAAACCCTTATAGGGCAACAATCGAAAGTTTATTCGATTCTAACGATTTCAATTTTATCTTGATGCGAGCATATTCGATACTTGATTCTAAATGGTTGAGTTGATAGTTACGCTCACTGAATGCAAAGCTAATACTGTTGAGTGTCGCATAGTTCCAATTTGCGACTATAGTTAACATGATACAACCTTATCTGAGTGAGGATAATCTACACTTAAGTGACAGATAAATCTGAACTTAATGGCAGAAACGATAGGGATGAAATTAGAATGGGACTAGATAAGTTGAAAGAGTTAAAACGTAAGGTGTTGCTTGAAAATGTACAGGGTAGTTTTAAAAACGTATCTGCTGACTTTAGTTAACTCATGAAAACATTGTATATATCAGTCGTTTTTAACATTATATATAGGTACGTAAATAATATATGCTAATACTAATTCATAATCTAAACTATTAATATTGTCAAAATAAAAGTTTTGTATTTCAGAATATTTGTTTGTAATGAATACACTCAAAAACAACTGAACCGATTTTAATAATTCTTTCACCGATAGAAAGCTACATTATCAGCGGGTAACATAGACCTTGCTTTATTTTTAAAAAATAGAGTACCCGAAAACTAAATAAATGTCCAGCCGTGCGAAGAAAGGTTTTCGTATAAACAAAATACAGATTTAATCAAACCAATTCGTTGAATTCCAAACTGACAGAATATATATATATGTCCTATATATTCTGTCTTTTGTTTTACCAGGATAAGTCAGTCTTAAGAATATAGAAATACTAGCTGTTGCCCGCGGCTCCGCCCGCGTGGATGTCGGTTAGCGCTGTAAAAAGTAACCTATGTCCAGACCATAATCTATATCTGTGCCAAATTTTATCCAGATCCGTTCAGTAGTTTTTATGTGAAAGAGTAACAAACATCCATACATCCATGCATCGTCCAAGTTTGTAAGTATGGAAACATATGTACTTACAAACTTTCGCATTTATAATATTAGTAGGATATATTTTTAAATTTTATGAATATAGATAAAGCAAAAAAAGTATGCCGAGATTGTAGCAAATGAAAATCCGTAGTCCGTAAGAAATATCATAACCATTTGATACTGAATAAAGTCATGAAACAACGTTCCCAATACAATTTACCTCCCGTATGTTTAATCCTAAGGCGAATAGTGTTAGCGCAATCGCCATTATCGATAAAGATAACGCTGCGAAGGTGGTTATTAGAACGAATAAGGCTCTATTAAGTTGTACTAGTACCGTGGACGTCGACGACCGTATCTGTTTTACGTTTATTGTGCCATCCAAGTATTGTGTCACGTTTTTATGATTTACACGGAAATCTGGCTTCGAAGGAATCGACTGTGTTATTAGATGTATTGTATTATTGCTCAATAATTTCTGTTTATTTGTATTGTTAATTTAAAAAAATACACTAACGAAATTCTATAGTATTTTAATGAAAACTGGCATTGGATTAGCGTGTATGGATTAAGTTTTAAACCCTTGGGTAATGGTCTTCTTCATCTATCCCTAGATAAATAAATTTATACCATAGAAGATTAAGACCTTTCCCCAGGAGTAGAAAATTAATGGCTTGTAAACCGTAGGCAAAGCAATAGTACAAATCAAAATTTTCTTTTGAATTTGTTTAGGAAAAAAGTTGACCTTGTTAAGTAAAATACGATGATAATTTATTTTTAAAGATAAGAAAGTCAAGTCGACAACTACAACACAGACATGAGCTGCTAAACTAACAGATAAACAGACAATCTGTCCAGGGATCTAAAAGTTAGGGTTGTCTCGTTAATATCTAAATTAAAACCATTAAAAAACTAGCTAAACCGCTTGAAAAGAATACATTCAAGAGCTATGTCTATACTAATATTATAAAGCTGAAGAGTTTGTTTGTTTGGTTGAACGCGCTAATCTCAGAAAATACTGGTTCGATTAGAAAACATATTTTTTGTTGAATAGTGCATTTATCCAGGAAGGCTATAAGTTATATAACTTCACGCTAAGATCAAAATGAGCGGCGCAGTAGTGAGATATGTTGCAAAATCGGGGAAAAATATTCCAAATTACCACGCGAACGAAGTCGCGGGCGACCTCTTAGTATATTATACATATCAACTAAACCAACGTATATTTACTTGACAAACTTTATTTATTATTTTTGTTATTATCTTAATAAATCTTTCTATATATACAATATACCTAATATATTTACAATTCTTAAAAAAAGGAAAAGATATATACAATACAATTATATACATAGAAAATACACGAAAAACGGGAGGGACTGCTTAATAGGCGTCATAAAATTTCTCCGCATCGACGTCTGCTGGAAACGTGCCCAAAAGACTGGCAGCATTGCCACGTTGAATGGCAATGCTTATTCTTTGAGCCAAAAATAAGCCAGCCCTCTGGTCACGTGAAGCCTCGATCAAACGCTTCGACAAATCTTTAAAAAGACCGCGAGCACTTGCACCCCACGGCCCAAGCGTTTCGACTCCAAACGGCTCAAACACATAATCTCCGATGAGATTATTGTATTTGCGCCGCTTGAGAGTCGAATAACGTATATTGTAATGTGTTATTCAATACAAATACTAAACAGCAAACATTATCTAAAGAATCAAATATATAACTGTTGGTTATAGTCAGGCGTTAGATAATGTCACCAGTAAACCAATCCCACCTAATTTTACGTCAATTTTGAACCAAGCGTACAAGGGAAAAAGCAATCTAAAAGCTAACTCAATACAGGTACGGGGATAGCCTTCCTTCCCTCACGTAAGCAATGCAGGAACCTTGATACAGATTATTGGTTTTCAATATTGCTAGAGAGCTTGTGTTTAGCTGCGAAAACTCTTTACAAGAACATGTTTTGTAAAGTGATTTTATTTGAATTCTGTTTTAAAAATATGCTTTCAAATCTATTAAATAAAATAAAAAATTAAATACACATCTATTTCGGAAAGGATTTTGCGAATGATGACTATGGTGATCATTGTAGATGATGGTAATAAAAATGTATGTTGGTAAGTAGGTACTTAAAAATTCCTATTATCCATCATAAGGCAAAAATTCTGTATGCCAGAATAGCCTGGAAAACCGGAGTTGAATTGTTGTATATTATACATATGCTTTTTTTGTACATATAATAACCTAACCAGCAATTTTTGTGTATATAAAAACCTCGAGCAAACTCGGTTTCCCAAGTATTACCTAACTTAATATAAAATATATATTAGGTAATAGATGAGCTTACAGCGAGTGTCATTATAATACTAATGCCAAAACAATATTCATCCAAAAATATTAACGTAAGCACATTAACTAACACGCCTCCCAAAAATAATACCCGAACCCATCAGAGTTTTAGTTAACACAGTTTATTAACTTGGTAGCATCCCTAATCCTGTTTAAACCAGATACACGCTCGTTGGGAACGGGGGAAAGCATAGGATTAAGGATGCCCCCAATAACATTTACATAGAAATGGACCTCTACACGAATACATTTTTACTGGCCTTATTCATTGGGGAGTAAATTTTTCACAGTTAAACTACTCCCTTTATGCGTGGCTTGAATTTTTATGAACATGTTATTTACTTTGTAGCTAATGGAATATAATTTAGTGTCTTGTTTTAAGCCATGGTCAGTGTTGAGTATTAGGATTTTTTTTAGTAAGTGGCCCAAACCATTTTGTTGTTCTTCAAACTTAGTTTCATAAATAACTAGGTTTAAAAACTAGAAGTACTTTTACTTTCAACAATCTAATTTTTATACAATATTTTTCTGATATTGTCGAGCTGAACTCTTGTCAGTGGGGCAACCGCCACTGTTCTCTGTCCATTGCTCTTATTTAACCTCTTGGTGTTATTTGATACCGAGTTTCTCCTGTCCTTGTTAAAACGCAGATTAAATAGAGCTACAATATAAAACTCCTTAACTCTAAAATATATTTACTAATATTTTAAGCTAAACAAACTGTTTAATCCGTTTAAATCCTCTCTATGCATCGTTTAACTTATCCGTGAGCTTTCCGTGAGTTAAACTATGTAAAAACTACGTAATTTGTATGCTAATCATATTAGATAGTTGGTATATAATCCTGGTAACCAAACTACTCGTCGTTGGAAAGCCTCAGATTATGACATTGTAAAATAGCTTTGTAGTAATGTTACATTAAACACTTTTGATCGATTAATACGTTTTGGATTTGAAATTTATTGTTTAGTTTGTATTTGTAGCGTTGCAATTGGGCATGGCAAATACAATATTAAGGGTCACTCATTAACTGTTTTAGGAGCTCCTTGAGCTGTACTGGCAGCAGACTATGCTTTTAGGGTGTAAGTTCAATGTTTTAGGGCTCGTGTAAAATATTTCTTCATGCTACCAAGGTATTTATTATTTCCCCGATTTCGAAAAACGGGGAGTATTACATGTTTAACTTTGATGCATATGTGTCAGTTTATGGCTTGATAGCTTACAAAAAAAATACTCATTTAAATGCAAGCAATCAATAATTAAATTGAAAGTTAATAGTAGCTACGAATATGTTTCATGGAAATCGTTTATACCATTTTAAAATTATAGGCCTTTTATTAAAAGGAAATAACACGCATCGGTAGTATTTTTTACTTAATTATACTATTTACTACTTTGCAAGTAGGTAGTATGCAGGATTGTAGCACAATGATTGATCGCTTCAAGCGATGAGACCGCCCATGTTTCTATTTGTATACAAAAAAAGAATAAAAACATAAGCTATTTTTGGAGTGCTTTAACTTAGGTATATATCATTATATACTTTTGTGTTAACAAGTCTAAGAACTAAAAGACCTGACGGGCTCATTGTAGGAATTTTAAAGATCAAACTTAACAGAAAATTGCTGAATGTAATAACGCATATAATAGGGATGTGAGGTAAACACTAAATTCGACTCAGATTTTCAAATCCCAGGATTCCGTAAAATCCCCGACCTGCCCGCTCGACACACAGTAACTTAGCGGCTTCGATTCAGGGGAAATCTCCGGGTTAATGCTGGCGAACACGGTCTGTGATTCTGTAAGAAATTTAATACTTTCGGTATAGTCGATGAGCAACATATTATGGATTAAACTGATGTGTAAATATAATATAAATTTTAAAAGTTCTAATAGAAGTTGCTAGCCAAATAGTAATCTTATAGAGTCTAGATTAATGGCTTAAATGAAGTTTCTTACAATCAGGTTAGCTTATGTATTTCAATCACAATTTGGAGTAAAGTTGCGGGTGAAATATATTTTCCGTTTCACAAATTAGCTCTTTAAATCGGCTTAACTCATTTTCATGAAACATAGTTAACCAGAACATCAGATAAACAAGATTTAAGACAATTAATTAAGCTCCTACAATGTCACAGACAGACTTCACCTGAGCGTCTCCGTGCTTTGAAGAGTTCGCCAAAAGATAATCGCTGGAAGCAATCAGTATAATTATGACAGTGGCCTATATGGACAATCTTATAATTCAGATCGCCCATATAGGCTTTTCCATCACTAGCTTGACCACTAACCATTCGAAAAAAAGTCTAAAAGAACATTTTGATCTTTTAAATCACAATAATATAATGTTGCAGTCACCCATATTGTCCACAATAATATCGAGCGTTACCACAGTCTGTGTTGGCAGTTTAGTTCAGACACTAACATGTTTTAGACACTTTATTGTCACGTTTATTAAGACTCGACGTGAAGAGATCCTTGCTGAAGTTTCTAGAAAATGTTTGTTCTGTTTCTATTGCCATAGTTTTTAAGATAGGATGTTTTGGTAGAATATTAACATTACGTATAGCAAAATTCTAGTAAATGTTTTATATATAATAATTGAATTTGGAGATCTCGACTCTTAGGTAGTGTAACTGAAATCTCTAATCATTTAATCATTTAAAGCAATGCCATTTACTAATCAGCATATACCTAAGCAAATATTAGCTATAAGACCTTATGTGATCTCGACTGCCTTGGTGGTCCAGTGGCCGCAGTATGCGCCTGCTGAGCACAATGTTGTGGGTTCGATTCCCACACAGGACAAAAATTTTGTGTGACCCACAAAAAGTTGTTCTGAGTCTGGGTCTAATTTGTGTCCGTTAATTGTATGTTTGTAAAGTCCCCCGCGACAGAGAGCTTGTAGTCTAGAGCGGGAGTCTTTTTTAAAAGCAAAAAAAAAGATCTAACACTAAAACTATGATACCATCTCTTGTTACAGCGACCCGACATGCGACACTCGATTCTCAATATTTTCTGTCGTCATAAATTTGCCAGCAAATCTCAGCTTTTCTACACCACCCCATGTAATACTGGTCAAATTTAAAACCCGTTAAGGGCCGCAAATCCCTTTAATTCAGTCCTCACTCCTGATAAATTGTGCGCTCATATTGGCCTACTATTAAAACTATAAATCTTTTGGTCAGCACTATGAGCTTGGGCGGGAAATTAAAGGGATAGGGCGGGTTTATTTAATGGTTGATTTGCTGGTTTTGGTCAAGTTCGTGAATCCGTATTTGTGTGGGAAGGCTTTGGTTTACGTCAATATTTTATGCTTCAGTAACTGGAACGAGGGGTTTGCTGAAATTGTCTGTCGTCAGTAAATTATAGTGGTGGTATCAACCCTAATGCAAGTATATTTTATGCACCGTCAAATGTGAGTAAGGGCATGGATGATGGAGTGTATCTATCAATTACTACTATCACTAGTCAGCTAGAGGTTACAGCTTATTTATGTTCTGGTCCATCTTCGAGTTCTACATTCTAGCATTCCTGAAAAAGGATCAAGGGGCCAGGCCAAGCTTTGAACTTTAATTGCCATCATTAACTTGAGGCCAAGGTGTTCGTTCAAAGAATATCCTTATTTATACAGCACCAAGATTAGTTCTTATCACATAAAAACAATCCATAGCAAGAATATAATACGCTTACAACGAAAAACGCTACAATAAACGCCCGAATGTCTTAAGTCTCGTAAACTTACTAAACAATATTAGTAGGTAATACTGAGAGTCTCAAATTAACATGGCGGGACCACAACTGTTACACACAGAATTTAATACGGCCCACATTAAGGGTCCGACCGCACAGTCTTCCACACGGTAGGAGGACCATAAATTTATGGACAAGATGGATGTTTTATATTGTTACATAATATTTGTTGGGGTTTTATTTTATTTGTGTTTATAACGCCACATATATCATAGCACCCTTTATTTATGAAATGCTTTTTGTTTTCGCTGCAATTTTATTATTGGCGACATGTTTCCGGCTTGCTCCGTGAGATAGAAAATCATGCTTATAAAGAAGTTTTATTGTAAATTTATTATTTACTTACTTTTAGTGACTCGAGGGTGAAATTTAGTGTTTGTAATTATATCGTCGAACATGGTTTAAAGTGAGAGTCATTCGTTAACTCGCTGAATACCTATCTCGTAGACTTTGGCAAGATACCACATTTCAATTTCAAAACTAATAATAAATTTAGTATTCTCACTTTTGCATTTTTGTACTTGTCGTAACCTTGATTATTATACTCTGTTTTTTTTTAATGTAATGTGTCTAATAGGTATTAGTGTCTACGTAGTAACGATAATTACTTTATCTACTACGCCACTACGCTACACGTGGAGTCAAAAGACTAAAAATATAATGTTTGAATAATAAATTTTCTCACGTTATAAATTTATTAAGTACCTACACATGAATTGAGTTCGCCTAGTACATGACATTTTCTTTGTATATTATGTTTTTCTTATGTGTGTTTATACAATAAAGAATTAAAACATTTGTAAAACACATCATTCCTAAAATTTGCAAATAAAATAATTTGATTTGATTGGTTCAGTTAATAACGGCTGTAGGTTACGATTTTCAAAAACTAAATGCATTTTGAATATTTTATTTGGAAGTTCCATTGTAATTAGTAATCCTAATATAATATAAGAATATCGTGGGACAGCAAAAGCCAATTCTTTAACATGAGATGTCGAAAAACATCGAAAAACATATCCCGCTTAAGATGAAACACAGACACACCCCACAGAACGACAAATGTACTAATCCTCCAAGTTTATCCTTGCGGCCCACTGAAATCTCCGAAACAATGGCCAACATGTTAACTGCCTCGGGTGACCGCAAGGCTGTGTGCAGATTACTGTGCGACTGAGACGCACATACATTTAAGTTTAAAGTTAGAAAAGGACAGAAAACGGTTTCGTGTTAATTGAATTAAACGGCGGGCGGCGAACTATGGGTTAATAGGGAGCGTAATCGCGGTACAGGCTTGTCTTGTAGACTTTAGTGTATAGTACATGTGTTGCGGTTGATTGTTTGGTTGTAAGGGCTTTTAGCTTGTAAGACTACCTGCCAGAGGTTATATTGATACCCACCTCATAGTATGAAGTTTGGAGAGAACAGAGCTTTCAAGAACAAGTTTTAGCCGAGTTGTTTTAAAAAATATGTTCGTGAACAAATTGCAAGGAATATCCTTCACTATTAATATTTTTGCTACTTGTTAGCGAAAACCGAGCGACCGCGAGAACGGAGCAAAATCTGGCTGTCAGATTGAAAATCGGTATTCCGTAAAAGCGAAATCCGAGCCTTTTTGACGTTTAACAATCGTGTGTGCCGTCACCGAGCAATCACAACTGTCAGTTTACGATCGCTGTTTCTTAGAGAATCAGCCGGCCGGATTTTAAGCTGACCTGACCCTCTAGACAAGTGGCATAAACGGTAATCGAATCGAAAAGTCATTAAAGCAATTGTATGGGATTTGACGTAAGTCTACGTTATAATGTCGTAAACTTACGTCAGATCCCATACATTTGCTATTTTGACTTTTCGATTCGACTACTATTTATGCCACTTGTCTAGAGGGGCTGTAAACTTTCGTGCTTAAGCTATCACAGTCGACGAAAATAAAGCAATTAAAAAAAAGTTAGTTAAACCATCTTGCAGCTGCCACGAAGCAATAAAAACAAGCCTTGTTTACACGTTATTCATCACTCTACAGGCCGACATGATAAAACTGCCCCAAATTGTATTAAAATTTAATCATATTCCTTTTTAGTTGTCATAAAGGAGCACTATAAATATGGTGGCGTATAAAATGTACGTCTACCCTCCAAATATGAATTAATCACCGGGCTGTCAACAAAGTGAAGTGTCATCGAGCTCGAAAGAGGGCGCTGAGGTGTGTTCAAATTTAGGTACCATGTTTAAGGTGGCATGTAGAGTAAAAAATGTACAGTATGACTGGCTTAGGAGTAATAATAAAAAAAATAATGAAGTATATTTTTGTTATTGTAGGTATCATTTTACAGTAGTAGATTGCATAGAAATAAACTATGAAATCTGTTACATAACTTATATTTTGATTTTAAGTAATATTTATAGTTTAATTTTAACTTGTAATAACAATAAAACTCGTAGTAACAATGAAAAAAAAAATATACTGGTACTTTAAATAAATGAATATACATAACAAAAAACGCCTTCAAAACGATGTAGACCGTTTTTATTTTAAACAATATAAATCTCAAGAATTTGAATTTAAATTGACCTGACAATTACTTAAGTCGCAAAGGACGTATAAATCTTATTTTGTTTACGTCCTGTGCGTGTAGGAATCGTCTAAAATGAAGTTCATGAAATGCTACAAAAAAACTCCTCTAGTATTTTATACTCTGTGACCAAGCCACCCAATCTGAACACGCTAAGGAGGGCGCAAGGGTAATTACTAGCATACATAATATACGCGACGACTACAATTTTAAGCTAATAAATAACACCAGTAATACACCCGAAAATATGGTAACTCATTTATTATAGGCAAGGCATAATGGTCAAGTTGTTAAGAGCTGTTATTACCAAAATCTCGACGGTAATTTCTTGTTTAATGAGAGAGCAGAGGATGTAAAGGTGTGGTTTTCAACAGGTTATGTTTGGATTGGGTGAAATTCGTGATTGGTGTTATCATCTCTGCGTGAATTATTTGGGTGAGAAAATTCTTGGTAAGCACATATTATGTTTTCAAATAACTGGAGGTTTCACAGTCATTTTTTTAAGTGTCCTTAGCTGCGTGACTTTAGCGGTAAAATCTTTTCTTTCTTTTCTTTTTTAAAAGACAAGAGAACAAGCTCTGTGTCACGAGGGACTTTACAAACATACAACTAACGGATGCAAATTACACCCAGACTCAGAACAACTCTTTTTTGAAGTCGGTTAATTACAATCACACAAAGTACACCGAGGTTCGGAACAACTATATATAAGTATATACTCGTAGACCGCACAAATATTGGTTCTTCGTCAATCCTACCCACAATATACGCTACGCATACAGACAATAAAATCTTTATCATGGTACCAATCAAGTTCAATACATTACAGTTTATTCTCACAAAGTGTTACATAAAGTAAACTCCACTCAAAATCTTTCCATCGTATATATCAGAATATCGTTTTAAATATTTTAGTTTTTGACTGATTCTATATTTTTGTCTTAAGTTGTAAAGCATTTTGGGTTGATCATAATTATCTTCGTCAATCGTTAAAATAATTTAAATATGTAAAGTTCTTTGTCAAACATCGTGGTCATTAATATTTTTGGACAAGTTTCCAATGTCATGCGTCTTGTAAAGAACCAGTTAATCTCTTTGATGACAACTGTGAGTTTGTTTAAACTCACAAATTTTACAACGAAAACATAATAATTATAGGCTGAAATATTTAAATCTTTGAAGCAGTGTAATTTAATGTTATAAACACAATAAACAAAAGACTGCTTTGGAACCGCAGCGTTAAAGAAAGAACATTTATTTATTGTCACGGATTTGAGATACATAACATAAGCAAAACAAAATTTTAAGTTTGCATTATAAATTTATAATTTGTGGTACCACACGGCTGCTTCAAAATTCCAGAAAAAATGCCAGACGGCTAAATATTGCCCAAGTACTGGTTTTCAACCAGCTCTTGAATTGTGAGATGAATACGTTTCTGTATACACTTTCGGTTCACTTTACTAATATTATAAATGGAAAAGTTTGGATGGATGTGTGAATATTCTGTCACTCAAACACGCCAAAACGCCTAAATTGATTTGGATAACATTTGGTACAGAACACATAGTATACGCTTAACACTTTTTATTTTTTATAATTAATAATGTTGTGTTCTATTAGGAATATAATAATACCTTTATTACTGAAATACTAAACTAACAATAATGAACTAACAACTTTATAGCTTCTTTTGAACAGTCGAGTAAAATATGCATTTAAAGTTTTAGACAGACGAACTACAAAACTTATTCCAACATTGAATCCAGATAACACGTCCCTATATTTCCACGAACACGGGACTATCATCTCTATACAATTCCACTTTTCCGTGTATATTATAATCGTCCCCGCCCGGACGCTTGTTTGTGATATAATGGATTCATTCTATATTCATTTACATGGCTAATAAGATCGGCCTGACACTGCCAGTGTCGCTGAATTAGCCTGTCAAATATAATAATCTCATTGCCTTAGGGTGGGGACAGAAAGATCGATTTATTAACTTTGGAGGGCGGTGTGAGTCACGTTTTGTCTTTTGCATTGATTTGTTTGAAGTCGTATGATGTGTTATGTTGTGTTTGAAGCAGTTTTAGATTGATGGAAAATACATTGGTTTTAAGATCTTATGATTCAGGTGTATGTAGATTTTGACGGATGGATTCTATTGCGTTATTGACATTAAAATAACGTTTTTTAAAATTCACAATATAATGTTTGAGGTCAATACCTCAAAGCCAATGCTTAGTAATGTCAATATTCAATTGACTGCACGTGCTAAGTAGTTTACGTGTTCTCCTCGCCATTTTACAGTACGCGGCGTGTTGTGGAATATCAACCCACATGGAACAAATTGTTGATCCTGCTTTGAGTGTAGGGTGTACCTACTGTGTTGTGTCCGTAATTTTTTATGTTTTAAAATGATCTACAACAAGGAAGTAAGAAAGTAGACAAAGCAAAAGAGTATGTAAGAGGTTTTATATAAATATTTTGCGGATTACTTGCCAAAAAAAAATACATTTGCCATAACTTTATTCTTGTTTATTTAACACATACAGCCGCAGTTAAAATGATTTACTTGGTAAATATTAAATCTTTAACATATAATGCCTAGTTGTTCTTACTTTGATGAACAACATCGAAAGGTGAAAACATCTTGCACACTATAACAGTCACTTGCAGGACTTATTACCCTTTTCTCATAATCTACTTGCACATAAGCCCTCTTTTATTAATAAATTCAGCCAGAAAGAGACGGCTATATATCACACAAAACATCTTCACTTCAAACTTCGTGATCCAATTTGAATTTTCTCCTTTCAGATTGCATTATGTCAAACAATCGTTAAAATTAGCTTTTTGTCGGCCCGTTTGATGCGTGCGAATTGGATACGAAAATAAGGGGATCTAATGCTGTTACGTTTCGACAGTTGACGTGTAATAAGGTTATCTGCTGTGCGTTGATTTTTCAAGCATCTTTGTCACTTTCATTCTTAATATTGATGAATGTTTTTAGATCTATTAGTTGTTAATGGTTTATGTTACATTGCTAACTATAAGCTAATATTATAAAACTATTTATTTTTTAACTGACTTCAAAGTTTGTATTAGGTAAAACATGAATCCGTATTTGTAGTAACCATACCAGGAGGTTATGCTTTCAACTCATTAATAGCATACACACACATGCATGAACATTTGTAATTGCAGGCATAAATTAATTTATATGACATCTTCAACTAGAGAATTTCTATAGCCATAAAGAAGAAAATATTATTATAAACGATTAAGTTTCATTGTCATTAAATTTCACAATAAGCTCAGAGCATAGCTAAAACGTTCATAAATAAAAATAACAAAAGCCATAGAGTCATACATAAATAAACCCATTACCATAAATACTAATAATCACAGTCCTCACACGAACTCGACAGATGCGCTTTCACATTTTATAATCGATTCAAAGCTGTATCGATAAAATTAATCGAGCATCATTAAACACAAAGCGCCGACAACATTGATATTATTCGATATATAAATTAACTTTATCCCGGGGCGCATCGATAAAATTGTCGAAAGCTTAACAGAAATGTATGAGTTATGTGTTAACGATTGTTAAGTATGGCACGATTGAATCGTTTTGTAATGTTTCAACTCTACGATGGTATTTCATTTTCATTTAGTCGGAATTTAATTATAGTTTCACGCTGATTTCGGTAAAATAAAATCCGACAGTTGGTTGTAGTCTTTATTAAAAAGTTATTTATTGATATCCACGGCTTTTGTCACTTAGTAGTGGTTAAAATATATTATTTTTGTTGTTCTTCTTTTTTTTGTGTTGTTTCTTCAATGTTGTTTTATAACATATATTTTATATGACATGAAATAGGAAGGCAAACCTTTCATTCTTTAAGTTTCGATTAACTCGATCGATAAATCATAGATCATATAGGTCAAGTAAAGGTGCGTATGATCGCTTACCCACACTGTGTCAGCGTTCAGCATTCACTATGGCTTTATTCCTTTCATTATTCTCTTAAAATGGCTGAGGAGTACTAAGAACTATATTCAGTAAATTAAAGGGACCGATATTACATACTATATGATTTATAATTACACAAATCTTTGAAACCTTGTACACTGATTTATTCCTACCCCTGACAGTCACGCACCATATAACCATTTTATAACGTCACACGTTTACTTACACAACTATTTACCATAATTATTTAAATAAAATATATTATTATGTTCTTAGGCCATTAATACTAAGCCATAGTTACGTATGGCATGGCTTCAACCACATTTTATTACCATGCCTTAACAACTATCAGCGATTACAAAACAGCAATAAATAGTAGCGTATGATCCATTACTCAAATTTGCTCGCCAGTATATTTGAATGGCGATATGAATGGCCATTATAAATAAAAGCAATTTTTATTGCCAAATTTGACAGGTCCTTGAGGGTTCAAGTTATAAGTGACAGCAGGCCAGTTTCCAATGCGGGCAGTACAGATTGGTCAACTAAAGAGAATAAGCACTAAATAGATTGGTGAAAGTTTAGGCAGTGTTCTTTATATGGCATACAAATAAAATAAACTGCATTACAATTTTATAATATCGGCAAGAAATGCTTGTTAATATATATTATAATGAAGATGTCATCTAGCCGATTTTGGCCACAGCGACTGCATTTTAAGCTTCCAGTCGTGATAGTTGAGAGCTTCGATTCACTGTTCTTTCATGTGCTCTAATAAAACTCGTATATCCTATTTTGCTGTAAAGTCTACTAGTTCAAGTACAAAGCGAACACGTTATATTACTTTTTACGATGTTGTAAGTTATAGCCATAAGTCCTTTAAATTGAGGTCTTCACGTTTTTGTTATACAGTAGGTTACTATGCTGATATATCGCATGACAAATGTCAATCATTTGTCATGATGGCAAGACAGACTTACTGTAGCCCATTCATTTTCTCAGTAGAAAATTCCATCCCAGTCTCAACTATTTACATATTTTACCAAAAATCAAGTACACGGAACATGTCCATTTCAACACAAAATGAACATGATAAAACTTCCTAAACATTCACGTTATAAATCTTAGGGTAAGATGGCCATCGCTGCTACTCAATTTGAACATAAATCGCTATATTCTTATAGCTTATACCTCATCTAATACAAGAGGCGTAAAATGCGACGGCACGTAAAAATACGAGGGGGTCGCCTCGTTATAGCTGCCGTTTGTCATCGTACGATTTTATAGCCCCATAGCCTTACCCCATGGTCATCTACCGGCTATCTAAGGACAGGCTAGGGGGCTATGCAAAATATACGACAAGTTTTAATGTAGTGGAGACAATTTATGAGAGTAAATTGCAAATTGTGTGTGAATTCTTAATGGACAAGTTGACGGGTGGATAGTTGGATTTTGATTATGCTCGATATTATATTTATTGCATATACATATTTCGATTTTAATGAACTTTCGAATAGCCTTAATTGTATCGAAGTATAAATGAATTGTATAGTAAAGAATAATCCGTACTAATATTATACTAAAATGTGAAATTTTCTTTATTGTATTTTGACCGCAAAAGCTTTAACTAATTTCTATACAGTTTGATGTAGATACTTGTGCAAAGTAAAATAGTAGAAGACTCACTTTATTTATTGATTATAAAAGTTTTAAATGGAGATTGCAAATTGTATATAGACTGAAGACCGAGTCAGTTTGGTCTGACCAAAACTATTATTTGTTTTCTGTTTCAATGCTACGAATTAACATCTAAATACTTATTGCACCCCCTCAAATACAAGTATAACATACAACTAAACATCGATCATTAACCCTTAACAGTCTCACCAAATACTTCAAACGTACAAATAATACGACGGCCATTTGCAACGCCATTCGTTACACAAAATAGTGTGACCATACATCACGCAGAGACCGGACACGTCCCGACACGGTTGCACAATCATTTTTCATTACGCACGATTCATTAACATGTGGGGGACGGCCAATTATGTTCGCACCATTCATCACGACACCCTACCGCTTGATATTTTTATGTCGCTGTAAAATTTTATTGATAGACATTTGGATAAATGTCGGTATTATACGAGTGTGTTCATACGAGACGTTAGAATATTACAGTATCCAATTTCTATTAAAAAGATAACAATCAATGAGAATTATTGTTATACCTCTAATGTGTGTCTGCATCACAGTATAAGAATACATTACAGGAACACTATTTATCAAGCGTGAAAGAAAAAAAGAAAAAAAAAGAAAAAAAATATTTTGTGTGGTGTGCATATACACGATTTCAATCATTTATGATGAATAAAAGGACAATTCCATTATTCATTAGTTTTATAGTACAGAGCTTAATATTATAACAATCAAACTTAGCTCACATAGGTTCCGTAGTTTAAGGTCCTCCGTGGTGCTCCTTTTCATAGGCTACAAACCTATACAGATTTATTTTGTCTCCCGCTTTGCTATGGAGGGAAGTGGAAACTTTTCTTTTTAACTCCTCCTATTTAATTTTACTTCTGATTAAATTCGTTGCACGCATTCGGACGCACGAGTGTCAAAGCTAGGTGCATCAGTTGGTTATTCCGCGGCTCACAGGAGTCACAGTGGGCATGTGGATGGGATTGTCCTGAGTACAGAGCTTAAATTTCACCAGATTTTTTATAATTAATATGAATACGATTCAAATTTGGTTGTTATATACCTCGCGGAAGTAAAATCTTGAAGATCCATAAAGCGTGCTCTTCTGCATTTAACCAAAAGGTCAGAAATTAGCCTATCATCATATCATCATTCATCTTAGCCTTATAATGTCCACTGCTGAACAAAGGCCTCCCTCATCAGACAATAGCCAACGACGACGTCTTAATGATTCAAACTACGTCTTTGCTTATTATTATACAGTTTTATTAAACGATTTAGCCGAGTAAAAGTAACCAAGTGACAGATATGCAATGCATTTGTGTTATAACTATGGATAATACACGACTTATAAATTAGTTTATTTTATATTCATGACTGTTATTAATTCCTGATGGCAATAATGACGTCAAACAAGTTCAGAGCAAGGTCTCAGGTTCAGTTTTAAGGTTAAGCAATTTATGTATACTGAGGTCGTAGTAATTAAGCCAATTAGATTGTTGTTTTGCTGACAGCTGAGTAGTTAAATGAAGATTGATTGGTTTATAGCTACAACAATGTTGGAGAAGACTGGTTTTAACATGACAAAACGTTTGTGGCAGACATTGCAAAATAGCTGTATGTCGGCGGCAATTGGACTGCCTTGGTGGTTTAGTAGCCGCACGGGTTTGATTCCCACACGGGACAACCTTGTGTAACCCACAAAGATTTTTTCTGAGTCTGGGTGTAATTTGTGTTCGTTAATTGTATGTTTGTTAAGTCCTAAGGGGGACTTGTCTTTTATATAAAAACTAAATTGTTCATAAAACAAAAGAGTGGATAGATATTACCTATCGTTTGACTTCTGAAAAGAAACTCATACTTTAGATTAGTGAACACCTTACAAGTAAAATATCTGAAAACTTCAAATATTCCAAAATTTTATTTTATTCTGCTTCTGCCATGATGTTGGTTTGGTAAATAAAATAATAAAAATGGCTTGACTATTTGTTTTTTTGCTAAACATTTTGTTGGCAATCAATAAGTTAAAATAAACGATATAAGTACATTATATAAAAAAAGCAAAATATTAGCTGCAAACTATACATAATATACACACAAATATTTAAAACATAATTAATAATCTCTAACAACAAAGTATTATTCAATAGCGTGGACTACGCGATTTATGTTATTGAGTGTTGATTATCTACTGTATTGTCTATAAAGTTACACCATTTTTTAGTTTATGTCAATGGTTAACCATTGGTGGTTTTATAAGCCAAGTTATTTAGACTTAAATCTTCAATTTGTAGTTAATAAGAGTGCCCTGTATTTTTCGAACTCAAGTCGAAAATAAAGTGACTACTTTTTACTGCCTTGGTGGTCCAGTGGTCGCAGTATGCACCTGCTGTGCACGAAGTTGTGGGTTCGATTCCTACACAGGACAAAACTTTGTGTGATCCCCAAAGCGTTGTTCTGAGTCTGGGTGTCATTTGTGTGTTTATAAAGTCCCCCGCGACACAGCTTATTCTCTAGTGCGGGAGTTGTCTTTTTATAAAAGAAAGATAAATATTTAAATAAAAACAGCGGAATCTGGATAAATGATTTTGTCCTAGTAATTCATCATCATCATCATAATCAGCCTATCGCAGTCCACTGCTCGACATAGGCCTCTCCAAGTGCACGCCACCTAGCAATAGCAATTGCTTGCCTCTAATATAACATAGCTCAAAGAAATTATGTTTCAGTAGATTTACTTTTCTTGGAGTTCAGCAAACAAAAGTGTGACACTCAGTTTTTTTTAAATCCTTCCAGTTAATTCCATTTAACACGAGTCACAGTTATGTCAGTTTGAATGAGATTAGTCAGTCCTACAGTCAGATCCAAAGTAACCCTATTAAATCGTTCTAAAATGGCTGTTACAAACGAGTGTTGTATATTTTTCCAACCGTTATTATCATTATTTATATCGGTCTCGGATTGTGCGACAGAACGACTAATAAATTGTGCGACAAATAAATCGTTGCGATTTATCTGTGTGTACATGTCCCTACTGTTTGCAAACGATTTGTGAGTAATTTCATTTGATTTGTGCCTTAGATGTATGGTTTATGGTAGAAAGTTGGTGAAATTACTTTGAGAGTATTGAATATTGATACATATGTGTGAAGTTTTATGAATCTAAGTGCTTTAAAAACATAAAAGGTTGGTTGAAAGCGGATAGGTGTTAAAAGTTTTTGAACAGCATCATTTTTTTGACTGGCCTGTTGGTCTAGTGGTTGGTCTCTACTACTCTGACTGCTACGCCGGAGGTCGTGGGTTCGATTCCCACCCAGGACAAATATTTGTGTGATGAGCACGAATGTTTGTTCTGTGTCTAGGTGTAATTTATCTATAATATGTATATATTTTGAAATATATAAGTATGTTTATCAGTTGTCTGGTTACCATAGTACAGGCTCTGCCTAGTTTGGGATCAGATAGCGATGTGTGAGTTGTCCCGAAAATATTATTATTGTTATTTAATATAAAAACACGATAGCACTTTCTCTATAAGAGGTACATAGGCACATAAAATTTATTTTAATTGCCCTGTTTTGTTTAAAGTGCCCTGGTCTCATAATTACTTGCGATATTTGATCGTCTGCTTCCTGCGCTGCTAATTCCTCGTAGATATTTGATAAACAATTGTTTCGATGCATGATAGCGCTCTCGCCAGCAGGTACTTATAATCATTGACATTTTGTATACTGCTTGTTAAGTTATATTAATAACGCGTAAGCCTTAAAACAGATCGTGTTATTAAAAAGCCTAAAACTTCAATATCTACTAAGAAAAAAAAAAAAAATTGAAAAATTGGCAAAAGTGGTTACCAATATTGTAATTAAAGATTTTAAGGCAATTAGTCAGTCCACTCTGCCAAGGCCAAGGAGATACCCGTCCACGTTCTATTGAAATGTAGGGGCATAGAAGACCATAACGCACAGACACTCAAAAAAACGGGCTCTTTACTCCGGTAAAGAGCCTGGTTGTTTTAGAGTCTGTGTGCTATGATCTTCTACAGTAAGCTTCCGAGCCTACGGCCATTTAGACCGCCTGCTGGCTTTCTGGAAGAACTAGAGTTGGTTAGAACAGAACAACAAATTCACGTACAAAGGTCTACTTGAGCGACCAAGAGTGGAAAACGACTCATAAAACTAACTAACCAAGTAATAAGCTCGAGAAGATTAGGCATATTGGGTAGATTGTCCATCTTTAGTATCTAGTCATTCGTTGCCCACTATTTATTGTAATAGTGACTACGCAGACATTGAAACTGCTACTATTGTTTGTTTTGTTTTGTTTGTTTTTAAAAAGACAACTCCCGCTCTAGAGAACAAGCTCTGTGTCGCGGGGGACTTTACAAACATACAATTAACAGACACAAATTACACCCAGACTCAGAACAATTCTTTGTGGGTCACACAAAGTTTTGTCCTGTGTGGGAATCGAACCCACAACCTCGTGCACAGCAGGCGCATACTGCGGCCACTGGACCACCGAGGCAGTCAATGATTAATCTATTAATCACTATGATTTTGTAGTATAATGTTCATAGCTTTCAAGTAGTTCCATATTTGTAAAAGCAATATCAATATTGAACTGAAGCGAATCTCTTCTGACCCATTCTCCATAGAGGGCGGTTCAAAACTTTCAAGTTGCCGAGTGTCCCGATGAAAAATCACTTCGTCCCCTCTGAGTTGAGAGTAGATGTATGGCCGCCATTAAAGTGGCACGCCACACACATCATCCTGTCCAACGCGGTGCTCTGCATCATTTCAATTTATTTACGTATACCCTGTTTGAAGCCTGGTAATGTATGTGTAAGTGAGGTCTGAGGTATTTGGTAGCGTTGAATGATTCTGCTAAAATTATGGTTAGACGCAATTATATTATCATTATTATTAGCCTATACTGTCCCACTGCAGGGCAAAGGCCCCCCCTTCCTTTTTCCATGATAGTCTATCTTTTGCCAATTGTAGCCAATCCCTTTAATAGGCGTCAAGCTCATCGCGCCTTCTCATTTTGGGTCTACAACGTGGCCGCTAGACGCAATTATAGATAAAATAAAATGCCTTACTTATATTGTTTCTTACCTTTAAGTTGAAAACTACAGACTACTTGATTCTTTTAAAGTATTAATCAATGATCTTATTATTATGGTAGGAGAAGGCAAAGAAAGCTGAGACTGCTGTAATAAAGAAATTGCATAAAATTATGGCCATGATCTGACAATGTCAGTAAAGTATTATAAGATCCATTATCTACTAGTAATATTACTGGCAAAAATTAAAACAAAAACAAAACGTTCAGTTATTTCTTTCTATACTGTGTAAATATATTTGTTTCAAACATTGAGTTATAAGTAAATAGAGTCGACGCTTGCTTGCCAATTGAAGGCCGTTCATTTTGGAGTGCACGCTCTCCGCAACTGTCAGTCACTTGATACTCTCGCTAGCTTTTGGGCGCCATAAAATTTTTCATTGTTTATATTTGACAAAACTGGTAAACTCCTTGACTTGAATATGCCGTCGTGTGCGTTAAAATAGTGCACTAATAACACAAAGAATACTACAGTGTCCAAAGCAATCAGCTACCATAAGTACGAGAAATAAACAAAAACAATTGTTTTAAAGTTAAATACGAAGAAAATATTTTGCGGACGCCACATTGCTTTGTTTGAGATAAATTAAAACGTTCAAATGCACAGTGTAGGTACAATACTGCGTTTCCTGTCCAATCCATTCTACTTTGGAATGCCCTTCCTCTCGAAATCAGGACGTCCACCAACCGTCACGCGTTTAAAGTTAAGGTTCGCGAATTATTGTTATCTCAATAGACTGGCAGACTTATCATAACTACACTTATTATATATTTTATATATATATATATATATATATATATATATGTAGGTATATTTTAATGTAATAGTACATATATATTATTTAGTTTATGTATTGAATATCTTTCTATAAATATATATTATATTAGTATGTATAAAGTTTACCCTGACTTCT
Source organism: Trisateles emortualis (assembly GCA_947095525.1). Lineage (NCBI taxonomy): Eukaryota > Metazoa > Arthropoda > Insecta > Lepidoptera > Erebidae > Trisateles > Trisateles emortualis. Next base: position 19,855,643 of record OX352735.1, on the reverse strand, counting down.
TGTATACACCTACTTTGTTTCTCTCTGCATCACCCTAAGGTTGACTGGTAGATAATGCCCAAGGCATTAAGTCCGCCTATACATAAATTTTGTGTATGAAGTTTAATAAATAAAAAAAAATACATAGTATACTGTTTCTGAATAAAAAATTAAATCTAAAGTAGATTTTATTGTTTTTTTTTTTTTAAAAAGACAACTCCCGCACTAGAGAACAAGCTCTGTGTCACGGGGTACTTTACAAACATACAATTGACGGACACAAATTACAGCCAGACTCAGAACAACTCTTTGTGGGTCACACAAAGTTTTGTCCTGTGTGGGAATCGAACCCACAACCTCGTGCACAGCAGGCGCATACTGCGGCCACTGGACCATCAAGGCAGTCAATTGTTTATTTCATATATGATTTTGTGTTTTTCTTCCATTTTCGAGTAATGAATTTCGTTCGATTGGTACAGGAACACAACATATAATTAAATCGGTTCATAAATAGAAAAAAAAACCGTATTTATTTATCTATGGTTAAATAATAAATTAATCACATAAATAAAAACCATAAAAAGTTTCGAATTCCAATGAAGTTCGTTAGGCATAAAACTATTAATAGGTATATTGTCCGGTCTGTAGCCTGCAGTTTATATTAGTTTATATTTTCGTATCGCTGCAGCTGATTGGTTGAGAGAAATTGACCTAAAGCGAAAAAGCGCTGCATGAAAGTACCATGTAGTTAGACGATTATTATTATTTCAGCGCTGCAAAGCGAACTATAAGTTAAAGGCTTTTAAAAATGCTTGTTCGATTTTTAAAAGAGTTTAAACTTGACATGAATTTAGCTCAACGCGGCTGCTATATTTACTACATCTCAATGGTTTCAAAAAAAGTTTGGAGTACGTATCTCGGTATACAAAAAAGAGTTTTCTATTCTAACTAATGCATTATATTTGCTGTTGCTGTGCAAATTAAACATTTTAGATAAAGAAGGTAAATTTACAGATAGAGAGAGGTAGATTAACCATTACCTATAACACAAGCATACCTGAACACAATATTAACCTTTCAATACCGACGTATCTTTAACACAGGTTACCCTGAAAAGTACCACTTACTAGGGAAAAATTTAATGATAAACATTATACCTACAGCCGAGATGGCCTCTAATAAAGACGTTCAAATAGCCATGTAACTTTCACAAAGACCTCTCCTTCTTATATATTTAGTAATACAATAAAGGCTATTACCGTTATAGTAAATTTTCACTACATTTTAAAACGCTCGAACTCTTTTCACCAACCATTGCAATAACAGTATTTCTTCAGTTTTGGGCTGGGACACGTTCTATCGATATCTTGTTCTTGGTCATATAAACAGCTTACTACATTCAGCTTATTGATGTTTTTATTTTCTATTATTTAGATCTAGATATATTTACTTAGTAATGATATCTATTTATTTATTAAGATTAACTTCTATTTTTTACCAGTCAACTTTCAGTGGTTCTGGAAAATAATCAAAGTGGGTACAATAAATAACGCTACGTTTAAATTAAAAGATATATATTTATAGAAATATAAATAAAGTTAATATTTTAGATATTCATAAATATAAATAACGTTATAATTTCAGTAATGCTTGAAGAGGAGAGCTATATTTATAGTGCATTTCTTCATTTTGAAACTCCATTGGGATGGCAATAAGGCACGACTGGAGCCAGGAGTTATAAAAAAACAGTCGCCCACAGACTAATCGTTGTAAGGGTAGCTTAACTTCAAATATTCAAATATCTAATTAATCCGCATGGCAAGTAATAACTTGCCTGTAAAATATTCCATCGTGTCGTTCGTAATGATGATACGAAAAAGATACCAAATTAATAATCACCCAAAACATGATACCTTGAAATTAAAACCGTAGTCATATAAAAATGAAATATTTTGTAACGAGTACCGTGGCAAAGATGATTTATGAACGCACTTATGTCATGATTAATATACTATCGACCACGTTGGTGCTCCACCACTCAAACATTTTTTTATTCGTAATGAAACCAAATATGATATAATAACGTAAGATGGCAATATGGTTTATGGATAAAAAAGTCACACACACAACGCATGAAAAAGAAAGAAAGAAAAGATAATGAATTGACACACAGTAGTTAATACAATAGTTACAGAAACATTTTTTTTAATACATCGTAGTTTGACGTCAACCTAATGCTGAGTGGTAACCCACCACTCAGCATTATGCTATGTTGTAGTAACAACACAGCGCTGATTTTCACTGGTAACCCCAATTGATGAATGGGCATCAAGCTTTCTTAAAAATTAAGCTAATAAAAAGTAAGTAGACAATATAAGTTACACATACATATATTATAACGGAGTCTCCTAATACAGGCATTGCATGCTTTAAAGGAGGCTTCAATCACAATCACACTATTATAAATCCTGGTAGTGAATTTTTGCATTTGAATAGTATTCTGAATGGTCAAGCACCACCTTTTTAGATAATAGGAATACAAAACATATTATGATTGCATATTATCTACAATAATTACTGTACGACTGTATCGATGTTGTGCGTGTTAATTGTGAGACAGAAACTAATTAGAACACATGTTTATTGTGGTGGAATAATACAATCTATGTTCCTATGTGAATTATATCGATAAATAATTACAAATCGTCCTATATTATTTATGTCCCCATACTTCCGGCCACTTTGTCGCGTATAAAGTCTCTCTTCTCGCTTCCACGACTATACGCTTAGCGAAAGAGAAAAGGACAGAGAGTATGCGAATCCCACGCCGGCGGTGACCCAACCGGAAATAGCTTCCTATAGTTGCCGCGTGCGAAAACTTCTCACCAATAACACGCAACACGCACAGTTTAGTCTTTTTACTCAAAAGTAATAATTATTAATAATCGAAATATCTTAATATGTTGGCAAAACAACAGTAGCGAGTTATAAGTATATCATTATTTTTTTCGTTGCGTGACGTTCTAATTCGTTTCTGCATCATTTAACAATGCCTGTATCGCGGGATATTTAATAAACATACAAGTTAAGTACACAAAGACATATCCTGATCCAGAACAACTAAAGGGCTACATCATTTATCTTTTAAGAGGACCGAACCCACAACCCACACCTTAACCACTTTACCACACGTGCATTCAAAGCCACATTATGCACAATAACAATTTATGTATACTTCTAATTTTTATCGATAAATCTTTTTATCCAACTCTAATACTGCATTCGAATTTGTCGAAGTTTTACGATCGGCCGCAAACATACTGCGGATAGTCGTCTCGTATTGAAACAACAACAATCATGCCTTCGAGAATAGATCCTTGGGCTGGCTCCGGGTAATATATGTGTAATATGTAGACATGTAGGACTGAATTGAAGGGTAGATATATTAGCTTAGTGCTGATGTAAGTTTTTAACTTTTTCAGATACAAAAGATAGACTTTGTAAGTATAAATTACCTGATATTCTCTGCAGCACTGTCGGAATATGCACAACTAATAGTCGTAGATCAAATTTAATGCAGTATTTACGATTTGGAAAGTATTTGCTTTAGATATTTCTTAGGTAGGTAACTATGGGAATTTATCATTTTTTAATGGCTATCCTTTTGGCTCATGTTAATGTCATTAGGCCTTAAAGACATTAAGTTATCATAATCACCGCTGAAAGAACAAAAAAAGGGAGATAAAGAAAATTACATCATTTTTTAAAATTTACTGCAAAAGGTGGCAGATGAGCCAGCTGCTTACATGATGGAAAGTAGTAACTACCGCTCATGGACTTTGGCAATGCCAAGGACACAAACCAATTTACTACTACCTAAAAATCTAAACCTCGTTTAAAGAAAAACATACCGTAGCGCTCGAAAAACACCATCGTACTTGTTTAAATTTGTTTGCCAATATAAAAAATAAATCACGTACCAATTTTAAATGCCCTCAACAAGATTATCTTCACAACAATTGTGTACAAACATACCGTTCTAAAATCCGCTCTATCACCGTGACCGTCTATCACCCTCCATAGGGTGAGCCACTGAACACTCTGAACAGCAATAAAAAGAAAAATAAATAAAAAAATATCGCCACGCAGCATTTCACGGGAATTGAGAGAGTACATTAGTTATTATAACACGACAAAATATGTGTAATAAAATGTAATTTATCGCGCAAATAAAATATAACAGTGGTTAGGGGCGGCAGATGGGGCAGCTGATGTGTGGTTGCACTGCAAGCGATAATATTTATACGAACGTCTTAACATTTTTGCATAGATATGATTTTTTAAAACCTGGTTCATTGGGTAAATTTACTGTCCTAAAATATAAACAACAAATAAATGAATATGACACAAAGGGTAGATTTTAATTAAAAAACGTACATATCGATTACGCCAAGCCAACTCCAACGCCACTCATTAATAGATTTGTATTAATATGTTATTCAAATATACACTACAGTGCAACTGTAATATATAAATAATGAGAGTGAATAAAACCATGCAAAAAGAAATACGAGTAGATATTTGACTGACAAATAAAAATTATATTTTTTATTAATCAGTCGAAGATCCGCTTTTTATTAAAATACTTTTTTAAATTCTAGTTAAATGACTATTTTCAGTTGACTGCACTTGTGGTAGTAACCACAAGTGCAGTATTAGTATTAGTATTAGTAATTTTATGGAGTACCATAAAATTAAATGCTTGGTCGAAGTCGGAATTGTATGTTTGTAACTTTCACCCGCGACATTTCGTTTATATCTACAGTCTCATACATATAGGGCAAAAGCGTCGCTCTCCGCTCTCACTGGGCCCCACCTCGCAGATATATTGACAGAGTCCTACGGATGTTGGGGAAAAATGGCGCTCATTTGTTGGCGTCACCGTTTTGTACTGTTGCCTTCGAGAGGCGAGATAATGGCTGATTTATACGTACGATTACGTGTGACGAGCTCACCCGCTTATTGCCTGCGATATTGGGATGAATATCTTCACGGTTTGCGTGGGCAGGCAACTATCATGAAGGAGTATTATAGGGTACTGGTTTTTTGGATAGTAAATTAGTTTTATGACAACGGTGTTAGACTGTTAGAATCTATTACGTTGTAGTATTGTAATACAGTTTTAAGATTTAAAGTTAGGCACTACGAATAAAGATTAGTAATTGCAGTTTTTATTTGGTCTATTTATAGGATCGTATTAAAAATCTAAACTAATTTTCTTCATTGACATAAGTGACCAAAATGTAAAATTAAATTATCAACAAAACATCAATAATCTCACTCTCTGGACGGTCAAAAGCAATTCGTGTGTTAATATATACTTTTACTTTTTGTTTCACAGTTCACCTCTTCAAAATATCTTAACGCAGCTAAAATTATGACCACCATTAAATAAATAATTTAGAGCTCTCAGAAAACATTAACATGAGAAATGTGTGCCGCGACACAAAAGGTAAAAACATCACTCACGCCACCTCGACGGCACTTTGTGCAACAAAGCCGATCTTTCTGCTCTTTACAAAATGGCTTATGACATGTCACATAACAGCCGTTTATACCCTACAATGTCATACAGCCTAGATTACTCCCCTATATACCCACCTAAATTATTGCAGTACAACAAAGAACGGAATTATGAACAATTTATGCTGTGTCGAGGTGAGTGTCCCAGTTACTCGGTCGTACGTTCTGGGGGGATTCACAGCTGTTATAATAATGAGTATTAATAGGTTCGCCACATAAATAACAGGGTACAAAGGCGAGGGATCTGGAATACAATGCCAATACTTCAAAACCATTAGCACAACGTGAAAGCGTAGAATGGGGTGATGTCTGTTCTTGCTTGGAAAAAAAGTTATGTATATTTCTAATACTTAAGTAGTGCCAGAAGTTTAACTGTATACTGTAACAGTCAAAGAATGTGTATAAATGTTTAATTTCCGATCAATAATATACGCGTCATTCTGTAGTCAATCAATAAAGAAGTCGACTTGTATCTACGTAAACATGTAGATGTCTTTATCAATAGAACTACATACCGTGTTATGTATAAGGAATAAAAAGTCGATTAAACGCGTTAGTACAATGCTTATGATTTTTTGAAATGTAACTATTGATTACCAGCATCTTTTTTTTTATTGAAAAAGATAACTTCTGCACTAGGGAACAAGCCCTGTGTCGTGGTAGATTTTGCACACATACAATTAATAGACACAAAGTACAACCAGACTCGGGACATTCATTCATAGATCATTTTGTCCCGTGTGGAAATCGAACCCTTAACACGCAGTAGTTAGTGGCGAGATAACCACGACCCATGCAGTCAAGCTTACCTAAACCTCTTTAAACTAAATAAACTTTTGTTATTCAATTTCTTTTCAATATAATTTTTTACCAAGAAAATTTAAAATACCAAGTAACTTAAGTTAATAAAAACCAACTACTTACTCCTACTATAAAAATGCTTTGAAATAAACTACAGTGAGTAACATTTGAACGAACAACTTTATTCCGCCAGTATGAAGTAATTAAGTAATGTAATTGGCTATTAAAAGTACATCTGAATCAATTATCAATTCAAATTGCAATGCGCAGGTGCTCAGGGATTTACAGGAATTTAAAAACGATGTAAGTAGAAAAACGTCTTTCGTAAGCAACATTTATTTAATACCGTATTGAATTTAATGTTTTCTTGGGGCAGTAAAAGTTGAATAATCAACATGTTTTTTACATATTGTTCGCATTTAAACGACGATTAGACTTTAGTTTTTCAGTATAGTTTTCAACTAAACCATGTATCAATATTTGTAATTAAAATTAATTACATAATTATTATTATCTGCTTTGTATTTTAGCCAACTACTTGCTATAATACAAATATGTTTTAAGTAAAGAGAATAAAATAAATAAAATCTTTTGATTTTATTAAACACCGCAGACAAAGCATCTTGTCAAAAACTACTCGCTTTAAATTCAGATTTAATTTAATAATTTTATTAAGTACTTTACATGCAAAAATACATAAAACTGTTTTTCTCAATGCCAACATAATTCCTATTATAATCTTGTTAAATCCATCAAAATATTTTTATTATTTACAGACATCTGTGGTGTATTTATCTAAAACATAAGTGATCGCCCACAGCAGGCATTTAGCCACTAAATCAATATTAGCTACCGTCTATTTAACCTCTATGACATAACTATCTGTCAACGCAACTGAGTCAATATTGGACCCATCATTGTAAATCCCAAACTACCAAGCAAATTTCAACCTTATTTCAAAACAGAAAAAGATTGACTACAAAAAAAGCAAAAAAAAAAGTGTCAGCACCCAAAGCTTTGCAAACACTCTGATGTTTTAAGGCATATACAGAATATAAATTTAACCTAATGCCTTTGAAATAAGAGCTAATATCGCTTCAATAAATAATATGTACTTTAGCCATGTGGGTGAGGATTGGCAACAAAAGCAAGTGACAGCAACAATAAAATTGAAAGAGAATTGTCACAAAATAAGTAGTAGGCTCGCGACACGCAAATACTTGAATTAGGCAATATAAGCGTCAAGTGTGCATCTGTCAACTGACTTACAATTCCGTAACTGTCCTACTAATCCAACTAATATTATATATGTATCGATGTTTGTTACTCTTTCACGTAAAGGCTTTTGAACGGATCTAGATTTAATTTGGCTTGTCTGCAATAGCGAATAGGCTATTGCGATAACCCATCGATGCGGGCGGAGCCGCGAGCAACAGCTAGTAAGAAATATTTAAAAGATAGTATAAATAAATATATTTTAGATAAGTCCAAGGTCATCAGCTGACACTTTTAAGCATTAGCGTTTAACAATTTTAACTCCGTCACGTATACATGATTTGGTCCGAAAAAAAAAGTTGGGTGTTCTAAAAAGATGTTTGATGTACCATTCCACGTCATTTTATGATAATTCCTTCACAGTTGTTGCTATTCGCCTGTGGAATGCATTGCCGCTGCAAATAAGACGCGCTCAATCTCCGACTACATTTAAATGTATGGTTAAAGAGCACTATCTTTTACTTAAATAATGCTTATATCTCTTATATAGGTATATAATAATATTTTTATACATCATCATCATCATCAGTATATATATTGATAAATTATATAGTATGTATGTATTAGTGTTATAATTATATCTTATTTATAGTATTTATTTTGTGAGTAAACCACAAACTACCTTACCTTACTCTTTAAAATCCATCCAAAGGTTGTCTGGAAGAGATCGCTTTTAGTGATAAGACCACCCATTGTACAGCTAACTATTACATCAAACTGTTATTTTTTATTATTGTATTTTTGCTTGGTGTACAATAAAGAATATTCTATCTATCTATCTATCTAGCTTCTGTTTTATATAACATCTTCATCGTTTTATATAGCTTCTGTTAAATTATAATAAAAATGACATTAAACTTCTTTATATTGCCGTAAAGTATTGTTTGTTAGCATGTCTGGTTAAGACCTCAAATGAACTATTCCATTGTTTAGCACTGAAAATTATGTTTACCTTTGCTGAACTTGGGGTTATAGTCAAAATGTTCTCTAAGACTTGATAGTTTAATTTCCCTTACACACATGTTGCCAGTAATGTATTTTCAGAAGACCTTATACGCGAATAAAGACTTTATTTATTGTTACAATCCATTATATTGCATTTTCCAATCACTCCTCCATGGAACCCCAATAATACAATGGCTTTACACTTTAAACATATAAATTGTTTGCAAATCCTTAAATTTATAACTGTGCGCACACTGTATCGGTGCCAAATATCGTTATTTATTAGGATTTATGAAGCAATACGTTTGTATCGAATTTGTACGAGGGTTTCAAAGTTTTTTTGGCAAACATGCTGTTATACTTTGATGTAAAGCTCCTCTGAGAGGTTAAATTAAAGATCCGATGCCAGAATATGTTTAGGTAACCATTTCTGGAGTTTCTTGAATTCTGACGTTCAAATAGTCGCCAGAGTTGTATATACTAGAGGTGTTATTTCCTGAAACAACAAACAAAATATTATAATACGTCGTAACGGTTTGTCATAATATAATATAAAATATGGACAATTTGAATACAATAACTGTATCAATACAAGCAACAAATAAAATCTAAACGTGACTTTGTGTCATTATTCATTAAACAAATAAATTAATTTGCCAGGTGACGCGAAGCTTCGATCAGTCTATTAGCTGTATTAACTCTACCAAGATATAGCGGAACGAGCAATTGGTCCGCATAACAATATTAGTCTGCAGCTGCAGTAGCAGAGCCAGCATCTTTTAAAATTTTGTTTTTGAGCTATGCCTTAGAAAACTGTTCTATCACTGACACTGCTGATTAGGGCTGTTCAATATTTTTGTTTTATGCCAGAATTTAAATAAACTGGTCATATTTGAAATTAGGTTATAAATTTAATTTAATCAACTGTTGACACAGTGGCACTGTTAAGTAACATTCAATGAAAGACCTTTTTCAACTCAATTATCTTTCTTAATTAAAAGGTTCATTGAAATGTCATTGTCAGAATATGGCACCAAATGTGACTGCTGCAAATATTTTTATAGTTATAAGTAACAGGTGTTAATAATACTACAAGTAATTCCGTCATTCGCTACACTGGTGCGGCGTCGAAGTGTCGTCGAGTTTGACATTGACATTAGTGACGTTTGAATGTCAGACGCGCAGTAACAGTGACTGCCATCTTTTAAATATCTGGTTGTTACTTAAATTTTGTATTGCGATAGCTACATTAATCTTTTACGCCTCAGTCAACATCCCTAATTATACCTACACTGTCATCCTTTTCTCTACAAATAAAATTATAGTATAATATTCATATCTCACCGTCTTGTCCAAACAAAATTATTTAAATTCAACCCAAACTACTTCATCATCACTTTATTAAACGGGACATTATGCGCGAAACGCAATACTGACGCCATTTTCTTTGTCACGAGCATTAATATCCTCTTAAATCTTAATGTCGCAAATAATCGTAAATAACAGATCAAATCTACCTACATTGTTAACTGCCGTCAACATATAATTTAATGTCATAAAATAACGTTCATAAATCGTACACCCACGGCATGTCTAGTTAAAATATAAAAGAATAATTGTCCCACCGCTTCAAGGTTACCTCGATCAATCTTTCACACGTCATTACCGATGTCGCGTTAAGCTTCTAAAGCCGTAAAGGTACTACTATACCTATGAAAGATTTTCACATTATATTTGTTTGTGATGATGGTCAATGTCGATTATATATTTAACAGTGAAAACACGTGTCTGGTGAGATTTATTGGAAATATATAAATAAAAATATAGTTGACACTTGAACAAAGTAAGAAGGCAAGCAATTCAAACCACGCAAAGATTTTGTGTTTCGTGATTTCATTGCATTATTTGATTTATTTAATATAATTTAAAGTAGGTGGCGTTGACTTCGACAAGATTGGCAGAAATATAAATGACGAAATATAAAAAAAACCAACTGGGGAAAGAACTCCACTTTACTGAACATGTTCATGTTGTAGTGTTATGGGTAAGTAGCGATTTCCAGCACTCATTTAGGGTTGGATTTTTAATTAAACGTTTTCCTATTCCAGAGACACTCCACCACAAAACACTGATGTTAAAATTTTTGGGTCGGCCCCATACAAGTGTACCTCTGGAATTGTAAGCGTCCATATGCTGTAGTAACTGCTTACCATTAAGACGGACGTATACTAATTTGCCACCTAAACAGTATGAGAAATCTGCGTCGTGGCCTGTCCAAAATAATGAATTTGTGTTACTAATATTACAAACGTGAAATCGTAGCTCAATCATGCAAAAACTACAGAATGGAAATTATTTTATTTTATAAAATAATGTCCGGCATGTACCAAGCCGCGGGCAAAAGTTAGTAATATAAATGATCAACATAAACACGCTTAATTTGATATTACTCATCATTTAAGTCTAAATAACCAAATCACCATCAGAGATCTAAATTCACAAATGAGCGTCGAACGTAATTGTGTCATTTAGAAAAAATGTTGTTTATGTAATCACAAACATTTTTCACAATTAAAACGCGTACCTGGTCGCCATTTTACGCTCGGTAAAAACATATTCAGCTTACAAAGCTTCGCGGACAATATTTCACAAAAGATGGCCGAAAAATACACGGTGGTATAATAAATTAAAAACATTTTCAACAACGTCCACTACAGTTGACCTCACCACCCCTTTGAGCTGTTTTGCAAAATGGAACAAAACGAAAGTAATGAAAGGATGCAAAGAGGTCAAGTGGACTGGTCGCCTCATTACCATCCTTAGTGAAAACTTGAGAAGAACCATTTTATAATTTTCGCTTTTCCCAACTAAAGTTTTGAAGTTAAACGTAAACTAGCATTTACGGTGAGAGAGCATTATTTATATGTATATCTTAAACAAAAAGTTGGTGTTAGTATAATTTAAGCAAATTATATTCTGAATAATTTTTCATTTTCATGACATTTATGAATGATAAATGGAATGTGTCGACTGTTTATCATGTCGCGAAGGTTAAGTATAATGAATTAAACTGGTTCACATTATAATAGCCTCAGCACGCTTACATTAAATCATAAGCTAGTATGGTATTATACAAATTGTTGTCTTTATACATGAACTATTTTAGTAATTACATTGATTTTTTACATTCTACACTGAATTAATTGAAACTATTCTACAAGCTAAACACTGTCAACGAATGTTGTACCATCTTAATAGAGAAAGGACGGACTGATTACGCACAACTTAAGTTGATGGCTTAGACGTATAATACCTTTTGTAGGCGTTCTTTAAAAAACGTAAGCGAATAAAAGAAGACTAAGAAAGTGGTTTTGGAAATTAATCACCCAAGGTACCAAATACATGACGTACGCCGTAAAGAATAATAAACTCATACAAAAGTATCAACTAATATTTACATACGTTTTATTGTGAATTGTATATTGACAAGTTTATTCAAATTCCCTAACCACGTTTTAACAAGCATAGTACTAACTACTAAATCTAAATCACCATCAGCGATCAAAAGTTGAAGCGATAAATCTGAAACGGGCCTTATCGGGGCATTCAATAATCATTTCGGTGGCAATCACGTACAAGCGAACACAAAAGCGCTACGAAACCCCACCGTGGATTGTAAAGCTGAAACCTTACGACCAATTACTGAGGGAGATAAAACCGTAACGCTGTCTGGTGTTACGGAGTTAATCTTGTAGTCTATTGGTTGAACAAATTTTTCTTGGTTTAGTGTAAATGTTTGAGTTGTTTATATGTAGTGGCTTTTTGGGCAACTATGTTAGATTGAAGTTTGATAGTGACTCGAGAAATTTTAAATGATTTGAGCCATCTTTCTGAAATATATATTTGGATGTAGATGGTAAATATCATATTTATTTTAGAACTTACTTTCTTTACCATCAAAAGCAAAACGTGGATTTATGTTAAGTTTTGTGTAGAGTAATATATTTTACAGAATTATGAGTAATTTAGTATTCATTGGACAAAAAACTAAGAATAATAAACACTTAGTTTGCTGATAGGCTAATTCTCTCTTAACAAACTTATAAATCAACAAACTATACACTTCTAAGTACAAACAATAAAAACAAAAGCGACAATACAACACGTCAATAACAAACAAACACAAATCATATAAATTACATCGTATACTTCAAGTGGTAGTGAACTGAACCCGAAAAACGTATCAGTGTGCCATCCGAGTGCACTCTCCTCTCTCACGCCTCGTAACCTTAGAGTTTTACGATCACTTTTATTACTAGACGCTTTCGTGCGCGATTACCCACCAGAGTGGGTTCTGCTGTTAGGTGCCCTGCAATGTGAACATTCACCCTACACGACACACTATTACATCGAGGTATAACAACACCATTGCCGCCTTACATAATACTATCGATATGTGCTACGAATAAACACAGCAGTGTATACAGTTTTTAGCAATTATATGTTTAGGGTGGGGACGCTTGTCAGCAATTACATTTTAATGTGTGTTTTATTATCACGGGCGTCTAATGTACTAGTGCATTAATTTATCACCTCCCCTGTTTACGAGTTACGGCTTGACAATTGAAATGATGGTGTATTCTGTATTCAAAGGAGGCTGACGAACGACCGGTGTAAGTAGAGCTGCCTCGTCGCTTGCAAAGCTTTGCTGTCAGCTGTGTAAGGGGTGGATGGTAATGAAACCGGGTTTCTAGTTAGTTTGGATATGTCGTACAATCGTTTGGACAGACAACCGATGGACGTATCAAAGGACTGCCAACTGGAAATGCAGTTGCAGTTTCGATTGAATCGAGAGACGTCTGCGGCATGCTTCTGTGAAGTAAAGGTTGATTGGATCGTGTCTATACGGTTGATACGCTAGCAATGTTTGGTTTCGGCGAATGGCAGCGAACGTCAGCCTGCCTTAGTTAAAATGTATTGTTTCTTAACGATACTCGCTTTGTTTATACCATTTATTTGCTTAACATTGTTTACCATTACTAAATAATATTATTATACCTATAGAGATGCATTCTGTTTAACTTTGTACATTTTAAAGTTTAAATTTTAATGGGTGAAATATTCAATAGCTATTTAACTTTTGTTATTGCAAAGGTACAAAACAATAATGTTCTTTTTTATTGTATCGGATACGCACGTAACAAGAAAAATGAATTAGCTACCTACGAAATAACAATCAAAAAAATATCTAAACAACAAATATCGTTACCAATTTATAAGCTATATAAATCTTATATCCTTTTTCAATTTAGTATAGTTGTACTTAAACTCAAAATTCATTTATCGATTTAGGTTACAATGTAACACTAATGAACGTCATAAATTATGAATAAGCCAGAGAGATGATGTTTGCTAAATTTGCCTACGGCTAGTTCGCTGACGTGGAGCCATGAGAAGAACTAGCAAGAAACTCAGGCCACTCTTTTTAAGCGCTAGATAGTTACAATCTTTCTTAAAATACAATTATGGAAGCATGCAAATTGATGCAGTCAAAACACGATACTTACTTTATTGATAAAAACCCAATCATGCTTAGTACTGGATAAATATAGAATAAGCATTTTGAGATAAAGTAAGAGAGAACTATAGTTGTCTTTAGACAATGCTATTTATTGACAGTTTAGAAAATAATTTATTATTTTTAGAATAACCATTGGATTGGATGTTCAAGGAACCCTATCAATATTACCCCTTCATGTGTACCAACGAATTAAATTGAAATGGTTAAACGGACAATTTCTTAAAACTTCCTAAAGGAAGGTACGTCAACCATATGTGTCATTACCGTAATAATATTTTACAAATGATGACGTTTACCGTCAAAATACAGCTATGGTGTATGATTACCGTGGGCGGTGTGACATCGCCAACAGACACCGTAATGACAGGCCCGCGACTCACAGGTGACGTACACGCGATGTCCAAAACATAAAATTTATGTTTTCGAATACATAATTGATATTTATACAAGTCGTAATTTTAATAAATAGCGACGACGTTATAAAATTTATGTTTGAAATTATAGTATTAAAGGAAGGGAAGGAAGTTATAAAGTGTGTCACTTCCCGTGGTCGTGGAAATGATGAAAAATTAAATGTGCTGTCAACTGCTTATCTAAGCGAGGTTGTTACGTGTGAGAACCGGGTCAACTACGCTATGTTGTCATTTCTACTACATTATTTTGTTGCTTTCCTGCTACTTATAGTCGTGCCTTGTGTAGTAGTCGCAATATGTGAACATTATTTATATTCTTACTAGTTTCCACTGGCGGCTTCGCTGGGTTTTTTTTCTGGGATATAAGGAGCCTACGTGCTATTCCAGACTGAATATTATCTCTGTGCCAAATTACATCCAGATCCGTTTAACCGTTTTTTTGCGTGGTTGAGTCACAAAAATTCATCCAAACTTTCACATTTATAATATTAGTATAAATTGATTTTTATAAAGTGTTTGGCCAAACCCAGAATGCCAAAAATGTTTTATGATCTTTATTTTAAACTTTGATGCTTATGAAGATCTTGTTTTTAAATCATATTTCTTTATATAACACTAAATGTAAATTTAGGTTTTGATACGCTTACGTTTGCTTACCTGAAACTTACATATTGATAACACAATACTATTTAACATTTAGATTCTATTAAGTAAGTATATGAATCATTTGAGAAGAAATAGAAATTCAGATCATTTATCAGATCATTGTAAAACTGAGATTTTCATTCGACAAAACACTTACTATGAGAATACTTCTGTTGTATTTAAGAGCATTCACATCGTCGCTATACGTGCAGTGTGCGCGTAAAAGCTCACACTAGATAGTGAAAGGACACATTTGGGACTCATTACACGTGTGTTGGTGCTTTGTTTTCTAATGTATAGATACGTTTTAGTAGTTTCAGGCATTGGTATAACAAATAAATTGCCATTGAGCAGGTATTGTTGAATGAACGATTTAAAAATGAATAAGAACATGCACATAATGATGCCAATATATAAGTTATAGATAAAATCAAAGCTAATACAGGTACTGGTAACCTTTCTACCGACAACACTAGACATAACAGATAAGCATTAGATTGGGACAGACGTGCGACTGGCCACAGTCAACATGTTAACACGATGCATCTGCATTATGTTTACAAATAAATGCTTGCCTTACAAACGTAGTGTAAAGTTTGCCACCAAAACAGTAAGTATATAAAAAGCTCGGCCAATGCATTTAACATAATTTATTTTTTGCTACAAAGCTCACAATTTGCAAGGCAAGGAACATAATATTCACATAACTGAATAAACGGGTCTTGGGGCGTTTCGCACCACGAGTGGTTCGGACCGCGGTATGAATTGCCCAACAGCTCTTTTTTAATGTGTCCTTTCGCACCGCGGTTCGAATCGCTCGTGGTGCGAAACGCCCCAAGACCCGATGCATCTGCATTATGTTTACAAATAAATGCTTGCCTTACAAACGTAGTGTAAAGGTCATCTTGTTTGCCACCAAAACAGTAAGTATATAAAAAGCTCGGCCAATGCATTTAACATAATTTATTTTTTGCTACAAAGCTCACAATTTGCAAGGCAAGGAACATAATATTCACATAACTGAATAAACGGGTCTTGGGGCGTTTCGCACCACGAGTGGTTCGGACCGCGGTATGAATTGCCCAACAGCTCTTTTTTAATGTGTCCTTTCGCACCGCGGTTCGAATCGCCCAAGAACTTTTTGTAATGGGTTGATTCGGACCGAATATAATTCGATCCGAATATAATTCGATTCGGACCTAATAAAAGATTATCAAGTTTTAATTATACAACCTTATAGTACAACCAGACACAAAAATAATAAGAAAAATATGGAATACATTCAATCAATTTACAAAACCAATAATATGGTAGAGTCATGGAATGAAAAAATAAAGAAGATGATTCCCGAAAAACCTAATATTGCTCAATTTCTTAATGGGATACAGAAAGACACAAACTTTTACTTTGGTAAATTAAACAGACAAGACGACGTACAAATTTCAAAAAGAATAAACCGGCCAAGTATATGTCGGGTCACGCACAATGTAGGGTTCCGAAATTGCCATTCCCAATAATGCGGACTAAGAATAAGGTATCTGTGGTTTCAGCATTTATGACTTTTGAGAACATAGGACAATGGTAACAATTTTGATAGTCTTGAAATAAGTCGCATTAAAAGGGTCGCGGGAAAGGAGGTGGAAGAGGAAGAGGGAGGGGAGTCACTCCGTCATTCTAAAATTTGGTAGGTATAAAATTATATGATACCTAATATGTTTTTTTTCTTGTTCGTAATGTTCGTATGTACCTACCTAAATATTAGATTCTGAGGGAGTCGCAGTTCTAACCTAACCTAACCTACTAATCAGGTATTTCTGCTGGTCCGTGTGGTCACGGATTAAGAATACAAATGTCACCACTCCTTACATCCCGAGGGTGTTGTAAGAGTCGACTAAGGGAGTAAGTGTTATGCACCGCAAGAGAGGGACAACTAGAAAACAAACCAACCCGTCTGGCCAGCGTGGTATAGTAGGCTAATATCCCAGTAAATGTTTGGAGGAACCCCAGCAGTGGGACGTTTAAAGGTTGAGATGTATGTATATATGTATGTATTTCTGCTCCTACATAATTTATATTACAGACTACGAAAAATTACAAAAAATCTGACTCCTACAATTCGTGATTTTTTTTATTTACGAAAAAAATTGGGGGAAATTATAATTATATAGAAAGGCTTGCGACAACACCCCACAGTTACAATTTTAACTTATCCAATATATATATTTATAAGTTAATCGTTTATTACTCGTAAACTTGTGAAGTCTACTTAGCTGTGATAGTTTTCCTTTTAATTTCGTTATATATACTACTACCGTGAATTTTTTCACATTTTCAATTACCACCATTTGGCTGGAACGTATTTAACAATACCCAATACCAAAAAAAAATAAACATCCCCACTTCACATGTTGACAGGCCTGTTGGTCTAGTGGTTAGTGAATCTGACTGCTACGCCGGAGGTCGTGGGTTCGATTCCCACCCAGGACAAATATTTGTGTGATGAGCATAAATGTTTGTTCTGTGTCTGGGTGTTATTTATCTATAATATGTATGTATTTAGAAATATATAAGTATGTTTATCAGTTGTCTGGTTATCATAGTACAGGCTCTGCCTAGTTTGGGATCAGATAGCGATGTGTGAGTTGTCCCGAAAATATTATTATTATTATTATGTACAGGAGATACCCAAGAAAAAAATATTTTTCAAGATTTTATTCTACCACTTTGTCGGCATGAGTAATATGTATATTCGTACCAAATTACAGCTTTCTAGGACTAAAGGTCTCTGAGCAAAGCTGCGGACGGACGGACATAGCGAAACTATAAGGGTTCCTTGTTTACTTCGGATCCCTAAAAAAAGATCTAGTAATATAACTGTCGGCTATTGCTTAGAAAAATTAAGATTTTAGTGTATTAGTTTGTTAATTTCTTTTTTATCTTTGTTGATATACATCATAATCTGTGATTACCTAGAGATAGTTTTAAGTTAAGTGTATGTTGATCAAACTGACTGTATATGTTTAAACATGAATCGCATTCGCATCGCATTTTTTGTTTTATTTTCACTAACCACTTTTCTCAACGATTGTACGAATAAATAATAATCTTAAATGTCTGCTTTGAGTTTAAATCAGGATGTACAATATGAGTATTGAGTACTTGCGCTCCGTGGTCCGAATCGACCCATTCCAAAAGATACGTTGGGCGATTCGCACCGCTGCTACCACTGCGGTGCGAATCGCCCTATTCAGTATAGTACTTGCGCGATTCGCACCGCGGTCCGAACCACTCGTGGTGCGAAACGCCCCAAGACCCGAATAAACAAAGCTAAACTATCGCTGAAAACTAACATCACAATAATATCACACATACATTTAACGATGCGCGTGTTCATAAAACATAAATCATCTGTTCTGTTCTAATGGATAACCTGATGTAAATCTATTTATGCAAAGTTTTCAATGCACATATCGCATGTTCCACGTCTATTTGTGTCATGTACCCGATTATGCGGTATAACAGCCACGGTAATTTGATTGAAGATGACGGGTGATGTAAAAAACTCTTGAACAAAAAGTGTATTTATTCTTTATACTGTCTGTCATAGTCTGCTGCCCACTGGGGTAAGTAAATCGGAAGAAATTATGAATTATTTAATTCGTTGTTAAGTTTCGTTGACGGTTGCGTCACAATTCGCACCATCAGAAGAAAACATTGATGAAAAATGTCCCTAAGAAACTGATGATTTTTGATTTTGCTAATTGCATGAGTGTTTTCACGGTTTTCTTTGTTACCTTTATTCACAAAATTGTAACCTGCTAAATACATAGGTACATCTTATCACGCCCATCATCCACTGGGATAGGCAGAGACTATGGTACGCCAATTGCTTCGATCCAAACATACTTTCTTCGCCTCCTTCCTTCCTTCATCAACTACTTCATGCATGAACGTCGATTCTGGGTATTTTTAATCTGGACTTTTTTGAGCAAATCCCCTACTTGGTCGCTGTATGTTCTTCTCGACATCTCTATTCATTCTTGCATGATATATCTCTTTTTATTTTATTCTTTTTTCGTCAATCCTTTTTTAATGTCCAAACCATCTTAACAATTCCTTTTCAACTTTTGTTACTACATCTTCTTTCAATCCACATCGTCCTCTTATGTCAACTTCTAAATATAATTCAGTTAACGAATCAACGGTAAATAACGAACTTATCATGTGGCATATTTCATGACCTGTTATTAGTCACGCTGCCGTTGTAACCTAACATTTAGATGGGGTAGAAACGTCAACAGACGTAGGTACTACACTTTTTGAAATAGAACTTTGTGGCCCTATAGTTTTACAACCCATCATTTTATACCCTTCCAAAGACAAGACAAAGAACTAAACAAATTATTCGTTGAAATTTTGATATTTCAAAACCGCATTTACCTATACACAATTGAATAGATTGCTACAACCAATGATTATGTACCATAGTAATCATGCAATAATAGAATGGAAGTATTATTGAAACGTATAATTTAGCTTTTATAGAACATATTTTTGCTATCACCCTTATGCTCTGTTGTTGAAACTAATTATCTTTTTATTAGTCCGTTTTATATTGTATTTGCTATAGGGCGAGCGAGTATTACCACAGTTCTACCAGCCTACCCTAAGTACAAGTTTGCAAATAAATTCGTTTCTGTAAAGACCTCTAAATTTACAATTTTCGCTGTAACTGAAAGAAAGCAATAAACTTTTATTCAATTGGTATAATTAAATTAGTAGTTACGCAATCAATAATCATATCATGTATATTATAATATTAATAACAATGTTAAAGACTCTGTATGCCTGTTAAGTTTTATGGCTAAATCGTTAAATAACTACAACCTGACAAAAGGTAATATAATTATCTATATAAAATGTCACTTTTGATATACAATATCGCCGCGACTCGGTGAGACTGTAGGTCGTAGATATTATTGCCACTACACAATTTTAAACCTTATGTTTATTAGCAAAAAGTGGAAATTCTTTAATAGACGTATTGTGTCTTACGCCTTTTACGTGGACATAAGGTACATTATGTAACCGTTACTAATTTTAGTTTTAGTGTTTCAATTTTAAAATGCACTTCACTGTGCAATACTTTACTAATAACTTTTCAAATATTTAATTTAATTCAATTAACTATAAATAAACGCCACCATCTTGTTTTAAGCCTATCTCAAGCACGGAGCCGTTGGATAAGAGCTCAGCTGTTATTTATTAGAGGGAGATAAAAGGAGAGATTTGTTTTGTATTTATATACTGATGGTTTATGGGAGACAGGTGCGGAATAGTGATGTGTGAAGTAAATGTCGATACTTGATTCAAATGTCGATAACTTATAAAGCATAGTGTCAATTGCAAACAGTGTGACAGACCAGCCAGTGACCGTTTTCGGGGTTTCAAATGTCAGAGTTAGACTAGAACATAAGCCTACCTTTCTGGGATCTGTTTTGATGGCCGTTGTAACGTACGACTAAACCATCGGATTGCACTTATAAGTAATAGTAGTTACAATCAGCTCGGGGCTCTACTGGGCATAATATCCAGCTATGCTTAAGATGATGATAAATATTAAATTCTAAATATACAACAGACATTATTCCCTAGTGCGGTCAATATTATCGATTCAGAACAAAAAACATTTTATCGATAGGGACTGTTACCAACAAGTTCCCACCTCTACGTGCTAACCATACTATAACTCATCCTCAAGCTCATTAATGCATCTATATCAAAGCGTGATGACATATTTACTTGAATAACTCACGAATACGCACAAAGCTAACCAATTCGTTTAGAAACGAATATTGCGGTCCACTGGTTCCGTAACAGTTTTGAAATTGTACATTTAGCATAGGTACTATGTATTTCTACTTAAATTGCGGAATATTATAATCCAAATTCGATGAAGTATGTGACTATGATGTGGAAGACCTTGGGGGAGGCCTATGTCCAGCAGTGGACGTCTTGTGGCTGAGATGATGATGATGATGATGATGTGACTATGTTTGTTTACAGAATGTGGTTTTCGGCACATAGTTTTGGTCGTAGACTGAAAGATGTGGGCTAATTTTGTGATGTTTTCATGAATTATGTTAAGTGTTATGGGTAAGATTTGATCCACTTTTTCTTATTCAATATAAGTAGGTTTCACAAGTACCTTCCTTGATTTAATAACTACTGCAAACCTGAATCGACATATTTAGTAAGTCATAATATTAAATGAGGAGAAAGTTTAAATCGCATGATAAAATTCTTAAATTTGAAATGTTTAGTAAATAATATTGTATTATCAAATGAAAATTATAATTCCTCTCGAATATAGGTACGAATGAAAATAATATCGAATCTGTAGCCGCAGCCGTTGAGCTAAACCATCTACAAAACGATTTATATTCGCACGATCGCGCTCACAAAGCTTTGATCACGGCCTGCCCACTCAAAGTACTAATTAAACCGACTGAGCCGAACAAACGTTACTCTTAATTAATTAACGGCAATAATGAGCTATTATGAAAAGTTTAACAGCCTGGAAATAATCACTGAACACGGCAATACACAAGCGTTTCACAAGCAAAAGTAAGATTTGGATATTACCTACAGTATACAATCTATACATACATCGTAAATCTGAACTGCGTTTTTGGTTTTGTGTTTAGATATTTATGATAATATTGTACAGACTATTGATAGTGAATTTCGACAATAAAGACTCAAAAACAGCTAAACAAAAACCATAAAATTAACAAAGTTAAAAAAAAACAATTAATTAATTTTTAAGCAGCCTGTCCTTTTTATTTTACTATTCTGTAACTAGACTATATAAAAACATACTAACTTAAAAAATAAATATCTATATAAATTCATAGTACTAAATGAAGTTTTTATCAAAAATGTGCCTGTTCTAAATGTAAAAGACTGAATTAAGAAAAGTTTAAAGATATTAATTAGACTACTGGACACTAATGAATATATACAATACAATGGAAACCTTTTTAAATGGAATTCTCTCACCACTTGTGTACTCGTACATATAAAACACGTGTAAAGCCGCGTTTAGCGCTCAACACGATTTATCTTTAAGTATCTTAATTATTAGCATTATTTAAAAATATCAGTAAAAAAACGAATTACCTTCCTATATAAAAGATTGAAATTACCAACCTATATAAAGTCTCCAATATACAATTTTTCTATAATACTAAGAAGAAGTTGGTTATTGTCGGCTTAACGAAGTTAAGGTAACCTCACATATAAAATATATTTCACATTGAACGATAGCATTAACACTAAAATATCATTTTTTAAATCCGACGCCCTGCACTGGTAATGCTCACCGCGGGTCGAACAGACCACCTTGTCAGCTAGCACGTAAATTAACATCAAAACGTCATACAAAGAGGTAACCCTTCGCCGCCGCATAATAAACTACTCGGGTCGCTTCTCTCCCGCGGCGACCAGCCGAGCCGCCTATTCAAACGACCGGACATTATCGTAAATATTGTGGTATTTATTCAGATTTCGGGCACAAACAATTCAATTCACGCACCGGCTGCTAATTGGGCATAAATCGTCGTAAAAATATTCAATAAGCTTCTCCCATCGATTAATATTTTAAACACTGAATGCCTTCATTTGAATACGAATAAGCGACGCGTAGATAATGCTGTAAGTCGATTTGTCGACGGGCGACCTATTGAGAGTTTTATTTTTGTTTACGAAAACAAAAATCGAACGTGCATATTGCTTCACGGCATGGGACGAATTCATCGTCAATTATTCTTGAGTAATTTGTTTTTAGTATAATATTGTGAAACTCAATCCACCATCACAACCCATAAACGTCCCACTGCTGGGCACGGGTCTCCTCCATACAATTGGAGGGATATTAGCCTACTATACCACGCTGGCCAGACGGATTGGTATAGGGTTTTGTTTCGAGTTTTCCGTCTCTTGCAGTGGATATTGTCTGCCTGACTTTTTCCCTTAGTCGACTCTTACGACACCCTCGGGATTGATTGGGGTGGTGACATTTGTATTCTTAATCCGTCACCACACGGATAGAAAAAAAAAAAAAAAAACTCAATCAAGTAGAATTAATTATATGAACTATACTAGTTGGTATAATAGTTATAATAGGCACGATATGAATTTAATGCAAAACAGCGATCGTTATTCAAGCCGGCGAGATAGCAAAACTGGACTTTAATGGCAGACCGTTAACATATAAACGAAAAACATTTACAGTGAAAAAAAGGTTACACGCCAGACGGCAACACGAAAAACGTCAAGTTGAACACTTTATAATAGAAATAATAACGCAACAGCCGCCGTGAATTATTGCCCACATTTCATGTTAAATTGTATGTAAATGGCGAGTCGGTGCGACAAGGCTCCCACAATAACATAATAATGGTGGATTTGTGACTCACGTCAGGTTGTTAGTGTGTACTTAACCCTTTATCGGGACACGCACGCGGGACGTGAGATCATTACTGGGGTCGCGGCGACCGCTCACAATGGCTACGTACACGTTAGACCCGCCGTCTTACGAGGGTTAACGTTGAATTTTGTGAACGACTAACATGTATGTTTTTCAACGGCACTCGATACCGGTTCTCGATAATACTCATTTGGGTTACAATAGATATATTTTTTATTCAAATTGGACGTGTACATACACAATGGTGAGTTTAAACGCTACTGAAACGATTAAGTATACGATTTATGAATTTGTAGCTCAAATAAACAAGTATACAACTGGTTTTTTAATTAAACGGGTTCGATATCTATGTAGTTACATTAAATTACAATGTTTTATGTAAATAATGATTATAAATCAAGCACTTTGTGACTCTCTAGTTGACTTTAAATCGTTGAATTGTATGAATTATTTTTAGGTAGGTATTTATGGTTTACAATAATTATATTCCATCATGACAATATTTTCTGGCAAAGAAAACACTTTCAGTATTCCTTCTTCTTGTATCAATTAAACGACTAAAATGTTGTCCCACGAATATAATTTAGCGACCTGGATATCACTGTTGTTATTCTCATTTAAAACGTAAAAGGTGCAAGTGAATGTCCACACTAGAAATCTAAGAGTAAAATAGTCCAGCCAAACAAGATAGTGTCCATCATCAACATTTAAATTTATCTTTCCAGGATCAGGATGATGTCCACCCTCAGGCACAATTTGATCGTGAGTCGTGACATATTTTAGTCGTTTTCTTCACAATGAAGGTCGTACTATATTTATTACATCACCACCATCATTATCATCATCAGCTTATAATTGTCCACTGTTCATACTGAATATATCAGTGTGCGAGTGTGTAATTTAGTAAATGTGGAAACTCTAGTCTTCTAGAAATCCCAGGCGTTGGATACATCAATAAACCTGCCCAGTAGAGGTATTCTTTCAAGAAACAATAAACCTGTACATAAAAATCGATAGGTAGTCATAAACCCAATATGATTACCACAAGTTTATGAATTGTAAAACGGTTGAACGGTTTTATAAGTCACGTTTATTATTTAAAAGATTGTAATAGGATTATTAACCTCTTTGCGTTATGGTTTGCCTTTTCCGTTATATGGTTGGTGATTAGTTAAATTATTTGGCATTTAGATCCACGTGACGTGTATTATAATGTGTTGCAATATAGTTTAATACATTTTAACTAAGTACAAAAAAACTTTACTTTTAAAAACTATTAGGTAGTTTATCATATTGACATGCGCATTGCACAATAAAGTGGGTTTAGAAAATAACGATATAAATAGAAATATTCGTATAAATAATGACAATTTTAACATTGATATGAAAAGAGAAGACTTTAATATGAGCAAGGGCAATGTAATAGATATTCTGTTATTGTTTCGACATGAAGACATGTAAAATTCTTTGTTTAAAAAGCTAACAGATTCGTCAAGGTCATAAAAGTATTTGAAGAGTACATACTTACTATACATTATACTATACTTCATACTATGACGTATTGTTACGTAGGTACTACAGCTAAATAGTTTGACAAAATAGTTAGTCCACCTGGAAGAACCGAAATATATTTTGTGTAGACATTGAATAGATACAATAGATAGTGACTTCATTGACCCTCCGTACAATATCAAATCCATTAAAATTTCACCAACAAGCATCCCCAGACAAGTGAACACGTATACATCAACAAGAACGCAATATACTGAAATCACATTACCGATGAAAGCGACAGACAGCCCGCCCTATCGTTATTACAGTGATTCTGAAACAATCGCCCGAGGCTCGGAAATTGCTTCCCGATCCGAAACCGCCCCAGCCTCTGCCCGTAGGGGCCGTACGAAACATCCGAACACTTCCTAGCCAAAGGCCAATGTTCGTAATTATATTGCGAATTATAAATTGTGAGGGGACTGAAAATGGGTTGTGGTAATAGATAGATGAACATTAGTTTGTTAGTTGTGTGAGTAAAGTACTTTATATTAGTCACTTAGGCACTTTGATATCAATTCTTAAAATATCCGAAGTCTTGTCAGATATTTTGAGACATAATATTTATATGAGAAAAAGTTTTCAAGTTTGTAAGAGATAATAAATTATTAATAGTATATCATATTGAATAATTAATCATACCTATACATTAAGAATTAATTATTAATATTTAAATAATTAATTTGAAATGAGATCTTAATCGTTTTTAAATATGTTCAGTTTTAAACTTTGGGACATGAAAAAAATATAAAGAGTAGATACGAAAAAAAAAGATGAGAACAATTTTAGACAGTAGTTAGTGACATACGTAATATTGAGAAACAAAATAAATAATAATTATATTATTAAGGAAAGTCTACTTTTCCTTCTAGACTATTAAAACAGAAAGTAGCTAAAACAAAAGTGCCTACGAAGTAACGATTGACGTTTTGAATGAGCTTTTTAGCTAATTGCACCAATAACAAATGACAGCGGATTACCTTAGGGTAAGTGGCAACCGATGCTCATGGACATCAGCATCGCCAGCGACACAGTGAAGCCGCTACTTACCTGTAAAGTAAGACAGTCATTTAATGAAGAACATTATGTAGTGCTCACAAAGTACCATAACATGTATCATTGTAGAGCCTGGAAGCGAACTAAATTACAAGACATTGTTTTCAGGTTGTACGGGTACTCTGGAGTCGAGTGTTACGTTAGCAGAAAGGTGACTATAGCACCAAGGTAAACAGTTACTCAAAACACTTTTAAGTGAGATAGGGCACCATACTAGCGGGCAAGCCCGTCTGGGGAAGACTACTATAGTGGTGTCGTTGTGTTCCTGTGTGTGAGTACAGGTTTCAGCGCTCATTTAAGGATGCGTTATGAAAGAAACGTATTCCTATCCTAGGGATGCTCTATCTTAAAGTCCTGGTGTAAAAAAAAATGGTATTGCAAGCGTCCATAGGCTACGGTAACTGCCTAACATCAAGCGGGCCGTATGCTTGTTTGCTACCCAAGTGAAAAAACACTCCCCTGAAGATCATTAAAGTCCTTTTTAGTGGTCAGCTTTTAGAAAAGACATTTTATTCAATAATATAAATATTTAAATGTAATAAGAATAAATAATAATAGTTTTATATAATTTTAATTATGTATTTGCATGTCACGAAGCAGCAAAATGTATAGGATCTATTCTCAATACTACCTGTTTTTCTACCTACATTTTAAGCAATAAATAAAGAATATAGCATACCGAGAGACTATAGCATAGGGTTGTTCAAGAAAGAAGCTATAAGGTTTCTAATAGGCCGTAGCCTATGGACGCTTTTTTTATACTACTAAGGAGGCAAACAAGCATACGGCCCGCCTAATGGTCAGCAGTTTACGTAGTAACGGCTCACCATTTTACGGCATACCATCCATGCCCGCCTGACCAACAGGCGGGCCGTATTTGTGTATTCGTGTTTGCCTCCTTGGTAGTATAAAAAAAATTATATAGAATAGTTTTTTTTATACTACTAAGGAGGCAAAAAAAATGCATTTAATTCGTTGATATTTCCAGTTTCCTATGTTTTAAACATTTAAAGATGACACAAAGTTTTTCCCGTGTGACTGGCTAGACAGACCAGTCAATATTTTATCCACACATAACGCTCCATCTATGTCATGATCATTAAATGGCTACTTAGTTGCAATTAATTGTGCAACAATATACACCGGTCTCACGACTCTTACCACATTTCCTTCTCAAATACATGATTCATAAACTCATAATATATTTATTGTGTGAATGCTAATCTGGGAATAAGAGAAAAACTACTAATTTGCATATCGCAATAATCCATGGAGATAAATGAGTATTATTGTTTCACATAATTATTCCAAACTAGCTGTTGCCCGCAGCTCCGCCCGCGTGGTTGTCGGTTATCGCTGCAAAAAGTAGCCCATGTGTTATTCCAGACCATAATCTATCTCTGTGCCAAATTTCATCCAAATCCGTTCAGTAGTTTTTACGTGAAAGAGTAACAAACATCCATCCATTCTTACAAACTTTCACATTGATAATATTAGTAAGGATGTTGCTTGAAAGAAAGTTTCATTAGCGATTGGCTACTATTTGTACATAACTGTACTTTGGATTGACTGCCTTGTGTCCAGTGGCCATAGTACGCGCCTGCTGTGCACGAGGTTGTGGGTTCGATTCCCACACAGGACAAAACTTTTTGTGACCCACAAAGAATTGAGTCTGGGTGTAATTTGTGTCTGTTAATTGTACGTTTGTAAAGTCCCCCGTGACACAGCTTGTTCACTAGTGCGGAAGTTGTCTTTAAAAAGAAAAAGAATAACTAGTGACTAACATAGGTATCTGTATCAAAATGTAGGTATTAATTTTATAAAAAAAATTAAGAGAGGCAGGGCATCATACTAGCGAGCAAGCCCGACTGGGGAAGGATATCCACCTTACAGAAGACCACAGCCAAATAACTACGCATGTCCCACAGCTGGGCACAGGTCTCCTTCATACACTAGGAGGGATATTAGCCTACTATACCACGCTAGCCAGGCGGGTTGGTATAGGGTTTAATTTTGAGTTTTCCTTCTCTTGCAGTGGATATTGTCTGCCTGACTTACTCCCTTACAGTCGACTCTTACGACACCCTCGTGATGGAACGGGGTGGTGACATTTGTATTCTTAATCCGTCACCATACGGATAACTGTATACCCATTTAAAATAATTTACTTACAACAGAGATATTTGACACCTAAATTTTAGTAACTATACCCTATAGGAAGACTTGACCAGCCACGTGAGGAGTCACGTGCCACTTTGATAGTCCCCGCAATAATGCCTCCAATAAAACGTGCCGCTTTTACAGCTCTTCTGACGGTTTTAAATGTATATAGCCTGGTCCACTGTTAATTTTGCTTCTAAAAATGTACCTGTATACAAGGTGTCTCGAAAGGTTTATATAAAACAAAACCAGCTACATGCGTTCTGTAGCTGCCCGCCATAAAATAAACTATCCTTACTATCCTTACTAATATTATAAATGTGAAAGTTTGTAAGTATGGATGGATGGATGGATGTTTGTTACTCTTCTACGTAAAACCTACTTAACGGATCTGGATGAAATTTGGCACAGAGATAGATTATGGTCTGGAATAGCATATAAGCTGCTTTTTATTGCGATAACTGACATCTACGCGGGCGGAGCCGCGGGAAACAGCTAGTTATACAATAATAAATATCTTGTTTACACAACTAACAACGTCATCGAATTAATTTTGAATAAAACATTTTATGAATGTTTCCTTTTTGCTCGTCCAAGTACATAATTATTACCAGTTTATCAACTTCTCGTTAACTTGAGTAGCTAACTTAGTTGTGATAGTTTAGCTTCGTTATTATAAACTACTGATGTGAATCTATTCACATAGTAAAAGTCGGACATGAACACGAGGAAGACGTTTGGAGTATTGCCGATTATCATTATGTAATCAATTTGATCACTTTTATGTTAAATTTGAAGAATATTATATTTCGATGTCCTGAGTTTTCTTCGAAAAGCACGTAATACGAATCAAAAGAGAAATTGTATTCTATTACAAATAATAGACACAATTACTATCAGTGAAACTTGTAATTGGCCATCACTTATGTATAAACTCTCGACAAATAATTGTAAGCTAGCTGTAAGTTCCCTTTATTTAAAAATAAAATAAAATAACACTAAAGGAATAACCAAAAGCCACAACAGTGTTACTATTACTCGTCACACTGCCCTTAACTAAATATTCCTAATGTTATTTAGCCCTCAAATAAGTAAGCAGAATAACAAATACTGTCGAAACTCTTTAGACATGGCAATGTTATAAATGATGATGATGAATGTATTGATCATGACGAAGCACCGTTGTCCATTAGTGGAACAGTTACCCTTTCCCTAAGCTGACTTTTATTACTTGTACACGCTTTTTCTATGAAACTGCTGAGTGCTCCCTAGAATGGGAAGTATCAACACTCCACCTACGAAAGACCTCTGCTAGCTCAAACTAGGTACCTTGACAGTGTTGTGTTTCTGCTGGGTTTTAAGAGCTTTTTGAAGAAACGCTGTGTTGGCAAAGCTGCTATCACGTACGGTGCATCGCTTAACCGAAAGCGGTGTAAAATATGGCAGAAACGAACAAATCCGCCTGATTTTACAAAGGTATATGCATGCAATTATGTACTTAAGCACATTAACAGTATTAAGCCATCATTAGATGACCATCATCAAACCAATAAATTAAACTATAGGTATCTGAAAAAAATATTTTATAAGATATTTATATGTATAGTTATTAAAGTAAAAGTAACTTAACCTAAACTATGTGTTTACGTATATGTAACTATGTATTTACATATTGTATTGAGATAGGTATCTACATAAATTAACTAACTATTTAGCGGTGACTATCATAAGACATTCCCATAGGGAGTTACGAGACATTAATCAGTGTCTCTGACAATCAACTGTCGGGTCTTGACTAGCCGCCTATTTCTACAAATCCGTGTGTAATTTAACTATCTATAATTATCTGTTTAAACAAGTAAATAAACATGTTTAGATTTATTTTCCTTTTTATACGACTGCTCTAGCACTAATCTTTGCTGAAATTGGGAACAACTAGCTGAGGGCCCAATAAATGAATGTCACTACGAAATACATGCATACATTTTTCAACCCAGTGTGGATAAGTTATAGTACCTACCAATTTACACCGTACAATATCTAATTGGAATCTCATTCGATTCTATAAATTGAAGAGAATAGCAGTATTTTGTAACATTCTAATTTAGTCTTTAGATATTACCACAAAATAATATTTCGTCATCTACATCTATTTACAGAGTTAGATAAATCTACATCTAAAAAAATTGTCTCATCATCATCTCAATCCATAATTGTCCCAGGGGATTTTTTTAAAAATTGTCTACATTAGTCTTATAATAATAATAATAATAATATTTTCGGGACAACTCACACATCGCTATCTGATCCCAAACTAGGCAGAGCCTGTACTATGGTAACCAGACAACTGATAAACATACTTATATATTTCTAAATACATACATATTATAGATAAATAACACCCAGACACAGAACAAACAATCGTGCTCATCACACAAATATTTGTCCTGGGTGGGAATCGAACCCACGACCTCCGGCGTAGCAGTCAGAGTCACTAACCACTAGACCAACAGGCCAGTCAAAACAAATATAATGTATTTTTTTGTTTAAAAATGAGTAAGTAGCTAGAAATACACGTATCATCGCATTTTGTTTATAGTAAAGCTTGTATCTCACATGAGAAAAATATCTCTCTATCTTACACTTACAAAGCTCCTACTTAAATATAATTACTTAGCTACATCCGTGCTCGAGATCAAATATGGTGGCTTACTGCTATCATAACTTGGCAGGAGCACGAGCAAATATATGTTTGTTTGTTGTTGTGTTTAATTCTTTGTTATGACGGGGTAGCGTCGTTAAGGTAAATTTAAAACTTTGTACTAATGCAGACAATACAGAGTTGTTTTATGGGTTTAATATTAATTGTCGCGAAGAAAGTAATGAAATAAAAACTCCCCAGAAAATATACTATGAATATGGAAATGAAAACCACAATATTATAAATCCATAGAAAAAAAAGATGAAAAGAAAGAAAAGAAAATGAAAAGAAAGAAAACGATCGATTCGACTAGCGTTTATGCCACTTGTCTAGAGGTTCTGACCCTCTAAACAAGTGGCATAAACGGTAGTCGAAACGAAAAGTCAAAAAAACAAATGTATGGGATTTGACGTAAGTCTACGATATAATGTCGTAAACTTACGTCTAATCCCATACTCATACCTCGCGTTTTTGACTTTTTGATTCGATTATCGCTTATGCCACTTGCCTAGAGGGGCTGGTTCATAATAGAGAGACAGTGATGTGTAGATAACGTCTAACACTTAATGTAGCACGGGGAGCAGTTTAACAATTTAGGCAAAATAAGAATTGTAACAGCAAAAATATTACCTCTAGCTGGTTAGGTACTACTCAAATAACTACAAATCAGAATACAATATAAAAGTCATTATGCTGTACAGATATAGGACACAAATGACTCAGCCGTGTACGATTTGTTAAAACGATAATGACATTTGGCTTTTGAAAAGAGATTTTCACAAACATTAACTATTGTAAACCTACAGAAGTTGGCACATGTCTGAAGCTAGAGAAGCACCACAGTTTATTTATATGGCGTCTTAGCGTATGTAGTTGACGATAACAGTCAATGTACTAAAATCTAATTGTCTTGCAGTCAAACGTCTGGTGTACTTGTCTAAATTTAGGTTTTAGTATTGTTAGAACAATAACAATTAAGAAAAATTAAGAACACCAACAATCGTTTCTCTCAAATTCGACAAAACAATTAAAATTAAAACTTATGTCTCATTTTTGTAATTGACATTGTAAACTCTTATATAATAATGTACTTTATTGACCAATGGATCCGAGACGTGGTTATTCACTATGGGCCTGATGCGAAGGCTCAAAGTCACCTAAAAAGCCAAGGAGAGAGCTATGCTTGGACTTTCCCTCCGAGATAGAATCAGATATGAGGAGATCCCTCGGAGAATCAAATTGATGGACATAAATATCTCGAAGACGCTTGGATATCTCACGATAAAGTCTATAGGCCCCATGATTCTAGAGTTTCGACCCCGAACGGCTCAAAAATATAAGTCTAATAATCATACAATCAAAGCTGTACCCTTAAGGTGATACATTGAAAATAATAAGGATATTATAATAAGTGTAATTCGCTAAGCATTTAAAATAGGAAGTTAAAACTTTAGCATACATTTCTTGATTCTATGATCTACCATATGGTAAGAGGAAAACGTGATTGGAAGAAATATCCTCGATAGAAAAGAGCTGCGAAGTCCATTCTATTTTTTTCCCTTTTTCTGTATTATGTAATAAAACTTAAGATTTATTCAACGGGGTTTACTTTAAAACATAGAGGACAATCGTATCAAAGTTTTGCAAAGATTTTTTTTTTGATTTGATAATGTATTTTAGTAAAAAGTAGAAAATTCAATTTGGCACATACGTTATTTTATTCTGAGCGCATGCATCATTATTGCTCTCTCTTCTTTTGCCTTACAAAAGTATTTGCATCACTCTCACTCGCCACACTTTTAGTCGGCCGGTAGGCCTCACCAACGACGGACGTATGCTACTTTTTTGCAGATCGGTTCTCTCAGATTTTTGTAGTTTTAAATGTTATAATTTATTAAACAGGTCATTAACCAAATTAGTTTTTCAATTCATCACAAATTCGTATTGAATGTACTACATTATAGTATATTTTTAAGACTTACTTTATAAAGTAAATGATAGCAAGAGATGCCCAATGTGTTTATGCCTGGCGGGCAAAATAATAAAACCCGATAATACCGACATTATATATTTTTGGTTCAGAATCAATTCCTAATTATCATCAGCTTTTGCATTCCACTGCCGAACATAGAACTTCTCCAAGTTCACGCCACGATCACAGGGCAAAAATTAAATCGTGACTTTATGCCTTTGCGCATCCTTCGTTTCATTTCCCTTCATTGCGTTATTCACAAAGAATAACTAACAATAAGTGTCGAATGCGTCTCAAAGTGCAACTGAGCACATGGTATAACATTTTACAACTTACATAGAATTTCTTCGGGCATTTATAGACATTCTGCCAAATTTGCCTAAAATGCTCAGGCATTTTCCCAACTCTAGTGGAACTATTACCGAAAGTGACAGACTAATAACAAAAAGAGGGATGGAGTAGCACTTCAACTTTTTGTATTTAAAAAAACTGTAAATTTTCGAGATTATTTTTAGTATTTTTTGATGATATACGTAAGGTTCTATTAGTATAGTAGGTAGTAAAATATGATTAAGTACCTATGTCCTAATCAGAAATATTTTTAAGATTGGATTATAAAAATCCAATCTTAAAAATATTTCTTATTAGTTTCCTTCAATGTAATAATAAATAAAATAATTTAGTGGACGTCGAGGTACCGTACTATAGGTATGTCCCTGAGCCAGTTCTCGAGAATGGCTGTGCGACACTGTACTGGGATCGGTCCATCATCACTGACAGGACTGTTGTGGCCAACAAGCCTGATATTGTGGTGGTGGATCGATCAAAGCGCCTTGCAATGATTGTTGATATTACTGTCCCTCATGACGAGAATCTCGTGAAGGCTGAGAAAGATAAACAGATAAAATATCTTGACTTGGCCCATGAGATTGTCGACATGTGGGATGTGGATTCTGCTGTCATTGTACCGATAGTCGTCACAGTGAATGGTTTAATAGCCAAGAGCCTCGACCAACACCTTAAGAGGCTCGCGTTGGGTGGATGGATTAAGGGTCTGATGCAGAAGGCAGTGCTCCTCGACACGGCACGTATAGTGAGGAGATTCCTGTCTCTGGAGCCCTAACCGCCGGTAGCTTGGACTTTGTTCCCGATACCGGTGGGGAACTGTTTTTTATATTTTTAAATATATAGGTTTTTTATTTTTGTTTTTATATATTTAAAAATGTAAATCATATGTTGTAAGAATAAATAAAGAGAATAATAAAATAATTTTAATAATAAGAAAAAATAAAAGTATTATAGATTTTCGTTTCACTTTTTTTTATCATATTGTCATTTCATAGAATATTCAATACACGGAATATTTACTCTAAACAAATTCAACTCAAAATTTTTGTTAAAAATTACTTTTTATTTTTCGATATTCTCATAGAAAATCAAATTAAATATTCTTTATCCTCATATTGTTTAGTTTATATAAAAGTTATTACCGAGAAAACGAGTTTTTTAAATACAAAGAGTATTTAAAAAAAGATAGAGAGATAAAGGGTTGCAAATTTCACTTCAGTCAAATATTTTACAGGTAAAGTATAATTTTGAATTAAAATAATAATGTTATATTTAAATAATAATGTTAATTATATATTCTCAGGCTGCGGTAAGTTTTTTTTATTTATGTAAAATTGTTTCTAGCAGGTCGCAGTTTTAACCTAACCTACTTGCTATTGTCATTTCTGGTTTTAACAAAATTCTATGAATTTTCTGTCTGCGAATGATGGGAACGCCGTTTTTTTATAATAAGGGAACGCCCTTCATTCACAGACAGAAATTTCATCGAATTTTGTTTCGCAGAAAATGTTTCATATAATATTTAAGCTACAGGGCCCAAATATTATATGAAACATTTTCTGCGAAACAGTATTTATATTTCGAATATTATTGTTTCAATGAACTTTAAAATGTCCATATTTCGAATGTAATGGTTTCAATGGACAATTGACTTCAATTAAACATATTCGACATTGCAGAAACTTAATGAATTTAAAAATATTTGTTTTTATTTAACAAAATAATCAAACAGTAGAATTTTTAACGCATGCTGTTTGATCGGTATATTTTTCCATGGTATTTTATTTCAATAAATATGTAGAAATAGATACATTACGTATATATACATAGATTTTATTAATTATTAACATTCTATGAAATTTCTGTCTTCAAATGAAGGAACACCATATTCAGTCAGATTAATTAAGCAGTATAATTGGAAATATTAGATTAAAACACCTAAATTAATTTGCTAACTGTAACATACGTTAGACTAAGTTAGAAATAGCTACTAGAAAATTAGGTTAGGTTGCAAACTGCGACTCCGTCAGATACGACTTGTTACCAGAAAAGAAAATAGTTGGTTAGGTTATAACTGCGGAGCCGTCAGAAACAACTTGTTACAAGAAAATTAAAAGGAAATCACCTCAGCCTGAGTAATTTTAAGAAAGATAGGGCACCATACTAGCGAGCAAACCCGACTGGCGAAGGACCTTCACCTTACATAAGACCACAGCCAAATAACTACACACAGCGGTGTAGTTGTGTTCCTGTGTGTGAGTACAGGTATTCAGCGCTCATATTGTGTTTTAAATAAACGTATTCGTATCCTAGGGATACTCGCATCTTAAGCGCTGGTGTAAGTAAGCAAGTGATACCTCTGGTATTGCAAGCGTCCATAGGCGGTTCGTAGTACGGTACCTGCTTAACATCAGGCGAGCTGTATACTTGTTTGCCAACCAAGTATTATGTCCGCTAGTAAATATATATATATATTTACTAGCGGACCTGGCAGACGTCGTCTTACCCGGAAAATGTCCGGGTAGGACGACGTCTGCCAGGCAGGATATACCGACAGCAGCGCCACCGGGTCCAATTGTGAATCTGAACCATCCGTGACCCTACAAAATTTCATTAAAATCGATCCTGCCGTTTAGGAGTTCAGCGACATAAGAATTATAGATATTTATTTATTTACTTATAGTTGATTAAACACAATAACACAATCGTAGTTATATTGTAGCGTCATCTATCAGGCCAATAGAATAACGCTACAACAAGCAACGAAGTTCAACATAGAAAACACAGATGTCACTATTCCCAGAAACACGCAACCGCAGAACAAATATTCGAGATGCTGAATCGCGCTATCGAAGTTTACACAGACACTCAGTATATATACAACGCCCAACAACTAACCGTTGGGCCGCGGCCCGCCAGGCACGATCACCTAGCCTGGTCGGAGGATCCTCCCTTTTCGTTGGAGGTGTGTGACAGCCTCCACATTGGTGACCCCGACGTGATCATCATCATCAGTCCGACGTGATGATCATCATCAACTTCACGACCAGCAGCAGCAACAACTTCTCTCCACCCCCTAGCAACCAGATGAGCAGTAACCAAGTCGCAGCCAGCCAGCATCTTCGGCCACTCCAGGATACTCCACACGCCTGCGGACGCGCAAGCCTGGACTACCCCTACGGCCTCATCCAACGTGGCACCGCACACTGCATCCCACGGTTCCCGTAAGCAGAGCGCTTCTCCTCTCACCGTACGCAGCAGTCCGCCACTACGCAGCACTCGTCCCGACTCACTGGGACCAGCACCGCACCTCGTCCTACGCACTGGACCTACGCGGCAATCAGTTCCGACTCACTGGAACTCGACTCTGGCACTGGCACTTCACTGAAGCATCGACAGCTGACTCATCAAGCGGAACAGTCAGGATCGACCTCCGGTCTTGGGGGGAGTACTGTAGCGTCATCTATCAGGCCAATAGAATAACGCTACAACAAGCAACGAAGTTCAACATAGAAAACACAGATGTCACTATTCCCAGAAACACGCAACCGCAGAACAAATGTTCGAGATGCTGAATCGCGCTATCGAAGTTTACACAGACACTCAGTATATATACAACGCCCAACGACTAACCGTTGGGCCGCGGCCCGCCAGGCACGATCACCTAGCCTGGTCGGAGGATCCTCCCTTTTCGTTGGAGGTGTGTGACAGCCTCCACAATATTATATAATAGTTATTACCAAGAAAAATATTTTATCGAGTGATATTTTCAGAACTTTTTAATTAAATATAGATACATATTTATAAATATGTATCTATGTATTTTGCCAATGGTAAACATTTAATTTTATAATTAATTGTTCTATTTTTGTCTACTCCATGCCACCTGTGCTAAAATTCCTAAAAACTCAATAAAATATTTCTAATCACTTATTTGACAACGTCACACGGACGAAGGCGACGCGTAGCGGCCAGTCGTGGAAGCTAAGCCACGCCCACAAAACCACAATTTATTTTCGAGGTATCGCCTTAACAATAAATGCTCTCTGATAAAGTTGGTTTACTTCAAACTATATCATAAAAATATGTTTATGTACAACCTACAATTATTATTAAATACCGGTTTCCTACGGTGTCACTCAAAGCACAAAACATTTACACATGCATACACCATTATTATTCCGACATCTAGCCCGATCAATCACACTGCTCGCCAAATTTTGCTTAACACAATGCTACTTAATAGGTTCACGCATCGACGGCTTTCATGAATCACACTGGGCTATTCTTATACAAATTAGTATCACAAAATAGTCAAAAAATCAATCCAATTTCATCCTTATATTAAGGACAGTAAAGTTGAGAAGAACTGCAAAGATGTCTTGGTGTGTTTTCAAAATAAAAACTGGATCATTTCCTTTTGACAATTGATGCTTTGAAAGCTCCCCATCCATCTATGTCGTCTTTAGAGTCTAAAGATTGTCGTGGCAGTTGGTAATTGAGTGATTGAATTCATGTTTTATGTATGAGGGGTCTGTTCAAATTAATATTTCTAGTGCGACAATGAAAACATTTCAGGTGGGGACATTTTGATGAATTATGTTAAGTTGTGAATCGTCTTTCAATTATAAAATATCTTATGCAAGAGCTCTCCTCTATAGAAAAAGGTTTGCTGAATTAATGTCATGAAATTTTAAAAGCTGCAGCAAAACTGATATTTAGAAGTTAATTGCGATATGATGATGTATGTATCAAAACAGATAACGGTTCGAATGTTATTGATATTCTCACCAATTTCTTTCTATCAGCTGAGAACTATCTGAGTTGAACCGATTTTAACTGACAAATTATTGATACATAGAACTAAAACGCCAAGTACTTAAAGTGACCATTAACTAAGATTTCGAATAGAATTCAGTAATTTCATCATCATGTACAACAAATACGAAGTCCTTACGAGTAAGCATTTGACCACGAATGAACAATGTAAAATATAAGGTAAATACAACAAGCTAACTTCTGTATCATAACCTACGCTCTATAATTTCATCAGTAGTCTTATACAAGAGCCAACTTACAACATTATTATAATCGTGAACCTAGCCGCCCGTAAAATGGCAGGTTTCTGTAAACAAATTACGCGCATTCAATACCTTTGATAAAGATTACTAAGATTACATTTTGTAGTTATTTCGTGTCCTTTGAAATAAAATTATAGTAAATGTTTATCTTTGTTGACTACAAAGATAAACATTTACTATAAAGTAATAACTAACAAAATATTGAATTTGTTGCTTCGGAAGAACAAATAAAAAAGAGAACTCTTAAAACCAATATTTCTTCAAATTGGTATTTCCATCAAAAACGTCTTAATCCAAAACTTATATTTATATTGGACTAGGTGTTGGACTATTGGCAACTATGTATAAAAAGAACCCACTTATTTAGTACGCTCACTAAACAGATACCACTATATTAATAAATGCTATGTAGCGAGTGAATAGTTACGCAATGCTTTATCCTCTTCTTTCGAATGTCAAATTACTGATGACAGAAAGAAAGTAATTTAAGTTAAACTATTTTTTTTATACTACTAAGGTGGCAAAACAAGCATACGGCTCGCCTGATGGTAAGCAGTTACCGTAGCCTATGGACGTTTGCAACACCAGGGGTGTCACTCACGCGAAAACCTTGGCAGGAAGCTCATTCCACAGCCTAATCGAACGTGGTAAGAAATTCCTCTGGAATCTTACGGCACGGCATGTTTGAGGTGCAAGGATGTGAGGATGAACCCCCTGTCGGTGGTGAGAGATGTGTTGATAAAATGTGGCCGTGGGCATCATCTCAAACAATTCCTCAGAAAACAGCCCATTGTACAGGCGGTAGAACACACACAAGGAAGCGAAGTCTCTCCTTAGACTTAGTGGATCAATACTACCTGTGAGCTTGGGATCGTCAACAATCCTCACAGTGCGTCTTTGGATTGGATCAAATGGTCCAAGCTGGAATCCAGGTGCTTCCGCCCAAAGGTGGCAGCCGTACTCCATTCTATTCTCTCATATTAATAAAGCGGATAGGCACCGTTAAGTCAATGAGTAATTGGTACATTTTCGCGATGAAATACAAATTTCATGTTGTCTGAGTGATGTAATTATAACACTTTACGTTAAACAATCTTGAATAGAAATATTTGTAAGTAACCCAAACAAATTACATAAAAATCATCACGAACAAAACCGAATGCATTCACAACATCACAAAACTCACCAAAGGGGTAATTTGAACGACTTCAACAATTCAAAGGTATTAATTTACGTGACGCTATTCAATATGTTTTCTTTTGTTAAATGCTTTTGTATGATCGACAATGTAACAATGTTATTTTTTACTTTTAAAATGCTTTATTGTTGTGGTCGCTACTGTTTGTGGTTGAAAGGAAAAGGGAAACGGAATACAAACTAATAGCTACATAGGTACTGTTTATGGAAATGTTTTGGTTTTTTTTTGTAAATATCTGAGTGACAAACAACATAATACCTTTCAACGTACGTTTATATCTTAATAATGAGGATTCGTGGTGTAATTGTTAATCTAATATTAGTATAGTTAAAATTCCAATTAACAATCTTACCTTAAATTATGATCGTTTGTGTATACATCCTCTATGTATGTTTGTTACTTCTTCACTTAAAAACTTCTGGATGGATTTTGATGAAACCTTACAAGTTGCGGACAAAACTGATATAATAATATACATTACTCAACAGCAAATATCTCATCTAATTGGTAATTCAAATATTTAGCTAAACCAAATTTCACTCAAAATTCGCTTTTAACGCAGATCACTTCAACCACTTCTTTAACTGGTTATACTCATAATAATTTGATTGTAATGTGGATGTGGATTCTCATCTTACAACACGTCTTATAAAACATGATTATAATTTAGTTCCTCCGATACCATGTCAGAATAAGTTATAATACAATTTAGTATTTGTTACAAACATAACAGAAAATAACAAAATAGACACAATACTGTTTTCATTTCAGTCGCTCATATCTCCTCATGTTGGAATATCGTAGACAAACACATTTTGCCCACTTGCTTGGTTCGTATTACGTGTACAAGTTTCAAGGAATTGTCTATTGCTATGATCGTGTATAACATTTTGTCGTTCTTAGTAGTCGGGCTCAAATTACTAAGAATCGTAGACGCTATGCCCATTGTACATTACCATTTAAGCAAAATTATAATAGCAATTAGGTATTTTGCTGTACAATAAAGAGTTATCTATTTATCTATATATTCGTTTTTACACTGGCTATAATTTAGCTCATGTTTATGAAACACGGAAAAATCAGGTTTAAAATTAGATTAAGGTACTTCTCCTACACGTCAGAATCTGATAATTGGGTCCAAACAGTCTTTCATAAGAAATAATTTTCCTATGGATTTAGTAAACTTATATTGGATGATTGAAGTGTGAATTTTGAATACAAATATAGAAACTCAAATAGTTGTGTAAATCTGGCACCAGACAAAAGTTTTTTTCCCCACGACTCTTGCACTAGAGAACAAGCCCTGTTTCACGGGGAACTTCACAAACCACAGTCACAAATTTCACTAAAGTATTGCGTCGTGAGGGAATCTAACCAATAGACTTGGATGTACATGTGGGCCATTCAGTAACCTTTTACTAAGATTTGAAGATATAATTCATTCGCCATGAGTTAAACTACTCATAGCGATAAAAGTATGTATAAAAATAAATAAGTAGTTTAATATAAAAGATTGTAATTTGTTTATTGTATAGCGTGACACTTTCTTATCGGTCCTCTTGGCAATTAAAAGTTAGAACTTTTAATCAGCACTACAATTTCAGCTTTGATCGAAACGATACTAAAATTATGTATGGAGTAATTTAAATAAAAATATTTTGTTTTTCATAAAAATATGCTGAAAATCCCAGGGTATAAACATAAAAATGGTTGACGTCTGACATAATCTGTAATTTTCACAAAGTGTAGATGAACTTATAATAATTGTAGCTAAGGATTGTAACCAAATCTAACAACTCTTTATTCATACATGAACACATCACAACTCACGGCCAAAGAAACAGACAGACATAACTTTTTGGCAATCTAAATATACATAGTACCTACGTTACGATACGTTTTTTGTATTTTTTTAGATAATAAATACGATACCAAATTCATTCTTATGATTTAGGAAAGTGAGTTTCTACTGCAACTATCCACTACATTTTATTTTACTTATCTAAATCCTACAACTTATATTTTTATCTTATTTTATATTACATGAGGGTATAAACTTTTAATAAAACTAATATTAATCCCAACACTTTCCATTAATAAACCCTTTTATTACTTGATTCTATCTCCAATGACTGATACACAACGACACATAATAAGGACTAAACATGGCAATTTGACACACGCGTTAGTACCAACATACACAATTCTGTACGAATATCACAACATTCTTTCTTTCATTACAAACTGGGGTCGCGTTTAATATCGCGAGAGCCGTGTGCGACTGGCCTAATTGCTTATTAGCTGTTCCAACGTGTTAATAACCTATGATTGTCTTGTTAATATGGTTTGGGGATTAGAAATAGCTGCATGGATATAAAAGCTATAAAAACGAGGGAGGACATAAAAGATGGTGGATGCTACATTATATTTGAATTTTTTTTTTAGATTATTGAAGTCGGTTTATTTTTTTTAACACTTTATGCACAATAGCACACAGTCGGACTTAATGCCATAGGCATTCTCTTCCAGTCTACCTTGGGTGATACAGAGATGAACATAGTAGGTGCACTAAGATATACAAAAAAAAACAAATATTTAATAATTATATACTTACATAAATATTTACGTACACATATATAATAAGGATATAAATAATACATACATAGATAATATTAATATAATTAAAAATCATAGGTTTGAAATCTATTGAAGGTATTACATGAATCAGGTTAGGAAGAAAGTTGCTATCCATAATAAGGTGTAAAAACTGAAGAATCTAAAGGAAGAAAAAAAATAAGGAGCTGCAGTGACAAGAAAAAGTCAGATTCTTGGATACCAAATAAAAAGACTTAGCGCTCACCTAGAAAGGATACATAATTAGAAAAGAAAATGGAGTATGGACTTTATAATGTATAATGAAAAAGATTTGAAATCATCAAACATTATAGAAAACTGATTAAAATAGTTTACTATTTCCGTGTGGTGACGGATTAAGAATACAAATGTCACCACCCGGTTCTATACCGTGGGTGTCGTAAGAGTCGACTAAAGTAGTCCGGCAGACAATATCCACTGCAAGAGAGGGAAACCTCGGATCAAAACCCTATACCAACCCGTCTGGCCAGCGTGGTATAGTAGGCTTAATATTCCAAAATTCCAAATGTATGGAGGAGACCCGTTTCCAGTAGTGGGACGTTTATGGGTTGAGACGAAATTTACAGTCAGGTCTCGTTTCAATATTCATGGTGTATGAATATTGAATAACTAAGGGTCGCCCGCGACTTCGTCCGCAAGGTAATTTGGATTTTTTTTCTCGATTTTACAACATATCTTACTACTGCTCCGCTCCTATTGATCATAGCGTGATGTTATATAGCCTATAGCATTCCTGGATAAATGCACTATTCAACTAAAAAAATATTTTTTCTAATCGAACCAGTACTTTCTGAGATTAGCGCGTTCAACCAAACAAAGAAACCCTTCAGCTTTATAATATTAAAGAATATATGACATGACACTAGTTGCTAAAGAAACACCATTTTGAACAAAGTAATTCAGGCATACTATTTGTTTTTCTTGCTTGTCTTCCCATTAATTTTCATGTTCTCTAAAATATTATATTAAGTAGTATGATTGCGCCATCATCCTTGAATATACGTTGAAGATGATCTTATTTATTCATCATACAGCATCATAAGACGATAACCAGCAATCCATCACGCCACACTTTCTTTGTGACGTCATACAAATAAACCTTACGTCACGGTCATTACGTAAGCGGACAGCAGTGACGTCGATCGGCAGCGGCCGTTAATTCTTTATGATTGATTATCTTCCACCTAATGAGCTTCGACCCGCTCTTATTGAAGCGGTGTACGTCATGAGGTGTGAGCGAATTTTGACAAGAGTGAACACTCTAGAGAATAAAAAAAAAATGTTTTATTATCTCAAACATCCTGCAGTACATGGGGTGAAGCCCTAGATCCTACACTAGGATTCCCTGTGTTGTAGGATCTAGTCTCTTCCGTATATTAAGGTAACAAATACAAGGATATTTTATAGGGTACAATTCAATAGTATACTAAGTTTATATAAGAATAAAAGAGTAGGTATATTAAATATGCGTGCGTGTTTGTGTGTGTGTGTGTGCGTGTGTATGTGCGTGTGTGTGTGTGTGTGTGTGTGTGTGTGTGTGTGTGTACGTGCGTGTGTAAGTGTGTGCAATGTGAGGGTTTGCTAAGATAATATTTTGAATGAATGAGAATGACTCTTAAGACTCCTACTAATGCTTTTAGTATTATAAGCTGAAGCATCATCATCATTACCTCAGCCAAAACACGTCTACTGTAGAACTTTATTTTATACTACTTGGGTGGCAAACAAGCATACGGCCCGTCTGATGGTAAGCAGTTACCGCAGCCTATAGACTCTTGCGATACCAAATACCAATTAT
This sequence comes from Trisateles emortualis, assembly GCA_947095525.1. Lineage (NCBI taxonomy): Eukaryota > Metazoa > Arthropoda > Insecta > Lepidoptera > Erebidae > Trisateles > Trisateles emortualis. The sequence continues at coordinate 19,811,410 of OX352735.1, read as the reverse complement.
TTTTACACCAGGGCTTTAGGATGGAGAAGTATACCTGGGATACGAAAAAAAAAAAAAAAATCCACACCTTCCTATTGCCTTAACCTTGTTCATTGGTTGCCTGCAAGCAAAAGCCTATTTAATATGGAAATCTATGTTTACCAAAAGCTACCTTCCTATCAGAAAATTAGCCGTAGATTAATTGGCATCATCTTTCTGACTTATCTGCTACATTCATAATTTCTGACCTTCATAAGTGTAAATCTGTAATCTAAATGAATAATAAATGAATTTTGAGTTTGAGCTTTTAGCAATGCTTTCAATATAATATTCAAGCTTTCGAGATAATAATAATGCAATCACTGTTGCTTACACATATTACAGCCAACGAATTATAACAAACTAGCTCTTGCCCGCGGCTCCGCCCGCGAGAATATCGGTTATCGCTGTAAAAAGTAGCCTATGTGTTATTCCAAACCATAATCTATTTCTGTGCCAAATTTCATCCAGATCCGTTCAGTAATAATAATAATAAAGCCGCAGAGCAGCTTGTGGCGGGCTGAATGTGAGTGGCGACACTGCGGTCTCGAATGCCCCAGAGAGTCGGTCAGGGCCTCGTCTCTGGATTGCTTTTATTGGCTGTCCGGAGAGGACTGGCAAGAGCGCCCGCAGGACTCTCAACTCTGGCTTGCCTTAATTGGCTGATCAGAGAGGGGTCGCAAGAGCTATATGCTCGGGGGTGGAAGTGTCATTTTCAAGGGCATAACTACGGGGAAACCCGCTCTCGGGTCTCTGTCAAAGACCCCCGATGGTGAAACCGGCGCCGCACCGCTCGACACCCCTAGCCGCGCACTATGGTGTTGCCCTGTTACTTGTGGGCTGTTGCCCATGTCGGTTGTTTCATGGGGCCCATCTAGTGTATAGGCGAGTCACCGTCTGCCTATTTGTCGTATAACAGTATATCCCAACTTTTAAATGATGGCCGTTTAACAGTATATCCCAACTTTTAAATGATGGCAGGCGACGTTGTATCCCATAATCTTTGTCCAGTCCACCTAACACCCAATCCCATAGCCCAAAATTATTTGATTTCATATGTTCCAATAGTTTTACACTTGCCATAGGCAAATTATGGCTGTACTGCAATAGTGCAGCTGTGGCATGACTATGGTAAGCGTCTCATCCCATTTTAAATTAAAATTATCTAAGGGCCTCTGCGTGTTGGATCTATGTCCCCGCGTAAGCCTTCCAAAGGTCCGGGTATTCTCCTTGAATAATGGGAAAATACCCGTGATAAAGAGAAACATAATAATAATATTTTCGGGACAAATCACACATCACTATCTGATTCCAAACTAGGCAGAGCCTGTACTATGGTAACCAGACAACTGATAAACATACTTATATATTTCTAAATACATACATATTATAGATAAATTACACCCAGACACAGAACAAACATTCGTGCTCATCACACAAAGATTTGTCCTGGGTGGGAATCGAACCCATGACCTCCGGCGTAGCAGTCAGAGTAACTAACCACTAGACCAACAGGCCAAACTAACAGTAGTTTTTACGTGAAAGAGTAACAAACATCTATCCATCCATCCATCCATACTCACAAACTTTCACATTTATAATATTAGTAAGGATAATCCTGACAACTAACAGACCCTGAAAAAAATCCCTTAAAATTTTATTACGTATTGCAAACGAGCTTTATTTAACCTACATACAACCCAGTCTTGCTATACACACGTCAATCTTGCCCAAGGCAATGCGATTGAGATGGATTTCTGGTAACGGATAGTGTAGGCAATAAAACTCGTCAATATTCTGCTTCGAATAGGTCTTTCATAGAAAATTAGTCAATTGAATCGAGTCATCAGTCATCAGTAGGAGTGCAGGTGTGGTCTTAAGGTGTTAATTACTTCACCACTAAAACCCATAAATGATCCATAAATGTTAGTTCCGAGTTTGGGTTTGCTTTTTGTCCGTGAGTATGTTTATAAAGTACCCCGCGAAATAGGGCTTGTTCCCTAGTGCAGGAGTTTTTTTTAAAAACAAAACGAGTGTTTGAGCGATAAAATTGTATAATCTTTTTAGTGATGACGACTACACTGATTTCAAAAGGAGAATATTTTTCTCAAACGCCACCGCCTCTCCTTTAAATCCAAGACATTATGAATTATGATCGCTTTCGTTCACAATAAGTGCATAAATAGGGGCCGTCGGATGGGCCGGTATAAATCACTGCCATCCATCATCGCAGGAGTTGTGCCAATGTAAACATGCTGCGTCTTGGTGGATAGCTAGATATGTTGGAAGAAAGTGAGGAGGCCTCGGTAGGTAGATGCAGCTAGACATGGGAAATATGAGATTGTAAATTAACAACGACGATCTTTTAATACTAATTTGGTGGCAAACAAGCATCGGGCCCGCTTGAGTATCATACCAGAGGTATCACTTGCATGTTGCCGACTCAGTTTTTTACACTAGAGCTTTAAGATAGACTATCCCTTGCATAGGAAAACGTTTCCAAAACGCATCTGATCATGAGCACTGGAGACCTGTACTCACACAGAGGAATATACTGTGTGATCAACTGTTAGGTAGAGGCCCTACTCCAGTTGGCATTACTCACTAGTATGTTGCCCTACCTGTTTAGCTGTCATTACTCGTAACTTAATTAAAATAATAATATTTCAATTTCTTGTGTCAATCACTAGGTACGTGTAACTTGTAACCATCTAGATTTTTAAGCGAAACAAACAATTTATAATTCTTCTTATCTTCTTATCGTTTGGTTAGTGACCAACCTGGTGACAGAGTTATTTAGATCGCTCATATTTAGACCTTTGTCGTGATCTAACAACTGTTAACAGCCGGGACCGACTTTTAACGTGCCCTCCGAAGCACGGAGACGCTCAGATGAAATACCACTATGCGGTCACCCATCTATAGGGTTACCGCGCCCTTGGTTGCTTTACCCGCTGATCGTTTACCGAACAGCGAGTGCACCTGGCTATGAGCGCCTCTTATAATAATAATAATTTATAATTAAAATCAGTCTATCCTAATCATCCTTATTTACAGGTTTTAACTTTTAGACTTACATCTGTATTTTGCAGTTAAGATTAAGAAAATTATTTTTCGGAATATTGTTTACAACAGAAATCATAATAACATTCATTAGGTATTTAAATTAGACCAAAAAAAATACATCAATGTCTTATTATAATCAACTAATAGTGCAGCCCAAAGTCCACTTCAAAAGCCAGCTCTGTGAGTATTATATTAACTGTATCTGATATAGAAATAAAAATCTTGGCAAATAATATACTCGGGAACAGTCAAGGATACTTACTCGTATTATCGACAAGTGCATACACTACAGTTATAAGAAAATCTGTCTCAGAGTTGATATTCTCGTCTCTTGACTTATAGAATGTTTACCTCACTCGCAGACGTTACAATACACAAGAGCTGATATTGCAGACGTACAACACTTATATACGTTTGTATATAGATAGTTTGAAGTCAAACATCTTGTTCGTGCGATGCACTCGCGACGGCGGAAGTCACACGGTCGCTTCCAGATCTTTTACTGAACTAGCATTACAAATCGGTTAGAATCGGCAAAGTGGAAAAGTCATAATCGGTGAAAATCAAGTCATCCCGATGCCGAATGTACAGATAAACAAGTCAAATCTAGGTATTGCAAGCGTCCATAGGGTACGGTAACTGCTTAATATCAGGCGGGCCGTATATTTGTTTGCCGCCGTACTTGGGTGGCAACCTATACATCCACGATATCAAAACCAAAATACCAGTGGGTTATTTATATGTAGGTCGAGTGAACACTCGCGTGTTGCCAGACCAGAAACTGGCTACACTAGATTTTTTTGTTATTATGAGTAGCCAAAGTACTGAAGATATGGTTAAATGGTTCAGAAACCAAGCCAAAATCCTTTGAAAATAAATTAAAGGTAGTCTTGGAGACACGTTCTCACTAATAGGAACACAAGTTAACACAACTACACCACTGTATGGCAGACAGAGACCCTTACCCAATTGAACATAATATACGATACCCATATGAACAATACCCTCTTAAAATATAATAAAACTAAGTCTTATGAGTTAATGAAGTGCTAATAGATACCACAAATATTGTTTTAATACCTAGTATTTTTTGTTACTGCGCGGTGTCCAATTGGAGCAACCTGATTAAAAGAGAGGAGACGGCAACTAAAAATGACAGCATTTCATTGGTGAGTAAATTTTACTGAGTGAGGTGTGAGATGTATGTCAAAATAAATCCTTATGCCACCAACCGATGACTCAAATAACCATTCTTTCCAATTTTATTTTATCACTAAGGATAAAAATTTAGAAAAAAAATAAACTGACTTAAAAAAGCTAAAAATAATTAAATATAGATTGAAGCCAGTGCCAAGCTGAATATTACACAGGTGACAAGATGAACCTAGCACTGATTTCGATCCGAATTCAGTTATTTTTAGCTTTTTGAAGTCGGTTTCTTTTTATGCTAAAAATGTTTTATATTGCATATAATTATTCAAGCGCTGCATGCAGTAATGCTAATTCCAGTCGCTACTTAAGTTATTCAAAACGATAGAAAATTAACTAGGATATTTAAAAAAGAAAACTTGAATTTTCTTCTCTAGTTAAACTGAAGTCTGTCCTGAAGCGCTTGAAGCAACTCGGCCACTAAGTGGCTGTCGGCCGCGATAGCTACAGCCGCTGTATTTGCTTAGCGATCAAACAAGAAGCTTGTTATTTGTTAGAGCGTGTCATCTGTGAATTACTTCAGTACTTAGATTGTTGTTGCGGTCTTTGTGATGTGTTATTGCTTCATAAGTTTGTGTTAAAGAGTTCTAATATTATAAATGTGTGGTCTCAGCTTACAAAGGTAATATTATCTAGTTCACACAAAGAACATTGAAGCTCTGGCATTATTACCATCCTGTATCTAAATTATAATATACTAGCTGTTGCCCGCCGCTCCGCCTGCGTGGATGTCGGTTATCGATGCAAAAATGTGCCTATGTGTTATTCCAGACCATAATCTATCTCTATGCCAAATTTCATCCAGATCCGATCAGTAGTTTTTACTTGAAAGAGTAACAAACATCCATCCATCCATACATTTTTACAAACTTTCACATTTATAATATTAGTAAGGATTTAAAGTACTTAAATCAATTCCAATTCCATATGCTATTATTTCATTAAACAACGCTGTAACAAATCCGGGTTGAAAAGTTTAATTAGCAGGTTAAAAATAGTAATATCTAACTTAAAAAATATAATGTGTTCTTCGTTATTATTTAATAATTAGACTTAGGCAAGAGCCATTTCATAGTCAAAGTCAAACTCATTTATTCACTTAGATCAAATTCATGATACTTATGAACGTCATAAAACAAATGCCAGCATACTTTTTTCACTGAACTGAAAAACTCAGGTCACTCTTTTTAATCGCCAGAGTATAACATTTACAATTTGATATAAGTTACAATATTAGTGTTAACAAAAAGGGACGGAAACCAATATATCATACAAAATTTAATTTAGGTAAAAATATTTGATAAATAAGAAAACAATTAAGAAAATAATGAATGAAATTCATTCATTTTTTTCTTAAGCTTTCCATTGTATGGCACTATATAACATTGTAGTTACCACTAAGGGTGCAATAGTGACAAGTGGTTACAACGTAAAAAAAAACCTATTTTACATACTCATCCTCTGTTCTAGATACCATAATCCTCGTTAAACCAAACGTATGCAAATTCTAGTTATGTAATCGTTCTTATCTGGCTTCAGCGCTAAGGATTAGCGTCAGACGGGGCTCGAACTGAACGCGATGCCAAAACTAAGGTGGTGAGATTAACTCGAGAATGTGTAATGCATTCAAACTGTTATGTTGGTGGTGTAATGCAGGCCCTGATGTCTTTGTGCGGTGAGGGAGATCTTTGGGAGCTCTTGTGATATTTTGAATACTCATACTACATACTGAAGTAGAATAATTATTATTTGCATTATGACATAAATTTTAGCATTCAGTTAAATCAAGTAAAATAATCGCGTAGATAAATAATATAAAATTGTCTTTTTAACCGACTTCAAAAAGAGGAGGTTATCAATTTGTGTGTATTTTTTTTTAATGTTTGTTACCGTAGAACTCCCTCATTTATGGACCGATTTGAAAATTTTTTTTTTGTTAATCTAAACAGATAATCCACAAACTATATAGAAAAAATGGATGAACTTCGAGAATTTAACAATTTACCTGATTAACCTCATTAACAATAAATAATTGTCTTTTTGTTAATGAGGCTAATCAGGTAAATTGTTAACTTCTCGAAAATGATTCACTTCTTTTTCTATGTAAGTTGTGGATTATCTGTTTAGATTAAAATCTTTATCGTTAGTATTCCATTTCTTAATAATAATGAGGCGGTAAGCATGCCATTCGCCTGATGTGAAATTGGTTTTAAATGAAATGATGCAGGTAACTATAGGAACATATTTTATTGGATTAATTAAATTATAATATTATACACCCTTGGAATCTCTATCTACTATAGAGGTAGATACCTCTTTAAGTAAATCAATGCGATTTTACTGAAGATTATAGTTTCCACTAAGTTTTGTTTTAAAAGCTTTTATCCGCATTTCAAAATGTGTCTACTCGTATATGACAGTAATAAATAAAGAGTTTAAATTACGGATTAATTGTAATTTTGTGAGTTCTAATAACCGTCCTTTACACTTTTATGTACCTTCATATGTTTTACTTTTTTTTCTTAAACATCACTATCCAACTCATCAAATAAAAAAAAACAAAAGGGCTCTCAACTACCGAACGTATCTAATAAAACCCATTAGTGAGGTAGTCGTGACATGTCAAATAGTTAGATAATGCGGTTTACGGGTTTACGGTTGAACAATATAGGTAATGGTCGGCTCGGCATGCGGCATGCGGCATGCCTCAAAGCGGCACGATACATCCCGTCACGGTTGTCAACGATACAACTGTCAGAACATGTCAGTGACTATGTTATGCTTTAGTTAATATTTTGTTTTAATATTCAATCAGACTTATTATGGTCAGTTTTTTTTTTGACATCTCCCGCACTAGAGAACAAGCTCTGTGTCGCGGGAGACTTTACAAACATATAATTCACGGACACAAATTACATCCAGACTCAGAACAACTCCTTATGGGTCACACAAAGTTTTGTCCTGTGTGGGAATTGAACCCTCAACCTCGTTCACAGCAGGCGCATACTGCAGCCACTGGACCACTAAGGCAGTTTAAATTGATTTTGATTATTTTAGATTGAGTATTAAAAAACTGACAGAAGTGTATGGTATTATTTATCATGGGTGTACTTTCTGGAAAGAATAAAACTAAAAAAGAATAATATAATGGCAGAAGTTTTTTTTAAACAGCTTAACTATTTTTAAATCAGATTAGGAAAGCTACGTTTCATAGAAAGGATGTTCTCGCAATTGTACATTGTCATGTTTTACTTAGAAAATATTATTTCCAGAAACTACTTACTTACCATTATTTTTTTAATACTTAATCATCTTTTTTTTTTACTTTCACAAAGTGCTATTGTAATTTCACAATCTTTTTATAATACGTTTTAAAGATAAGCATTAATATATTAATACCCTATTGTTAAATACGAGTCAAAATAAAACTATTTATCTTTACTGCACTACTATAAAACTACAAAAGATTTAGAAAGATTATAAAAATTGCGATGACTAAGACGTTTGTTTATGAAAACGAAACAATGAGAGTGCGTTCTTACAATCGTAAAACCAGTGGGTGGTCCCCCACCCATTAAGTTTGGGGTTAAAAAGTAAAATCATGCTTTACCTGTCAAATAATTATGCAACTACTTTAGAAATTTTAATATCCTACTGCGCTATAAAATTACCACGATTGTAATGTTAGATAGATATTTTCAACGATAACTGAGTGAGTATTAACAAGCCCATAATGTTAAGCTTAAAACAGCAATAAAACCGTCATAATATAAAAAGAAAATTACAATGCGTAAAACAAATCGTCGGGGAAAATATCTTGACCCACATTAAGCAACAAAGATACGCCTACGCCGAGACGACACTAAAACTAAATTATTACTAAGCCGCCGTTTACCAGCTTCGCAGCTATTCAATTTCCTACGCTATGCATCTCCGTCGTCGCATCCACTCCTTTGACTGCGCGATGCATATTTTATATAATCCTTTCATCAAAACGTCGAGTTCGCGGAAAGCGCTTTTAGTAATTCTCGCGAGCGAGCGAGAAGGAAGCCGCTGACAAACGGGGTGTCAAACAGCGGTGGGGATAAGACGCCAAAGCTCCCGCAGAGCACACAGAATGCAAAAATGGCGAGGCGACTAGTGACAAGGTGTCAGGAGGGGGGCACGTCACGCCGCGAGCCTCAGTTCAGCGCTATCCGCCGCGACGACCGCACGTCTCCTCTAGTTTGCACGCTCGCGCGACTGTGACTTGTGTATCATGTGCTGACACCAAGCCTTGGATTTTGTGAAGTGATATTGTTCTGTGTTGTGGTACCATTTATTTTTTAAAACTGGAAAAGGATATTGGTTTGTGGAGCAACATGCTCACGTCAAGCAATCAGTATTTGCGACCGGATTACCTGTCACCGCTTCCGACAACAGTAAGTTTGATTGATGATGACAAACTCGTTGTTTTCTTATCCTCGCGCTCGCGTTAGGTATAATTTTCTTTACATTAGCGTTAAAAGGAAGTGTCCGATTATGTGGAACCGGAATTGTAGGTATATATTTTACGTCACTAGCAAAATTAAATATAAGGAAAGTGACGAGATGTTATTTTATTTTCATACTTTTATAAGATTAAACCTTTGTTTGATGAACAACAACAACACAATTGTATTAAAAAGCTAAAATCACGTCTAATAACGTATACCACTACATTGAAAATATAAAGGTACCTTCCTAAATTAACTAATAATAGAAATAATCAAAAACAAAAGCTCTGCAGTCATCGCTCGCTGTACTCATATAAAATAATATATTTTCTAACAAATAAAACTTGATAAAATAACGAAACCGTACTTCAAAACGTAAAATGACACATTACACATAATTATTTCAACAACTACATAAACATAATAATGTTACGACAACAGACCATTAAAAATACTATTAATAATAGTCAAGAGATTACTAACTCGACGCAAATTACTCTCGGTATAAAACAATTTAAAAGAACAAAGACAAAAGCGCTAAATAATAAATTTATATGATTTATTATCATGTAAATATTAAATCATTTAAATTTAATCTTCAGAAATAGACATTAATCGAAGTTACCAATAGAATTAATAACTTAAATTTTAAATAGTTTGAGACCATCAAATAAAAACAAACAAATAATGTAATGATACGAATGTATTGGCATCGCTCAATTGGAACTAGTTAATACGATGCCAATGATCAATAACATCACGTTTTAAATGTAATACTTGAACTATTATATATACTTGGATTATTACATTTATTTACAAAACACATTATTTCCCCAATCATTTCAAAATAACTTTTGTCATTAATATATTTTATTAGGCAGAACGTAATTGTGTTAATAACATTTACTATGATGTTGTTAACTAAAATATATAACAGCCATTTTCGTTCAAAGAAAAGTATCGTGTTTTTCTTTTGAGTTTGTCTCATAAGAAATCAATTAAAATTCCATTCTTTTGAAATAATTGCTTACATAAATTATCCCCGAGAGCAATAAGAAAATCTAAAGACGAATTAAAGAGTTTATAAATGTAAGCACTTTGGACGATTGTAATATTCAATTTGTATTTACAAAAACAAACTCTAATAAGAATCATTCAAAGCTAAAATAAACTTTAAGAGAATAGCGAACGTAAAACAGAAAACATATTCCCAACACACATAGTGACGGTTGAGCGGCGGCAATAGACGTGACAACACGCCACAAGTTCAGGCGTGCCGCAAATTCAGCGGCACAAATTGCCCTTTTCACTGCGAGATTACATCATGCGGGAGCCGAGTGAAATGTCAAGCGGAGCCGACGGCTGCCAGACGCGCGGATAATGGCGCGTCGGCCGCGTGATTGGACGCCCTCCTTCCCCGCATACACCCGCCACACGGCCCCGGCGGGCCGCGCTATACCCCCGCGGTCCCTTTGTACGCCCGTCACTCGCAACCTCGACCCGACGTTTCATTTCATAAACTGCCTCTCTTTGTTGCAGCTCGACGCGAAAAAGAGCCCGCTGGCGCTTCTAGCGCAGACATGCAGCGCTATCGGCGCGGACACACCCAACCCGAAACTGATTTCTGCAGCCGAAAAAGCCAGCAAAAAGTACGATGAGAAATCGCACATACCCGACAGCAAGCCCAGCTTCAAGCCTTACGAATCGTGCCTAACAGCGAGAGAAAAGACTAGAACACCTGACGATAGAGGATCTGTTAATGCCTCTTCGAAGACACCTGTTTCGTCTAAAGGCAGTGCATCTACAACGCCTGTGCAAGCACGTTGCGCCAGCAATCAGAGTTCTTCATCTCAAAGAACCCCTCCCCCTGCGCACCGGAGAACACCTTCAGAAAAATCAGATGAGAGATCCAGCCCTCGCCGCGATTCACCCGCACCATTAAAATCATCAGAATCAATTAGCAGCTCGTCTGCGTCTAAGTTACCGTACACACCCACATCTCTATCGTCCAGCTCAGATACCAAAGAACACTCGAGCTTCAAGCCAAGCGTACCTGTTACTTCTTCTGCCTTCCTTGGAGGGCTGCCACCTACGGGTTTTCCACTACCAATGGATCTGATGACAAGTAGCCTTATGGCAGCACAACATCACGCTTTAAAAAATGGACTAAATCCGTACCTTGCGTACGCTAGAATGAAAGCACCCGGAAATGATCTTGGTATCTGCAGGGATCCCTATTGTACCGGTTGTTCGTTAAGTTCACATTTGCTCAAATCTGCTATATGCCCGGCGGGATGTGCTCAATGCGACCATGCTAAGACTCCATTTTCTCTGCCCGCTGGTCACCCCGCTGCCGCGGCGTATGCTCACGCGCAACTGGCGGCTTTAGCTGCGGCTTCACAACTGCCATACGTATGCAGTTGGATGGCTGGAGATTCGGCTTACTGTGGCAAGCGATTTTCTTCATCAGAAGAATTGCTACAACACTTAAGATCTCACACAGCGAGTGGTGAGTCAAGCCCGAGTCTGTCGATGCTGAGCGCGACACACCCACTGTTGCAGCGCACATACCCGACGCCACCGCTGTCGCCGCTGACACCACGGTTCCACCCCTACAGCAAGCCATCGCACTTGGTCTCATCGCCGCCGCTGCCTTTCCCGCTGCCACCGCATCCCTCTTTGGCTGCCTATTTCCCTCCGTACCCACTCTTCGGACCGCGGCCACTACACCCTTGAGGACCATCGGCGCTCCACGGACACAAGAAGGGGGGCGCCGACCGTTAACGCCCATGCCAAAAGGACATTCGGAACCGAAGTATGTGTATATATAAGTTAGTGTTCTTCAGGTTTCTAGTCGGCTCATATCATCGACGGAAGTGTATGCCCCCGCGGGGGGCCGCGACAGCTGTGATCTCTAACTCGTAATCATTATAATTAGTGCACTGAACGCTTTGTCGTACCCGCGTGCGCGGATTTAATTTTCTAGTTAGACTAACGAAATTTTTATGTACCAAATCTATAGATTGTAATTTAAATTGATTTTGTTTAAATTTAAGTTGTTGCAATTAATTAGTGAGGGTTGTTAATTGTGTTTGTATTTGTTTAAGTAAGAAATGTTTTATGATTTGGCGACACATGATCTATCACATATCTTTGTAATTAAATAACGTGCGCTATGACTGAAAGTTTTCACGTAGTCGAGTTTAAATTATATTACAGATAATGTTACCGCTACTAAATTACTCATTTGTATTCATATAATTGCTACTTTCAGTTTTAAAAACGATAAAATCTTGAGATGAATCTCACGGAACACACTTTACTTTTAAAATATTACATTCTAATGCTTGCAAAACTGGCACATTATATTTTGTATGTATAACTATAAATAAATGTTTACATAGTACACTGTTAAAATGTTTAATTATGACACAAATTATTCATATTATAGTGTGAAAGTTGAGTGGTTCATGTACAACATTCATAATAAATTAATAAACACTGTAATACTTGCAACTGATATCTGTTGAAATCATAAATTTGTTGTTATAAAGGGCATAAAGCGAAAAAAAATATACGTACATATTTAATTTGAAATTCATGTCTTTAATTTAAATCTTCCTGTTAAAAACCTGCTGACTGCAAAAGCTTTGTCGGTCACAATACAACAAAAATATCAAGATGAATACTTGAAGAACAACTTAAAAACATTATATTATCTGCACAAAATCAAACAGATTCCAATATCAGCGAACGATCTTACACACTACATACAAATGTTAACTGCAATTCCACATAGATGACATCTAAGATAACAAAACAATAACATGAACAATTACCTACGTACCACAATATAAGTGCGCTGAAGACAAAAAGCCAACACAAAACAACATATAGAGAACTAAATAGCTGAAAACTCACACAGATGAAACACCACAATGCTAATAAACGATATTTTTCTTAGCTTCTATGAGTCAAGCAACGTCGTACATAATTAGGACTGGTGCGGCTTCCACTACAATAAATTATAAGCAATTTATCTGTCTGTCTGTCGCTATACATCATGTTCTATGCAGCATTTACTAGCGTTGAAATATTATGACCAATGTGCAGGGTGGACGCATCATTTGTCTGCCCAGATCGCAGTTATTATCTTCAAGTGCTACATTATGATCGTGTGAAATGATTTTTAGTGGGCGATTTATTACTCGCTTCGTATTTGCCAAAGTATTTATAACATTCAATATGTTTGTTCATAACTTATAAATATATTCACTAGATAGTTATGATTCTGATCTAGCCACTTAAGAGCTTATATTTTCTTTTTTCTCAACGGTACAAAAAATGTTCAGTATTTATAATTATATATTCTTTATTGCAATGCGCATAAGTTTAAAAGAAATGGGTTTTATAACAAAGAATAACATAACTACATTATATTAAGCAATTAAAAATTTAAATATGAATTATAATAATTAACTAAGCGCCGTTACACATTATAAACATAAAGTTCATTATATAAAATTAAAAATGGCGCTCTTCGTATTATTTATAACTTACAGTAACTAAAACAATGTTAATATGTATTTATGTATAATAAAAGTTTATGGTTTCCTGCTGATTTCGAAAATAAATATGCCAAAAAGACGATTGAAATTATTATACATAATTATAATTTTAAAGTATAATATTCGCATTATTATATCCATTAAGGTCGTAAACATATATAATATGTCTTTATTTTGTCTGTATGCTTGTCTAAAGCTTAATATGAGTTTAAGAAAACGATCTTATATTTATTTATGCCAAATATTTTAATAAGTTTCTCTTTGGCAATTTAATAAGTATCAACAGTAACAGTTTTCTTAAAATTGACTATTGGTCAATTATATAGTGCATTTTAATCATTTTAATTAATTAGTTAGTTTAATCACATGCCACGCGAATGGATTGACGGATAATTACTGTAATATATATATTTAATTACATACAATTTGCATTAAACTATTAATAGACCTTGCGAATACTAATAAAATAATTAAAAACACATAAAGCTATAATTATACAGTGTCAGGCAAAGTTATCATTGTTTTAATCTAAATTAGTGTTATAACGGGCAGACAAAAATCTAAATAACATTTATTATCCTTCACTAATGTTACCGTCAGTTTAAGTAATATAATGTAATTAATTAATTTAACTTCTTTAATAATTATATTTATATAAACAATGGGCAATATAAAAATAATATCTATAAATATTTTGAAAAATTAAAATAATTAATAAAAATAAAAGTTTCTGGTTACATCACATTAACGTAGATATGAAATGTCTCTTAGGTCTGCAGAAATTGATATAAATAAAAGAAAAAGATAAGGTTGACATATGGATATAGTCACCCATACACAATGATTGCACGTAAGCAATACTATACCGATTGGCATAATGTTATCACAAAGACCTGGTAAGTTGCTAATGTTTACTTAAGATAGAACAATAGCGGTATAGGAACTTAATAATCATACTATAATGGTTGTCATTACATCTGTGTTACTCGCGGCACTAATACGAAGTTTGAAAGCTATCTGAAGCTTTCCGCCAAATTAAATAATTTATCGATCCATACCATAACTTACTTAGAATAGCTATGCAGTATCTACTATTCAAATTTAGATGGTTATTTACTAAAAAATCCAGGTAACATTAGTATTTTTTTTTCTTTAAAAAGACTACTCCCGCACTAGATAACAAGCTCTGTGTCGCGGGGGATTTTACAAACATACAATTAACGGACAAAAATTACACCCAAACTCAGAACAATTCTTTATGGGTCACACAAAGTTTTGTCCTGTGTGGAAATCGAACCCTCGTGCACAGCAGGCGCATACTGCGGCCACTGGACCACCAAGGCAGTCTTCTTCTTTCTCTTCTAAATCTTCGACTTCTAAAAGCGCAATCTATTTTTAAGTTGACAGAGTATTTTAAATTAGTTATTTATTCCAAAGCCCCCGGCTGATATTGGGGCCCTCACCCTACAAGCAAACGGATATATCATGTATATCTCAGATATAGAATTAATAAGATGTTGAAACCCACTGTACGTGCTCAAGTTAATTATATGCGGATTATTTATGTTTTACTAACATTCGTTTCGCTTGGATTCATATTACAACATCCTTCATTTGAAACACTGTAACGCTGATTAATTACTTTACATTATTGACTCATGATGTTCCATTATCCTTGTAAAAGATGATAAATCGAATATTATTCTCGTTTCATAACATAGGGCATCTACGTAACTTAATAGTAGTAGTAGGCTCTCATAGCCAGGTGCACTCGCTATTCGGTAAACGATCAGCAGGTTAAGCTACCAAAGGCACAGTAACCCTATAGATGGGTGACCGCATAGTGGTATTTCATCTGAGCGTCTCCGTGCTTCGGAAGGCAGTCGTTAGATCACGACAGAGGCCTAAATATGGGCGATCTAAATAACTCTGTCACCAGGTTGACCACTAACCAAACGATAAGAAGAAGAAGAAGTAGTAGCAACCCATATATATTCCACTGCTGGGCACTCCTCTCCTCTATCAAGAGAAAGAGAGAGGGTTTAGGCCTTCATTCACACACGCTGGCCTAATGCGAGTTGGTGAATCTGACATGTCTTTAGAATTTCTTCTAAGACATGTTGGTTTTCTGCCGATGTTTTCCTTTACCGTTAGCAGATGGCGAATCATTTCATTAGTAAATAAATATAATCTCTACAAAAAGAAATTCACATTGGTACTGCCACCCGGGATCGAACTTACACCTCTTGCGTGTAAATCGGTTACTTTCCCACTCTACCACCACCGCTCTTAATAGCAAAGAGAATTCTTACGAAAAAGAGCAGTACAAATTTCATGTAAGCATTTAAAATGTTCTTTTCTACATTCTGATGTTGGGCCATTTAATTTTTCATTACTGAATTTTGTAAACTCATACTGTGAATAGCATAAAGCTACGGCGATTCTATGTAAAGTTATTATTCAAAAGAAACACTAGCAAAAACTCACGACATAATATTTCATACTTCACTCGATAGTTACATTATTTTTGGTTGAATTAATACTAAGTTTTTGTACGTTACGATGTTGTGGAATTTAATTCTACCTAATAAAAGAACGAAATAAAGCATTGAACGATAAAAACATGAATTTCGAGGCACACAGTACGCAACAAGTGCAAAAATAAGAACGAAATTTAATAGTCCAATATGTTACTGAGAACACCAATTACATCAATTGAGGAACACTTAACGGTGATGTGTCAATCGACTATCCATTTATTAAGCTTGAATCGTATACGTAATTTAACTAGGCAAGATATTTGAATTCTTACACATTTTTTTTAAATTACGTAGTAATCAGAATTATATCGTTAATAACGCGTCGCGAATAATAGCGTCAATACTGAAAATTTATTCTACTGTACTTTATTAAACGGCATATTTTGTATTACCCAACACAATACGTAAATAGCAATTGGCATACCATAGTCTCTGTCTACTCCAATAAGAGACAGGCGTGATGATAGACATTACAAACTGGGAGGCGCAGCATGAGCAGGCCTCCAACCCTAGAAGACCAACGAACACCTGGTAAAGATGGCGGGCAGCAGAGGTCAAGACCAAATGCTATGGAAGTCTTTGGGAGAAGCCTATATCCAGCAGTACAAGAGGTCTTTCAGCTGAGATATTTTTTATCAATACAGGTTATCTTGATGCAATAGCGTGGTCCTCAATTATAATAACATAATTATTATTTATATTATTGTGATTTTAGGGAATTCACTCACTCACTGTTTTTAAAACGGGTAACTTCTATACAATTATTTAATGTAAACCTAAGTATCTTATGTTGATGGTTTAATATTTTTGAATTGGTTATTAATTTCAAACATTCAAAAATGAATGAATGGGAACTCTATGAATGCGTCATCGAAAGCATTTTTAAATAATGAAGCGAAAAGTACAACTTGTTAATATTATAATCGTTAATGAAATGATTATTCTAATTTAATATCTATGAATAAACATTATTTCATGTCAATTATTAATATTTAAAATAAATGGATTTGTGAAACGATTTGGCTTAACAACAGACGGACGTCTCTGGCAACTTATTATTAATAATATCTAATATTATTGTTAGGTAGTTATGTTTAATATTAGTCATAATATTTCAACGTGATTCTTATTAATATGGCATCTGTTATTAAGAACATTGATTGGTGACATGAATTGTTTTAGAAAGCCGAGCTTTTGACGTTACGAATTCAATTAAAGTGTTTTATTATGGCTCGATTCTGCTGTAACAGGTCGGATTAAAATAGGTACAGACGGACAAGATTCTTGTTTTGGCTTGTAAGTGTGATGAAAGATATGGATAGAAGAGTGTTAAAAATAAATAATACACAAGCGAACAAGTTCAGCTGCGGAAGAACCTCGTTAGAGAATATCACAGCCCAATAATACAGTATACGCACAGTAATGTAATGAGTATTGTTCTTGTGCATAAGTTCAGCTCTCTAATCACATTTAGAAGCCTGCAAGGCTATTGTAACCTTGTCAGTTTGATTTGTAACATCATAATCAACGCCGATTAATTATTCACACTTTGTGGTAGGAACCATTTTCAAAGTTTTCAGTGAGGTCGTCTGCGGCTCCAGAAATACGAGTACGTTGTTATTCATTGTAATTAACTGAACATAACATTTTCATAGACAATTTTTTTTTCCTCTTTAAAAGACAACTCCCGCACTAGAGAACAAGCTCTGTGTCGCGGGGGACTTTTCATACATACAATCAACGGACACAAATGACACCCAGACTCAGAACAACTGTTTGTGGGTCACACAAAGTTTTGTCCCTGTGTGGGAATCGAACCCACAACCTCGTGCACAGCAGGCGCATACTGCACCCACTGGACCACCGAGGCACCGAGGCACAAACTGATTCTATTAAAGTCAATAATAGCAGGTAATGAGTAAATATTGGGTTTTCATTTCGTTTGTATTGGTCATTGATATTCACAAACATTGGACTTTTTACTTGACGCAAAAAAGAGGTGAACAGAGCTTCAAATTGGATTATCCAATTTCGTTATTTTTTGTTGAAACTGTACAATTTTCAACATAACAACATATTTTTAACGTTAACTTTAATTGTTTTCAGTTTTATTTGATGAATATTGATGCAGATCGTTTAAGAAGTAATCATTCTTTATTATAATACATTTGCACGAAAAACGGTGAGTTGCCGAAAACAGCCCGCCACGCTACACCATAATACCGTTTCTAAGTAGGTATACAAAGTAATTACTAACAACATTCTACACAAATCGGAAACTATGGATGGGGTGGAAGCAGAAGTGATTTATGTTGGTAAGTATGTGACAACGATATCTAAAACACGAAGACAAGTATAGTGCTAAATAGTAAAAATAAATATGACAATGACAGATCCTGAGCATTTTTACATACTTAAAAATAAGTTTTGGAAGAGAACTGTATACCATTTTCTTTATGTAAGTACTAGTTGCAGCCCACGGCTCCGCCCGCGTGGGTGTCAGTTATCGCTGTAAGATTATTCTATTCCAGACCATAATCTATCTCTGTGCCAAATTTCATCCAGATCCGTTCGGTAGTTTTTAAGTGAAAGAGTAACAAACATCCATCCATACTCACAAACTTTCACGTTTATAATGTTATTTAGGAAGTAAACTAAGTATTCTTCACGAGTCAGTTGGAAAAGTATGTAAATTGCATTACAATCCTTGCATGATTCAAACTAGTCTTATTCGTGATATCCTGTTTCCACGCCCAGTTTCCATCAACTATTCAATTCTAATGATTACTTAATAATGAGTAAATATTTATTACAAAGAGACAACAAAACAGTTATTAGGAATCTAACCCCGGCAATAAGCAGGTGCAGCACAAACTAACGGGTCACAATTCACAAGTTGTCTTATTTACATAATACACACAATTTACTACGGCCCGTCAGTTTTGATAGATGGCGGTGAAAAACGTACAGACAACAAATTAATTTTACTTGTTACATTTTTTTGACTATAGGTACTAGGTAGAAAAGGTGTGCATATATTAATTAGAGGTAACATTTTATAGTTTGATAGTTACTATGAATGATAAAAATCTTTATTAATTAGAATACAAGTTATGGTTATATATTCGATGGCTGAATAATTAAATTTTGAATGAAGTTAAAAGTAATTTGATTGAAAATTCTACTGGACTGCCTCAAAGTGACCTAACTATTGCAATAACAATTTGATAAATAAGAAGTAATACATAGACAGCATCATAGACACCTTTCGTATAACTGTACGCATACAGTGAATCACATTATTACAATCTTAATTATATTCTACTGAACCTTTGCAGTTGCACTTAACATGGTTATGTGTAACCAAATAATAGCGAAATTTTAGACTAGGCATTTAGTCCGAAATACGATCCCATCTACATAATTTGAAGCTACTAGATCAATCAATTATTATGGTATTTAATAAACTAGTTACGATTAATCACTAAACAGTGTGGGTACAAATTCTTGTTTTGGGTGCACTACATATATGTTCGAAGTTTATAATGATTGTGGTGCTGGCCTCTCATGGTAGGTACTAATTCTTAGTCCGGGAGTTGTGTAAAAGACGCCAATATTTTATTCGTTTTGGCGAGAAAGTGAGATAAATATCTACTATTTGAAAAATAAAGAACTAACAGTTACGCCTACAACAATTAGACAAACAAAGCAGTTTGCTTAATAAAAAAGTAAAATAAATATCAATTTACTTTCATTTCAATACAAAGTGGTAATTAAAACCTCGTTAGAAACTACAAACAAATTAATTTCACTAAGCTTACTCATTCGTTCGCCACTAATAGGGAGTAATTTGTAATAAAAAATGGCTTTTAACAGACGCCGCTAATTTCCGCTGCCGACCTTACCTCTCATTCCTCTACGTGTCGTTTACGGCGCGGCTGTGTTGATACACGCCGCAGTTCAAAGGCACCGACGGCTTTGATCTCGCCGCTCGCCCGACGCCATGACACTTTGTACTCTCGAGCTGAAAAGTGCAAAACTTTTAAAAAGGTAATTTTTATTGACGTGAAAATTATTGGCAATAATGTCAGAGCAATTAACGATAAAAAATGTAGGTGGCGGTAATTGTTTTGTGTTGATGATGAAATACTTAAATGCCGATACTTTTAAACATTATTTACGGTAATACAGAGAATTGATATACTTAATAGGGCAATGCTACTAAATGGTTTTGACTCTTAATAAATTTATCGTCGAAAGTATGAACATATTAATTTAAATTCTACAGTTTTTAAAATAATAGTCTTATTTAAATACCAGGCGCTGTATAAACACATCACAGGCCTGGACACAGGCCGGCTGCATGGTGTGCTCTTGAATTGAGACAACGGCAAATGATGATTAAAGGGATTTTGTTCCATCGCATTAAACAAACGTTGCTTACCTTACTTCTGAGTACTCTGGTTCTATATATGTCTACTCTAAAACTAACAGAAGAATTGTTATCCTTTTTTAAATTACATTGATATGTAGTGGATGTGGTCGTCATCCTAATCGGATGCAGAAAGATTTTTTTTTAATATCTTTCTAAATTATTATAATGTCAAACTTCAATTTAATCAATATCTCACTTAAGATATCCTTTAATTGTGTAAATTAATTAATAAAATTAAATTGTGATACTCGTAGTATGAAAATGAGCAATTTAACCTAATAAAACCTTGTTGCTCAATAATAAAATAAATTTGTTATAGCATTTATTTATTTAAAAGGTAATCACGTAAGAATCCAATTGGTATACAATTATCTTGTTGGAACCATCCATTTTCGTACTGATATACATCCAACATTCTATAAATAATTTAAAACCAAAACAAAAAACAAAGAGAGGTACGGCACCACACAAGTGAGTAAGCCCTACTGGGGATGGGCCTCCACCTTACAGAAGACTACAGCCAAAGAACTACAGTACAGGTCTCCATCCCTCATTTAGGGATGCCTTAAAATAGACGTATTACTATCCCATCTTTAAGCCTTGGTGTAAAAAAATGGTTTGGCAACACGCAAGTGATACCTCTGGTATTGGAAACGTCCATAGGCTACGGTAGCTGCTTAACATCAGGCGAGCCGTATGCTTGTTTGCCATCCAAGTAGTATCCAAGTAAAAATAAAACAATAATAATGTTTATAATGTTTATTTATTTCTCCTCACAAAAAAAATGATAACAAACAATTTAAAATTATAAGCAACATTACAATGAAATATAACTACGTTATAAATATGTTTTGTGAAGAGCTGGTGTCTGATGTAGGTTAGCACCTGTATTACAGATCACCAGGTCCCCACCCCATTTTTCCATAGTAAACAATTTTTAGTTTTATTTCAATATTTTGGAAAACAAAAGGAGCAATCAACTAAGTATGTGAAGAAACAAATTAAATGATTGTAAATAGAAGGTACTACTTGTATAAATTAAATTCAGGGAGATTTGTTGTGTAAATAAAGATCAACAAATAAAGATCAACAATATCCTTACGTAGCAAAATAAATGTATTGTAGTTTGAACATCTTCTTAATGTTTGAGCGGACATTTTGAAGGGACCTTTCATAATAAACGCTACATAATAAATGTTGGACAAAGCTCATTCGGTAACTGTCGGCGATTACTTCCGCGGTCGCTACAAATTACCCACGGTTGACGGAGCCAGACAGCCCGCTTTATTGAGCCTGTCTGGGTGTCGCCCTAGCGTTTTTAATATTTGTGAATAGCCCAACTGTCAGCTGACGAGGTACAGCCGTTGACAGAAGTGTGGTACTGATGTGACAGATATTAATTTATTGTGATTGGACGTTTTTATGTCTTGATATACATAGGTACATTTTAGAATAATGATTGTACAATGTGTACAATAATAATAATTATTATTATTATATTATAATGTAAATAAAATGTTATTGTACAACCAACATCATTTTATTAAAAAAAGTATATAGGTACTACATTACTCTTACTTACTTACTTTACTTTCTCAACCCATAAACGTCCCACTCCTGGGCACGGGTCTCCTCCATACACATGGAGGGATATTAGCCTACTATACCACGCTGGCCAGACGGGTTGGTATAGGGTTTTGTTTCGACCACACGGACTTACTCTTACTACTCTTATTTATTTCTCTTGATTTTTACAACGATAATAATAATATGGTTTTACTTTTTATGATCAATGAGTACATTAAATAAATATTGTTACTTTTATTTTTTTACATTCACCGTTTAGCAAAGCAAAAATCTAATTAAACTTCAGTCTTGAATTCGCTCTAAATATAAATGTGATTGCAAATTCAGTTACAATAATAGACAAAGAATACTAGCGCATAATATGTTTTTGCTAAGGGACGAAGCTTTCCAAGTCTTGTTTTCATTTACTTCAGGAATGTCATTATTGTACAGCGTGCAGCGTCGCGACGACGCAGCGCCGTCAACCTTTGTACAGTGAGCTTCACAAAAGACAAAGCACTCGACTGTACCAAGATTTACATTACATAAAGATATCCATAATTTTTCCATGAAACGTGAGTAGCTCGGTACAGTCAAAGTCAATAATCTCGAGAGGTGGGCAGATAAGCATCGGAGCAGTACAGTCGAGTAGAGAAGTGATTAACGTTGGCCCCGCCATCGCGCCACTTTGAACCGCTGCAAGTTGTCAGCTTAGATTAACGTCTGCTACTGAACTCACGCGTCAAGTTTGTTTTTTGTCAGTGATGGTAC
Source organism: Trisateles emortualis (assembly GCA_947095525.1). Taxonomy (NCBI): domain Eukaryota; kingdom Metazoa; phylum Arthropoda; class Insecta; order Lepidoptera; family Erebidae; genus Trisateles; species Trisateles emortualis. Next base: position 19,788,762 of record OX352735.1, on the reverse strand, counting down.
CTACTTACCAAGTATTTAGATGTTCTTATTTTTGGAAGCAAATGGAAAATGAATGTCTTGGGCTAATATTTAAGATAATAGACGTAAATAAGATACTTGAACTTTTTAAGAAAGGTGAAGAAATAATTATTGCTTGAACATATGAATAATTTTCGGTCGCTTTGAATAGTGTTTTCTTACTAGACTCGATTGATGCAAAATTGAATACAGCTTTACAGATTCAGATTCAGTAAGTAGTAATCTTTTTAATTTTGCAGTTGGCCGCAATATCACTTAGTACTACTTACTATATTTGCTATGGTAAGTATCTGATGTTTCATTAGCGATGGTAAGTTGTTATCAATTTAGCGATAAAACTTAATTACATTTATTTTATTGTTCTTATGATCACATAGGAACAATAAAATAAACGTTTGTAATGTAAATAAGCCGAAGAAAACAAAAATTATTTTAACGCTTTGCCAATATTGTACAAAAGAAAGCAAAGCTTTATTTATTGTAAATGTTATGGAATTCTGTGCTACTTGCAATATTTTGTCTGAATAACACAATTGTATTGACAAAATATATTTTACTACCTTGCTTCTAAATAAACGAAAGCTTATAAATATTATTCCATATACATTTGTAAGCACATCCCTGTCTGTAAAAGCCTGTCTCAGGCGCCAGTAAGACACGAGGTACTTAATTTAAAACAAATAAATGTAACCCTTCACCGCCCACTGTTCCAAAACAAACATATCAATTGATGGCGTACGTCAAACATTTTTAATTTAACGTAAAGAAAAAAATTGAAGATATTCTGTTAAGTAAACATGACGGTCAGAATCCATTAGATGAAGACAAGCTTTAATGTTCGGAGTCAGATTGACAAACAAGAGCTGGCGTTTGGGAGAGGAAATGGTTAAGTCAGTGTTGAGCTTTCACTGGATTTTTACAATACTTTTATTATTTTGTAAGTCAACCCTTAGGCTTAGTTTTGAGCACAATTTTACCTGGATGGAGTATTAAGTAAATCCTTTCTTATTGGATACCTACAATATAATAAAAAGGCTATCTTCGATTAAAATATCTGTGTTTTATTGAATTCCAGTCAGTTCCTTCTTCTATTGTTTTTTTTTATTATGAAAGCGGTGTAGTTGTTTTCCCCTGTGTGGCTCCAAGTCATTCGAGACGCGTTTTAAAACAAACGTTTTCCTATCCCAGGGATACTACATCGTAAAGCCCTGATGTAAAAAATAACAAGTCGGCAACACGCAAGTGATACTTTAGATATTGCCAACGTCTATAGGGTTACGGTAACAGCTTTACTTTTCTTTCTTTCTTTTTTAAAAAGACAACTCCCGCGCTAGAGAACGAGCTCTGTGTCGCGGGGGACTTTACAAACATACAATTAACGGACACAAATTACACCCAGACTCAGAACAACTCAATGTGGGTCACACAAAGTTTTGTTCTGTGTGGGAATCGAACCCACAACCTCGTGCACAGCAGGCGCATACTGCGGACACTAGACCACCGAGGCAGTCAAGTCTTTACATCAGGCGGGCCGAATGCTAATATGCCACCTAAGTAGTATAAAAAAGAACGACGTCAGACAACAGAATAACGTATTATTCTATAACTACATAAACAAACTAGGCTGATATTACAGTTAATAAGTTAGCTACACCTGATATGTTTTTTACAGCGATCGTCAACAATCTCGTTGGCTATATCTCCGCATTGAAGCATGTATAACCAGTAATAGTTGACTTAACACAATACAAATAATTTGTAACGGTACAACGATAAAAAAGTGTCTAAAGAAATATGTATGCACAACTTCACTGAGCATCATGATTATTTCTTAGATCTACCGATGCTTCATAAATATTTGCAGCGTAATTATAAATATGCTAAGTCAGTTGGTGAAGATAAATTTATCAGCAAACTAGTCATTAGGTGCCCCACAAAATGGTGGCTCGCCGTTTGTGGTCTTTTTATGAAATGAATTCAAATACATAGCAAAAATCAAATCAATATATATAAGGCCACAGACCGATGATAGAAGTGATGATGATGCAAGTTGACTCAAAATAACCTGTAAAAGGCAGTGCTATTTGACTTGGCAAGTATAGTCAGTGAGGCGGTTCATGTCTCTGGAGCCGTAACTGCAAATTTCTGATTTGCTTTGATATACAGGCATGTATATTAAATTAATATAAGTCTTTCTTTTAATACCAATTGATAGATAAACTACCACTGATAAATAAACTACAACTAATTAAAAAATAATAATATTAGGGTAAACATTAAAAACTTTAAATCATCGCTTTAAGGTGATCATTTGGTACACGAAGACTGGAATAATGAGGTTAGTTTACACAAAAATCATATGAGATAGACACAATTCATATTTCACTTTTCTGTGCAATTCTTATTACACAGAAAAAGTGAAATAAAAATATAAAATAGTATTTTATTCTCGTGAATTTTCGTCGAAACAGTTTTACCAAATCTTTACGGAACTCTACAAGTCATAATGAAACTATTTCCCATCCTATTTTTACTTACACCAGATAAAAGGACGCCTGCTGACTGACATTGACAGCTCGTTCTTTGATGACACTGACGTAATTATAATTATATTTATACAAGAAAGAATTATGTGTTTTATAATTGAGCTTAATGATAAATGTGTTTTCGATTCGTTAAGTGCTTTTTCATGTGTGGTCTTTGTGTAATGGAAACTGTTTGGTGAAACTTCCTAGTGTTGAGTGACGATATACAGGAGATGTATGATGTGATATTATAATCATAAAGCATATAGAAAATCATGAGTCGATAGATATGTATGGCTAAGCAAGCTTGCCGCGATTAGTTCGTAGATAGACAACCTTTTTTAAAATATACATCTAAGATTGGACATTGGACCTGACACTGACCTTTGACCGGTCGTATCAGATTACTGTTCCATCGGATTTTAAAAGTGTAAAATATATTGTGCACCTGTGTTTGTGCCATATATTACCCGTTTGCGCTCAAACTTGTACATATAATCCTCTGCAGTTAAGATTAAGATTAACCGCCATGACCAAAATTGGTCTAAAGGACAGTACTTATTATGTATTATTATTAAGTAGCCATTATATTCTAAAAAACATACTTACTAAGAAAATAAATACTTACCTCATATTTTATGTATTCAGGCACATGTAAAGTACCTTGAAGCTTATCAGCCCACATGCTCGTAAAAGTTGACTAAGAGGCCATAATTCGGTTTAGCACACTGTGAGGCTCATGTTCGTCAGTTTACGAGCCGATATTATCATGATGAACTGGCTCTTAATAAATGGGCGGTATTTAACCATACACCAAAAATATTCATGTTTTTTTTTTTCAATAAAATAGATAGAAAAGTCTTTATTGTACACCAATTACATTTATGATATATTTTACACATTTATGTACAATGGGCGGCTTTATTGCTGAAAGCAATTTGACAGGCAACCTTTGGATGGACAGAAAAGATTATTAAGTATAATAAAGCAAATTTAACATAATTATTATGGTTTCCTATGAAAAATACTAATAGCTCACCAAAAAATATATGTTATAAAAAAGAAATAAAGTCAAAAGAAAATAAGGTGCCTACTGCCGCTTGCCTCAAAAAAAATTATACACTCTGGGCCAAGTCTGTACCATCAGATCTTCGCGAGTAGTCAAATATCAGACATCATCATGACTACAGGGTTAAGTGGCTTAAGTGGTTACCTCGCCATTCACCATAGTGTGGCGTATTGCGAATTCGACCCTACACGGGACAAAAAAATATATGAACTATAAATGGTTGTCCCGAGTCTGGGTGCAATTTCTGTCTCTTAAATCTATGTTTCTAAAGACCCAGGCAACGCAGGTCTTGTTCCCTAGTGCGGAAGTTGTCGTAAATAAAAGAAAAAGAAAGACGTAAAGGTTTTCCCAGACGTCGGAGACTTAATCCTATTCCAAAACCAAAATACCTCCTTGATTAAAGCAAAATAAAATATATCAAACAAAAAGAAACATAACTAGCTAGCTTTGCTATAACAAACTTTCAATCTGGGATCATCTACTAAAAACACATCGAAAAACAACGATGACGTGACCGGAACTTGGTGACACCATAAACATCCCCTGGCGCGCCCTCTGATAACACTCGGCATTGTCTGATATAGTCTATGGAAGATCGTGACGTACTTCCGACAGCCGGAAGGTAATATGTCTACAAAGGTTCCCGACGAAAGAGTTTGTTTTCTATCTTTATGTTTGAACTAGCTAATGTGTATTACTTCTCTCACACTATAAGAAGCTATACTTCTATTATAAATACAATAGTTTGGATGTATGACTGTTTGTTAGTCAATCACGCCAAAACAGCTGAACGAATCTGGATGAAATTTAGCACAGGTATAGAATATACATTTATCATAAAGCTGACGTCACTCCAAGACGTCAAAAAGCGGTGGACAAATTCGAACTCCGGAGTAGGAGCTCGGATGGTACAATTGGTTGTGCGCTGGGAAGGAACCCGAGAGGCGCAGGCACAGATTACTAAAGAGTTACGCGCAGGTTCGAATCCATATTGCTTTAATATTTAAGTAGAGACAGAATATAGTTAGCGAATAGCTAGCGTATATCGAATAGCGTGGGATTGTAGGTGAGGGCGAAGCCGTGGACCAAAACTAGTAAATAATATAGCTTAATGTATATTAGTAAGAAAAAAATGTTTGCTGGGATGGTTTAATCAACAGTGTCCAGCAGTGGACTGAAACAAGCTGATTGATAAGGATATGTAATTGGTTGAAAACAATTATCGATATGAAATATGCCAATTGGTTATCTACTATGTACAAAGCAATCCCTTAAAAGGAAAAAAATCTTATTGAAGATTAGCATGTTGGACTACTCAACCAATAACATAATCCTACTAATATTATAAATGATTAAAATTTGTGAGTATGGATGTTTATGATTAAAAACTACTGATCGGATCTGGATGAAACTTGGCGCAGAGGTAGATTATAGTCTAGAATAACACAAAAAGGCTTTTTATCACGATAACCGACATCCACGCGGGTGGAGCCGCGGGCAACAGCTAGTACCTAATAATATCTGGGGTAACTTAGACATTACTTTGTCCTGGTGATCTGGTGGTTTGTCCCATGGCCCATGACATTCGACTCCACTTAGGGTCTCTAACTAATACACAATAGAGTGAATCATCTCCAGATATACGTATTAGATTTACTAATCATATTACGTTACCACATATTGTTCACATAATATTTTAACAAAAATATTGATGCATATTTTAAAATTCATAATTCAACCGTTAATTACCAAAGATTATAAATTATTTGTAGATAAGATAATCCAACAGAATAATGAACGACTTCTAAATTTGAAACACGTGTATGTACTCTTTGTTAAAGCGGTTAAATTTAGTAAGTCACAGTGTAGCTAAGAAAACAAACAGTTTTGGTACGCCGTTATTTTGTAACATAAATTTGTCTTGTAGTTAATAAGCTAGGCTCTTAATTAGCGTCGTAAATATTATTTGTAATACAAACAAGTTGCCTGGTGCGATCAAATGCAAAGATTTGATTAGCGCAGATGTATCAGATTAAAATAACATACTGTTTTTGCCTATCAACCTGTTTAGTATTTACCCCTTATCCCCGAAAGTTGGTCCTTATGTATTTAATAAAGTAAGTTAAATAAACTAAAGTAGGTAAGTATTATTAAATATAATAATATATGTATCAAAGGATGTGTGCGTCAAATATTTTAACTTGAAATTCAGATAAATATTATGTTTTCTAGAAGAAATTTTAAAGGCATGTCAGATTTATCAACCCGAATTACGTACAGGGACAGCTGTTTCGTTGATTTGCTCCCACTTAATATTAGCTTAGCTAGGTTAAGCTAGGTGGACCGACGACTTAAAACAGGACGCTGGGACGGACTGGATACGGACGGCGGAGGACCGTGTGCTGTGGTGCATGTTAGTAGAGGACTATATCAAGAAGTGGACTGCGATAGGCTGATTGATTTAGAAATATTTTTAAAGTGGTAAAATAGAAAACAAAAAATAAAGTTACTTTATCATTTTACGACAGCATATAATCTAATTTTTGATTTCACGTTAAGTGGGAAAAGATAATACAGTCTTACGTCAATGTTTATGATGCAGGTGGAACATCTGCAGCAATTTACTAATCTATAACTCCTTAGATTCGTTGGAGGCGTATTGACGTATATGGCCTCTTATAACTAACTGCTTTCTGGCACCGCAATATGCGCGTTTTAGCAAGTACGCGCGTAATGTCATTCATCTATCTCTCTTCTTCAACCTATTCCTGAGTGTAGGTCTTTCCTAACACATGACATTTCTTACAATGTCATTCATGTTGTATGTAAACCAATACAATTAAATAGGTTTAGAGTATAGATTATCATAAAGTTATTCGTTTATTATCCCTACAAATTCTAATAAGGCTATTTATTATGCTCTAAGATGCTGAAACTTTGTTTGTTTGTATGACATGCAAAAATAACGGCTAAATATATTTTAATTTGTACGTAATGTACGGTGATTGCTTATGGCCTGCCTGATCGTAAGAGCTACTTACTCGTATATACCCTTAGACAATCCTAAAAAAAGGTAATGTTGTTTTTATCAAGTCAAAGCTGCCTGCCTGTCAGTTTTCAGTCAAACTTTTTAAAGAAGCAAAGTCAAAGTTTCTTAGAACTTTGAAAATCTTATAAGCAGCAAAAATTCAAGACTATTCGGGTAGATAATATTATTACTGCTGCGATGTTCTATAAGATGGCAATTCTTTCCCAGTCGGGTTGCTCAGTATTAGAGAGACATCTGTATCATCACAGTGTACCCTTTACTCCTGTTTTTACCTTTAACCAATAGCACATTACATACTACTCGTGAAGACTATTTTAGAATTTACATAGACAATAACAATGGAACGATTAATATTCTCAAAGCTTACAAAAAATATTTATGAATAGTTATTAACGACTGCTTTCGATTCATAATGTGAGGGAAAATACGACAAAAAGATACATAACTATGAAGCTTGTGACATTTCAATTGACAATTGACATTTCAATACATTTACAATGTTAAATTCATGAGGACAAAAGAAAAACAGTAGTGACGCTCACACTAATTTAAAGTGCAAATATCTTCCAAGAAGTGAGCTTATGACAAGAACATAAAATGGTGACAATTACGTTGTTACAAACTAAGCAAGTAGGTATGACATCTCTTATTTTATGTTTAACTTGGGGCTTGCCACTACTTCGCCCGGTTCAATTAATTTTTTACCCGCTTAGGGATTTAACGTCCAAAATTCTCTTCGTATTACTCAGTCAGAACAAGTAATTATATATGTCCATCTCAGACACATATTATGAATAACTAAGTATTCGGCTATTAAAAGAACAGTCCGACTTTCTAGCCAGTTCTTCTCATGGCAAAAGACTTTAGCAAATAAGTTAACATTGTTTTCTGGATTTTGTGTTACATAACCTAAATTAACATAAGAGTGTAGTAAATAAATTACTCATCTGATCTAATTTTAATGTAGTAAAAGGCAGAAAAGTAATAAAGTAGTTCAAAACTGTCAGATTAGTGATAGTAGTACCTAAGTTATAGCGTTCGTGGGGTGCTGAATAAAACGAAGACTATGATTTTAACACAAAACTTGGTATATTTCGCGGCTTTACACATAGAAATTCACAATTTGTTGCAAGCTTAACAAAATGGCTGCGCGCCATTGAGCGTGCGCCGGTCGACTGTCGAACACATTACCTTATATGGTAATGTTCGTGAACTTCCGTCCGGTGCTTTCGCATGCGGGCGGGAGTTATGGGTAACCGTAGTGTTGCCAGTCGTAACGTTATGATGTGCCACACGCTATACACTCCCCCTCGAGTTCTAGAGAACGTCCCCGCTCATGAACTCGCAGACATGAAACGGTACACACAGGACAAACATGCTTTCGGGGACGTCCTCTCTGACGTTTAGGCACTACGGGATGAGGAGGCGAACTATCGCGGTTATGAAACCTGGTAAGATCTGACACGTGATATTTACCTAAAACATTCTCAGGATTATCCAGATTCGCGATAAGATAAGCTGTAGGACTCACTCTTTTTGCAATAGCATACGGGCCGTCCTTCTTTGGCACGAACTTTGCAGTTATGTTCTTAGCTGCGTTGCTCAGAACATGTGACTTAAGAAGTACCTGGTCTCCGACCTCAAATACTTCGGCAGGCGTTTTTGACTTATCGGCACATTCCTTACGTCGATCCTGCTGTGCTTCGACTCTCTCTCTTACCGTAACGAAAGAACTAATAAAATCTTTTAGATAGGGTGTGATTTGAGGCACATAATTATCTTTATTTAGAATGGACCGAATATCATGTTGTACGTCGATCGGTGATCGAAGTTCCCTAGCAAACGTTAGGTATGCTGGAGATACACCAGTGGTTTGACAAACCGCAGAATTCATAGAAAACCTTACAGCAGGCAGATGCTGTGGCCAAGAAGAGTGGTCTGTATCGACAAGACGAGATAACTGAAATTTTAAATCCCTATTCTTACGTTCAGCTGGATTAGCTGACGGATGATAAAATGGTAACAACTCTTGACTGATACCTAAAACAAACATACATTGCTGCATGACAGCAGACACAAATTGGACGCCATTGTCAGAGACAATGCGTCGCGGACGTCCGTAACGGAGAAAAAATTCTTCAATAAGAATGCGAGCGCACGCTTCTGAGGTTGCCTCCCTCAAAGCGTATAGCTCAACCCAACGGGTCGCGGTGTCTTCTACCAACAATATCCACCGTTCTCCATCATTACCTATAGGAAGCGGACCGAACAAGTCTATAGCTAACACTTCTCCCCTTTGATGCAGAACCGGTGTTTGTAATAAACCTGATGGCTTTTTGTTAGATGACTTATACCGCTGACAAGTGGTGCAGGTTTTAACATATTCGGTAATAGCCCTTCGCATACCTGGAAAATAGAAACCTTGAGCGACTCGGTTATATGTTCTGTCTACTCCGTGATGACCGGCTATATTTGAGTCATGACATTCCTTCAAGATGTCAAGGCGCAGAGAATTCGGAACTACAAGCTGCGGCTCTTCATTATCTTCATCCGGATTATACCTGTACAAGACGCCTTGTTGCATGAAGTACCCTCTTTCAGACCAACGCTTAGCACCTATAGACTCAGCATCAGATGTGTCCTCTAGGTCAATAACAATTTTCTTTAACTCCGGGTCATCGAGCTGCGCGCGACGAAGATCTGTAGCACTTCTTGAAGGTAAGTCTATAACAACTGAGCAAACACCGCACTGATCCTTAGTCTCGTTCCTACAAGTTGGACGACTAAGAGTATCGGCAATGACATTCGCCTTTCCAGGGGTATACTGAAATTGAATGTTAAAGCATTGCAGCTTTAAAGCCCACCGGACAAGTCTACCAGATGGCGACTTTAGGGTAAGAAGCCACTTTAACGGCTGATGATCGCTGCCTATTATGACTTCGTGTCCTTCGATGTAGCCCCTAAAGCGTTCCACCGCCCAAACGACAGCGAGAGCCTCACGTTCTGTAGTACTATAGTTTTTCTCGGCAGGAGTAAGCAGACGGCTGGCATACTCTATAGGTCGTTCATCCTTACCATCGCCTTGTAACAGCACAGCTCCAACGGCATAGTTGCTAGCATCAGTCCTCAACACGAACGGCTTTTTGTAATCTGCCTGGATAAGAATCGGTGACATAGACAGGCGCTTTTTTAGTTCCTGAAAGGCATTATCTTGGTCTGTGTCCCACGACCAAGACTGATTCTTTTAAGCAATCGTGTTAAGGGCTCAGCAACAGCTGAAAAACTTGGTATGAACTTCCTAAACCAAGAACACGTCTGTAGAAAAGTTCTTAAATGACGCAACGACGACGGAGCCTTCATATCTAAAACTGCACGAACCTTGTCATCATCCGGCGACACACCATCTTGGGTGATGACATGACCCAGGTACTTTACCTTGTCTCGTGCAAAGACACACTTTTCTCTGTTCGCGCGTAATTTAAACAAACGTAACCTTTCGAAGACAGTATGTAAGTCTGATAAATGCTTCTCGAAGCTTCCTTCTGTTATTACTAATAAATCGTCTTGATAAGCGAGTAGGGTTACGTCCTTGAGCGAGGCACCAGTACGAAGCCTATCTATTAGACGCTGAAAGGTTGAAGGCGCGTTTTTCAGCCCGAAAGGCATTCGCTTGAAGCGATACGACCCAAAAGGCGTCAGAAACGCAGTTTTGTCTCTGTCTTGCTCTCGTACGCTGACTTGCCAAAACCCACTTCGCATATCGATTGTACTCATGAAAGAGTGCTTTTTAGTAGACTGAACGAGCTCATCTATCAACGGCATTGGATAGACGTCGGTTTTTGTTACCGAGTTGAGCTTTCTGTAGTCTACACAAAATCTTACAGAACCATTTTTCTTGGGGATGAGGAGCGCCGGCGAACCCCATGCGGATTCACACTCTTCAACAATATCTTCTGCCAACATCTTATCTAACTCAGCCTTCATGACCTCTTTCTTGGCTGGTGTCAACCTATATGGAGGAACGGCAATAGGGGGATGATCCCCTGTATCGATAATATGCTCAGCAAAAGGAGTTGCGTCTCCCCCTGGCTCGAAGATATCCTTATGTTTTACTAAGAGGCGTGCAAGAGCCTCGCGCTGACTACTATTAATTGATGTCGCCTCATCATCGCGCAGCACCTGAACTGCGGAACACAAAGACGCGGGTGACACCTTTTCAAATTGCATCTCAAACTTTTGTTCGCTATTATCGGCAAAGTGCCAGCGACTATCACCAAAGTTAAATACAAGATTGAATATAGTAAGAAAATCTATACCTAGCAAGCTTTCGTTACTATCAGCTTCAGGAAAAATTAAAAATCTTATGACTCTAGTTTTATGTTGGAGTGTCACCTTCACCTCTGTGGTTAAAACATTCATCTCCCTACTTACACCATCCGCTAACCTAACAATTTGCGTTGACGGAAATAACGGGTGTCCTAACCTAAGTAGGAGAGCGTAGAGCGTGTGACCGGCAATGCAGCTTTTAGCGGCTGAATCCACTAAGGCAGTCCCACAATTCCCTAGAATGCTTATATTTAACACAGGACGACAAAAAGGTGCATTATTGTTTACATTATCAACATACTCACAACTATTGTAATTAAATTTACAATCGTAAAAACTAGACACACTTGTGTTTATATTACCAACATTACTATCACAAAGATAACTCGTACTAACATTAGAATTTGATACATTAGTATAAACATCAGTGTTACGAACGTTATTGTTACCAACAGGAGAGTCAAAACACTCACCCACGGCGCGTGTAGGGTTACCTTGCGTACACGCAGGCGGTTTCGGGTTAGCTAGCGGCTGCGTGGCGGTACCGGAGGCCGGGCCTGCCGCGGCGCTCGAAGTCGGGCTGCGCTGGCGCCTATGCCTACGCGATCGCACGGACCGTGCGCGTACATCGCGCTGCGTTGCGACTGCGTTGTCGCGCTCACTACAACTGCTATCGGATGTACTGCCGTGTTGTAACGTGAAGTTTACAGAGTAAAACGACTGCTGACCACTTGGGGAACAGTTTTTACACTTCGATTTGATAACGTTCGCGGCACCACAGCCGTAACACTTTATTTCACTTTCCGACTTTAACCTACTACTATCACTGTTATCACATTTATCACTATTACGCTTCAATTTCTCACACAACTCTTTGCGGTGACCTAATCGTTTGCAATACGAACAGAAGGGTTTCTTTCCCTTGACGGCAGCCTCGGCGTGTGCCGCACCGGCACTCGACGACGCATCGGCGACCGTAGTAGGTACCACAGTAGGTACATCCCGCGATGACGACGACAGCGTTGTGCGCTTGTTGCCAAGAGCTTGTGATTTTGTTTGAACGGTACTAGCTGATCCCTTGCGAGTTTCCAAGATGGAATCTTCTATAATGCGACACTTGAGAAGTAGCTCGTCGAAAGTACTGACGCTTTCTCGAGTCACGCGTTTTCTAATACGCGGACTAAGGAGACCGAACGCCATGTCCAATTGCACTTTTTCAGATAGATCGTCCTTGGGAAGTTTTGACAATAGTGCACGTACCTTTGCTATAAACAAATCGGTGTGCTCCTCTTCCTGACATAAACTGAAAAGTTTCTTGTAGAGTCGATGTGGCGGGTCACGCTCCCCGAATGCACCTTCTATTCGTGTAAGAGCTTCTGACCACGTGCTAGTGGATCTCTTCACACCTTGCCACCAAACTGCAGCAGGCCCCTCCAACAACATTGAAAAACCACGTAGAGCATTCTCATCGGTAATATTTATACAATCTTTGTACGTAACGATCGCGTCTATGAAATTTTCTAACGACTCGTCCTCGCGTCCGCCATAACGCGTCGTACATTTTGCAAAATTACCGTTCGCGCCAAAAGTACTTGTCGATGTTTGATGAGTCTCGGAGTGGCCGGATTGCGGCATTGGGGTTGAGGATCGCACTTGACTGAGTAGCTGCTGGCAGAACTCGCTCTGGGTTTGCTGTATTTTTGCAACAAAACTTGCGAGGGTTTCGTGCGACATAGTTATGTTCTCGGAATCAGAGTCCTCAGCTGAACGTGTTCTCGGCATCTTGTATACCTCGTTGAACACTTCCGGGTTCTAAAACACTCCCCTACGGTCACTTATATGCGATCGTCGTCAGTTATTGTTCGAAACTACACTACCTACGATGTACGATGTAAGTAGGTACGTAGTAAAACATACACTAACACACGTTGGGCAGCCACTTATAGCGTTCGTGGGGTGCTGAATAAAACGAAGACTATGATTTTAACACAAAACTTGGTATATTTCGCGGCTTTACACATAGAAATTCACAATTTGTTGCAAGCTTAACAAAATGGCTGCGCGCCATTGAGCGTGCGCCGGTCGACTGTCGAACACATTACCTTATATGGTAATGTTCGTGAACTTCCGTCCGGTGCTTTCGCATGCGGGCGGGAGTTATGGGTAACCGTAGTGTTGCCAGTCGTAACGTTATGATGTGCCACACGCTATAAAGTTCATTTTAGCATTTCGACATCCTCTATCTATCATATTTATATACATACATACGAGTATATATCATCACGCCCGTCTTCTATTAGAGTAGGCAGAGATTCGCCAATTGCATCGATCCCGACATACCTTTTGCTAGCTCAACAGTCATCAACCTTTTCATGCATGAACGTCGATTCTGAGTACTTTTAATTTGGCCGTTTTTAGCACAATGATATTATAAGATATAATAATGTATGTATATTTAATTTATATGTAGAGTCAAAAGCTCATAAAAATCATTGATCTTCCTGCAACATACTATGGCATCAAACAATCTATTCTAAATAATAAAATGGTACTTGACGTTATTTTCGTAATAACGATATAAATCACGTAAGAGATCAAAGTATATATTACTCAGCTGTTAATAATACAGTATCATTTGTTAGATCGAAAGACTACATCGATGCCTTTTAGAAGTCAGGGTCACTAACCATTAGACCAACAGGCCAGTTAACAGCAGTAAGTAACATCAAAATTATTTTAAGTCAAACAATAACTTTACAACACGTTGAACGCCACACAGAAGACATGGTAGAAAATACATTATTCAGGGGTCACCGACGGCGACGTGGCGTTCAGACTGCAGAATCTCATTGGTAGATATTGCTTTTTAAACTTACAGCTATAATGACAGAAGCTCAAACAAAAAGATTCAGTCCAGGAAATAGAAAACCATATTTGGAAATAGTAAGAGAGGTAGGGCACCATACTAGCGAGCAGACCACAGCCAAATGACTACACACAGCGGTGTAGTTGTGTTCCTGTGTGTAAGTACAGGTCTCTAGCACTCATTTAGGAATGCGTTTTGAAAGAAACGTATTCCTATCCCAGGGTTACTTCCATCTTAAAGCCCTGGTGTAAAAAAATGGTTTGGCAACACGCAAGTGATACCTCTGGTAATGCAAGCGTCTATAGGCTACGGATACTGCTTAACATCAGGCGGGCCGTATGCTTGTTTACCACCCAAGTAGTGTAAAAAAAAATTGTTAGTAAAATCAACGACGACAATCAGTAAGCAGTTAAATTACTTTCAAACTTGAAACTGAGGTTTATTATGTAGTTATTGCAAATAATGTATAGTGTATTCGATTTCTTATAAACAGTATTCTAAACAATTTACCTCATAGTAGACAGATAACAGTAGACACAACATCAACTATATAAATCCCAGCTATCTGATCTCGCAGCTCAAACTTAACACATCTTTCAATCTCCACTTACGTTGCGTTATAAATTATTATAAAGAAACCATAAACCATTATTTTTACTCGCACTTACGTTTCCGTCCGTACATATTTCGTTATAACTCGCCTATAAAACAGATATTTTACGATAGCCACTAACTCTTCACTCGAGCTGGTTTATTACAATGTTTCCATTCACTAAACTCACTATATCTAGTGGTTATTCATAAATTCAAACATTTAAATTGTGTTTACTTCCATCACTGGCTCGTATATCAGATGTCTATTTTCATTCAGCTATCAACATACAAATTTTTCAACTGCTTGTCTGGCAAAGATTAAGTAGATTGTCTACGCAGACGAGTTCACATTTCTTGCTACTGCTTTTCCTCTATGTTCATTTTACTGAAATTATGATTTTGACTAATTATGCTAAGCTGTCGAATAAGGTTTACATTTCAGTTTATCTTTTATTATTTATTTACGTTTTATATTTTTCTTATTGGTTCGTATCTGCTCGTTAACTTCAGTTTGTCTTTCAAGGATGTGTCACCAAACTATCGATAGCATCAACGTTTCTGATACCTCCTCAAAAACACCAACGCTTAGGCATTAACTGATTCGGGGTGTTTATCCTTAAATTAATATGCCTACTGGTCTTCATAAATTGTGTAGTGTGAAAGCCCAACAGCTACCAACTTTTAATTATTCTAACCCATGAGTCTCCAGTTGTCGTATCTCCGGCATAATCACTTAAAACATCTCAAGTAGCGTGTTTTGTAGTATAAATCGTAATATTATCGCGATCACCGCTCGTACATAAAGCAGGGACGGTAGCTCGCCCTGTTATCGGCCGGATCGCGTCGATATTTACGCTCACAACCTCACGATTACTATCAACACTATTTGTTGTGTCGCCTCCGCGAGACACACCGAGAGATTAAGAGAAATCTTGCTGAGGATTAATTGGAGAGTGCAACGAACACCGGTTTACCGGTTTCTCGGGTTATTTTCATTGAATGAATTGAAAAATTGATGATACTAAGAGCTTTCATTTTATCAAAATATTGTCAACATCGCCTTTATCGTAGGCGTATAATAGCTACTACGCTGATCATAGTTTCTCATGTAGATAATTATACAGACCCCAGTATAATAGTTTTGCTTCATGCGGCGAATAAACACACGCGGTGCATTTGTAATGGCAAGATGACCGCCAACTACAGTGCCACCCGTGTCGTTCAAACTTGTCCAGTCACTGTACAATAAAAAAAAACAGTAGCAGCTTTTAAAATAAGTGCCCACTGTGCTACCAACCTTTTTCGTAACGTCAGGGTGTCGGATTACAAGACAAAACTTGTATAGTTTTCGAGTTTTTAATGGTGAGAGAATGACATCGATAAGATCGCATACACATCGAATTATTTAATCGATAAAAGGAAACAGCCTGTTGTTGACACCACTCATTTTCACTCTTAAAAGGTACATAATTTGAATAAGTATTCCAATATTGCTTTTCGTTAGTTAAAAATCTTATCTTAAGATATTTAGATGGTTGTAAATTTTAGAAGCTCAGAAATAAAATACTAATTTTGTATAATGTGTGAAATGAATTTGAATAAGGTTTATTTATCATTTATTTATTAAAATACGTAAATTTTGATGTTTTGTCACTTTTATGTGTTACACGAAACCAATGATAATTAAAAATTATGCCTTTATATTTAGATTTTTTAAATTAAGATGGAAATTTATTTAATTAAATAAAAAGCTAAAAGATTTGAATCAGCACAGTTAAACAGTTTAAAATTATATAAAAGAACACCAATTACAAGTTTTTAGACATAAATTATAATAAATGTAACATAATATCAATATTTTTTGACTGGCCTGTTGGTCTAGTGGTTAGTGACACTGACTGCTACGGCGGAGGTCGTGGGTTCGATTCCCACCCAGGACAAATCTTTGTGTGATGAGCACGAATGTTTGTTCTGTGTCTGGGTGTAATTTATCTATAATATGTATGTATTTAGAAATATATAAGTATATTTATCAGTTGTCTGGTTACCATAGTACAGGTTCTGCCTAGTTTGGGATCAGATAGCGATGTGTGAGTTGTCGAAAATATTATTAATATAAATGGACGTAGGTACTCCATAATCTATATAGGTACTAAATATTAATAATGCTTTATGTCCTGAGCTTTTCACAACTTAGGTACTATAAGATTTTATAATCAGTTCAGTACCTATTATGTTTTACTGTAACCTAAATACCTGTGTATACTTACATTTTAAACAAATAAGAGTATTGTATTGTATATAATACATTTGTACTTATAGTTGTAAAAGAAATAGTAGTAATCGCGCAATTTATTATCAATATAAGTAGTTATTAATTAAGTGTGGAATGTCTTAAATCTTAGTTTTTTGTATATCTTTCCCGCCTTTAAATAAAGATGGTTCTTGCAGCTTGTATAACATTTTATCAGAAAAGAGAACCTACACTTTTACAGGCATAGCTTAAGATTCTTAAAAGACTTTTCAGTTTTCACATAGGTCAGATATTTATGTTTAAAATTTATATCTAGCAACAAAGCAATTGAAATACTATGCCGCATTAATCAAATTGAATACGATGATTTTTTTGAGCTTTATAAAATAAAGGATAACCTAATTCAAGATAAAAATAGCGACATTATCATTTGTCTACAAAATATTTAGCTCACTAATAATATATTATGATGGCCA
The DNA here is from genome assembly GCA_947095525.1 of Trisateles emortualis. Lineage (NCBI taxonomy): Eukaryota > Metazoa > Arthropoda > Insecta > Lepidoptera > Erebidae > Trisateles > Trisateles emortualis. The sequence goes on along the minus strand of OX352735.1, from coordinate 19,771,585 downwards.
AAGATCCGACACAACCTTCACAATTCACATTTTATAACAACTAACAACAATAAAAATAAATTGACGCGACAGACCATTTAAACAGAGAACTTAATCGCTCCCCGCCATAATATCAAACAAATTAATAAAAATAAAAATGTCAACGCTCACGAAACAAAAACTAGCTTCAAATCAAATGGAAATTAAATAGACCGACATCTATGCACCTATCGCGCTTTTTACGAGCAAAACATTGACTACACTACTTATCATTACCACTTATAACGAATAATAAAACCATTTGCTATGGAAAATTCGATCTTAATACAATGGATTAAGTATGCATTGTTCGTTATTCATCAAGCAACCTATTTTAGTTTTTCTGTCCGCTTAGACAAATATGAGTCTATAAATGTCACACTCTGTTTTAAACCTTATGGAAATGCAAATAGAAGTCATGTGAGGTGTAACAATAAAGTTGTGTACGCACTAAAGGGGATCTGACACTCACATATAAAACGGTGGATATGAGCATATAAAAATTCTTGAAGCGACGGTCTATCGTCATTACATTTGTCAAGTGTCGAGCGGTAGCGCGGTGGGCACAATTTAGATGATAATTATAACGTGACGGGCACAGACGGCCGCATTCTGGAGGTGCGGCCCCACTGACAGAGTAGCGGTTGACTTAATGAAGCACTTTGAATACTAAGTGGGAAATTAAGTAACAATAGGGGTTATTATATAAAGATTATTTGCATTTCCTTTGCTTGTCAGGCACAAAGCACGTAATAGAAGAAAGTTTTGTCACTTGAACTCGTTATATTATAATGGTTGCACAGAACCTACAAATAAAGTTTTATGAGTATATATTATGTAATTGGTTTTCATCAAGGAATATTGTTTTTTATTCAAGTTTCAGCGAATTCATATTCTTTTTAAAAAATTATATATAAAACACTACACAACCACCAGTACACAACAAAGCCAATAAAACATGCAAAAAGCTTGAACTAAAACAAATTCAACCTAAACTAAGTTTATGACAAAGTTTCCTTTCTCATATTCTTCTTAATATTGCAGGACAGTCCTTCAATACTTTAATAATATAAGTTAAACTGCAGTTCATTAAACTCTCTGAACATTCAGAACAGTTCACAAAACAAAAGGCTAGTAACCTGTAGTTCAGGCATCAATGGCACGATGCAGATTTTATGATCAGTTGAATGTAAAGCTGCGCGGTCAAGAGCCGCGTTCATTAACACGCGTGCATGCCATGACACGCAGGCCACATTTAGTGAATAGAAACTCCTGAAGAGGTGTTCAAGCGGCCACTACCTCCAACACTGATTTGTAATCACGTTGCTAGGTGTACCAATGTGTGCAGTCTAATGTATAGTTACTACACAAGTTCTAATATTTTTTTAAATATAAAAAGCTTTTTTGAAATACCACGTGGTAAATTAGGTTTACTTTTATTTATTTTTAGGTTTTTTTATGATACATAGTAATAGCAAGTCATCTGTGTCCAACTGCTGGGCACGGGTCTCCTCTCCTCTATCAAGAGAGGGAGAGAGAGTGTAGACCTGAATTCACACACACTGACCTAATTTGGGTTGGTGAATCAGAAGTTCTTTAGATTTTCTTTTAAGACATGTGGGTTTCCTTATGATGTTTCCCTTCACCGTAAGTACATAAATCATTCGAATAGTACATATAAATTGTACTAATTTAAATCCAAATTGGTACTGTCACTCGGGATCAAATTCACATCTCTTGCGTGCAAGTGCCATGGTAGTCAAATGGGAAAGAAACCGTCTTTCCTATTTGGCTACCATCACTCTAAAGATACATAGGTACAAATAAATAAGCGAGTTCAGAAAAAGAAATGTTCTGTGAAAAATATGACATGCAGGGTAATTATTTTAAATTATTTTTTGTCGCGCGTCATCTAGATTTATTACCCTTCTAAATTATTTTAGCCTGTCTTCTACCTACTTACCTTGCAACTCTAATCACATTCTCGCTATATAACAGTTCTTCGCTATCACTCGCACCGCACCCACGCTGACGGATAAGGATATATTTATGTGCAACATTTTTATTCTCAAATATTTATGTTAGCTCGTGTGTAGTAAACGTTCGAGCGTGTCACGACACATACACATACATATAATATGTTGTACTACGCATGTTATAATACTGCATTTTTCATATCGCGTTTTTGAAATAACTGAGTTATGTTGGAACTTGTTGAACACATAATTCAATTTGTATTAGTCTGCCGGGAATTGTTTTAAAGGACTTAGAAACGAAATGGGCTGCGGTCTTTTTATACACACTTGGTTGCATACGTAGTGTAGTGATAAAGGTGTTCACTTAACCACATTAAAAGTATAAACAGACGATTGAAATCCAGTTCGGCCCGAACCAGGTTTCAATCGTCTGTTTCTACTTTAAGTGTTGTGGGTTCGATTTCCACACGGGTCAAAACTTTGTGTGACCCATAAATGTTTGTTGTAAGTCTAGGTTTATTTTGTATTCGTGAATTGTATATTTTTAAACTTATGTACTACACCATCAATGGTAAAGGTAACCTGCATATTATGGAATGGCGGGCTGTTGTCCGCAATTCCACGTTGATGCGCGTATTTTGCGTGCGGATGGTTGGCAGGGGGGTCACTCTATTCACCCCAGCTCGTCAAAAAGTCCAGCAGCCGCCTTACGTTGACGACCGCTTCTCGTACCAAACCTGGGCTGCCCAGACCCTCTAGACAAGTGGCATAAACGATAGTCGAATCGAAAAGTCAAAAAAGCAAATGTATGAGATTTGACGTAAGTTTACGACATTAAATCGTATACTTACGTCAAATCCCATACATTTACTTTTTTGACTTTTCGATTCGACTACCGTTAATGCCACTTGTCTAGAGGGGCTGGTGTTTCTTTCTGTATGCAACGACCTCCGGGCAGTGCAGCAAAACGTGCGCCGCCGTCTCGTACCTGTATATTAAAGATTATCCTTTATATTCTTAAAGGTGTTAACTCTACCTATACCAATCAGAAGCGCAGCGTGGTGACATATGCCATTCTGAAAGAATACTAACCGGCATAGCCGTGAAAGTGGAGTAAAAATAGATCGATAAGAACCTCATCCCTTTATAAATAAATAAGTTCCTTAACGCAACGCATTCCAGGCAACTTTAAGAGTAATAGGAGGTATACAATTCAAGAACCAAATGTGTTCTTCTAAGCAGGGCAGTTCACTGTCAAGCTCTATCTTGTTGCGTCTTGGCATTCATTGAAACGATATCACAATTATTTAATTCATAAGTTTAAAACAACAATTGAGGCAATGAGCTAGTCCAGTTTAAAGATTAAAACCTACTAAATCTAATCACTATCCTCTTTATCTGTACACTTACTAAATTACCACACCACGCTATCCTTAGGTCCATCTTTTACTACCTCCTACTCATACGATACTCTGCTATACATTTCCACCCCCTACTTGGAACATTCCCGGGTGGTACAACCCTATATATAATTGGTATTGGCCGCGAACAAGCGGAGACATATCAATTAAAATAGCGCGGCGTTCAAACATGTCGGCCACCGCGTGTCAACATACTCGTACTTCCGTACGAACTAATGGATGCGGCACTTTATTTTTTTTTAATATTTCTTGGGTGGCAAACAAGCATACGGTACCTGATGTTAAACAGCCTGTGGATGCTTGCAATACCAGAGGTATCACTTACGTGTTACCAACCAATTTTTTTACACCAAGGCTTTAAGATGGGAATATCCCTGGGATAGTTTCTGTCAAAACGCATTCCTAAATGAGCGCTGGACAAATTTCATCCAGATCCGTTCAGTAGTTTTTACGTGAAAGAGTAACAAACATCCATCCATCCATCCATCTATCCATGCATCCATGCGTACAAACTTTCACGTTTATAATATTAGTAGGATTTGTGAATAAAATTAAATAATAACATTTTAATTTGTATAAAGGTATATTATGTTGGTCATATTATGGTGAATGGTAATGTTTCGCGGAAAATGAAAATGAATTTTCTGCAAACAAAAGTACCGACAGTTTAACAAAAATGTTTAGCAAGTCATTTGCGTTACCTAGCAAATTACGAATGTTAGTTAAAAAATGACAATTAGCCGCTTATTTGTAACACGCTTACGTTGATTATATGAGCTGCTGAAAGATGTTAATTACTTCATGCACGTCATGATTATACGATCACGGATGCTAATCATTCCAACGATGTTACGTTGCGTTGGTTAAGGCAACTTAATTAGTAACTAAATTCCTTATCTCTCGAGTACCTAATGTTGTAATCGGGAAAACTGGTATAAATGTAATAATAATAATAATCTTTATTGAGTTCAAAAAAACACTTGTACATTAGTATTACATAAAAGCATTTGGCCTTAAAAAAGAAGCTTAGATATTAATTAATTAGGTACAATTCACTGAGTCCCACACTAGGGTCCCCTGTGTCGTGAGGCTCAGTCTCTTCCCATATTAGTACAAAACTAATGTTAACATGCAATTTTTTTTTTTTTTTTTTATGTTTTATGGTATTTACTTTATATGGCCAAAAAAAAACATGTGGAGGTTGCCGATAGAAGGAAAACTAAGTAACTCGTGAATTGTATCGACGCCGCGACGAGCTATTAGATAATTATTTTTGAGTATGAAAAGCGACGATGACGCATCCATGATTTTCATTTACGCAAATAGTGCTCAACACGTGTGAAGAAGTATCACTTAAAAAAAAACGTGTGGCACTCGGGGACTGCCGCGGTAAAGCTATTGCAAATTTTTTAGTATGATTTTTTTATCGAAACAAATAAAAAATTACTTTATAGTAATAAAAATGAATACTTGTAATAATTCCTTAAGACTGTTTATACTATAATCTTTTTCACATTAATATTCTCTTCGATCAAAACCTCCTTACTCAAATTTGACATATTATTATTGGCCGTTTAGAGAATTCGTCATTAAAAAAAGTATCACCGCTGTGATATTATTTTTGTTTCGGATTGTCTGGATTCGGTCTCCACGCCCAAGGTCCACGATAGAAGCTATGCAATAGCTTAAAAAATTAAATATCCTTCTAAATAAACATTTCCTACATCAAGTTGCTGTTTTTCGTATACATTCACGTGATTCACCTATAATTATTTCGAATCTGAGTATCGCGATATCGGTGCTATGTAGGGTTTAGATTTTCCTCATGACATCATCTGCATGAATTTCCAGTTTTATTAGGTAGTTTTCGAGCAGTCTATTAGTCAGCCACATGCAGATAGAATAATAAGTAATTATTTAAAACTTTAAATAAATGTTACTTCATCTTTAAATACAAAGACTTAAAGTAAAATATTTTTAAAAGTATTGTATCATTGAATTTAGGTTCATTTTGTATTTCGTTATACATGTTCCTTAATAATAGCAACCCATGTGTCCCACTGCTGGGCACAAGCCTCCTCTCCTCTATCAAGAAAGAGAGTTTAAGAGGTGAAGCATGTTCCTTATCATAAGTAAAAATAATTTTGCCACATCCAAAATTTCACCTTTCCTTGCCGACCGACATGGCGATATATGAGCGCCATTCTCCGTTTAAGGTACGTTTTACATTTATAAATATTCTCGCAATAAAGCCTTTAGAAATTTAATGGCATGTACTGACTGCTGTTTATATGATAATATCTCGATTCCGATGTGAGGCGAGTGTATTGAGTTGTGGCAGTTACAACGGAACCTATTTTGTTAGTTGTTAGACGTTTAGTTTATGAGCTTGTGGCCTATGAATAGATAGTTATGGATTAGAACGTGTTCTACTAAGTAAATATACTAGCTGGAGAATATTTACCATCACATGCTTTTCTTCATAAAAATGTCATCAAATTTGATTTCTATTCGTATTTGTTGGTAGATATTAAAAAAAAAGCTCTTCGATATTTGATATTTATTCAACACCAAGAGTTGTCGAAGAAATATCACGCTACGCTTGCATTACCTACCAAAAGTATCACTTGCATATTGGCAACCCATTTTTATACACCAAGGCTTTAAGATGGAAGTATCCCTATGATAGAAATACGTTCCTTTCAAAACGCATCCCTTATTGAGCGCCGGAGACCTATACTTCAACACCAAGAGGTGTCGAAGAAATATCAAATATCGAAGAGATTTTTTTAATATCTACCAACAAATACGAATAGAACTCAAATTTGATGACATTTTTATGAAGGGCTCTTTAGTCAATTGATCCCGCTCGAACTGATCCCGCGGGTTTAGTTGACCTAATGTATATTTCGAATTGGTCAACTGATCCCGTTTCATGAATTTTATAATTTGTATAGTCACCGAGAAAAGTGTTTAATATCGCCAAAACACAGACACATTACATTCAAGTCAAGGCAGGTGAAGGCGTTTGGGTACGAGAACAAATAATTTGTTCCACTGGGCATTGAATGCGTTAAACGTTTTCCGCAAGCTTGTACACATATAAAATAGAATTCTGTCTGATTTAAAAGCGGGTCCAGTCGCCCAAAGAAAAATAATAAAATTAATGATTTAGTCAACTCATCCCGCGGGACCAGTTTAGAGCGGGATCAGTTAACTAAAAAGCCGAGAAAAGCATGTAATGGTAAATATTCTTTGGCACCAACAAAAGAATAATGACTTAAGATGTTTGTTATTTTCATCTTGTGCATTATAACAGTCAAGGTTCAAAATTGTCAAATGGCGTTTTAACTTACACCCCTTTTCCACTAATTGATGCGATATTATTTTCCAAGGGTCTTTCTCAAGTTGTAGATATTTGTCTAAACTCTAGAATATAGAACGATTTTAGTCTTCCCAAATGATTTGATGTTTCCTTTGACTATAGGTTTGAAGAACACTAAAACCTACTAAGGACTAATCAAAACGTCAATGTTAATAAATCAATCAATCTGTTATTAAACATAGATTAGCAACAATGACGTAAATACTTAGTAATGTCTCGATAAACTATATTAATATGTATAGATTCAAACAATTGTATTGTTTGACAATGAATAATTGTAAGATTTATGTGTTGGCTGCATACCGTTGAGTTATTTAAGTGCTCATTGACTTTATTATAGATAAACACTCATATTTATGTATTATGTTGGTTTGAAATGATATAGTAATATAAATAATCTTAAAAATTCCCTGTACTTATTAAGGGAATGTGAATTGATTTAGAATAAAAATGGCAGACTTTTTTTAAAACTACTTGGGTGGTAAACAAATATACGGCCTGTCTGATGCAGTTACTGTGGCCTATGGACACTTGCAATACCAGAGGCATCACTTGCGCGTTGCCAACACATTTTTTTTAGGAATTAATTAGGAATACGTTTCTTTCAAAACACATTCCTAAATGACCGCCTGTACTCACACACAGGAACACAACTACGCCGCTCTGTGTAGTTGTGTGTTATTTGGCTGTGGTCTTCTGTAAGGTGGAGGTCCTTCCCCAGTCGGCTTGCTCTCAAATATGATGCCCTGCCTCTCTTATTATTTTGTTATATATATATATATATATATATGTATTTGTATTTATGCCAATTCATCAGTACCGCAGTCTGCTGGCATTTTCCTTATTGCATTGGCATAAGAGCTGTAAAGCCCTATATTCTGCGCAACCGTTAATTTGCAGTAAAGCAGCTGTTTGTTTTTTAGCTGTGATACCTACTGTTTAACATCATGTCGAAACAATATTGTGTAGTTAAATAGGTTTATTACAGCTATATTTTTATTAGATCGTTAAGCAGTAGGTATATTTTATTGTGTCTACAATTGAACTACATATCATTGGAAATAAGTGGAGTATTTAAAATGGTTGCTAAATGTCCAATAAAAAGAAACGTTTGTTAAGTGTCACTTTATTTCATTAATTCTAAAATAATGTTTTTGTGAAGTAGAATTTAATATGGGTCGACTAACATTAATTGTTGAGTCCTATGTTACAACTAGCTGTTGCTCGCTGCTCCGCCCGCGTGGATGTCGGTTATCGCTGTAAAAAGTAGCCTATATGTTATTCCACACTATAATCTATCTCTGTACCAAATTTCATCCAGATCCGTTTAGTAGTTTTTAAGTGAAAGAGTAACAAATATCCATCCATCTCTACTTACAAACTTTCGCATTTATAATATTAGTAGGATAATATGAAAATGGCATAACCGACAATGACATAGCTAAGTGACAACTAGAGTTCTACAATTATTTATTTATTTAAGAACTTTATGCACATAGTGTACAATGGTGGGCTTAATGCTAAAGACATTCTCTAACAGCCAACCTAAGAGTGATGCAGAGATAAACTAAATAGGTGCAAGATTCGAATTCAAGAATTAAAGATTTCATTGCAATGAATCATTGCTTAGCAACGATATTTGAAAACTAGCTAGTAAAAAGCGATAGTGATAGCAATATATTGTCGATTAAAATTCTTTGAGCTAAGTAACATTCATGTGTATTTAAATAACTCAGACTGTGAATGCTGACATTTAAATGTAAGTATCTGGTAATGGTTAACATTTACCCTTACCTTATTACGTAGTCATAACTGGCAGTAAACTTGTTAAATTAAGAACTATAATATACATATTTTAAACCAATACTTAAATGTTAGTAGGTAATACAGCAAACATTCGACAGACCATTCCAAAAATCTTCATAAAACCAAACGAGCACATCAAAAACACACAAAACAGATTCACCAGTCTCTCTCATTCCTTTCAGAAGACGCACACAAATCCCTCAGGCCTATAACGATGCACACATGACCCCATCACTCACGTCCTTAATCCATCAAGCAATTCATTCACAATCATTCAGATACGTAACTCATAAAAACCAGTAAAATGGCTGCACGTTCGTAAATCAACGGCTGTAAATTTCAATTTTATTCGACAATTAAACCGGCGGGCTTTCTCGCCGGCAGTAAATACGCGTAAATACACGTAAATAGTCGTAAATACGCATTATCGTTAAAACGTCACTGTAGCTGTAAATCTAACTGAATGGCAACGCCGCTGTCTTGGGCTGCCATGGATTATGCAAATGATTGCTTACCAGATTGTGCCTATGTCTTTGAGGCATCTGAGAGGATTCTATACTGTTTTTTGGACATTGATGACAAAAAGGAACTTAGAACGGAATTCTACCAACCAAGATGCAAGAAAATAATTTGGCAATTTTTAAGTAGTATTTTGTTTAAAAACAGTAATAAAATACTGCTTTAAATTGACTTAAAGTATTAATAAACATATATAGAAAACTTTCTCAAAATAAATTATTAAATACAATTGACTGCTTAATAAATAGGTCTATCGTATACTTGTAAAAAAAATCGAACATAGTCTAATGACGACGTTTACCTACAATTTCAAGGCAAGTGATTGTTGATTTTAAACACCAAAGACCGTGTTCTGAACTAAAGTACGATATGTGCTGTATATAATAAAAGCTTGTAAAAATAAAGCTCGTTGTCTATATCTAATCTATGGACAAGACTACGAGAGTATCTGGCTACAGACTACACTGTTTGTAGATGGCCAGAACGTAACGCCGGCCATTAGATTCTGTTCAATCAATATGTTGTTGCCAAATGTTTGGCTATTCTACCTTATAGTAAAATCATTGAATTTATAAGTAACTGCCATTTAAATTCCTTCAACAAATAAACAAGAGGAAGTAATCTACATCTCTTGTAAATCTGTTAAAGATCCAACTGACGAAAACGATTACATTCCAATATGAATAAATATTTGCAGCTTTTAAATCTTCTTTGCCCAAATCCTACAAACTCCAAAAGAACTAAATTTAACTAACTGCAAGCATCAAGTATGTTTTGACGGTACATTTCCTAAAAAACAAGAAAAATGCTTGTCACCAAGTACCTTGATACTAGGTACTTGACTTTTAGACATTATGTTAATTAAAAGTTCGTTTACATAATTTTAATGTTTAGCTAGTTTAATATCATCGACTATATTGTTTTTGGCCTTTCTACGCTGCGTGAGTTCTCTTTCGATATCCATTCTGTAATGACTCCGTGTCTCTGGTGATTACGTCACCACGTAGAAAATAAATGCTTTACCAAAATTCCCAAATAGTCTATATTAAAATTATCGTATTATTATAGTATATCAATATACTGTGAGTTTGATATAAGTACTCTTATATCCAACAAGAGCCTACAAATTGTTTTCACTTCATAAATAAATAATTCATGTTCGTTTCTTACATTTTATTCTTTGCTACCTTTATATCATAATGCTTTTGCTTTTACACAGCATTGACTTTCATGGGCTGCGAGGAACAACGTGGTAGCTTGTATCTTTTTGTCTTTCGACGAGAATCGAATTACAATGTTTTTCTCATTAATTATAGATGTGCAAAGACATAAAATCGGATATCTAATGTGTAAACCCAAGTTAAACAGCGGCTAGGCCCATTTGCAGTTATTTATTAGACATTAGTGGACATTTTGATTTGTTGTCTCGCTTGAATTTGTAATAGGTATAATTTTGTGTTTCAAGTTAAATATTAATATTACAATGCCACTAAGCTTATAATATACTATTACTAGCGGCACGCACCGGCCGGCTGATTCTCTTAGAAACAGCAATCGCAAACTGACAGTTGTAAGCTCGGTGACGGAACACACGATTGCTAAACGTCAAAAAGGCTCGGTTTTCGCTATTACGGAATACCGATTTTAAATCTGACAGCCAGATTTTGCTCCGTTTTCGCGGTCGCTCGGTTTTCGCTCTTACGGAATACCCCTGTCGGTCCGCACGGGTGGACATTTATTTAGTTTTCGTAGGAATCTCGTATTTTTTCCATAAAATATAACCTATGCTACCCGCTGATAATGTAGCTTTCTAATGGTAAAAGAATTTAAAAAATCGGTCAAATAGTTTTTAAGTTAAATCATAAAGTTTTTTTATACTACCAAGGAGGCAAACAAGCATCAGGTCCACCTGATGGGAAGTAGTTACCGTAGCCTATGGACGCTTGTAACACCAGGGGTATCACTCGCGCGTTGCCGATCCTTTAGAAACCTAATAATAATTGTTAATTGTCTATGTCCAGCTGTAGGCATCTGTCAAATCATATGATGTTACTAGTTTGAAGTACACTTAGCCAATCTGAATAGTGTGAGAATAGCGTGAAATATAAAATGCTTTAGTACCTGCTGATAAGTAAACGATAGTTTTATAAATATTGCTCCGTCATTACAGACTTACACAGAAATCTGAAGAATTATCTCGGTTTTATAGAAATAATATAACTTTATACGGTACACGGTTTAAAAACCATGTGTGCTGTTCTCGATGCCGATGTGTCATTTAAGAATGTTGCTCTTACATAATTATTCAGTCAAAAAGATACATGAATCGTGAAAGGTAGTTTTTCGTCGGTACCTACTCTACATTTAAAAAAGGTGAATTTATTGCTTGCATTAATCGATACCAACAAAAGAAACCATTTCATTACATCAGCTGTTGCCTTACAATTAAATACAACACATGAAGATAAAACTACTTTAAAATGTAGTTCCGCACATGTTACCATATAAAATACGTTTCCTCTGAGCAATTGCTCGTTAATCGTATCTTAAACGTATTAATTCACATTAAGTACGGGAAATGAACGATTACTTGAAGTAATAAAGATACTACGTCTCATTTAAATGTAACAAATTTGAGGATATTATACGAAGGCTTACCTGTTGGTCTTAATAGCGATCCTTGAAGGACACCTTATATCAGTAAATGACGTATTTCTGCTGAAAACGAAGTTAGTCTTTTCTTTTTTAAAAGACAACTCCCACACTAGAGAACAAGCCCTGAGTCGCGGAAAACACTCAGGGCTTTCACAAATCACACCCAGGCTCGGAAAAAACTTTTATGATTAACACATTTTTTTTCCCGTGTGGAAGTCCCACAGTTGGTGGTCACTAATCATTAGCCCAACAAGTCAAACAGTGTACGGCTTCTCGCAATTATATATTTGTTAAAAGCAACTAAAGGTACTATCATAAAACGTCTTAAATTTAACACACCTTACAATTTTTTTAATACAATTCTAATAAATTCATATCACTTGGTAACCCTACAATGTCACGACAGACAAAGGTGGCAAAACACTTGACAATCAAATTAGCAGCACTAAATATGTCTTGAGTTGTAATTTCCTTAACGTTTTCGTTCAATTAAATGTCTCAACTTAAGGTGATACCATTGTTAAATATTATCATAAATTTCCACGACAGTACACAGGTTAATAAAAGTAAAGAATGAAGTAAACTAGTAAAGATATTTACTCTACATGGACAATAGTAGAAGTAAAATAGTGACTCTTCAGTCGCATATTTTTTACATCTTGGGTGGCAAACAAGCATACGGCCCGCCGATGCTAAGCAGTTACCGTAGCCTATGGGCTCTTGGAATACCTTGCTCATCCATTTTTTACACCTGGGCTTTAAGATGGAGTATCCCTGGGATAAGAAAACGTTGTTTTTCAAAACGCATCCCTAAATGAGCGCTGAAGACCTGTAGTCACACATTGGAACACAACTATACCGCTTTGTATAGTTATTTGGCTGTGGTCTTCTGTAATGTGGTTCCTTCCTCAATAGGGCTTACTCGCTTGTCTGGTACTCTTAAAGTTTTACTGATGAGAATTATTGTGATTTTGTTGGCTTATATAATTTGTTAAGTATAACATGATTAGCTACTGTTTTTTTATGTTGTTAAACAAATTTCTGAATTTATGGTTAATATTACCCTGAGTTCTGAATTTTCATTTTCTTTATTAGTTACTAAGCAATTGGTTTACTAACATGTTGTACTAACACTTGTGTTATCATTGTTACAGCCTACAAAGGAAACCGTAGCTACAAACACTGGCCAACCAGTTTAGTAGCTTTCTCTCTCCACCTGGACGTTGGCAGAATCGTCTGTATACCAATACGGTTTGAGCCAAAATATTAAAAAAAAGCAATTGGTTCTTTTCAATATTTCCTATAGTAAATTGGCCGAAAATTTGGCTAAATACTCTTCTGCACTACATTGTATCAAGGTGTGTTAACACAGGATAGATTTGCAGCGTTTCAACTAACGCTGTAACAAAAACTTACGTCTTACATCTCTTCTCTTTTGGCGGAAACTTTAATCCTTTGTCAAAACAGCCAGGAACCATAGCGAACACTAAAAATGTTTACATTTGTTACGATGTTGCAACACATGGCAACAATATAACAAGATCAGCAACACATGTGAACAAAACAAATGTTATGATAACAACGGCAAGTGTCAATCACCTTTTGATACCGGACTTTGATTGATTTTTAGTTACAGTGAAGGCTGGTTCACGTCTAGACGTCGCTTCACATAATTTATCTCCACGATAGGTTCACGAGATGAAAACGGTACTTTCAATTCGCGAATTTAATATGAATTGAAAGAGATCGAATGGGCTTTCAAAATGTATTTCATCACACATTTGGATAGTGCAATGGTGGTGGTGAATGTTTTTATGTGGAAAAATAAAGCACGAAAAATATGCACTACTTACTACGTACTATCCATTGATAGATATATGGAAAACTCTTTAGTACACCAATTACATTTTAATAATAGCAACCCATATACGTCCCACTGGTGGGCACGGGTCTCTTGTCCTCTATCAAGAGAGAGAGAGAGGGTTTAGGCCTTAATTCACACACGCTGGACTAATGCGGGTTGGTGAATCAAACATGTCTTTAGAATTTCTTTTAAGACATGTGGGTTTCCTCACAATGTTTTCCTTCACCGTTAGCAGATGGCGAATCATCTGATTAGTACATATAGTTTCCACAAAGTTAAATTCACATTGGTACTGCCCGGGATCGAACTCGCATCTCTTGCGTGCAAGTCGGTTACTTTCCCATTCGGCCACAATTTTTTTTTAAATTACATTTTGCTATTCAACAATTCGGTGAACTATCCAAATCTATACCTGAATAAAATCACTTAACCTTATTTTAGTAACTATACTATACCTTTAACCTATTGTTCGTACCCACTCATACAAATATAGCATCTATAATAATGCCACACTATGACATATAGGCAGTATAGTAGAGATACAAAGGTGTATAGCCTTAGATATATTATCTGTGTACGTCATATTCGTTATACAAACGGTATCCCATTACGTTGGTGTCACACAACAAATCACCGGCATTGTCCATTGATCCGGGGGGTGAACCGGGTGAATGCAAACTTGGAGTAACAAGCGTCTTAGAGACGACGAGATGTTGCCTTAGTAAGGAGACGGCTCTTCCAATATATTATGTTCAGTTATTTATAGTAAATACATATCATGTTCTTCTTTATTGTATTATAAATAAATGTTAACGAGACGTCGCAAAGTTTAACAGAGGCATTAATAGAATAGAATAGAATATTTTTTATTTGCTAAGAAACACGGTTACAATGGTTACAATTATCACTTTAGATTTTAGCCAGTTTACACTAGGAAAATAAATACTAGATAAGTACATACGAAACGTTAGTCCTTATAAAAACTATGGAGTTGATATTATTTTAAATAGAGGGAGAAACCCACCTGAGGGAGACATCTTATAGAACCACAACTACACACAGTGCTTTGTTCCTCTGAGCGAATATCTAGATAATCATGTAACTTTTTTTTTAAGTCTTCCAGTTTTACCGATATGTAACTCTGGTGTTCTAAATTTTAGAATTGTCAATATCTTATTATGTGCATTTAGAGTGTGATTTTAAACAAAGCTTGATATTCAGAATCATAAGTAGATAGGTAGATAAAGTTAGCTAAAAGGTGTCGACCAAACGTTAGTTTAAAAACAAATAGAATGTTGTGAAGCATGTTCCATACTAGTGTTGAGGCGGCGCTTGTTAGAGGTGCAGTAACAAGTGACGGGTGTCGGCAGCAGCGCTAGCGCAGCGGCGACTGTCGATACTCACTGTTTGATTGAAATCTCCAGCGCCTCGCCTTGAGCCGTCTCACGCAAATCTACAATATCTCCTATATTATTGTTCTCAGATATCTTTATTTGTTCCACTAGGTGCTTATTACAAGATTAATAACTTCATCGTTCGAAGGTTATATTGTCATATTTTCTTATATTATACTATCTAGTATGACACGCACCAGGGAGAAAACTAAACTAAGCTAATTTTAGTTTGGATAGGTACCTATTTGAAGTTCAAATAGACCATAATTTATTAAAAAATCCATTATTTTTATTGATAACACATTGAAAATTACATTAAATTACCACACTGGTTTGCTGGTAAAAAACTCAATCTTGAGTTAAGCTCGCCTTTGTACATGTTATATTTATATGCATTCGTTTCTATGTTATTGTGTACAATAAAGAATTTAAAATTAGTTGACAAACAGAGGATAAAAACGTAGGTACCCATTTAACTGTTTAGTCTTTGCCTTAAAGGAATATAGATTTTGAACTGAAAATAGTCATTAGATATAGTGTTTATTGGAGTAACAACTATGTTAATCCAAAAATGCAATTCACATCATATACCTAAGAACAATCGAGTATAATGGCTCTAGTCTAGCGAATTGGCAGTACGAAAAAAAACCTGGCATTTGTTTTTATGACGTTCATAAGTATAATGTATTTGATCTAAAGGAATGAGTTTGACTTTGACCAATCCATATCAGACACTATAAAATAAATTGTCCAATGACTCACAATCAAACATATTTCATGACACCTAAACATTTACAAAATCAAAAACCTTTGGACGAACACTTAAAATCAAGTGTTTCTTTCCTTAAAGACAAACAAACAAGCATTATCAGACAACGTTTCAGTTAACACCGCGATAAATTAGTCGAGAACAGGGGCGGCAGTAACTCAATCGACGGACAATCGCCGCTTGCGATATTTTTGTCGACGCGACCGTAAACATGTCTGCGATGGTCGCGACAACGCGCAGTTTTTGTGACGCAACGAGACAGTCGACAGATGTGACAGCGAACTAATGGGTTGCGGTCCGCGTGGGTATTTAGTTTGAGTGCTAAGTGTAAGAATTGTTTGCGGTAATGAGGTACATTCTAAATGGATGAGATTCTAATCTCGCTCTGAGCAAGATGCGCTCAATTATCAGTAAATGATCAGGTCTGGTTGATATAATTAAAATTAAGTGTGATGAATACAAGCTTATGTTATTACGCTACGGCAACGACTGTTGAAACGTTCTTGGCAAGATAGGATTTTTATTGTCACTAAAAAGCGTTGCCAAAATTGGAGGTTCCGTCTAATATGCAATAGAATTTCCAAACAAAAGTTCCTACAACTGTCTATTTCTTTTAAATTAAATTATTACAAATCTTTGTCGGCCAACATGTTACATTGGCCATCATAGGTGCTAGTTAACTTCGTATTTAACAATATTAGATATAGAGAATTGTAGTCTCAGTGGTTTTTTTTTTATATCACAATAAGGTTCAATAAAAATCAGCACCGTTTAATATTATAACTTTAATTTTAATACTCATACCAAAATAAACTTTATATAATTTTCTCTTATGGCTCACATGTTACATTTTTTATCGATCGACTGTTTAATTTTATATTATTACGCATAAAAAGTTATGAAGTAAAATATAAATAAATAACATAAGTTTACTTGTGCCAATATGGTCAACAGCTCAGCATGGTGTGAAGTACCAACATTTTTTGTTTATTATTTGTTTGTATTCAGTGATTTGCTCGTAAGTCTCTAGGCGCTGTTCTTTACGTTTCCTTACCGAAACTCACTGAACATTTTACAGCTATACAATTCTAGAAATTTCACTCGCAAATTTCACTAACAAGAAGTAAGAAACAAAAGTTGTAACTAAAAACCAACCAACACCTAAAACATAACTATGCAATTCTTTAATAGCACCTTCAACTTTACTAAGTTGGGTGATAAAAAACGCGAACTACCAAAACAGGCATCATTTGTTGGTAAATTACGTCATTTTGTGTCTACTAAAAAAAGAATTGTAAGGGGAAGTTAGTCACAAATCGTCGCTGTTGCTTTTACGTTTAGTTTCTTAGTAATCGTAGTGTTACACGCTCTGTCGAATGACTGCCGTAAATATCATTGATGTACGTTTATAGCTATCGTGTGTAAGCTGCTTGCGCCGAGGGATGAGGTGAAGCGGGCTATTTCTGGATTCAGTAAGCGAAAGAAGAGAAGATTTAAAGTTAGAGCCCTTTGGTTCGAACACCTTTGGTTTAATGATGGAGTATCACTGAGATAGGAAAATTATCAACCCAAATAAGTGCTGGAAACCTGTACTTAGACATAAGAACATAAGTACACCAGCATGTGTAGTTATTTGCCTATGGTCTTCTGTAAGGCTGAGGTCTTCCCCAGTCGTGCTTGCTCGCTGGTGCCTTTAAGTTTGAGGTGAAGGCCATAAGGATGACGTTATTATGGCGATTTATTTTCGATCTTAAGGTTTCCTGTAAGATATTGCTTTTAGCAATTGTCCATCGCTGTAAATGAATTATTAAAATAAATGTAACTTTGTAATTAAAGCTTGGTAATAATATTAATATCTTACGAATTACAATTTAAGTTCAAAAATAAATGGCTGTAAATATGTGATGGTACGTTTCTTGCTCTCAATATCGCGTCAGCTTATCACTGAGGCCGCACGTCCGCACAGCCGAAGCAAACATTTGCGCTTACAAAATAAACACTAATATATTTTGTAGGTAATTGTATTAAATGCGACTTTATTGTTCTGTTACATTCATTCTTTCAGGCGTCTCGGCGCCCCGTTGTATTTTTGATATCAACTCGTAAAATGTGTTCGTTAACGATTAATGTTTAGTTGCCCAGTTCGTGGAATTATTTGAAGATTTGACAACGGTTCGTACAAGTAGTCTATAAGTACAATAACTATCGAAAGAAGAAAGAAAGAAATAACATTTATTTTGCTGAACAAAAGACACATTATAATAAAAAAGACGACAGGAAATTATAGCAACATTAGGTAGGTACATACCTAGTAATAAATTAAAATACTTACAGAAAATAAAACGACAAACAAAAGTAATACATTTTTCCTTATTTGCTCCAGTGTACCATGTGTCTCTGTGCACAAAATAGGTATCCAGCTCATCTATCGCAACTGGGAGCTAAAGCTACTAACCTAGTGATAGGGTTTTATCCAGGCGTTTTGGACTTTGCACGTAATATTTGCCCGATAAATGTCCAAAACGCCCAGATAGAAACCCATCACTATACTAATCCTAACTTGAGAGCTGTAGGGCCTGAACAGAACACAACAAATTTATTATGAAGATACGTAACATACACACACTATATACTTATTTTATGTGACACATACATTTAGGCATATGTCCAGCAACGGACTGGAACAGGGTGATTGATTGATTGATATATTTATTATTCAAATATATTTACAAACTATTCAGCAGTAGATACCTATCTGTCTAAAGACTACAACAGACATGCGATTTGCGTTTCAGTCGCCATTAAGAAGCTAAATGCTGCGACCAAACATTCCATACCGTACACTTAAAAACGCCAAACACGGTGATTAAGTCTCTTTTCAAAAGCTCACAGCGACGAATGCTACCCTCCGCATTATACCTTAGGTTGCTGGTCGCATCGTGTTGGTTCGATTATTACGAAGAGATCTGCGACCGAACGCAGAGAATCGCCAAAACGCGATGCAGCATTGAAAAAAACATTGATCGTCGATTCTGAAAGTAGCATGTCTTATGTCTGCTTGAAGCCTAAACTGACACTATAATATTATACTGACGATTCAAAAAACATAAAATGTACTACAAATAAATGGGTACTTAAATATTTTTCATATAGGTTATAAGTTTTTTTTTTTTTATACTACCAAGGTGGCAAACAAGCATACGGCCCGCCTGATGGTAAGCAGTTACCGTAGCCTATGGACGTTTGCAACACCAGGGGTGTAACTCACGCGTTGCCGACCCTTTAAAAACCTTATTCCTTTCTTCAAGAACCCCATGCTATAGTCTCTTGAGAAAACCTCGGCAGGGGTCATTCCACAACCTAATCGTACGTACCTACTTATAAATATGAAATACCATCCGTGTACACGATATTATAACGTTATACTGAACCTACTGATATGAGAAAACTTGATGTTATTACCTAAACATTTTTCTTTTGATGATTCTTTTGATTTATTATACGTTTGTTTGTGCACCTTCAAGCGTCAAATTTGCTTTGCGACAGTCGCTTCGTGATTGCCGTTATATTGGCATGAGCATTTTTAAGATTATATTCTGTTTTAAAATCTTATAATATTTATTTTTTATTTTTCTTATCGTAAGTGGTCAAACCTGATGATAATTATTTAAGTGGACCATATTTAGGACTCCATCTAAAAACTGTTAAAAGTCGAAACCGACTTTTAACGTGCCCTCCGAAGCACGGAGACGCTCAGATTAAATATCACTATGCGGTCACCCATCTGTAAGGTTGCCGCGCCTTTGGTAGCTTATCCCGCTAATCGTTTACCAAACAGCGAGTGCACCTGGCTATGAGCGCCTCTACATTTAATTAACTAAACTTCTAGAAACAATTTTTCATTTCTATACATGTCAATTCTTTGTAGTCTCGAAGATTAATTTCTATGCACAATGACATGAAGCTTCCATTTACAAAACGACGTTAGTCATGCGACAGTCTTACCACACGTGTCATCGCAGTACGGAGGTCTTATTACAAAAACGAACAGATGGGTAAAACTGCTACCGAGGAGATCCATCTATAGATAAGCATATATGGCCGCGGAGCACGGGGTCCCGATTGGCTGATATCACTTGTTTGTACTTATAACATCCAATAAAGAACAGAAATTTAAATGTCCACAACTTTGTAAGATTGTTATCATCTAGTTGCAGTTTAACGCTTTGCCTTGTTTGTGTTTAAATTATAAAAGTTTTCATTGAAATTTATTTATTTTAGTCACGTCACGCGGTGTCTTCAGGGTATAAAATCAATGATAAAGAAGTATTATTAGCATTTTGAAGGACAGTGAACGCCTATAGACGTCATGACAATAAAACATCTGTTGTGTCTACGTTACTGTCCGTGAAAGTGTTAACTAGATGTTGCCCGCGTCTCCGCCCGCGTGGATGTTGGTTATCGCAATAAAAAGCCTATTTGCAATTCCAGGCTGATCTCTCTATGCTAAATTTCATCCAGATCCGTTCAGTAGGTTTTACGTGAAAGAGTAACAAACATCCATTCATGCATTAATCCCCAAAAACGGACGGAATACGGGGAATGGATTGATGTTTATACAATAAACTATGTACGTGTGTTATAAATGAATTTTAAAAACGCTCGAGATTGGCAATCCCTCTTAATAGACTAGATTATAGCGAGTTTTGATTGTATCAATAAATACATTATAGATTTATTTAGCAATATAATAATATATAGTATGTTTTAATTATTATTTATTTAGACGCAAAGTGTAGAAAATAGAATATCGTCAAATATTATTTATATAAATACAATTATACAAACTACATATACTAAATACTTATTTATAAATAAATACAGACTTATACATATATACTATATATACAATACTATGTAGGTATAACATGTTACTGATGTGATGATGATGCCAGCTTGTCGAAGAGGAGGTCTCGAACTTTTGTTATTATGCTCGCCAAAATACCTGACATAAAGTTTTGCTGTCGGACAGGACGATATAAAACTGCCATTATTTAACAAACAGTGTGAATAAACCGTTAACTACAAACACATTTAGTTAAGATACCGACACATATTATTTAACTCGTAAAGTTCTCCCTTCACCTTACAGAACATCGGTAACGATCGATGCAACTAATAAATCTGATACGTTTCAATTTATTGATGTTGCTGCGCTATAATTACGCAGTTGCGTGATTGATGCGATCTTTCAAGCCGATCGTTATTTATACTGAACTAGATTTTGATCATGGCCTCGCCTGTGTAATATAAAACATTTTTATTACCCCATCTATCTACTATCCAATCAAAATTATCACAGCAACAAAATCTGAATACATCGTCTGTTTAAATCTTATTCTACATTTGGTTTTTTGGTTAAGCTAAGTCTGGCAGTGGTGAGACATCATTCAAGCAAAACAGCCGCACAGTGTTGTGTTCCTATTGTGACTATTGTGAGTAGACGTCGTTTAGGGATGCGTTTTAAAAATAATGTCTTCTTATCTTAGAGTTACCCATAATACCAAACTTTGATATTACAGTATTGCAAAAATTAGATTACTTGGGTCGGTGATGCTAGACTGAGCTTTTACGAGTTCATCTCAGCCAAAAAACGTCCACTGCTGGACATAGGCCTCCTCCAAGGTTTTCCACAACTCTCGATCCTGAGCCGACCTTGTCCATCAGTTGCTCGCAACCTTTGCCATTGCCACTTAATGGAGGCAATTCTTCGAGCTATGTCGGTTACTTTGGTTCTCCTACGGATCTCCTCATTTCTGATTCGAACTCGCAGGGAAACTTCAAGCATAGCTCTCTCGATTGCTCGTTGGGTGACTTAGAGCCTTCGCACGAGGCCCATAGTGAACGACCACGTCTCAGATCCGTATGTAATCACTGACAACACACACTGGTCAAAGGCTTTACGAGTTACCACATCACTAAAAAGTGTTTTATTTAATAAGATGCGAAGTAAAGAAGCAATTCAGTCTTTTTGACACAGCTTAAGTCCCACTGATAAGTCATCATTACATTGTGGAACAAAGATCTGGGATATATTAAAACATGCATTGCAAAAGTACAATCCATCAACAATATTTGACTTAAATATATATTATTATGATACACATGAACTAAATAAATGTACAAATACAGGTCTGAGTAATTAACTGACAAGCAGATTGTTTCAGTAGCTTATAACTCTGTAAGTTACCGATATTTATACTGCGGTTATATCGATCCGTGATATGAATAGGCCGTCGCTTTGAATGGATTCGTATGAGCTGACTAGCAACGGGCTTTGATAAGAACATATTGCAAACACAAATCCTATTCCGAGACGAACGGATCATGCAATGCTTTAGATGTTAGAGAGGCCTTTGACATAGCATGCAGTTCCCATATTGGAGATGGTTCTGCTTAGTATTACTCAATTTCTTAGAATACTGCTTTAATGTTAAAAAGCATGTGAATGCTATATTTCAATACCATTTTCTTTAACTCTATCTATGTTTTTTACATTGCTGTAAGTTTCCTTAAAGTTATTTGGAACTAATACAATCTATTGCATTATCTGCTTCTTACTGAAATGTATTATTTTAGATTATTTATTTTAATTACCAATCACATTAAACATTACATAAAAGTATCACTTAAGCTTCCGGAGCTTGTGTGTGGCACATTACAATTTCTGACGTTATTATAATAATTTTTAGTAGAAGGTAGCGTAGAAAGTCTTCCTTATATAAGTACAAATAAAAGCATTCCATTGTTAATTAATAAAACTAACAAATCAAATCATATTGCTTACAAATCATCATTCCATCATCATAACATATTCACAATTTCGACAAAAAATATGACTTTAGATGCGCTGGTGCCTTATGGATACTAACTAATCAGTCACCAACATTACAGTCTATTCATCATCTTGGCTGTAATAGGTAAAAACTTAAAAGTCTGATATCCACCCTTCCAGCTATCATCTGAATATTAAATTTTAAACTGTCACCAAAAGCTGTCTCTGTCAAACTTTTTCTATTAAATTTTTCATTACGATTTGACAGGACATTCATAATGTTCCGACATTGATGAATGGCCCGCCGTGTCACGCACTGTGAGTGACCCGCTTAATGACATTTGTGTCGTACATACTTTTGATGTGTAAATAAATCTATTTGGAACTGCCGGTTTAAAGGTTAAGAAACGGTTAATTCTGTTGACGAAAGGATGGGTTACTACATCAGGATAAAGTTATTTAAACATTTGAACAATCAACAGTAATGTACTGACAGGTTAAGTCTTCGTTTATTTTTAAATCAATAAAATAATAGTTTTCAACAACTAGATTTTACTTAATTATCTACGAATTTACCTCATCCCTACTAATATTATAAATGTGAACGTAACTTTGTTTGTTTGTTTGTTAGCTTTTCACGACTTAACGGCTGAATGGATCTTGATGTTTAGTATCTAGAACATAGGGAGCTTTTAACCGCTATTACGGACGTCCACGCGAGCAGAGCCACGGGCATCAGCTAGTTTTAAATAAGTTAAGATATACAATATATATATATAAGCAATATATGAAATCAATACGACTCGATACAATTTATATCTCGCAGGAAATTGCAAATCCCAGCGCGATCACCAAATTGCATCGCAATAATATTGCACTTAGAATTAGGTCGGCTCAGAATCAAGAGTTGTGTAAATCCTAGGAGGAGGCCTATGTCCAGCAGTGGACATCTTTTGGCTAAGATGATGATGAATATTGCACTTGATTGCTGTTCGTGTTATTATTTGCTGTTGCAAAGATACGCAGTTAATAATTTCTTTCCTAGAACAACATGGAAATAATAAATCAACATCTTTACATTATGATTGTAAAAAGTAAAATATTCAGCGTAGTAAGAATACTGCGCATAGCTAACGCCGTGTAACGCAATGTAGATAATTAGCGTTGTCTACAAATCATGTATTTACTACATTATACGGTGTATTTTACATATAACTGCATCTGTAATAATAATAATTCTATAGAATAGGTTAGGGTATTCAGCACAGAACAGAAAGAAAGAGGCTCTCGTTTCTGTGGGTTTTATAGGGTCTGGATTGCAAAGTCCCGATTAGGTATTTAATTTCAGATAGTACCTGTAACCTAATTACTAATATAACTGCTAATTTTATAATAATACTAATTCTATAGAATGGGTTAGGGTTTCAACACAAAATAGAAATAAAGAGGGTCCCTTTTTTGTTGGTGTCAAGGTCAGAAACTCCCGATTAGGTATTTAATTTCGAATAGTATCTGTAACTTCATTACTAATCAGTAATCACATTTAATTGTCAATGATAGCATACGGCCCGCCTAATGTTAAGCAGTTACCGTAGCCTATGGACGCTTGCAATACCAGAGGTATCACTTGCGTGTTACCGACCCAATTTTTGCACCAGGGCTTTAGGATGGAATATCCCTGGGATAGGAAAACGTTTCTTTCAATACGCCTAAATGAGTGCTGGGGACCTGTATTAATACTGTCAAAAACTACTGATCGGATTTGGATGAAATTTGGCATAGAGATAGATTATAATCTGGTATAGCGAATGGCTACTTTTTATGGCGATAACCGACATCCACGCGGGCAGTGCCACGGGCAACAACTAGTAATAATATATATTTAAAATAAATTGTTTTTCTTTCTTTCTTTCTTTCTTTTGTATAATGCATAAATGTCCAAGACTTCTGTATTTATTTTTTTATTTTATTTATTTAAAAAGACAACTCCCGTACTAGAGAACAAGCTCTGTGTCGCGGCTCTTTGTGGGTCACACAAAGTATTGTCCTGTGTGGGAATCGAACCCACAACCTCGTGCACTGCAGGCGCATACTGCGGCCACTGGACCACGAAGGCAGTCAAAATGAAAAAAAAAAAAAAGTATGTTTGTGTATTCTTTTTTTCTGTATGTTTGTGTGGTCGGTGGATAGACTTATTATGATAAATCTAGCAAACACAACTACACTGCTATGTGTAGTTATTTGGCTGTGGTCTTCTGTAAGGTGGAGGTCCTTCCCCAGTCGGGCTTGCTCGCTAGTGTACTTACATTATCGGCATGTTTACAGATAATAATGATAATTAATTACAACACGACAGGACAATAAAGTACAATATAAAATATTGCCAACAATAAAAACTGTTGATAAATGTGACATTTAATTTATAATCACAACGGTCTCTCCTTGTTCGCGTCATCTTGTTAATGTTGAATAACTAATCATTATGGTTAATTATTTCATTATAAACATTAACAATCGAGTTAATGAGATCGGTTTATTGAAGGTAATATATATAATATGATGTGTAAACTTAACGCAACTACAAGAATAAGTTGATACAAAAATGCACTGTTTATTTATTGTCTGGCCTGTTGGTCTAGTGGTTAGTGACTCTGACTGCTACGCCGGAGGTCGTGGGTTCGATTCCCACCCAGGACAAATCTTAGTGTGATGAGCACAAATGTTTTGTGTCTGGGTGTAATTTATCTATAATACTAGCTGTTGCCCGCGGCTCCGCCCGCGTGGCTGTCGGTTATCGCTGTAAAAAGTTGCCTATGTAATATTCCAGACTATAATCTATATCTGTGCCAAATTTAATCCAGATCCGTTCAGTAGTTTTTACGTGAAAGAGTAACAAACATCCATCCATCCATACTTACGAACTTTCACGTTTATTATAAAAGTAGGATGTATGTATATAGAAATATATAAGTATGTTTATCAGTTGTCTGGTTGCCATACAGGCTCTGCCCAGTTTGGGACTAGATGGCGGTGTGTGAATTGTCCCAAAATTTTATTATTATTATTGTCATACAGAATTTAGAATACTGCTTTAATGTTAAAAAGCATGTGAATGCTATATTTCAATACCATTTTCTTTAACTCTATCTATGTTTTTTACATTGCTGTAAGTTTCCTTAAAGTTATTTGGAACTAATACAATCTATTGCATTATCTGCTTCTTACTGAAATGTATTATTTTAGATTATTTATTTTAATTACCAATCACATTAAACATTACATAAAAGTATCACTTAAGCTTCCGGAGCTTGTGTGTGGCACATTACAATTTCTGACGTTATTATAATAATTTTTAGTAGAAGGTAGCGTAGAAAGTCTTCCTTATATAAGTACAAATAAAAGCATTCCATTGTTAATTAATAAAACTAACAAATCAAATCATATTGCTTACAAATCATCATTCCATCATCATAACATATTCACAATTTCGACAAAAAATATGACTTTAGATGCGCTGGTGCCTTATGGATACTAACTAATCAGTCACCAACATTACAGTCTATTCATCATCTTGGCTGTAATAGGTAAAAACTTAAAAGTCTGATATCCACCCTTCCAGCTATCATCTGAATATTAAATTTTAAACTGTCACCAAAAGCTGTCTCTGTCAAACTTTTTCTATTAAATTTTTCATTACGATTTGACAGGACATTCATAATGTTCCGACATTGATGAATGGCCCGCCGTGTCACGCACTGTGAGTGACCCGCTTAATGACATTTGTGTCGTACATACTTTTGATGTGTAAATAAATCTATTTGGAACTGCCGGTTTAAAGGTTAAGAAACGGTTAATTCTGTTGACGAAAGGATGGGTTACTACATCAGGATAAAGTTATTTAAACATTTGAACAATCAACAGTAATGTACTGACAGGTTAAGTCTTCGTTTATTTTTAAATCAATAAAATAATAGTTTTCAACAACTAGATTTTACTTAATTATCTACGAATTTACCTCATCCCTACTAATATTATAAATGTGAACGTAACTTTGTTTGTTTGTTTGTTAGCTTTTCACGACTTAACGGCTGAATGGATCTTGATGTTTAGTATCTAGAACATAGGGAGCTTTTAACCGCTATTACGGACGTCCACGCGAGCAGAGCCACGGGCATCAGCTAGTTTTAAATAAGTTAAGATATACAATATATATATATAAGCAATATATGAAATCAATACGACTCGATACAATTTATATCTCGCAGGAAATTGCAAATCCCAGCGCGATCACCAAATTGCATCGCAATAATATTGCACTTAGAATTAGGTCGGCTCAGAATCAAGAGTTGTGTAAATCCTAGGAGGAGGCCTATGTCCAGCAGTGGACATCTTTTGGCTAAGATGATGATGAATATTGCACTTGATTGCTGTTCGTGTTATTATTTGCTGTTGCAAAGATACGCAGTTAATAATTTCTTTCCTAGAACAACATGGAAATAATAAATCAACATCTTTACATTATGATTGTAAAAAGTAAAATATTCAGCGTAGTAAGAATACTGCGCATAGCTAACGCCGTGTAACGCAATGTAGATAATTAGCGTTGTCTACAAATCATGTATTTACTACATTATACGGTGTATTTTACATATAACTGCATCTGTAATAATAATAATTCTATAGAATAGGTTAGGGTATTCAGCACAGAACAGAAAGAAAGAGGCTCTCGTTTCTGTGGGTTTTATAGGGTCTGGATTGCAAAGTCCCGATTAGGTATTTAATTTCAGATAGTACCTGTAACCTAATTACTAATATAACTGCTAATTTTATAATAATACTAATTCTATAGAATGGGTTAGGGTTTCAACACAAAATAGAAATAAAGAGGGTCCCTTTTTTGTTGGTGTCAAGGTCAGAAACTCCCGATTAGGTATTTAATTTCGAATAGTATCTGTAACTTCATTACTAATCAGTAATCACATTTAATTGTCAATGATAGCATACGGCCCGCCTAATGTTAAGCAGTTACCGTAGCCTATGGACGCTTGCAATACCAGAGGTATCACTTGCGTGTTACCGACCCAATTTTTGCACCAGGGCTTTAGGATGGAATATCCCTGGGATAGGAAAACGTTTCTTTCAATACGCCTAAATGAGTGCTGGGGACCTGTATTAATACTGTCAAAAACTACTGATCGGATTTGGATGAAATTTGGCATAGAGATAGATTATAATCTGGTATAGCGAATGGCTACTTTTTATGGCGATAACCGACATCCACGCGGGCAGTGCCACGGGCAACAACTAGTAATAATATATATTTAAAATAAATTGTTTTTCTTTCTTTCTTTCTTTCTTTTGTATAATGCATAAATGTCCAAGACTTCTGTATTTATTTTTTTATTTTATTTATTTAAAAAGACAACTCCCGTACTAGAGAACAAGCTCTGTGTCGCGGGGGACTTTACAAACATACATTTAACGGACACAAATTACACCCAAACTCAGAACAACTCTTTGTGGGTCACACAAAGTATTGTCCTGTGTGGGAATCGAACCCACAACCTCGTGCACTGCAGGCGCATACTGCGGCCACTGGACCACGAAGGCAGTCAAAATGAAAAAAAAAAAAAAGTATGTTTGTGTATTCTTTTTTTCTGTATGTTTGTGTGGTCGGTGGATAGACTTATTATGATAAATCTAGCAAACACAACTACACTGCTATGTGTAGTTATTTGGCTGTGGTCTTCTGTAAGGTGGAGGTCCTTCCCCAGTCGGGCTTGCTCGCTAGTGTACTTACATTATCGGCATGTTTACAGATAATAATGATAATTAATTACAACACGACAGGACAATAAAGTACAATATAAAATATTGCCAACAATAAAAACTGTTGATAAATGTGACATTTAATTTATAATCACAACGGTCTCTCCTTGTTCGCGTCATCTTGTTAATGTTGAATAACTAATCATTATGGTTAATTATTTCATTATAAACATTAACAATCGAGTTAATGAGATCGGTTTATTGAAGGTAATATATATAATATGATGTGTAAACTTAACGCAACTACAAGAATAAGTTGATACAAAAATGCACTGTTTATTTATTGTCTGGCCTGTTGGTCTAGTGGTTAGTGACTCTGACTGCTACGCCGGAGGTCGTGGGTTCGATTCCCACCCAGGACAAATCTTAGTGTGATGAGCACAAATGTTTTGTGTCTGGGTGTAATTTATCTATAATACTAGCTGTTGCCCGCGGCTCCGCCCGCGTGGCTGTCGGTTATCGCTGTAAAAAGTTGCCTATGTAATATTCCAGACTATAATCTATATCTGTGCCAAATTTAATCCAGATCCGTTCAGTAGTTTTTACGTGAAAGAGTAACAAACATCCATCCATCCATACTTACGAACTTTCACGTTTATTATAAAAGTAGGATGTATGTATATAGAAATATATAAGTATGTTTATCAGTTGTCTGGTTGCCATACAGGCTCTGCCCAGTTTGGGACTAGATGGCGGTGTGTGAATTGTCCCAAAATTTTATTATTATTATTGTCATACAGAATTGTAAAAGCCGGAAAAGTACCTAACCGATTTGAAGACATGAGGTGTAGTTGTTGGTGTTCTTGTGTGTAGGTCTCCAGCACTGACTTAGGAAACGTTTTGAAAGAAACGTTTTCGAGCCCCAGGAATCTTATATCTTATAAAATAGCACTGGTATGAATAAAATAGGTCGGTAAAACGCAAGTGATACATGATTGCAAGCGTCTATATGCTACGGTAAATGCTTAACATCAGGTGGATGCAGGTATGCATGTATGCCACCTAAGTAGTATAAAATTATTAGAAATAAAATATTTTTATTACATAGATGGCTCAGTAACTTAAGTGGTTATCTCTCTATTAACCAGTTGCTCTAGAAATGCACATACAAATGGTTACTTTGTGTCCGTTAATTGTATATTTGTAAAGTCTCCTACGACACTATACTTACCCTTGTGGGGGTGCTTTTAAACAGTGTAGGTACCTACATTACTCTTAATTTTTTCTGTCACTGCTTTTATTATATAGTAGCTGTTGCCCGCGGCTCCGCCCGCGTGAATATCGGTTATCGCTGTAAAAAGTAGCCTATGTGTCATTCCAGACCATAATCTATATCTGTGCCAAATTTCATCCAGATCCATTCAGTAGTTTTTACGTGAAAGAGTAACAAACATCCATCCATCCATCGGTCCAAACTTACAAACTTTCACGTTTATAATATTAGTATAGATTATGTATCTACGAGTGTGTTTCTAGGTTTATATAGTAATAGTTGCCTCCCGCGGCTTCGGCCGCTCGTACAATATGTGCTAGAATATGTGCTATTGCAGACTATTATCTATCTTTATTCTAAATTTCATCCAGATCCGTTTAGACGTGATTGAATGACAAATATCCATAATATCCATGTACCCCATACTTCAGCATTTATAATATTAGTATAGATATTAATATAAAGTCAATACAAGTAACAATATTGTATTGTTGACCCAATAACACAGAAAGGTAATCTTCATCAAACAGAGTTTGAAACACAATGTATTGTTCATAGAAAATCGATTGTCTCAATTGCTGTCGAATGCGACATCGCTCAATAGTTATTCATGTGTTACGCAATTACTCACGGATACATTGAGCTACTAATAACAAAATATTACTAAGATAATATTTGTTAACAAAGCTTTTATTGTGTAGATAGTTGGCTACTTACTGACTCACTATTTCTAAGAAAAGCACCTCTCTATTTTTCCCGGTGTAGCTTCTACGCCAGTTTTCATCCTTACAAAGTCTTTTCTGTTTAGGTTGTACCTTTTCAAAGTTAAATTTGTCAAAAATTCAGTTCTAGTACCAGGTTCATATATTATGTTTCTTTCATTGGCATAAAAAGCTTTGGGTCTAAGTTTTGATACAGCTGAGAATGAATGTTGAATAGTTATATTATTGTAGCAGTTTGAGTAAACATATAAATTATTATCGTGTCCCTAGTTAGTGTAAAGTTACCTACATTGAAGTAATGGTGTCGTTAAAATAAACATTTTTTTGTAAAAAGCTTATGAATGGATTATGAATAACTTGAGTTACCCATTCATGAGTGATCATGGGAATTGAATCCATTAATAGTTCCATATATTCATTATTATAGAATCTCTATCAACCTGTTTGATCCTCTCTCCGTCCAGTATTTCGAGACAGAATCATCTAACAATGTACTAATAGTTAATGTTCGACAACACTTTGGAGGGGGTTCATATTTGCTGCCAAGGCAAATATAATGATAATAACTAAGTTTATTATTTATCATTCTGATAGAGCGACTGGACTATCATAAATATTTAAAGCTCATCGTTTTCCTATCAGTATATTAATAAAACTACCCAGCCTGTCAAAAATAATTAGCATGCTTTCATAGCTCCATGTATCTATTGACAGTTCACAATAAAATGTCATAAATCAAGATGGCGTCCAACATGGCGGCGGTGACAGTTATCGCGTGTATTCGAACATTAAACTCATTGATATTTATTGCTCAATCCTTGCGTTCTAGCGTATGATTTATTGTTAATAGATTCTTCAGTTATTGTTATTTTATTTGTTTTCTGTTTAGTGTTTTATGAGTTTTGTGTGTTGATTTGTTAATTGTGGATGTGGTAACATTGATAAGATTGTGTTGCGTAATGAACTCGAGTTGACACCAAATAATTCCGACGATGAATAGTCAATTAATTAATAATGAGACGTTTGAACTAGGATGGGAAAGACAGACTTAGTTTTAAAAGTAGAGAGTATTTTTAGACTAATTATACAAAATCTTTATTTAAGTATATTAAATATTACAAACTTATTTATATCTCTCTGCAGGGCAAGGTCTTGTATTCTTAATCAAGACAGCTTAAAGGTGATCACGAATAGTGACCACCACACAAGATGGCTGATTAAACAGATATGCTCTTAGAATTTATCACACAACATAATCACTTGGCCTGCTGGTATAATGATAAGTGAGGTGTTGCCATAAAACAGACTATGCCTAATTTTAAATCCAATGAGTTTGAGTTGTTCCAAGATAATATATGTCCTGCTTGCTCTAATTCCTACACGTCAAAGGATGTTACAGACAATGCTAAACTCGTGACATCAATTCTAGGCCGATACAATGTGACATGTATTTTCATATAAGAAACAGAAGTTAATATCGCAAACGTAGTAAGTACGGTTCTTAAATGCATCTTCATATTTATAACACCAAAAAGACTAAACTAAACTTCCCAACACCCAAAATCAATATAAGAGTACATTAGTTGAAATGCGTCTCCACTCGGCGGTACGTGTGCCATAACATAATGCAATTCAAACATAACAGTCGTCACGAATGGCATCGAGGGCGTTTGTTTAACTTACTGTTATAGCGCCTGTAAACACATGTGGGGTTCGGTCACACTGACACCGTACAGCGATATAGAAACACAAGAGATTGGTACCCATGAGCTCAAGTAAGAACGATAGAAGCAGCTCAAGATTGACCTTAATGTGTATGAGGAAGCCTATTATCAATAGTGGACGTCATCAGGCTGAGATGATAAGGATGATAAAGCTCAATTAACAGCATACAATCTAGCTGATGGAAAGCAACTTATAAAAAGTTTCAATACTGGTATTGAAACTTTTTGACTGGTATTGAAAGCCATTGGTCGCAATAATTATATGTATATTTATTCTGATTCTACCAATACTAGTGGAAATTAAAAGAGTTTTATGCTTTGACCCAATGGTACAAAGTCAATACTTAGCTTGCCTAATAAGTAAACGGGGTGGTATAGAAAATATACCTAGATGAGACTCATGTTTACCTGTGTCGCTCCTTATTTTATATCTCACATAAACTCCAGAGACTTGATCGAAGAAATTCACCCAGTGTATAAAATGACTAAACTAAAATTTATTCAAACAGTCACATCAATCCGTAACACAGAATTACGGACCGACGCTGAGAAAGACAAACAAACACATTCTTAATAAGGATAAATAATAAGATTAATTTGCACCAATGATTACTTCAATTGGCGATAAAAACAGTAGCTCTTTACATCTAAATAAAATACAAAATGCTGCCAAAATACAAAAAAGAAAGTAAATGATACAAATAACAGGCGCCGCACAAACGCGAATTGCTCCCTTAAAATACATCGCGTAATGGTTCGGCTGTAAAAGTCAATACATAAGAGTTGAGTGGTCATAAGATTTTATGAGCCCCATTAGCTGCGAGTAAGCGCCGCGTAAATTCTTATAACATGGGTAAGTATTCAAAATATGAAAGACGCCGGGAGATAGGAGAGCTCCTTGAAGGACCCCGCATTGTGAACAGAATGTTTCAACTTTGAATGGGTTTGATATCAGGGGAGTAAGGGGCAGACAGAGATATATACCACCCTTTAGATATGTTACGGTAATATGGTCCTATATGGTATAGAGCAAGCCTCTTACTGAGCATAATTACGAATACTAATACCCGACCGGGGGATCGAACTTAGGACCTCGGCCCGGCAGTCATAGTTATTATGCCCAACAAGGCAGTATAAATATTATATTTCTAAGCCTTATCTTTATATATATATTTCTTGTGTGCGTGTGTATGTCACTGAAATCCTCCTAGACGGCTGGAAAGATTTTGATAAAATTTTGTGTGTGTGTTCGGGTAGGGCCCTGGATGGTTTAGATTCACAATAATTGTACCCGGTAGGTGGCGCTGCTATCGGTATTTCAGCTTTGTCAGGCAGGACGACATCTGCCAGATCCACTAGTATATTTATATAATATTTAACGTTTTAGGTACCTATTCCATGATTTTGATGAGAGACATGCTAAAAGTATATTATACACATGGAACGGTTTGTACAGTATTATTCAGATTTCTTTCATCTTCTTTTTCTCTTTTCTTTCTTGTGTTTCTTCTAGACATTAAATATAACTAGCTTTCATCAATACCAACCACAAAACACAATGTTTTCTGTGATACCAACCCACCTTCACTAACCATTCCAAATATTATCACTCAATAACATACATGGACTAAAATACCTAATGAAATTAACACCAAAGTGACATGGCACACACAGGGCCGCGACAAGTAAAAAAGAGTAAAATAATAACCCTGCCGTTGCCGACGCTCGGTCGCAAATTGCCCGGCGAACAGCGAGCTGTCAGTTGTCAGTTGTCAGCGGTGTCAGACTGTCAGCCGCGCTGACACCCAGTGGGCGTCCACCGCGGATTTACATAAAAGTGGTAAGTGACAATTAAAAAAGCTTGTCGTATCGTGAATTCGAATTTGGTACTGTCGAATAATTCAGTAATGCAAAATGATTTTGTAATAATAAAGATTGGAGATTGGAGAAAACTATGATGTGTAAACCTTTGTTCGAGTGCGGTGATTCAAGTATTCTGCAGCTTTTAAATATACATACATATATATCATCCCGCCCGTCACCTACTAGGGTAGGCAAAGACTATAGTACGCCAATTACTTCGATCCAAACATAGTTCCTTCGCTTCCTCCTCTACATTCATCAACCTCTTCATGCATGAATGAATGAATGAATGTCGATTCTGGGTACTTTATATTTGACCCAAATATAGTAAAGTATAAAATAGCTTTTTGCACAAAGGTTGGTATAAAAACACAGTCTCAGCTATGTAACCCTACTGCCGACTAATGTAATAAGATAATTATTTACAGGTATACTAAACAGTGGTAATTGGAACAGCGAAATATTACGCTGTTGCCCGCGGCTCCGCCCGCGTGGATGTCGGTTAACGCTGTAAAAAGTAGCCTATGTGTTATTCCAGACCATAATCTATCTCTGTGCTAAATTTTATCTAGATCCGTTCAGTAGTTTTTACGTGAAAGCGTAATAAACATCCATCCATCCATCCATTCTTACAAACTTTCGCATTTATAATATTAGTAGGATAATTGTTTATTTTACTCTTGATAATGCTGATACGATAAAGATACGAGTTTAGTTTGGTGAAGCATATTATAACAGTATAGGATCTTCTGGAAATCTATACGTAGGTACCCATTTACTACAAAATATCAACAAAATAAAAAAAGACGTGTGGCACTCGGGGACTGCCGCGGTAAAGCTATTGCATATTTTTAATATGATTTTTTTATCGAAACAAATAAAAAAAATACGTTACAGAATTATCTAAATCATTTTATTTTATTCTCTTGATTACTTGTAATAATTCTTAAGACTCCTTATACTATAATCTTTTTCACATTAATATTCTCTTAGATCAAAACCTCCTTACACAATTTTGACATATTATAATTGACCGTTTAGAGAATTCGTCATTAAAAAAAGTATCACCGCTGTGCCGGTCGGAGTTTGGGGTGTTAGGTTTATTATTTTCGTTACGGAATTTCTGGATTCGGTCTCCACGCCCAAGGCCCGCGATAAAAGCTGTGCAATAGCTTAAAAAAGTTGTGTAACCTTATATATCTGTTTATTTTCTAAACCATCTATTACACTTTCCTGTATTAAGAGATACAGTTAGATTTCGATAGGTGTTTTCTACATTCTCATTCTAATGAACAGTACATCATAAATTTAATTAGCATAAATAAATAAAATAAGAGTTAAAGTTAACGCTTAACGTGCCGTAAGCAAACAACGCATATCACTTACTTGGCTATAACCGAAGAATAACGAGAGCATAACAAAAATTAACCCTCGATGCGTCCATAATGGCCGATAAAAAACGAATATTTAACATACATAAAATTTATCACTACGCTTCTAACCCATAAAAAGCGGTAGGCGAAGGTATCTCGATGATACTCTATTAATACCTCTGATACTGGATGTTAATGCGACCGTGTATTAACCCTCCCGCGCCGGGTATTAATATGCCCACTTACCGCTTTATGCTACGGCGCAGCGGTAATTGTTTAGGGTTGCTTTATGTTACGACTGTAATAAGTTCGGTCGATTTAATAATATGGAAGATTATGGTGGGCCTTCGGTGCTAAAGAGTTGTTCATTTCGGTGTTGGTTTGAATGAAAGGGTTATATTACTTTCATTTCTCGATCTCAGAATGTTTTGTGTACATTCAAGGACTGCCTCGGTGGTCCAGTGGGTGCAGTATGCGCCTGCTGTGCACGAGTTTGTGGGTTCGATTCCCACATAGAGACAAAACTTTGTGTGACCCACAAAGAGTTGTTCTGAGTCTGGGTATAATTTGTGTCCGTTAATTGTATCTTTGTAAAGTTCCCCGTGATACAGAGCTTGTTCTCTAGTGCACCCGCACTAGAGAACAAGCTCTGTATCGCTAAAAAAAAATCTAAATAATAAAGTTTCAGGACGATAAGTTTAACCAGAGAAAATTTTCCTCTTCCTTGTCTATAGCAAAATGTACTATCAACGGCTGGTGCTAACGCTAACAACTAAGAGACTCCAAGAGAGGGTAGTTTAAAAAATACACTTTCAAGTTTATGAGAAATTTACGAGAGTGAGCCCGCGGCGGCTCGTTCCCGCCAAATTCACTCTGAGGCATAACCGTTTCCCTTTTTTGTGAAAATAAAAATTTACTAGCGCACTGTGGGCCGTGACTCTGAGTTATTGGGCAATGCTCTTTCGGGACTTGGCGAGTTTTATTTTTGTACGATCGTTTGTAATAAGGATTTATAAGGGAGATGCTTTTTGTGCTCCAATTAACTTTTAATATTAGTGTTAATCGTTTGGTGTTTATGTTAATTAAAAGTATGGTTAATTAAACAGCTGCATGCATTAATGAAGAAACCTTGTTAGTAGAATTATGTATATAGGTAGGTACATATTTACATATTAGAGACAGTAGAAGAAGTAGTAATAGTAGGTATGCCAATAGCTTTGATCCTGACACACGAGTATACGAGTGTTGCAAGCGTCCATATGCTACGGTAACTGCTTACCATCAGGCGAGCCGTATGCTTGTTTGCCTCTTTGGTAGTTTTAAAAAATACTTAGGTAGATATATAAAATCAATAATCATTTTTTTTAATTATGACTATACTAGCTGTTCACAACCTATTGGGTTATTATGGTACAATGGTTGTCCCAAATCATATTCATATTAATCTAATAATTTTAAATAACAAAATGTATACCTACGCTAAAGTAACGCCCCGACATTTGTGTAACCTATAGATTACAAAATTAACCCAAAATTAAACATACAAACAAAGACCGTTTATTGTAAGCAACACTTGAAGTTAACAAAAAGTCTGACGTGCACGCAATTTGGTTCACATACAGACTAACAGTTACTAAGTTCTCATATTAACAACCTTCATTCAGTAGGTGGAGTTATAGCTCTGGTTACGTCAATCAATCAATATGTTGCTACAGTAGTAGTAACTACCTCTAAGCTGCAATTAAAACAATTAATCAACTTACTACACGTCAAACCCAGGTTAATAT
The DNA here is from genome assembly GCA_947095525.1 of Trisateles emortualis. NCBI lineage: Eukaryota > Metazoa > Arthropoda > Insecta > Lepidoptera > Erebidae > Trisateles > Trisateles emortualis. The sequence goes on along the minus strand of OX352735.1, from coordinate 19,734,432 downwards.
AGATTGCGATACTTAAGTGTATATAATGTCAAAAACATGATAAGATACAGCCTTATTTAATAGAAGGACCCATGATAGTCCACAGCCAATCTCAGCAAATTGCACAAATCCAATGGGAATAACTATAACGCTTTTTCTCTCAAAAGATGGCGTTACTGTTCTTTTAAATATTTAATTTCTAATTTCACGAGCAAAGTCGTGGATAACGGCTAGTTTTGCATAAATAATGAAAACAAATCTTCGTCAAAAGTAGAACGAGGAAGTATTTTATTCTAAAAATAGTCCATTTCTCAGTTGTAACGGAAAGTGGTACAAGGAGGTAAAAAGCTTTTATATTAATGTTTCTGAAAAATTATGAGAAATTCATAAAACATAAATGGTCTTGGAAAGACTATAATAAGAAGTTGGTGGTCTCGAGTTCGAATTCAGGTAGAGCAACTTAATCTTTTAGTTTAACAAATATTGAAATAAGAAACACTATGTGGTCATCATTAATATCTTGCATCATATTACATCCTCAAAGCAAACATCTACTGATCATCAATTTCTTTCTCCGTGGGGAATCGAACTCACAACGTAACATAAACAAGAGGCCACAAAATCCATATCACCATCCGTACAACGTATACTGTACCTCAACTAAAATGTCACAACGGAAGCATAACAATTTCCAAATTATATAGCTACTACAAATTACTAAAATAAGAATTCAAACCCAGCACCTTAAACCCATTAACACATCGAAACCGCCATTTCACTATAGAACGGCAAGTTAATAAAATTTGTAGTCAGCAATAAAATTATACATAGAATGTATTAGATGTTATCATCTTGCGCTGAGGGAATTGGGTCGATATGGGGTTCTCAAGCCATGGGACATCATAGCTTATACCTTAATAGTAGTACGTGAACCGCCAAGTTATATTTTACAACCCACGGTGTACCATTAATGTTTCAAAATATGGATTATTTTGGACAATACAATGAGATATAACAGATAAATAACGACGTATTAACTCTCGCTGTTGGTGCACATGTGTCCCGACGTAAGACTTCGCTATTGTAATTTGTAAGAGTATCAAGTCAACAATGGTCATTGAGGAATGTGTTTTTAAATGTAGTTTTTGAGTTGGCGACATGCGAGTGATATCCCAAGTATCGCAAGCTTCCATTAGCTAGGTACAGTAACTTTCCACTTAGTATCACTTCACTACGGTATCATTTCACTTTTTTATTTTACTTATAGGTAAAATAAAAAAGTGAAATAATACCGTATTTAAAATATTGAACTATAAATAATTTAAAAGAAATTATAAAAATAAAGTCTCGTGTTATCTCACTAAGTTACACCGTACAAACATTTGAAAGGCAATTTTCACGTTGTCGTTGTCAAACTCACCGAGAAAAATAGAGACGACTAAATAACTAAAACTTGTGACATTTATAATGCTATTAAGAGCACTAAACTTACTCACAACATGTAAATGAGATTTTATTACACGAATAAAATTATTTAGACCTATGTGAAATTTAATGCAAAATCCTTACTAATATTATAAATATGAAAGTTTGTGAGTATGGATGGATGGATGGTTGTTACTCTTTTACGTAAGAACTACTGAACGGATCTGGATGAAATTTGGCACTGAGATAGATTATGGTCTGGAAGTCTTTTTACAGCGATAACCGACATTCACGCGGGCGGAGCCGCGGGCAACAACTAGTATTAAATAAATATGAATCTAAACTAATATTCTAACGCTTATAATCAAAGATAATACATTGTCTACAGCATTTAGTCAGCTCAGGATCGAATTGTGTAGAAATCTTTGGGGAAGACTTAAATCCTGCATTTGACATTGTTAACGTAAAAGTACCCAAAAATAGTTATACATTATAGAAATTAAATTAATATACAAAACACTCCTATCACCCTCTAATATCAGTTTATAATAGCGACCCATATATGTTCCACTGCTGGGCACGGTATCCTATCCTCTATTAAGAGAGAGAGGGTTTAGATTTTAATTCACACACGCTGGCCTAAATAATGCAGGTTGGTGAATCAGACATGTCTTTAGAATTACTTCTAAGACATGGGTTTCCTCGAGATGTTTTCTTTTACCGTTAGCAGATGGTGAATCATTTGATTAGTACATTTATACTCGCCCAAAGTGAAATTCACATTGGTACTGCCAACCGGGAACGAACTCGCACCTCTTGCATGGAAGTCTGTTACTATCCCACTCGGCCACCACAATATATCAGTTTATTTATATTCTATTTCAGCAGTGCTGAAATTTGCTAATTGACACAAATTAATGCGTCTCACACTACAAATTACAAAACAGTGTACCATATTGACGCTAAAAAAGGCTCCGTGTTGCAGCTGTTCGTCTCGTAAATCGTACCCGCAACCGTCACTCGTTGGCAATGCGACAACGTCCTGATTGACAGCTTTGACCACTGTGCGGTGATTAATGTACATGCACATATATATATATATTGCATACAAAAACATAGAAATTCAACTTTTAATGGAACAATCTATTTTTACTGATATTTGTACTATTTCTATCAGTGGGTACGTTATTCAAAAATTTTGGTAACAACGTTATTTGTTTTTTTTGTTTCCTATTTTGTTTATTTTTATTTTGTGTATTTCTTACCTTGTAAGTATAAAATTAGGTTTAAGTTACAAATGTATATTATTTCTGTAAATAAATTAAATTATAATTATATTAGCGAAAGACTTTCTAAATAATATCGAGCAGAACTGTGGATTCATAATTGTAAATCCTAATTGGAAAAATAGACACGAATATTTAAATCGATAATTTCCTTGAAAGAATATAAAACAATTTCATACCAAGGATACTATATTTTGTCGAACAATTGAATGAGCGTTTATAAATCTAGTTACTAAACAAGAATCTTTTAAAAATCAACCTTGTCTTGATAAACATCACTAAGCTCCTTAACCAAACAAACTAATAAATCAAAATCACCGACTATCGAACAACAGAATCACTCTCAACTAAGCACATGATACAAAAGCAAGTGCATTATACGAACATGACGAAGCTACTTCACATAAAAGTGACACTTCGAGCGACCTATACACGAGAACATTGACAAAGTCTAATCCTATATGTACGGTGGACGTCATTTTTCATTCTTTGTGAAGCCGTCGCCGAGGCACGCCCAGTCTACTACCCCATAAATTATTTATTATTTGCCTGAACTGTATGAGGCATTGTTATTGATATGTTTGTCATTGTGGATAACATTTTGTAGATAGTATCTTTAAAATAAGTTTCAATGTTTCATTGGATCTTGGACCTTCTCTAAAGATCAAATCAAATTGTTTATTTGAAAATACTTTAAACCTTTGGTATATAATTCATAATTATAAAATAATTAATCAAGAATCTTAACGATAAGTACGATCAGGTTGTGGAAAGAAGACCGTTTTAAAAACAGTCTTTATCTTATATTTTGATAATTACTCTCTTCAGTTTGTTAAAATACATATTTCTAATTATTAGAGGATTAAAACACATAGTATGATGACGAATCCAAGTCTTGTTTTCTTATAATCATATGGGGATAAAACACATAATATGTCACGAATCCACGCCTAGTTTTCTTTTAAATGTCGTAATAAAATTCACATACGTATCACAAATTCCTGTTCACAAAAACCGTGACCACATCTGTTATTTTAAACCGAAGCTTATAAACTTTTATAACCCCCAGCGTCCTATAAAAATCACACGCAAATGCCTGCTAGTAAAAACTGAGTTTTTGCTTGATAACATTTTATGGCCAATGACCGTGGCGCATGGCGCCGGTTACGTCAAAATATCAAATTACAGAAGCACCAATAGAGGGAGAGCAAGCAACGTATTTACTTTTGTCATTTTATAAATCATGAAAATTCACAAACTAACTCTTTTATACTTGCAGAACAATAAAAAGATCTTCTGGCTTCCCTCTGCGGCCGGGATGTTTAACCCTAAAATAACAAAGCGGGTGAGAAATAAAACCTAAACTAAAATACTTAATTTAAAATAGAATTTACTGCCAATATGATTTACTACAGATTTTAGGACTGATACTATAACCAAATTAAGTTTTATTTGTTACCTTCTTTGTTATTTTAAGGTTAAACACTGCGGCCGCAGAGGGTTGCCAAAAGAGCCTTTAATTATTCTGCAGGGTTATAAGAGTTAGTTTGTGAATTTTCATGACTTTTGAAATGACAAAAGTAAATACGTTGCTGGCTCTTGGTCCACAACTTGCTGCAGTTGACAATATGAACAGCTACATCATCTGTGAGCATAACACCATTGTCTGAAAAGGTCCTAGCGCCGTTTCCAATTACACAAATAACATTGTCAGCATACGTGTCATTGACAAATTTCTAAATAAATACGATGTTCCATTTTCAGAATTGACAACTGTTTTGCGGCCATCTTATCACCTGCGCAATGGGGTGTCCAAACTTGAAATATGGGTAAAAACATTGGTAGATTTATTTCATTCGACAGCTGCTACTTTTGCATCCCTGCGTTGCAGTTGTCTAGGAAATGGTCAAGTATTCTTATTTATGACTTCCACCTTCGATATTATGTATATTATTTTATACACAAAATTTTGTTTTTAAAATTATAAATAATATTTATTTTTAAAGAACTATTTTAATAAATACAAATATTGTTTTTTTTTTGTTACATAATATAAAACATAGTCGTCCTCGCTGTTTGTACGCTTAGAACTTTTAAAATACGCAATGGATTTCATTGCAGTTTTCAGCAATAGATGGAGTGATTCAATAGGAAGGTTAATATGTATAAAACATGCATGTAATAATAGAGAAATCTAGAGTACACCAAAGCGAAGCTCTTTGCACCATCGACTTAAAAGGCTTACATTAAACAATTAATGATTAAGTTATGCATCCTCTTGTTATTTCATCTCCCCTTCATCCTGCATCTACAAATCAGCATTTACAATTGCCATTTCAAAACCACCTTGAAACCGTTAAAAGATTAACCATATTTACGAGCTCAGCTAAAGCTGAACACTAAATAAACAATACATTTCATGCGTGATGAATATCTACTTCCTAAGGATTACAAACGTATATGAAACCAAATCAACATGCTTTAGTTGAAGACTTAAAGTTGAAATTGGCATAGCCTGTAGTTAGTATGGCTCCAACATATGAGCTGTTAATTTTGTATTTATTCTTACACATAAAAGTTTTGTTTAAATAATATCTTTAAGTACAGCAAACCAGCAAATTAGCTTAATATATAAGACTATTTATATTTATGTAAAGGCATTTCCCCGATATTAAAACGTTGTCGTTATTATTTATATCAAAACCCTAGCTATAATTTAGAAAATATTTTAGATATTTTGTATACTATTAAGTATTCTGTGATATGGTTCAATTTTGCACGTATTTTCATATATGAATGTGTCTAGGACGACTAGGACTTTTAGTTTTGCATTCAACAACACGATTTGTGTTGTAGTTAGCTTGCGGTATTTCAGATGGATGTTTGTTCAGGCCATCCTGCTTGTTAGAGGGATCACAACGACGATTTTGGTGTTAAGTCGTGTTTTGACAAGTTTACCGATGTTATCCCTGCTTAACATGGAGTTTTGTGGGGTAAGATAAACGTTGGACGCATGAGCACGTCACAACGCGGCGTACAAATAATATTGACGTGTCCTGTACTTTCGAAAAAGCCGCCAGGAGCCTATTTACGCTACGGTATAATAAGGAAATAAAATGAGTTTAAATTACTTTTGTAGTAATAATACATAAACGTGTAGATAGGAAGAAAGGAATACGATACAATATTTGTCGGCTCAAACCCCTAAAATATACCTAATGAAAAATGGCGGGTATGCAGATTGATTGATAATTTTATTTACCGTTTGCTATCAATTTTTAAAATGTTTAAAAAGCCAAAGATGCAATTACTTAGTAACTTTTATGATCAACCATCACAGGGTGATATAAATAAAAATTGAGTTCAAGTGCAAATAATTAATTATGTTATGCATAGCTTTATCTCCATTGATCAGAAATGACGCTATATTTCGGAACTGAAAACCTCTATCTTATAGTTAAAGGGCCTCTTCACTTGTTCAAAACACATCAGTAGCTTCTTTTCTTGACAAATGGAATATATCGGTCTTTGCTTTAAAAGTCTCAAACACTTCAAACTTTTAATCTTATCTTAAATATGGCAATATTATTTTAAGATAAGATTGTAAATTGCAACTCAATTTTTACTTTTTGCAAACTCATAAGCCGAAACTCAATAGGGCATGCAAGTGGCCACTTCCTGACGTTATAGGAAATAATAAATTACATTCTCATGTGCACGCATGGTGTCACTTTATGGAGTATTTTATGGCGGAAACGTGCAAAAAAATGCCATAGATACAATCGTTATGGTGGAGTATTATGACGGTGTTGGCGTGTTTACGCAATATTATTGTTGATGGTAACGTTATCTACTGTTTTATGGGTTACATGGAAAGTGTTTTAGGGGATTTAATATTGCTTATGTTTAAACATTGAAAGTAATATGTCATTGAATAAATGATATATATTTCAAATGTATATAATGATACCTGAAAATAGTACGCTTACAACCTTTTGAATATTATTTTAAAAGAAATAATAAATTAAGAAATCAAAGTGGAGCACAGTATTTTTATTTTTTTATACTACCTAGGTGGCAAACAAGCATACGGCCCGCCTGATGGTAAGCAGTTACCGTAGCCTATGGACGTTTGCAACACCAGGGGTGACACTCACGCGTTGCCGACCTTTTAAAAACCTTATAACTCCTTTCTTAAAGAACCCCATGCTATAGTCTCTTGAGGGATTTCAGTTTTTCTTATAATTATTAAGTAGTTATATCAAGAAAAAATACCATGCATTTATGGACACTAAATGAGTACAGTGACCGAGTGGTAGACAATACACAACCTAACTAAAGATATAAACATAACATTTGAAATATACGCATCTTAGAAGTTTTGGTATGTTGGTAACTAAAGAGAATCAAATTGGAAAGAATTAACAGATTTTAATGACTCGTAAGAAATTTACTCTGACAACACGGACGAATGATAGAGACAACATAAGCGTTTTGGGTTTACTAATGTAGTCTTCCAAACTGCAATCAGCAGTTGATTGTATGAGACGTAAATCGTTTAATTCGGCAACAGACGGCTCACGGTCGCTGCGACGTAAACGAGCCGAATAAATCAGATTTAACTCTACCCTGGAGATATGTACCGTATGCAGAAACATTTACTGCTTATTAATTACTTTGAATTAATTAATTTTGAAGATACAAAATGAAATATATTTCCAAATATATACGGTGGTAAGAACATTCCATATACCTCATATTTTACTAAATCAGTTTGGCTTACAACAATGTTCCTATTGAATTCGTAGAAAACGCGATTAATCAATTTTAACTACACATGATAAAAGTTGCTAAACAGACGTGCAGGCAGATTTAAAGAAACATAAATGTTTTATGTAGGATTTCATCAGTGCTCCTACTATATCAGCCAGTCGTGACTGATGATAAAGAGAGAAAGCGATAATATATTAATATACATTTTCCATATCATCATCATCTCAACCCTTAATCGTCCCACTGCTGGGTCTCCTCCATATACTTGGAGGAATATTAGCCTACTATACCACGCTGGCTAGACGGATTGGTATAGGGTTTTATTTCGAGTTTTCCATCTCTTGCAGTGGATATTGCCTGCCTGACTCCCTTAGTCGACTCTTACGACACCCTCGGGATGGAACAGAGTGGTGACATTCGTACTCTTAATCCATCACCACACGGATTAAGAGATTAATTATACTTTTTTGTTTTACAGAACCTATACTGCAATTTTGAGTGTTCTGGCCATTCTTGGCTATACCATGGCCTTATCGATAAGTGCGATTTCTTCCATACAAGGGTATATTGAAGAAATCGCACTTAACGATAAGGTCGCTCGAATTTATGTATTTATTTATTGTTGTCTATTTCTAACAATTATGTTGTAGTGTTATAATATGTTGTACGATAAAGAATTATCTATCTAACATTATGTACATATTACACATTTGCAATTAAATAGGTACATAAGAATCAATACTGTGTTTAAAAAAAATTGTATCTACGACGCTACGCATCAATCTCCTAAACTACAATATTACTAAAAGAGTTTATATTATATTATATATGTAAAGCTTCACACCCTATGAACACTTTTTTTCTCAAGCGGTTAGTAGATCAAAGTTTTCACCAGTGAAGCATACATTAATTAGTAAGGTCATATGAATCGTTCGTTAATTCATCCCCGGTCGAGTAACAGCGATGAGGAGCGGAAATGAGCCTGATAAATCAAGTTTAACACCACCCCCGGGAGTTTAGTAGGAGCTGCAGAAAAACTATAGGAACAGTACGTAAATAGATGTATAACATTTCTTTATGAGAGCTAATTTGTATCCATTTCGTCGAATATACACCTGGAAACAAGAACCATCTTTAAAACTTTGGCAGAAGGCAGGTTCTGCCAAAGTTTTAATGATGGTTTTTTTTTCAGGTGTATATCTCGAGAGACATTGATTAAACACCTAAAGTAGAAAACGAGTAGCTATGTATATTTTTATCTGCCTGCCTGAATAAAATAGCAACATCTCTATTTATTAATTGTTAATGTCAATAAGTTTTTTCTTATTATTTTTTTGTTAAAAAAGACAACTCCTGCACTATAAAACAAGCTCTGTATCACGGGGGACTTTACAGACATACAATCAACGGACACAAATTACACCCAGACTCTGAGAACAACCCTTTGCGGGTCACACAAAGTTTTGTCCTGTGTGGGAATCGAACCTCGTGCACAGCAGGCGCATACTGTGGCCACTGGACCACCAAGGCAGTCAAAGTTTAGTAACTCGTTAGATTTTTTTTTTGACTAAATATTCTTTCATAGCGAAAAATACTATAATTTTTACTTTTGAAAATATTAAATCGATCATTTTCTAAAAAAACACTATAGTAAACCCCTTTCTTCCACCAAGGTTTACTTAATTCAAAGAAACAGCTGTTTTGCTGTCGCTTTAAACAAATTATCGCCAACAACTCTATCAACATACGATACACCACGCAAGTTGTACCTTAATTTACTTAAACATGTGTTTGAAGGCCACGAACTTGCGCTGCTGACCGTACTCATATTCATTAGGTAGACCATTAATTATTTTTTGTTGATTCGTGAATGACGGGCGCTGTTTGCGTTTACAGTTTCATTTAAATTGACAACGATGGTTAGTGGATGGTGATATGACGACGGCAGCGGCATGACACAGCCTGTTCAGTGTCATCCTTGGTATTTACTCTACTGAATATCGATAATATTAAAGTAAATATTACCACAGTTTATCAATGACATAAAAAGCATTTATAGAAAACACAATATTAGCGATTAAATTTATTTATTTTCTAGGATTATTATTATCGCTGTTCCAGTAGGGTTCTTTTTTTATTTCCGACACACCCTAAGACATATAATTGGTATAACAATAATATATTATTATATAATAATAGTATATGTATTGTCTTTATAATTTCTGAGATGATATTTCTCATATAAAAAAAAAATCTATTAAAATATTTAATGGTAAAATATATACGACTAAATTGATAAATAAATGTTTAAATAAATGTAAAACTTTAAAAAAGCATTTTCCCCTATCCTATTAGTTTGCATTCCCACATTAAACTCAAAATCGACGTAACATTTTTCATCGACGCATTTTCGATCTACTAGGGTGACTATCATTCTCATCCCGGGTCGGGACGTCCCCCGAGACATCCCGGGATGTTGCTCCCCGGGATAATTGTTACCTCATTGCTGACAAGCCGTTTGTCTTGTCTCGCACATTGTTAATGGACCGGTGATTTGTTGTGGTCTAATTGTGGAGGTGGCTCTTTATTTTTGTCTCTTATGTATATGTATGTATGTATTTTATTGAAGCTTTGCACAATATATTTACACTTCTTAAAAGCTTTGCACATCAGAATGTATAAAAGTGTTTTATTGCAGATTAAGTAGAATACAATATGCTTACTTTTAATTATTCATCACCATTCTCGCTTGTAGCGTAATTCTTTATTAGTTTTTTTAATATAACCATGGTTTTTAAAATTCAGCGTCTCTTCTCTCGTTCTTGGAAACAAATAAATCCTTCCATTTCACGAGATATGTTTGAGATCGAAACGCTTCACAGATTACAATAAATTCTCAAAAGAATATTGTTCTTACTGACAGATGTACATTGACCACATTTCATACATAAAATGAGACATAATTTCCTAGGTAACCCTTGACAGCGACGTAATAAAAACGTTATTTATAACCTCTTAAGTATAAAATAAACAATCGCAGATTGTTAAATATGTAACAAATTGTCTGTCTATAATAATATTAATTCACTAGTTATTAAATAAGTCGACAATAATATTGTCCCACATGTGCGTTCTATTATAATTATGTGATGAAATATTTATTTATACTTGTACAGAACATAAACTAACTCGGTTTTTGTCAGTAGCAGGATAAATTGTTATTAAATTCTTCTTTGAAAAACCTCAGTCGAAAACTAACAACATATAATATGAAATTTAGAAAAATGTGATACTGATTATGTAATTTAGTCCATAAAATATATCTATTCTAATAGTTACTTTCTATAATTCAACAAAAAAACGGTATGTCTTATTTTCTATACCGTACCTATTAGTTAATTAGTGTTTTTTTTAAACAAATCCCGCACTAGGGAACAAGCCCTGTGTCGCGGGGGACTTTACAAACATAATTAACGGATATAAAGTACACTCAGACTCGGGACAACTATTTGTGGATCACACAATTTTTTGTCCCGTGTGGGGATCGAACCCACAACACGCCGCGCAGTAGTAAATGGCAACATAACCACTTAAGCCACTGAACCAACCGTGCAGTCAAATTTCACTTTGTATAATTTGTTACGTACTAAACAAATGATTTACCATTAACTAACGGTGAAGGAAAACATCGTGAGGAAACTATGATCCACCAACCAGCATAGAGCCAGAATGGACTACTCATAATTAATGAGGAGAGAGAAGTCGAGAGCCCGTGCCCAGCAGTGGTACATGCAAGAGTTGTTATTAATATGTATAAAACTAAATTATGTACCAACATTAACCACTCGACTGCAATTATCCGATTAGTTACGTCAAAATGTGTTTCTTAAACGAGAATAATTTTAATCTGTGACATCCTCAATTAATGTATCTTTATTAAAACGCGTGAAGGAAATAACATGTTTAATAAATGTCTGTCGGATAAATTAGCTTAGTCGCTATCAGGTAACAAAGTCGCCAGTCTCCAAGTCTGTTTGTGGGTAAGTAGATATTCAAGTATCGCTTACATTAGTTTGCATGTACTCGTATATTAATAAAATGTAGTAGTAAATAGTTGTTGGCTCTCACTAAACACTATGCTCGGCCTTCGGCCACGGGTAATTAAAGTCGACTGGGCTGATAATGCAAGAATAACTCTAGTACTATGTTTTGATACTAGTCAGTAAAATTAACATTTACCAGTAGAATCCTACTAATATTATAAACGCGAAAGTTTGTAAGTATGGATGGATGGATGGATGTTTGTTACTCTTTCACGTAAAAACTACGGAACGGATCTGGATGAAATTTGGCACATAGATAGATTATGGTCTGGAATAACACATAGGCTACAGCGATAACCGACATCCACGCGGGCGAAGCCGTGGGCAACAGCTAGTACAAATATAAATAAATTGGTGTTGTTTGTTTGCTTTCTTGATAGATAGAAACCTATCTCATTAACTTTTTATATCTGGCCAGCTAGATTCTAAGTTTAGAGCGTTCAAACATAAAACTGGGCACGCTTGTATGTTTCTGGTTAGATTAAATGAGATTTGATAGACGGCAAACGGGCATTAATAATATTATCCAGAGACAGTGTTGATCATCGGAGAATGTATTGTAATTTTTACCTCACGCTAGTGTCATGCCGGCCTACGTTGTAGATAATCAGTATACGAGTATTCCCTTAGAATGACAAGGGAACATTACACCTCAGACCTTTATAGCGATAAATGCGTTAAACACCATCTTCTACCTTTAGCCAAGCGTCGAGATATTGCAGATGTGATATTCTTGATGAGAATTGCTGGTAGTCATTTAGATTGTCCAGAATTGTTATCCGCAATTAATATAAGGGTCCCTGTCACAGGGCTGCGAAGGGGAAATGTGCTGAGTCTACCGAGTGCATCTACAAATTACAGGCAAAACGCATTTATTCGGCGAGCGAGCGATGGATTTAATAGGTTGACCAGAGAATTGGATATTGATTTGTTTAATAGTAGTGTTGCGAAGGCGAGGCGATTGCTTAGTTTATAATAAGTATATACATATTATTAAGACGCTATTAACAGTATTGCGATATTATATTGTTACCTATACTTAATATATTAATACTCAACGTACGTGTGCTTAATAATAATATGGTCACCACTATATGTGTCTATTATTTTACTAGAAGTGAAAACCTATTAATGGTTTTATGTTACTATTGATATTGTTTTTTTATGTTTTTTGTAAAACTGTTGGTTTTCCGAATAAATAAAAATAAAAATAGAATAGAAAGCCAAGAGCTTTGTTACAAAAAATAACACTTTGCATTTTACAACATTTATAAAAATAGAATCATTCCTTTCTTAGCTGTTTTCTTTCAAATTATTTTATCCCGAACATCAATACAAGCTGTCTAATGTTACCCTAACCGACGATAAAATATACGAAGCAATTAAGAAATCAAAAAACTCACGCAATGAACGAACAAATGTCGCCGTACTTCATCGCATGGGGCTTACAGATCAAAAATAATACCTTCTTATAAAACATTATAGAGCTGCTAATACCCCTAAACACCAAACATTCTTAATCGAAACCTTTTTGCAATAAAACCTTTATGTGACAAATTATAATTATTAAAAATCCAAAAAAATATCAGAACAATAAAAATGTGTCGCCACTTTTTTATCTTTAATTATTTACTTACATAAATGCCCATCAATTGTGATTTCTATCGTAGCTTTTTAACAATAATTCTGTGATGTAATAAATAGTTCTACAGTCTTTATGTCCGTTTATTTAGTGCTTGTAAATTTGGGCTCTAAAATGTTTAATTAATGATACAAAGTAACATGTCTCGTGCGGTAGTGATTAAAGAAATAACCTCAAAACATTTTATTATAAGCCCATGTCAAGAGTGTAAAACTTTGTTGTAATTCTTTTAAATTAATTAGAGAGCGATTTTGATGGCTTTTTTATTGTGCCGCACTTAAATTCTTTAGTGGGTTTCGTTAAATACATAAATTACATCACATTCAAAAGGCTATTACTACACTTATTTGGGCACTGACTGATGTTGTAGCTAAATTTGGAACAAATAAACCAAATGCAAGGTTGACGCACGCAAATTATGATATTATCGACTTTTGGTGAATAATGACCAGGCATACTGCAATATCCTATTAAAGATAAACAAACGACACATTAAATCAAAGACAGTAATGTAAATAGAGATTCTTGTATCCGTCGTATAACCTATTAAATAAATTGTAATGGGTTGAAAACATTACAAAATACATCTACATCATAACAGATATAAAGAGAACCAAAATAATAATATATTCTACTCCACAGTCTATATATTGTGCAAAACAAAATAATACATAATTTGTACGAGATGCGCCTTAACAAATTTTAATAGGTACATAATCTAAATACTACTGCCAACATTAATCATTCGCAAAAGCTACCAAACAGATTTAGTTTAATATCATTCATAATTCACACATATTTACAGACTATCCAAGAATTAAAATACATAACATCCAATTTACCTACTTTACGCATGACATATGCAGTCACGTTGAAAATTCACTGACTATATTTTAAATTGGCCGACAACAGAACAGGTGCGGACGTAAAACAAAAAGAAAAATCATAAAAATATATGTCACATTATTCAGCGTTATAAACATCTCTGTATAAATACTTAGTGTTGTGCCGTGACATATCGACAAACAGATGGTCGGTGCGTCGGAACGTCACAACATCGACTAATTTATGCGCTCCTTAACGCCCGTCCCACCTATTAGTTGCACGCCGTATATTTCATGCGGTTGTGTAGGGCGACAATTATTGCTGTCCACACAATGCGTTTTAACAGTTTTAGATATACTTTTGTTGATGACAGCCAGTTAGACGAATATTCTTGTTGTTACTGCGAAGAGTTTTGTGAGTTTTATTATCAATTTAATGTTATGACCGTTATAAATATTATACCTACCTAATTACGGTAGCGTTGTTATTTTTTATGTCTTTTATAATGATCTTAAACGCCACTTAAATATGAAATATTAAGTATATTTTATTGTGTATTGTACAAAAATAGGGTCCGACATAAATAATAGTTTCATGTAAGTTATAACACAATTTAGTTTGTCAATAGACATAAAGTAGTTGTTATATTCTTTTTCAAGTAATGTTAGAATTATATTAAAACCATAATAATAAAAAATTATATATCTTTACTATAATTTCAATAGTTTATCACAATTGTAAAAAAATAGTAGCTTACCTAATTAGACCAAAGAGTTATAATTGTTCTCTATTTTCCCGATAAAATTATTGAAAGATTTAAGCAAATAAGCTCACTTGTGACTCAGTAAGATTTGAGAATGCAGAAATAGTAATTGTATGTTTGTAAAGTCCCCGTGACACAGGGCTTATTCCCTAGTGCGGGAGTTGTTTTTTTAAATACAAACATACATACATACTTATTAACTTTTGACGGTAGTAAGTTAGTTTGCAATAAATAAATTCATAAACATTCAATAGTTTGCTTTTCAAACATTTCTTTTCACTTGCGTGTGGTGACACTACAGTTGTTAGTATCCCCAACCGAGTATAAAACTTCTTTTTATTTCTGGAACGCATCGCGACTAACAGCTCAACGGCTTTCATCTTGTAAACTTTATTAATCGACATGGCTCCCGGACACATGCGACCATCACTACGAACATCCACCAGGCGAAAAATCAACGTACGCATCGCTGATTACGCCATCCATCGAAGCTTTATTTTAAAATATTTTTTTAATATATCTAACTAAACCTGTAATGGATGTTATTAATAAAGTTCGTTTAGTGATTTATTTGAGCTCGCTGACAAATTATCGTGCAGAATGTTTATGTTAGCGGCTTTTGTTCGTAGCAGCGAGCAATCACTCATGTTCATTCAAAAATGAGGTTGAAAACCTATTGTTGCGGCTACGTCGACGTCTGTACATAATGATCCGTATAATACGTTTTGTGAAGATGAAAGTGTGTTATTATTCATGGAAATAAGTCAACGTCGTGGGTAATAAGAGTTGTAGCGGATATTTTAATGTGTGTCGAGGGAATTAGACGGTGTAGCCCATGTAGTGCGTCGTAAATTTTGATCGTACCGTTCATATTTTTGTTAGAGATAATGGTGGGGCTAATGTGGCGGTTGGGCTAAATGACTCGGTTAATTGATGTCGGGTTGTGTAGATAGTTATATTCATGTTCATGTATTTGCAGTAGTTTATTTGATTTTATATATTTGTCCTAATAATGATAGTTATACCATCCGTTTGTACCAGTATAACTCAATATCATCATCATCTCAGCCAAAAGACATCCATTAGAAGACATAGACATCCCCCAAAGATTTCCACAGCATTCAGTCCTGAGCTGACCTAATCCATCGGCTACCCGGGTTTTTATCAGGTCATCGGTATAACTTAATATAAATCAAGATAAAAGTAAAGTATAGACTTTACAATAAAGCCTCAGGCATTAAGTCCGCCTTTATACATCATAGTTTTGTGTATAATAAAGTGTAAATAAAAATTAAAAAAAATAAAATAAAGTGACGAGTCATGGAAATATATATAGAAATGCAAAGTTAGAACCGGGAAGTGCACCTTTATTTTTCTATTTATATAAAAGTTCTACAGAACAAAGTATAAAAGTACACAAGCTACGTTAAACTGCCAATATTCTCAAAAAAATACTTTTAATCCCTTAAACACAAAACATTTCGATAACAATTAAGAATCTATATACATACGAAACTACACAACGTAACTTGTTTATAACCAAGTTTAAGAAACCATACAAAAGCAATACTAGAAGTATCAAAATCTACCAGTTGTAGTAGGTAGGTAGACACGAGTAGACAGAACAAGAGTAAACATCGCAACAGCTCGCCATCAGCTCACTCGGAACAATCACGTTAGCATCTGCTATAGACACTCTTCCCTAATTGACAGTAATCAATTTCGCGCGGTCCGCTTTCAATATTCCTTCATCTAAGATTTTTCTCGTTTCTCGTTCGTTTTTATATCGGCCTCTCGTCTCGTGAATTTATCGCTCAATTAGTCTTGTTTAATAGCCGCCTGCTCCGCTGATGTCTGCTTCTAGCGCCTCTCAGGGTTGTCACCCACCGGTAAATTGTATATTTTTATTGAAAATCAGTTTGATTTAATTTTATCTTAAGAGCTTCAGCAAGGATGTATAATTTTAATATACGTATATATAGCTTTTGTTGTTTATGTTTACTTACTGAAATATTACAGGCATAAAAGTTTATTAAATACTTGGTTTCTAAATGAAATTTCATTTCATGGTATGTTGATTCCCCTTTCTGTTACCGCGAATTATTAGTCACACCAAATACACCATTCCCTGTACATTATAATTATCTGTGGCTGTATTATCATAACACATTAACATTCAGTGTCTCGGGTCTATAGCGTAGGTAGATATAAAATTTAATATATACGAGTACAAATTCTACTCTATAATATAAAACAGTTACTTTAACCACAGGCCCAAGTGACAGGAAAAAATTGTTTGGTAAAACGATTATAATAAGATTAGTATTTGTGGTTCCCTGCCGCAAATTACTCTCCACTTTTCATCGTTTTTTTCTGAAACGTTTTCCGCCTCTAGCATGAAATCGATTATTCGTCAATAAAGAATAATTTGATTGTCAAAATGATCGAATTTACGAAACCACAAACAAAAATATAACTTCTCAGAATAACGAGCAGCACTTAAATTTACTTCAAAATTATTATATCCTTAAGAAATCTACCACTGTTTATTATTTTACTATTCCTATACACACCTAGTACCCAAACTATTAATTTACTCGTTCATAAAACAAATTGTCCACGACTACGGGGTACTGTTTTGGCAATAAAATTACTGCCTTCCTATGCCCTTTATGTCAAAATATAAATGCCTTCATTTCTAACATCGTTGTCAGAAACATAAACAATAACATAACTCATACAAACAATTTACCTTTTCACTGAAGAAATGTAATAGAATCAGTCTGGCGCGACGTCTGACCTCTTAACTGACAAGATGGACTGACAGGTGACTGACAAAGAAGACGTCCATGTTGCACAAGTTGTGCACTTGTATTGTGATTTAGTTTTAAATATTAATGGACATGAAATGAATTTTCTACATGAGTTGATTCAGCTCATTCAATTTCCTTTGTAGATGAAGGGAAAAGTAACTATATTCTATTAAGTGACATGCACAGCTCAAACAATAAACTGACAGATTGTCAGTAAAAATAAATCTAATTCGATGACCATGAGACTACGTTTTTGACAACCAACCAACCCGTTAACAATATTATTAGCCAAGATTTACAATAATGATGGACTATTTGGCAACCAGTAACAACGTTTTATCTAGATATATAATATTTGGTACAAATTATGTTATTTTATTTATAGAAATCAAATAGAAAAGTTAACCGTTTGACATTTGAGGTCAAGTATTATACTTACGTGACAAGACAATGCAGATTGTCTAGCGCTTTTGTCTTGTATATTTTACAAGTCCAGACACAACAAAACGAGAAATATTTCTTATTTTCGTCTCTTGTTGAAATGTGTTGAATTTCACTACCATACGATTCGGATCGCCACAGTGCTGAAAGCTTTTAAACGTGTTGACAATTTTGACGCGGGAAACCAAATAGAAAATGTAAAATTGACTTTTAGTGGTAGTATTATGTGTCAAGTATCACTATCGCTGGTCCCCATTAACTATGAAGGGTTTAATAATACATTGTACATTTTGTTTATGTTCGGCGTAGAATATGTCAACGGTATTTACTTTATACCACCGGGTTTGGTTTTGAATTCATATGTCATATTCTACATTTTTAGCACTTAGATGACAAACAGGCATACGACCTCTCTTGTCAGATGGTATGCAGTTATCATAGTCTATGGACGCTTATAATGTTGAGAATCAATTGCACATTACTCTAAAAAAAGTTAAATGCAATACACAATCTAAAGCACAAAGTTCCTTTGCTCTGGAAAATCCTACTTGGCTACGGTCTTTTGTAAGGTAGCGGTGCTTCTTACAAAAGACCTTCTTGGTCCTAGCCCTCTTTAGGCTGCTTAATTTGATCGCCAAATCAGATCTAGTGCTATGTCTTAAAACTTCTTATCCGATTCGATTTTATTTACCTGCAAGTTTACATAAGAACAAGTAAGTTTAATTGTCTTTTTAGACTGATTTTAATTCTAGATTTTAGAACACATTCAAGTTGAAGAATAATGTACTAAGACATACATAATCGCAAAAGTTCTTCACCATTGCAAAGCGTTTCTCACAAGTAAAAGCTCTTAAAAAAAATCACAACTTTTTTAAGCGAGACAGCCCTGACGGCTTGAAAGACGTAGAGAAATGGGATTAAATTAATTGTCGCATCAGTCACGAGGGCGTCGGGGTGTTTTTTATTAGTCGAGTGCACCTCCCGCCCCGCGCCTCACCGCCGCGCGCCCGCGCGCCCGCCGCGCTCTGAGTAAATCACGCAAAACCATGGAGCTACGAAAATATAGATGACTATTGATACACTAGATAATTAGATATGTTGTACTTTTTTATAATTGGCTTCACAGTAAGTTCAGTGGCCTGAGTGGTTACCTCGCCATTTACCAGTGCGGCGTGTTGTGGGTTCGAACCCCCACACGGGACAAAAAATTGTGTGATCTATTGGTTCTTTCGGTTGTCCCGAATCTGGGTGTACTTTGGGTCCGTTGATTGTATATTTGTAAAGACCCCGCGATACAGGGCTTCACTAGTACGGGATTTAAAAATAAATAACTACACCATTCTTAATCACGAATTGTAAGTATGATATATCAATCCAATCCTACTTGTATTTTATGTCCAAATTCTCTACTACACAGTGTTGCTATATAAAATATCACTGCAAAAATCTAATTCGATCTTACATTGTTAGTCCAACGATTCCAAAAAAAAACTTTTCTATAAATTATTATATTTAATTCAAACCGTTCCTTTAACCTTTACACAATGAGCCTCTCTGTCGCATTAGCCCCACGATGTTGTCATAGTGGGACAAATAACAATATTTTATCTTAGTAATCATAAGGGACCTATGGGACCAACTCCACCACCAATATTTAGGTAATAGAAGAATTATTTTTTATTGGTTTATATAGATATGTTGCCTATGTTATATTTCATGTCTATGTTATAAGTAAGGACAATATACAAAGCAGATAAGGTTCCAGGGTCGCTTTATAAAGATTATTTTTTTACAAAATATACTTCTATGAGGTTTTGTAAGATTAAACAATTACACTCATTTAATAACCATAGCTTATCTTGTAAAAATATATTCAGTAGGTATTTTAAAAAAAAAAGACGTGTGGCACTCGGGGACTGCCGCGGTAAAGCTACTGCATATTTTTTAGAATGATTCTTTTTATCGAAACAAATAAAAAAATACTTTACAGAATGATCTAAATCATTTTATTTTATTCTCAATGATTCATAAAAATATAATATAATAATAAAAATGAATACTTGTAATAATTCCTTAAGACTCCTTATACTTTACCTAATCTTTTTCACATTAATATTCTCTTAGATCAAAACCTCCTTACACAAATTTGACATATTATTATTGGCCGTTTAGAGAATTCGTCTTTAAAAAAAAGTATCACCGCTGTGCCGGTCGGAGTGGGGGGTGTTAGGTTTATTATTTTCGTTACGGAATTTCTGGATTCGGTCTCCACGCCCAAGGCCCGCGATAGAAGCTATGCAATAGCTTAAAAAAACAAACCTTTATAAAGCGACCCGCGAACCTATATATAATATTTTTTCTTTCTATAACTGTCGTACTATAGGACTTGAAGCTCTTTAACAAACTACCACATCCACAGAGACACTTTTACACATCGCCACCACCGCGCCCAACCGATTTGTTCGTGCTTTGATCTTCAGTAGGATTTATCGACATTATTTTTAACGCCACTGCCCATCACCAGGCTTGAGTGATAGACTCCGTTCACTGAACGCTTATTGCCGACGTATTATTTACAAGTAAATTGGGTTTTTTCAATACAAAATCCAATCTGTCTGTGCACATAAACATATATTATATAATTTGTATTTTGTGGCTATATTATATGTATATATATATATATTATATGTACAAGAAACAAGTTTTAAATTTAGTATGTAGGATATGTCCGTTCGTACGACGAAGAGAAAAGTGTGTTGAGAAAATACTTAAAAACTGTTAATTATTATTTTCTTATAAACACTTACACATTATAATTTATATAATAATAATAGCAACCCATATATGTCCCACTGCTGGGCACGGGTCTACTGTCCTCTATCAAGAGAGAGAGAGGGTTTAGGACTTAATTCACACACGCTGGCCTAATGCGGGTTGGTGAATCTGACATGTCTTTAGAATTTCTTCTAAGACATGTGGGTTTCCTCACGATATTTTCCTTCACCGTTAGCAGATGGCGAATCATTTGATTAGTACATATAAACTCCACCAAGTGAAATTCACATTGGTACTGCCCAGGGTCGAACTCGCACCTCTTGCGTGCAAGTCGGTTACTTTCCCACTCGGCCACCAGCGCTTTTATAATAATCTATATACAAGTAATATATAAAAATAAATCTCTATTTCCCTTGGTCACGCTATAAGTTGATTACGACGTTACCGTCGTATTTTATTTTAAGTTTTCTAATACTTTGTAGAAGGGTCTTACGGAAAAATAATTAAGAAAGTTGTGCAGAAAATAGTTTAACCCGGGCAAAGTCGGAATGGGCCGCTAGTATAATAACTGCTAAAATAACTCTATTTGTGTGTTGCCTTTTGAAAAGTCGAAACGGATGCTAATAAAATTTGGTAAGGCGATAGATTCTGGAGAAGGACATATATTTTCATCCAAGCGACAGTACTGCCACAGTTTAGGTTAATTATTATTTATCATAGGGCTATCATCTTTCCGACAATGGCTGCATACCTACCTGATTACGAATAGTTAGGTTTCAGCTTTATCAAAATTAAAATTATTTATTTATATAGAATACACTGTGACAGTTATGAAGCTAATACATTTGAACTGAGCTTTCTTTCTTTTTCTTTATCGTATGGTTAGTGGCCAACCTGGTGACAGAGTTATTTAGATCGCCCATATTTGAACTGAGCCAAACTTTAGTTCAGTCCTATCGACTTAATCATCGGCCGCTGTTCAGTCACTTTGAAAAGTCATTGTTGGAGTAAAAAACCATCAAACAAGTAATGTATCTGAATTGTACACTTGGAATATTTCATGGTTGGATGTATCAGAATTGTACACTTCAGTTGGAATACTTCATGGTTGGTTCAATGGCTTAAGTGGCTACTACCTCAACACTTACCAACGCGGGAAAAAATGTGATCCAAAAAGCCTAATTTAGATAGGTACTTTATCTCTGTGAATTGTATGTTTGCAAATTACCCTGGGACACAGGACATTATTTTCCCTAAAGCATGAATAACTCATAGTGGGTAGGTAAAGGTAGATAGATTGATAGATAGCTCTTTATTGTACACCAAAATACATCTTGAATTTATTGTATAAATACATAGGTATTCAAGCTGGTAGGCATACCATTAAATAAATGTAAAACTATTTTCATTTTCTTTCTATCTTTTAAAAAGACAACTCCCGCACTAAAGAACAAACTCTTTGTCGCCGGGGACTTTACAAACATGCAATTAACGGACACAAATTACACCCAGACCCAAGACAATATTTTGTGGGTCACACAAAGTTTTGTCCTGTGTGGGGATCGAACCCACAACCTCGTGCACAGCAGGCGCATACTGCGGCCACTAGACCACCAAGGCAGTCAAAATAGGTTATAAATATTTACATACATAGGTAAAATAAATACGCGTATCTTAACGGTACATTTTCGTAAACACAAACCTAAGGAAAAATACCAACGCACATTTAAAACCATAAGTATTCATTGCAAATGGACGTATTAATCTCCATGATGCGTCAATAACATTAAACCAGCAGTTATTCTGTTACAACAAGCACTCGCAGACTACCAACTCTTGGCCGTAACTCTCCACGTTGTTCTGTGCACGGAATATCAAGTGTTGTAATGTCGACGATAAATATTATAAAGAGTTATTGTAATAGTCCTGCCACTTGACGACTGTTCCGTCAGGAGTCCACGATTTAGAGGTTTATTATTGTCTTATCAGAATCTATCGTATAATAAAAAATGTGGTGCTGTCTGTCAGTTCAACTTCCATGCGTTCGCGCAATGGAGTTCAAACTTTGTATAGCAGTTGTTTGGGCTTGCGTGAAGATTTATTTCTTGATACTGAAAAGGCAAGCTGAAAAACTTCGCTTAGAATTAGAAACTTGAGGGTATAATTCCCGTGGGAAGTAATTCATCACCATCATCATCTCAACCCATAAACGTCCCACTGCTGGGCACGGGTGTCCTCCAAACATTTGGAAGGATATTAGCCTACTATACCACGCTGGCCAGACGGGTATAGGGTTTCCGAAGTGATTACCTTGTTATAAATATATGATAGATTTTCTAAGTAAGTAAACTAGACTAGGGCGTCTTTTATTATAAGACGTAGGTCTTTCTTGGCAAATCTATCTAAAACAAAATAAATGACGAGAAGCAAAAAACAGCCCGCTCGTATTTAAAATTCTCTCGAAAAATGACAGAGATGGCAAGAGCTTTAACATGTCTTATTCAAATCTGCTAATACACTTTTAGTCAACAGTAGACTTTGGTCTTTAATATTCCTTTAGTCGTAAGTAAAGTATTACAAGAACTCTCTCAACAAACTGATGTTCTGTGTGGTCGCACACAAATTGCCCAACATCAACATGTCCTAAGGTGATTTACCAAAGGACGCTCCTGTACTTCACCTTGTACAACTTACATATGATCATTTTCCGTTCCCATTGCTACTGCTCGTATATAACCACCTCACGCTGTGATTTGCAGCTCAACTGCTGATACACACCGTCTTCAATATATGAAAACAATTACGTAAAAATGGATTAACTCTTCCATTCTTCTAAACTTGTGTTAGTTTCTTCTACTCTGTAAGTCACGGAGTAAGTAGAGAGAGGTACTGGGCCTATCTACAATTGCATTTAATTGTTTAAATTAAGAATCATATTTGCTTTATGTTTTTTCGATGGTAGGTATATAATAGAGTAGATTAAAGCAAGCAATATCGTAAACTTACGTCAAATAGAATTTGACGTACCTAAGCCTACGATATAATGTCATTATTTTATCTTAATCGTAAACTTACGTCATACCATTTGCTGTCTATTCTATTCGATTCGACTACAGTTTATGCCACATGTCTAGAGGGGCAAGTTTTGTTACATTACGTGAACTTTGAACTCACTTTCAACATTAATGCCTTCAAGATCTTAATTATCTGCAGTCACTATTCAATCAATCAATCAATCAGCCTATCGCAGTCCACTGCTGGACATAGGCCTCTCATATAGGTTTTAAGCTTCTGAAGATAAAAATACTAGTCAAAATTTTCGAGATTTTTAAATGAAAAAGACTGATATAGTTGAAAAAAGACAACTCCCGCACTAGAGAACAAGCTCTGTGTCGCGGGGGACTTTTACAAACATACAATTAACGGGCACAAATTACACCCAGACTCAGAACAATTCTTTGTGGGTCACTCAAAGTTTTGTCCTGTGTGGGAATCGAACCCTCAACCTCGTGCACAGCAGGCGCATACTGCGGCCACTGGACCACCGAGGCAGTCAAATATAAACATACAGTGACACAAAAAAGACTAAAGCTGTCATTCAGCTGCAATTATAAAAAGCAGTATTATATTTTATGTACCTGATTTCAATATTTAGCAGACCATTTTTGTATAACCAAAGCCCACACAGAAACGTAACCAATTTAATATTCTTAATGCATATTTGACGTACTATCTATCCGTATGTCAGAACCGTTTCATCAACAGCCAGTCAAATAAACCAAACCAACGGGCTTCGCATATAAAGGGCTGGATATGTCGCTGCTATGCCTAATGAACTATTTGAATGTAGGCCTTATTGGCCGCGGATAAATAAAGAAATAAATGTGAGGTACGCGCGGTGCGTTCGCGCAACTTAATCTCCTGCTTAAGGTCGTATTCATAGTTTGATTACTAAATTATTTAGCTACTCGTAGTACGATCAAATCTTATTTTCCGTGGGAAACTCCTACGTTACACAAGGAGTTATTTTGCACAATTTCATGCTTTTAGACCTAGATTGATTTCTAGACCTAGCTTAAACTTTTCACACGGCGACAAGGCTTTCCTATTAATTTCAGTCGTCAGTGTAAAAAAATGTAGTTTAGCTAATATCTCTCTTCAACTTTCGGTACTTGCCTTTTATAAAATAATATTTATAAATGAACACTCATCAGCAGTGAGACGTGTTATTCACAAAACGGTACAGCTCAGTCAACAGGTTTATCCAGGGTTGACGGCTGTTGACAGATCCGGGTCACCAACGTAAAACGTACTAAATTAAAGTCCGTGACGCCTCCACCATGAGCTTCGTGTTTATTTTTAATTTAATTACTGACGTGACTGTTGTGGTGCATGAGAATTTTTGAAATAAAATGTTATCGCAATCAGTTTAAGTATCAAGGCCAATGAAACCATGAAAATTCATTTGTTTTCTTGATTGCACAAAATTTTAGTTTTTGTAATAACATACAACATGCTCTTTTCTTTTGACTATTCAAATTATAATGTTGAGATCACCATTTTGCTACTATCAATGCGTTACATGTAAGTGAAATAAGATGGCCAAAGATAGTTTTTTTATCAGACCAGCCAGCAACCTATCCGATGGAAAGTGGTAGTCTCTTAGTCCATTCCATTGAACCGAGTTTTAGGGTTTTCTTCTCCTCTAGTTTCGTTGAAAACAACATAAACAAGACAACCAAAACTGAAAAAGTAAAATAATATACGAAAGTATTCCGAAACATTGTCACCTTTATTGCATGCGCTACATCTCGGAAAACAAAAGACTACATTTTACCTGGCTACAAAATAAATCGAGTGACAAAAATTGTGGCAGACAAGCTGCACTATGAATAGTCCTCGTAGCAAGAAGTGGGCTTCACGTTTGATTGAATGTGAAAATTATACACGACGAGTCGCGGCGGCGACGACGGCGGCGACATCGACAGTGTACACTACGCTTTATGTCAACAAGTTTTCCCATAGGAATAGAACTGGCAAACACTTTGTTTAAATGTCAAATTAACATTTGTTCAGGATATAAGTGATGAGTGTATGAGATAAATAATTTCTTCCCTTACGACATTAATTGTTGAAGAGTGGAGTGTGTTTTGAATACTTTCAATGTGATGGGGTTGACAACCTGTTGGGTTATTGCTGTCATAATTATAAACAGAGTTGCATGTTTTAGAATCCATACTAATATTGTAAATGCGAAAGTAATTCTGTTTGTTTTGTTACCTTTTACATCTAAACGACTGAGCGAATCTTTATAAAATTTGGTAAGGAGATAGATAGTATCTTGAGGAAGAACATAGAGTCCTCTTTATCGCAATAGCCAAAATCCACGCAGACGGAGCCGCGGACCAAAGCTAGGGGACTTTACAAACATATAATGCACGGATACTAAATACGACCAAACTCGGAACAAACATTTATGATTTACACAAAGTTTAGTCCCGTTTGGGAACCGAACCCATGACCTCACTAAGTACTACACCATCGGGCCAGTTATAAAATTGTTTCAATATATTTCCAATATGCAATACTATTCATTAGACTAGGCTAACAAAACTCATGTGTCCCACTTTACATTCATAGTTTTAAAAGCTATAATTTTATCCAAATTCTTAACATTTAACCTAGCTTTAAAATTAATTGAATCAATTAATTCTATAGCTACAAACACCAGACAACGGCCAATAAAATAGAGTAAGTCGGTATCACAGCACACGATCTAAGATTCATCGGCTACCACATACCACGACATTGATTACAAAACGCACGTAAATGGAAACTAACAAATAAATAAAATGGCTTCTCGACCATTTATGTCCGATGTAAAATCTGTGGTGTTGATTTTAACTGCAGTTTTATTGACTACTCGTGTTGATTCGGCGTTGGGTTACCGAGGAACGGGCACACGGGGCGATTCAATTTGATAGAATAGCGCGGCACAATCTATTGTGATCACAAAATGCGACACAGCTATGTAGCTATGCGAAACAATTTTATTCTTACGAATCGTTTCAAATAACCGTCTGTTCACGTATGACGTAGGTCTATACACGTTATTGAAATAGCTACTGATGCAATAATTTGACAGATTTTTCACAACCTTCACAGTTAATCGTTAAAAGTTTTAGCCGATATCTTTTTTAGCCATGTCTCTACGGTAAACTCACTTTAGCTACGGAATACTTAATAATATATTAGATAAGTACACCATAGAATACTTGGTGCTGTAGCCCTGATTTTCACATGACGGTACGAAGTTTTATACTGTTTTTCTAGCAAAACATTATGAGTCTTTGTACAAGACGAATACAAGGCTCTTTCACAGAATTTGACATCAAGTTACGGGAAGACCCAGAAGAGATTGCGATGACAAATAATATCTCACTTCAAGGCTTTAATTTTAAAGATTTTAGACTAAGCTTCAAATTTCACATTACAAGCATGTCAGAAAGACTGATTTCTTGAAAATCTATTATATTACAAAAGAATCCCACCCCGTGTGTATAAACAAATTGACCGGCTAACAATAAAATCCACACAAGCGACGCACACGCATCACCCGTTTTATCTCCCGCATAAACACGTCAATACTGACGCTACACGTTCATTTATTTTATTGTCATTAAAAACTTTAATTTACACTTGTATAGTCTTGCTTTCGACATGTGACCGCGATTTACAAATGACTGTTCTTGGCATTTGTTGATAGCTTTGGTTTCCAAGAGGAATTCGTTAACAATATCAGTTTATTTATTATTTTTCCTCTATACAATAAATGTAAATAGGTACAATAAGCTAACATTTCCATATAAGAATTGTTCGTACTGTTGTTAACTGTCACGTCGCCGAGCCGACGAAGTTGACAATCATGACTAGCAATAGCAACCCATATACACATATATGTATATGCATTGGTGCTTCAGGCAATGTTTGATTGGCTGATCCACCAGCCTTCTCAACATTCTTCAGAATTTCTTCAAAGACATATAGGTTTCCTCAAGATGTTTCTCCTTCACCGTTAGCAGATAGTAAATCATTTAATTAGTACGTACAAATTTCACAAAGTGAAATTCAGATTGGTACCCGGAATTGAACTCACAAGTTATTTATACGAGTAAGTAATCGATTACTTACAAACATAAGTTAGCCATAGAAAATTAAGTACAGAATACCAAGTCTTATCATATTCAGCATCTTGAAATAACATAACTAAAGCCATACCAACTCTCCTAATACCTCATCAGCAATAAAACTGAGCACAGAAAGTGCACATTTAAAAGCTATAAAATAAAAGGAATATCTAAAGCATTAAAGTGTTCAAAGCTTAGAGAAGTTCACGAACATAACATTCATATCTTTATCGATGTTGCCACTCGTTAATTGCTTGATGTAAAATATACCAAAAGATGATACGAAATGTCTTTAGCGACATAATAGTGTTAAGCCACACGTTCGGCCAACATAAACCTATGTAGACCACAACATACTTAACGCTAAGATTGGAACATTGTACTACCGTCAGTTTTCGTAAATTGCTTGCGGTAAAAAATTTGGGTTATATGTGGCCAGTATTGGTGAATATTGGGCCAACATGTAGAGAGAGACTACACTCAGTAAGTGGAACACAGAAATAATATATAAAATATGACTACTGGACAACCACAGCAGCCTATGGACGCTTGCAGTACCTGTCTCATAATAGTGTGTTGCCGACCAATATTTGTAAAACATATAAGGGATTTTTTAACGGTATAAGCAAACGTTTCTTAAGTAACTCATCCCTAAATGAGCACTGGACAAAATTAAATTAAAATTTAAAAAAAATCTATGTGTAGTTAGACATTGTTTTATTTAGATATAACATATGTAAGTTATGATTAAAAGGAATGATATTAGTCAATATTAGGTTTATAAACAAATTACAAAAAAAATACGTCTTAAAAATAACTATAATACCAATAGAGCTGGTACGAGTACTTCCCGTGGTACTTGTTTATGCAATCAATTTGTATGTTGCACTGAATATATGCAATATACGTGGAAATCACAATAACAGTTAAGTCGTCGTGCTGCATTAAGTCATTACGTGGTGCTGTACATTAAATGTTCATTTTTATCGATATTACTTATTATAAAGCTTAACAATACCAGATTAAGACTGAATCCTATGTCTAACAGTGGACGTCTTTTGGCTGAGACGATAACGAATATTAATCTTAAAAGTAGACTTGAGATTTTATCGTGGTTTATTCATTTACCTATGTTTTTTTATATTATCTTGGTTAAACAATATTGTTACCATCGTTGCATCAGTTTTAATTTAATTTGAACTTTATTTGAATTGACTGGCTTGTTGGTCTAGTGGTTAGACTCTGACTGTTACGCCGGAGGTCGTGGGTTCGATTCCCACCCAGGACAAATCTTTGTGTGATGAGCTCGAATGTTTGTTCTGTGTCTAGGTGTAATTTATCTATAATATGTATTTAAAAATATATAAGTATGTTTATCAGTTGTCTGGTTACCGTAGTACAGGCTCTGCCTAGTTTGGGATCAGATAGCGATGTGTGAGTTGTCCCGAAAATATTATATATTATATTATTATTATTATTTATGGCTTTTATTTGTTATTGATCGTATTTTTATACATATATAATGTGCCATTCCAAAAACATCTGACGAATCCTAATCGTGTCTAAAAATTGTTTTTATCTCGATTGCCTAACCTACTGGCCATTACATAATAACTGTAGTAATAAAAGTGTTGAGTCGCAAAACTATAAGTTTTATGGGCGCAGTATTTTATTACCCACTCAATCATTAGTAATTAAGGTACAATAAACATTTAGTTTATAGTTGATACGAACGGGGCCATGCTTGTTACTTTATTGATATCCGTCACGCCTTTTAGTGGCTTTGAAATAGTTACAAGACGATTTTGTTTGTTAATTTATTATTATCATAATAATAATATATTCTATTGTATGGGAAATACCATACGTTCTTGCAAGCTAACACATAGTGAGCCCACTGGTTCTCAAAATTTAAGAAGTTGGACACAGATCATCGACCACATTGTGTGTACAATTATAATGTTGTTGATAATGATAAATTATATTTCTATGATGTACCTGACAAGATTTTTTAGCATAGTGGATATATTCTGACCATGCCTAGCTAAACAATCCTAATGACTGTCTTGGTGTTCTAGGGGGCGCAGTATGCGCCTGCTGTACACGAGGTTGTGGGTTGGATTCCCACACAGGGACAAAACTTTGTGTGACTTCAGACCAACAAAGAATTGTTCTGAGTCTGTAATTTGTGTCCGATAACTCTGTAAAGTCCCTCGAGCACAGAGCTTGTTCTCTAGTGTGGGAGTTGCATAAAAAAACTATTTGAAACTATAAAAGCGCCTTACAAAAAATAATAGCAATTTCTTGGAAAGAAAATATCCATGGCAATATTTCAACATAGGAAGAATCTTCTAAGTCGTCTGTCTAGAACTCAAATAGCAATCCGATTAACTAAGATTACAATCTTTATTACTAACTACTTCGAGCACAATTTGAAAAAGAACAGTCAGTTCACATTCTTATAGCGGTCATGAGGATTTCGTCTTGTGCTTACGTCAGTACTAGTCCACATAGCTGTTATTTTTTTAAACTGTGTTGGGACTATCTAGGCTATTACAACATTTCTTTGATAATAAGCCAGTTCCTATTCTTGTGGGGTGTATGAGGCCCAATAATCGGTAGGTAACGTGTAACTACGTTTTGTGAATATTTACAGCGGGTCCTCGTGACCAACGCAGCATTGAAACGGTTAAGACTTCGTACAGTCTTCACTATGTTACTATGAATATAGATTGGAGAGAAATTCTTTGCAAGAATTAAGCTATAAATATATTACGTAAGTATAATACATATATCTATGTTTGATGTTATGTTTTTTTCTAAATTGTATTATTTCATGATCAATTTCTACATATTTTTATTGTTTCTAACAGTACTATGTTTTCATTATTAATTTTCTTTTAAAAACTTTTCATAGGGTTGTTTATAAATTTCCACAATCTGTAACAACTGTTGGTAAACAAAAATAAATAAAATAAAAATATTCAAATGAAAACCTTCGGGCAACCGATGGACAAGGTCGGCTCAGGATCGAGAGTTGTGGAAAACCTTGGGGGAGGCCTATGTCCAGCAGTGGACGTCTTTTGGCTGAGATGATGATGATGATGATTCAAATGAAATATATGTATATTATTAAGGTGGGAATTTTTTTAATAACGAAATCAAAACTATATTTTATGTACCTACATTAGATGCGTCTTACTGCGTTAAAATAAAGTACGAAAACTGTTACGCAATGTGAGCTGAGTGAGCTCACTCTTCTTAATCATACAAGCCTTAAAGTTGTGTCGTTTGACATTTGGCCAACAACTCCTGAGCCTCGAGACAAGTGGCATAAGCGATAGTCGAATGGAAAAGTCAAAAAATAAAATGTATGGGATTTGACGTAAGTTTACGACATTAAATCGTATACTTACGTCAAATTCCATACATTTTATTTTTTGACTTTTCCATGTCTAGAGATTCTGGTCGATACGCAGTCGTATACCTACAGTGAAGCGCAGAAACACCTGCGAAAGCTTGTGAGCTACACTAATCACGCGCTTACGTATATGTCGCAAGTGCTAGCCGCAAGCTTCTTTTTATCTGTATTCAAAAACCAACACTAGCTCGGATCGGTGACAAGCTCACGCATGCCAATCCAAACACCCCGTTCACACGCTTGTGTTTCTGGACACTTATCGAGACTTGCCAAGCGTGTAAACGTATCATACGAAAACAACTAGCGATAAACTCATATGTGTTACAATTTCTTATACAGAAAGTAAAGCAACCAGTGCCTTCGCTTGCTGAGTTGAAATAACAAATGACAAATATCGTTATAGATATCAAACAGCTTCTCTATCGCTTCATTAATTTAGCTACCATCTTGACCCCGGACAGTGAAATATTCATAACCATTATATATAAACAACGGGTCTACATCCTGCTTAACGCTCACCATACACGAACTAATTAACAATCACAGGTCTAGAGTGACCATATCGTTATAATTGCGCCCGTATGTACCGCTCCGTGGGTTGAATACATAAAGCGACCACCAGCCTAGCATCACCTCCCTCGAATGCTAAGCACACGGTTTTTTGCGTCACCTACAGCGATGTTGTTTCGTGATTGCAATTTATTTGGTTTGCAACAGGGTTAGTTACGGTGCATTTTGTAGTGAAGTGGTGAATTTTTAATATGTATAATGTGTTTGATTTCAAAAGAACAACATAGTTTTTACTTAGGTATATGGAATTTACAAAATGTACTTTCATTTACGATGAACGTCGGCACTGAATAGGAAAAAATGTCCTTTGAACTTGAACAACACTTTCTCTCTCTCTCTTCCTGACTATCTATTCGTCGTCGTATCGTGTTCTTCTTCCACTTCGCCGCACTATGACGTCGTCTTCCAAAAAATTGCATGCCTTCATATCTCTTCGCACTACATCGGTCCATGTAGTCTTAGTCTTCCCCTCGGTCTCGTTCCAGTTACAGACAGTTTTAGTCCTTGATTACCGATGCGATCACAGGGTAGTCTCCTCCTAACGTGCCAAAAGCGTCTCATTCTGGTTTCTTGCAGCTTTTCCGCTAACTTAAACAACACTAACATTATAAAATTTTAAAAAGAATAGCATAATAATTATAATTATGCACGTAGTTGAGTAAAGTATTAAAAATATTTTTGAAATTAATTTATAGGGGCTGGTTACCTTTGCTTTTTGAGCCTAAATATTTGATAAAAAGGCCATGGTATCTAAACAACTTTATGTTATTTTAAGCAAACATTTATATTTATTTTTTTATTCGTGATTATTTATTGTATTACTTATTTTCAGTTGTTTTATATGTATTTTTAAATATTGATATGCACACTCTTATGTCAAGTACAAGATTTATATAGATAGATAGATAAACTATTTATTGTACACCAAAATACATTATTAAAAGATTTCAGAAGTTTCTGATAAAATCCTCCGCATTTTTAAAATAATGCAAACTTGTAAGAAACATTTAATAAACTTTAGTTATATATTTTTGTTCATTAAATGTCATAAATTTTTGTTTAACATTTACACAAGACAGTCATCTACTCGTACTTAATGTTTTTATAGCTATAGCTAAGCTAGCAATTGTTATATTGCATTTGCATTTTCAGACTTCTAAGCTAGGATGCCTGGAACTGGTGTAAGTTGCATTACAACAAAAAAATCTAGTGACCGTTAATTTTGAAAAAGCTCCCAAGTCCAATTGACAAAACATACTCCTTAAAATTATCTTTAATACGTAGTGCAACCATAATTTAGTTCTTCAGGTCTGCATGCTGAATGAAGACCACACAAGACAACGGAAAAGATAAGGATCATATATGCACGACCCAAGAGACGTCATTGTATTGCAACGTGTCGGTACTCCGAGATTATGTGCGGATTATATGGAAAAATAATTATTCTATCTGAAAACTAATCTGCTTCATCTGGTGCTGGGTGGAGACACCCAGTACCACTGTGCTATCCGATCCAATGAGTTCTAGTTTGATTTTTAACTCCCAAAGATAAAATCTCAGGGATACCTATAAGGGAAGACATATCAGACTACGTGCGCAAATAGGCGAAATAGATGCCGAGAGTGCAGCTGCTGGAGTCGCATCTTAATGTCAATTTCAAGGCATTTGTAGTTCGAGTAGCGACTTGCTACCTGCACCTCGTCATGGAAAAGGACTTTTGGCCGAAGGGCGTGGTGTTCCGTCGTTTCCGCGGACAAGTACCACCCGAACGCACAAAGACTTATCGTGCAAGTGAAACATTACTAATATAGTTATTTAACTCTTATACTAACCCAAGTTGTGTATTTATATGTATGCTAGTCTATACAATATAAAATAAATGATTTTTATTATTATTATTATTATAAGGTATTTATCTCTGTGTTTATGCGACATAAATGATTATTATTATTATATATAAAAATGTATCGCCTGGTGCATAGGCGTTAATTTTTTATGTGCATCTGTAGAGTTAGTTTCAATGGCATTAATGCAATTCTATTTCTAAAATGAAACAAACCTCTTTCGTACCTCTAAAGTCCTTTAATCTATATTAACAAATTACTATTAACTTGCTCAACGTTCAGTCAACAATTAGTATATATAAAAATGTATCGCCTGGTGCATAGGCGTTAATTTTTTATGTGCATCTGTAGAGTTAGTTTCAATGGCATTAATGCAATTCTATTTCTAAAATGAAACAAACCTCTTTCGTACCTCTAAAGTCCTTTAATCTATATTAACAAATTACTATTAACTTGCTCAACGTTCAGTCAACAATTTATAATACTCTCACAAAATGTACATTCTACTCACGTTCCTGACTTACGAAACTTTCTAGACCAGACATATAATTTACGAGACCACACATCTAGTCTACCATTGTAAGTGCAAATCAAAAATTACATCCACGACATGATACCATACACTGGCGACATAAATCACTGTGAAACAATGGGGCTGATACGATGCTATCAGACAAAGATGGCAGATAAAACGATGGTGACCACTACCGGTGGCCTGATCCCATCAATCATTGTAATAGATGTGTGTACTTCTATTGTGAGACTTTTGGCTTGTACGATGTACATTGGCTGCCTAGCTCTAGTTGTAATTTGGTAGATGAAATTTCAAAAAACAGAAGAGAGGTAGGATACCATACTAGCGAGCAAGCCCGACTGGGGAAGGACCTTCACCTTACAGGAGACCACAGCCAAATAACTTCACGCAGTGGTGTGGTTGTGTTCCTTTGTGTGAGTACAGGTCTCCAGCGCTCATTTAGGGATGCGTTTTGAAAGAAATGTAATCCTATCCTATATTCCCATCAAAAAGCCCTGGTGTAAAAAAATGGGTTGGCAACACGCAAGTGATACTTTTGGAATTGCAAGCTTCCATAGGCTACGGTAACTGCTTAACATAACCGGCGGGCCGTATGCTTGTTTGCCACCTTTATAGAATAAAAATAAATAAAAAAAAACATTTCGAGATATTTTTGAAAGGTCATAACTATGATGTTTTGTCAGATTTTATCTAGAACAATCACGAAAGATACTAGTTTTAGATATCACCTACTGACAAATTTACTATTATTTGTTTATGTATCATCATCATCATGTTTATGTAGTAAGCAATAATATGTTTTCAAAACAGTCAATGAACATAATCCAACATCATTAGATCGTAAGTATTGCTATTGCAGTATAATCAAATAAGCAATATCGGTAGACTTATCGTATGCAAATCACAAGATTGTATTGTAGAACTGCAGTACATTAAGCACGATGGTGTTCTTTATGACCTGCAGTGTTTGCTGCAGTAACTATACTTTACATCTAGATAATCCGACCCTATAAACCTATTTAAATATTCAT
Source organism: Trisateles emortualis (assembly GCA_947095525.1). Classification (NCBI taxonomy): domain Eukaryota; kingdom Metazoa; phylum Arthropoda; class Insecta; order Lepidoptera; family Erebidae; genus Trisateles; species Trisateles emortualis. The sequence goes on along the minus strand of OX352735.1, from coordinate 19,699,019 downwards.
CAGCTTTACCTTCAAGTCAAACCTCAGTGACCAAATTTTGTCAGCATTTTAAATACTTAATCCAAAAGTTTATCTGTGTATCAATTTAAGTAGGAACACTGACAGTTTTAGAGAGGGGTCTCATCTAACTTTTATTTACACGGTCGGAGCTCTGTAGTAATCATTTATTCGTCCGTCGGAAGCAATCGTATACCTCTTTTTGCAGTCAGTTTAAAAATCAGTGCCGCTGATGTCGGTGAGTTAAAGCCCGGTAATCATTTCATTGATGCAATCGTCGGCACTTTGATAAGGAGTTACTTCATTGTGAGTAAGTGACGGGAGGGGGCGGCATGTTTGTTATACTAATGCGATAAATTGGATTAAATTGCTGTTTGGTTTTTATTTGCGTGTGTTTTATGAATTGATATGGATGAATTAGTTTGATTGCTTTTGTTTGTAAGTACAATATTGGCAGACATTATCAGCATATACAGCAGGAAACAAACTCTCTTCGTTCTATAATAAAGATAGTTGGAAAGTTAATATATAGCAAATAAATAGTGACTGTTGCTGCGTTACGTTAGCGTTTTGGGAATTCATATCAGCTGGCGTCAAGATTCGCCCGTGCACAGTAAATAAAACTAAAATTTGCACAGGCAAACTTTGGCGTGGTATAGTAGGCTAATATCCCTCCAAATGTTTGGAGGAGATCCGTGCCCAGCAGTGGGACGTTTATGGGTTGAGATGATGAAGATGATGATGAACTTTGGCAGATAATAGGTATGGTAGACAATCAGCCATTTCTTCTTCTCGGCTTCTATACTATTTACAGATATACCACGTGTCTATAAATACGTGAAGGAAATCGTAGCAAAAACCTTATAAAACTTACACCAAAATAAATTAAAAGACTATGCAGTATCGTTTAATGCTACATTGTCTATCTGCCGTCCACTAACTAAAAGGCCGTTAAGCCACAGTTAGCCGTTTTTCACTTTTTAATGTAGTCTTATACAACTTTCGATGCTCTATCTTTTGGTCTAAGATTCATTTTGCTAGCTAGCTTAGTTTTAGAGATACATAACATTGCTGAGCAGTTAAACCACATAAATTTCGTTACTTCCTTAATTTAAAAGCGGCTAAGCCACAATACTTCTCTAGAAAGACGTTAACATACTTCAACGTCAAACTGAGGTATCATTTTTTCTAATTTTACTTAACTAAAAGTACGTTATCTAGTCATGCTTGACTAAAAAGCAGTTAAGCTTCTTTAACTACCTTCATGTATTGTGTCATATAAGTAACCACCTGAACATCGTACCTTAACTATAAAGCAGTTATAAAGAAAAACTACACTAGAAAGCAGTTATACGCCAATAGCGGCTTTTAAGTTATGTATTGAAATTAGTATTAGCTAAATATCAATCGCTAGAGAGCAGTCAAACGACAATACTAGACTCAAAAGCAGTTAAACGCTTGTGATTTTTGTTTGCGTTTGACGAGCTCAGGATATATTCCGGAAGAAAAGGATCCAAAGGATTCAAACTATGATGAATAGTGTGTTGGTGGACCAGGAATTTCTAACTGCACAACGACTTGAAACTAAAAGTATGCCATATATACGCAATTCCACCTGCTCTAATATTAGCCAAGAATCAAAGTACGCCCACATGAACAGTAACGATTTAGTTAATCTTCTTAACCAAGAACCTTACTCGATGACATCACAAGAGTTTCAAAAATTTAATGAAACACAAATAACATATAAAAACGGCCAACCAGAAGAAACTCTGAAGCTTACAATAGAAACATTAACTCAGCAACAGCTTTAAACACATTCTTTATACTGCCACGAATCGATACTCCCTCCTTCTCCGATGCCATCTTCTTCTCACTGCATTATACCAGAAATATAAGATTATGATAGTGATGACTCCGTTAAGGATAAGGACTAAGGCCAGCCATGTGACAAAGTTTTAAGTGATGATAATGAATATAGTTATGACATGCAAAGGCAAAATACAGTTTTAAACCCTAAAAGTAACCCAATATTGAATAGGAGAACATCAATAACTAAAACGTTTCCCGAAAAATTAATAACGTGACGACATACTCAAGAATTTACAAGAACAGAAGAGATTATTGGACATCGGTTACCTAAGAAAAGACGTGCATCTTTATCTTTTATTGATTGCTCTATTTCTATGAATTTAGTAAATTTAGCACCACCATCATCCACAAAGAGAAAGAAATATGATACCAGCTTGAAAGATAGATTAGTTGAGAAGGAAAAGGAATGCACATACAATTAACGGACACAAATTACAACCAGACTCAGAACAACTCTTTGTGGGTCATACAAAGTTTTGCCCTGTGTGGGAATCGAACCCACAACCTCGTGCACAGCAGGCGCATACTGCGGCCACTGGACCACCAAGGCAGTATACTTCACATACGCTGGCAGGATCGGATTCCCAACACGGAAGTACTTCGTCGGACGGATATTATGGGCATGGAGAGCCTCCTTATTAAAAGGCAGCTTCGCTGGTGTGAACATCTTGTACGAATGGATCCCCCAAGGTTGCCAAAAGCTGTCTTTTACTCTGAGATCAGCTCAGACAGTATCTTTGTACAAGGATGTTTTTATGCGACACTTATCTGTAACTGGTGTGTCTCCAAACTCATGGGAGGAGCTTGCTACCCACAGGTTAGACTGGCATAAGGATGTCACAGAGATATAGAAGAGTTTGAAAACTGTCGTCTTAAAGACCTTGACGCCAAACGCCAGCACCGTAAAACTCAACTCAGGCCCTCTTATGAGTATACCTAATGCGCAAGGAGGGCTTCACTGCGCTTTGTGTGACCGTCTTTTTAAGACGTAATTCGGCTTCGCGAGCCCCGTCCGAGCACATGAGCGGAGACGTATGGCCGTGAGTTAGTACGGGTCGCCGTCGACGGATACGTCTAGGAGGACATCATCATCATTAATTTTATAAATATGAAATATTGGATGCTCGTTATTAATTCTTATACTAATGTCTGAAATTTCGCACACACCTACGAGTACCTTACGGTTCGAGTTTTAATATTTGGTTAAGTTCTTTTCGCATTAGTCGATGCGGTATCGGCGCGGGTAGCGTATGCTCGCAATGCGCAATACCGAAAGCTTGCCGAACGCTTATATTTCAACGTGCGCTTTCAGAATCGCATGGTTTGTGCGGACGTGGGGCGTTTCTGTAAACTGCATCTCAAAGTTTTGAGAACATAAGGGTACACACATAATCTGTGCGGCAACAAAGCCAACTCAAAGCTTATACTTTTTCCTCGAACATCATCTACATATATAAATTCGATTTTACTGCCCGACTGTGCCGATTAATGCCGGCCCGCTTATGTGTATAGCTACTCTTAGAAGCTTTGCTCGATTCATTTACCAACAGGTACAAAAATCAAGACAATATAACATCTTTATGCATTTCGTTATAAATATCCCGCATTGATAACGCACCTGCAAAAGTAAGAAGGACCTAGCTAGCTACTTTGTCTTCCCGTTACAATTTGTTAACATTTTTAACGCAAGTCTTTATGTATATATGTATGTTTTTACTTAAATCCATTATATATATATGGTAGTTTAATCGCTAAGTTTGCTCGACTCACGCAATCACGAATTTTGTATTGAAAATTTTCGTTTTTGTTTGGAATTTTAAGAGGAGGCATTTTAATTGTGTTTTAATTTTTTTTATTAAACTTTGATTTAATACTTTAAAAATTTATTATTTCTCACATAATCCTGTCAAATGCTTAGCAATAAGGAAGTTAAACTCAAGCGAAGTAAGTATTGCCACCTTTTAGTTAAGTATTATTAGAATAATCTTATATTCAGTTTCATATTCTATAAACGCTACTTAGCTTAAAAGAGTCTAAGCCGCTTATTAGAAAATATATTAAGTTTCAGATTGATGAAAAGTTTCGACAATAAAGCCGTTAGACGACTTAGCGACTTTCTAGTTAAGGATTGCATAATAAATTTAACTAAGATTTAGAATCCTATAAATTTATTAAAATTACTTCACTAAAAAGCCGTTACGGTAACGTTAGCGACCTTTTAGTACAGGATTTAGAGCCAAATATTGTCTAAAATGCTTAGCTAAATCGAAAAAGAACGTTTTTTTTAACGAGGTGTAGTTTTTTTTAATAACTAAAACCTTAAAATGATCCACGGAAATAATATTCAATAATCTGCCTAACACCCGTCAAGCTAAGTATTGTACTTTTTAAGAAATAACGGTTGCCGCCTTTTTTGCTGTTTTCTCCAAAACTACTTTTCGGGCTTAACGGCTTTCTAGTTATAAGACGGCAGCTATCTAGTACTTACAACGCATCGTAAACTATCACCCTCTTTGACGTTTACGAGTTGCAAGGGACAATAAACTTCTCTTATATTTCTTTTACTCACAGATAAGTGACACGTAAACTGTTATCTCGTCGCATCACAATAAATTACATTATCTATGCAAGACTTATGCTTTTGACCTTCGACTGACCGAATTTGATAAGACTGAATCATATTAATGGGTTTAGTGACAAATTTATGGTGTTTCTAAATGCCAACTAAAAATAGTAAAAGGTGATAAAAATATAGCTAGACAGCTCAGCCGGAGGTGATGAGCTCGATTCCCACCTAGGACAAATACATGTTAGTGAAAAGGTAGACCGACGACTAACCGACAAGATCCGCTTAGAACCAATTGCTATGAAAATCCTTGGGGAAGGCCATCGAGCAGTCTACGGCTAAGATTATGGTTTATGTATAAATAGTATCAAACATGAAATAAGTACACAATTAAAGTTCAATACTGATATATTTTCACATAGTAAAATAACAATACTTAATGATAAAATAGGCACTTCTGTCCGAGGATAAAAAGGTTGTGATTAAGATTTATAAACTAAAAATTTATAACTATGTAGATATAACTAATACATTATTACTAAGCCCTGTTTTACTACGTATGTATATTGATATGAATGTCTCACAACTATTCACAGCCAATTTAAGCTACAGGGGTGACTTAGACTACAATTTCAAATTACTCATACAAAATAAAATTTCCAGATTGAAGATTAGAAAATTTCTGAATTAGAAGTCAATTTCTGATTTATTTATTTAAACCAAAATAATACGTTCCTGACTACCTATTTTATTAGTATTAGTGGCAATGGAAAAATGACAGAGTATCCAAAATTAAAGACGAAAGAGCGGTTTTAATTTTGGATACTCTGTCATTTTTCCATTCATCTCATAATTGACAAAGATAAGAACTCTAATTAACACTTTGAAGGACAGTGAACGCCTATAGAGGTCATGACAATAAAACATATATTGTGTCTACGTTACTGTCCGCGAAAGTGTTAAGCATGTGTGCTATTTATTTTCATACGATACTAATTTCTGAACCTAATTTAAGTTTCCATTCAAAAACAAAGTTTATCAAAATAGCGCTTAAAAATCGCAACACAATTAACTCTAAAATCTATATTTTAAACTTAATACTAAACTTAAAAGCTATTATTTAAAAAAATATTAGTCTCGATACTTAAGATAACGATGACTCAGGACTAAAATTACTAAGAATATCTTTTAAGGATGACGCTCAATATAATATCTGGGGTGTATCTACAAGGTGTAATTTAGACCAATTCAGAATTGCCCAATTATGTAATCATGAACACGAACCTCGTATTTTCGATGTACTTAACATTTTCAGAATCGATAACACATTATTATTTAATTCTTCATCGATGATTAATTTTGTGTACGTAGCTCCTTACTTTTCACTTTGGATGTACATATAATGAGCGGGTCACTGATGTGGAAAGTTGGTGTTCTTCCGTTAAATTCAATAAGGTTGTTGAGTTTATCTTTATCGACTATATTATCTAGTTCTTATATTTGTCTTATTAACCAAAATATAAGACAAAGGTACATCTATAAGGCACATTATAATATTATTATACTAGGTACCGTGCAGCATATTATAGGCTATTTCGTATGTTATAATGTTATTATTCATCTTCGAGATTCAGAAAAAAAAAATTACTCAATATATTAAGAAGATCACTTTATAACTAACACAATACTCGTAAAGTAATACGTATTCTGACAACACAACCAATTTTAAACCTATTTTGAATGAATCTTCCGTAACGCTATGAAATTTCTTGCTCCACTGCATCATATAGTTTCTTTCCTTTGGTCTCAGGTAATAAGAGGCAAATTGCCGCAGCTATCATTGGTAATATAGCAAATATTACTGACGCTGCCCATTGTGGCCTTGTATTGGCAACAAAAGGAGCTACGGTAGCTCCTAACTTAGATCCAGCAGCACTTATTGAGAAGCCCATATTCCTCATTGACGTTGGATATAACTCTGTAACATATATGTATAATACACAAAAATTCAGAAATGCAGATGAGACTCCGATGCCGCCAAAAAGAGTAGATACCCATGTTCTTGTTGGAATAAATATCAGGCAAATCATACTCAATCCAGCAATTATGTAAGTGCCCATTGCTGATGCTCTTCTGCCAAACACTTTAGTGATCAATGAAGTTAGTGGTGAGAGCGGCACCTGAAATAAAATTAAACTGTTTTTATAAAGCCAATGTCGTTGGATGTCAAGTTTTATGTTAAATGTTTTATCAATCTTGGTATTTGGAACTCTGTAAGTAGGTAAATGAAAAAAAATTAAAATACAAGGAAAAAAATCATATCAAGCAGGCTGCTTTGCACAACACAGCACTATTTTTTCGAAAACCTAAGTGTATTTTATACTGACAAAAGTTGAACTGACCTGAATTATACCTATTATAGCGACGACAATGAAAATGTTCGATCCAAGGACAGAAGTGTATTGATTCAAACCAAAATAGCATACGCCAGTGACAAACCATATTGTGAATGATGACACTGTTATAATAGCTAATTTCTTTGTTTTGAATAAGTCCGTATAATTCAAATTTTGTGATTCATTCTCTTTTATGTTCAATTCTTGGACGCTTTTCAAGACATTGTCTCTTATACCGATGGCACTTCTATTATTACTGAAAAGAGAAAATTTAAGTGTCAAAGAAGGTATTTATTATTTTAAATACGTTTTTTAAATTAGTAAAATAATATTCGTGCATGGTACCATGCCATACCATACACGGCAACGGAGTAGACTGTACAAGGCCGCTATTATGAAGATTCGTTTTTTAAGAAAACCATTATATATTTCTCTGTGGAATTTTAAAAAATTAACAGTGTAAAATTAGACTAAACCTACAGATAAAAATATATTTTACACAAATTTATACATTGGTTTTCCTAAAAAACTAATCTTCATAATAGTAGCCCTGTTCAGCTAACTCCGTTGTCGACCGTACATGGATAGGAATGGAAGAGATACATAAAACATTTTTTATTCCATATCCAAATAAATTAAAGAGGGTGTACTTGTGTTTTCAATTTGTTCGGGTACCTTCTTAATATTATATATACTTCGCTTTATTAATAAGCGTGGTATAGCGAGTGAATAGTTATGCCATTCTTTGTCCTCTTCTTTCAAAAGTCAAATTACTGATGACAGAATGAAAGATTATAATAAAATTACACCTATTCTATTCCACGTTTATTAATAAGGCCAACTAAGCTAACAATTGTTTTTTAAGGGTCAACTCCCGCTCTAGGCAACAAGCGTTGTGTCACAGGGGACTTTACAAACATACAATTAATGGACACAAAGTACACCCAGACTCAGGGCAACCCTTTATGGACCACGCAAACCAGTTTTATCCTATGTGGGGATTGAACCCATAACACGCCGCGCAGTAGTTAATGCGAAGGTAACCACTTAAGCCACCAAACCAACCATGCAATTTATCTATAAAAATAAAATAAATATAAATATAATAATGAACTCACAATTTAGCTGCTCTAGCCATAACTTCGACTGCTCTGTCAGTTTTCCCACAAGTAACCAACCATCTTGGTGTCTCCGGCATAAACAGCAATATCAAAAGGATAACCACAGATGCTCCACTGAATCCCAGAAGATACAAGTTCCATGTAGGAGCAAAATACGCAAATCCTGCTAGTGTTAATACTGCAATACCATCAGGCAATACAGCTAATCCACCAGCCACTTCTCTATGCTGTGGCCCCACTATCTCTAGAGTAAATACTGCTGTAATAGACATTATACCTCCACTACCTGCTCCAACAAAGAACCTTAAAATAGTAAATGTCCAGTAGTTTGGAGCGAATGCTGCTGCTAACATAAAGATGACATCTATTGAAGTGGATATAATCATGGCGTTTCTGCGACCGTACCTGAAAGAAAACACTCATAAATAACGTGTATTTTTGCCTCTTTAAAGATAAGATAAAGATAAGATATTTATTCGCTCAGAACATGGTACAAAAGATGACAGAATACAGAAGTGGCCCGATATATTCACCTTTGGAAGGCATGCGAATTTTTTAAATTACACAAAGCAATACATAATTACAATAGATTATACACAATTCATGTCTTACACTTAAAAAACTCATCAAATGTGTAAAAGCACTTTTCAAGTACTTAAGTTTAGTCTTAAAATGTGTAATGTAATGGTAGCTCTCTTTATTTACAAAGTTTAGATAACCGTAACGTATAATTTTATTATATTTCTTATGTATTCATTAGTATCCATAAATTATTTAAGTATATTTATTGATTTATTTTATATAAATGGATGTATCGTCATTTGTATAGTTATGTTATGTATGTGTGTGTGAGTTTGTATAAATTCATTTTCTGTTTATATTTTATTTATTAACTTCATTAATTTTGTCACCTGTCATGGTTATATCTGCATCACTCAAGGATTGACTAGCAGAAAATGCCTTAAAAATTAAGTCCGCTCTGTGCAATTTGTTTGCAAGAAGTTCACATAAATATAAAACAGCATTATATTATAGTCATTAAGATTTAACTAAATGTGTAAGTGGAGTTCATTGGTTTTTTTTAAGTATCAAAGTAAATGTAACTTCTTAATGTTGGTTGGTTGAACTTTTTATGAACGATTTTATATGTATAAGTCGTATTAAATATCAGAATACTGCTTACCTGTCAGATATCCAGCCAAATATAGCAACGCCAAGCATCAAACCCAGCATCAAAACCGTCTGCGTGAAACTGGCCAGCCATGCTTTATCGCAGATCAGTTCAAATTCTGATATTAATGTAGACTCAAAGACATCCTGGTAATATTCATATTCTACGCAGGTTTCATAACAAGTTGAGTTTTCTGCATGTTCTGTTACATTATCTTTGAATTTTACACACTTAAAATCTGTTGTAGGAGTTAAGAACAATATCGCTAGCATGTTCCATATTGCAATTAGTCTACTGAGTGCAACGATAGCACAAACTATTGCTTGCCACTTCCCTGATGCACCTATTGATTTAACGACATAGTCATCTTCAAAATCACATCCCACTTTTTCACCACTTCCATCAAGAATCACGTTCTTGCTATTATGACTTTTGGAATTCATTTTTCACTGGCACTGAAATTTAAAAAATATATGTTCTTCATAAATGTACAAGTAGTTATATTAACAAATATAGTCCGTCGTAAAATGATGCTATAGATAATGACATTGATATTAATTGGCGTTAAAGAGAGCAAGATAAGAACGTGTCGACGACGAAGTGACGACTAGTGAATACATTGTCTAGTTTAGAAGTAAGTAACTATTACGATGAATAAATAGATCTTATATTTATCTGATAAAATAGATTATGTACTTGATAGATAAAAGAATATGTACAACATTGTAACTAAGTACCTAATAGAATTATGATAAATCTTAACTAGGCACGAGTTATTCATCACTCTGGCTGCACTTGAGTTTGAAAGATCTTCATGCACCCGCCACACAATGCATAGGTATGTGCCGCTCTCAGTCATTCATTATTTAAGACCGACTTTGGCGTATTGACTCCAACAACCATTATATTGGCACAAATATGTAATGTAGTATGTCTAGGATAGGAAAACGTTTCGTAGAACCCCTAAATTTACACCGGAGACCTGTCGAGTATAAAGTTATTGTTTTCTGATATAAAATTCGTTTTAGAATTGAATTGATCATTATGAATGTACTGCGTGAGAAAGCCATGGGCAGACGCTAATGTTTACATAATACAGCCCTGTTTATTAAACTAGTCACACTGTTGGACACACTTTTTAAAAGTATCCCAAGATTCCCAAGGCCTACCAAAACAGTCAAGTGCGGCTTCTTCACAATTATTAGGTATTTCTTTAAAAAGACAACTCCTGCACTTGGTAACAAGCTGTGTGTCGCGGGAGACTGTACAAACATACAATTCACGGACACAAATTAATGTTGAAATTTATGAATCACATAGTTTTGTCCCGTGTGGAAATCGAACCCTCAACTTCTGACTTTGCAGTCACCACTAGACTAACAGATCAGTCAAAATACTTTGCATTTATAATGAGCGATAATTATTTACACGTCATAAATTTTATAAATCAGGAGGTTTTCTCCATCTTTGCCTTGGATCAGTTAAGATCACGATCACAACATGTAACACTAAGTAGAACCTAATTGTAACTTTGCTAAAGAACTGAGATAGCCTCAAAAATAAGTGGTCAGAAATTCATACGAGGTTATAATGTAGCTTGTTAAGTAAAACATGGCTGAGTTACATGTAATAATACATCGGTGGTCGGAGGCCTGTAATTTGAAGCACTTTCGAGTCACTCAATCAAGTAAACGCCGGGTGTAGCTGTTACTTACCTGCCAGTTGAACGTTATTTATGTAATTCTATGTAATTCCGTCGAAAAACTGTTCAAAAACAAAAGTGTTTTGTGACGAAATTCTCTCGACTGTGTAATTTTGTTGGTGATTTTTTTACTAACTAGGCGGCAAACTATATAACTGGATGTTTAACAGTTACTGTAGTAAAAAAAAGCATAATATCTCGTAACACTTAAAATAAAAATTCGATAATGAGACATTTATTTCATAAGATACCTATTTACATGAATAGTTATTAAAATTAAAGTAACCTAACCTAATCTATTTACAAACAATCAGATATTGTATTTAAAAGGTATTAACCTATAAATAAAATATCTGATTGAGGTCGCAGTTCTGAGGAAAGGTGCCTAAAAGACTGGCCACAGTGGCCACATTTCCACGCTATAAAAGGCTAATACGTTGACCCAAGCAAGGGCCAGCGTTAGGATCGTGAGATGACTAACACTTATTAATTTCACAAGCTTCAATATCCTTTAAACTGTAACATCGTTGCATTTACTTACCCACGTTTACACTTGTATTATCTACTTCGATATTTATAGATTTAACACGGTTTATATCTGTATAGCACAATACGTGTCACTTGCACAAATTGTCACTCATTTAACTCACTTATTCTCACTCATTTGACTCACTAATTCTCATATATTCGAGGGTATAATATAGTTAAAAATCACTATCACAAATCAAAATTGCTATATAACCTGGGTACGTGTGTGTACTACGTCAGCAATTAAATTATTAATAGCCTAACAAATAAGCCAGTAATGTAAATCTATTCATATTGCTGATGTTAGAAAGAGATACTATAGGTAGAATTAAACCGGTATTACATTGGTCGACATATTTTCTACACAACGTCAAGCCTAATTAGATACCTACCTAGGAGTATGTATCTTGTAGACCTATTAACCAATTCATAGTTTTTTTGAGTTGTTCGTCCGGACGGGCCAAACGACCAAATTACAAAAAATATAATATTTGATTGGACGTTAGGCCCGATGGAGGTTTTATTACTTTTCATGTACATACAGATTTTGATGCTGTCTGTACATGAACAGTTATAAAACCTCCATCGGGCGAAACGCCCAATCAAATATTAAAAAAATTGTTATTTGGTCGTTTGGCCCGCTCGGGCGAACAAACGGCGGGCGAAACGACCTATAACTCTTTTTTTTATACTACTTAGGTGGCAAACAAAAATACGGGCCGCCGCAGTTACCGTAGCCTATGGACGCTTGCAATACCAGCGGTATCACTTGCGTGTTGCCAACCTATTTTTTTTACACCGTGGTTTTAAGATAGAGTATCCCTGGGATATAAACACGTTTTTTTCAACACGCATTCCTAAATGAGAGCTGGAGAACTGTACTAAACTTACAGTAACGCAACTACACCGCTGTGTGTAGTTATTTGGCTGTGGTCTTTTGTAAGGTGGAGGTCTTTCTCCATTTGGGCTTGCTCGGTTGAATGGTGCCTCACCTCTCTTAAATATTATAGATATTATAAAAGACTTAAATTAAATGTATGCCGTTACCAAAATTATTAATTTACACGTATTTTACAAAGGTATGTCATAAGGCAAACTGACTGGCTGACTGGTATAGGTAGGTGCAGTCTTTGGGTAAAAAAAAAAATATATAGACACAGCATCAGTCGATAGTAATGTGAAATTCGTGTCTAAAGACGCTGACAGTCCACAAATATTGTTTAATAACATTTTAAAGAATACCTACTATTATTTTATCATCCACAAAAAGAACAAAAAGTTACCTATCGATACAAAAAATCTTTTCGATAACCACCAGTTTGTCTGCAAACACTCCACTTAAGAGTTAAAGCAAATCGGACGCATCCACATCAATTTGCCATGAGGTGGTATTACCGCGGACGTGATGGCATGGAGATCACGGTAATGACCAGCGACTGTGGCTTCGGGGCCTCATAAATCTGTGAACTTAAGTGGAGGTAGAGGTGACCGAAGTGTGTCTTTAACTATGTATCGATTTTTCGATAGAGGTTTTAGACGGATCGATGTGTGATAATGTAAACTTGTAAAGTGAGTTCCCGAGCTAGTATTTTGATTAGATTCTACAAAAAAAAATGCAGAAGGGATTCAGTCATATGCTCTAATTACCATAGATAAACCTACTGATGATGCAAAAAAATAAAAAATAATTAAGTATAATGATAACTTCAGCGCAAAGACTTTTTTTCAAGGTAACCTGGTAAAACGGAGAAAATTATTATGTCAGTGTTAAATAATAAGAAAACTAACAAGAACAACAATAAATATCACTAGAAACGTGATTCTGCAAATTTATTTTGTTGCTTTCATAGATGCTAACAGCTATTTAGAATACTAAACATACCTATAGGTAAGGAACACATCCAGCCAAACCTAAATCGCTTATCCAATTAGACTTGTACTACCGACTAAATCATCGAGCTCGACCATTGTAAGAATCAGTCGCACCTCTATTCAGTACGATTAGAGCTCGCCTCCCTTCACCAGGGCAGCGGTTACCCACTCAAAATTATACACGATAACCATTACTTAGGTGAAACGTTTGTCAGATTGCGATCCGATCATGTACGAGGATTTGCTTTGTGTGCTCACTTTGGGCAGGTTCTTTTAAAAAGGAGTACTGTTGGATGATTGGTGGTTAGTGTTGGATGAGATGATTCTATCTATGGTTGAGCGTAACAACTTTTCAAAAACCAGTAAATATTAACAAATTACCGGTCACAATGGGGGCTAAGCGAAATGGAGGTAAGGTAAGTTTAGTGTAGGTAATAACGGCGTATGAACAGTGACATTTCATGTGAGCTTCTCCGTGCTTTGCAGGGCACGTAAAGAGTCAGTCTCGATTGTCAACTTAGCTGCTAGATTAAGTTAGCTTCCAATGTAGCCCGTGTTTAATATAAACTATTACCTACTAAAAATTAAGTTTAATTTTAATAACATTACGGTGACAAACAAAGTTTCCGCAAAGAGGGAACAACTAAATATATTTTCACTATTTCAAATCACAACAAAATATGTGTGATGTTTTGTAAGGAGGCGTCTATGGCGAGCTTTTAAGTAATTACTTAGTGAATAAGGTAAACGATAAAAAAAAAGTCTTGTTTTGTCATATGTTTGCCCATAGTAATTTTGTATGGAAAACCGTTACCTGCTATTTTTACCGAATTTGTATCTTTGTCTTATGCAAAACTTATACTCCTCTTCGATTTACAAAAATAATGAGAAGTCCAAGCAAGTAAAACTTTCTAAGGTTGGGTAGCTTTCTTTCGAAAAGTTTATTTATTTTGGTGTATATCTGGATTATCTGCTGCTACAAATCAAATCATAAAAGGTTTTTAAACTTTCCCTGCCCAAACAAGCTATAAATCCATTTAATTTTTTAAAGTAAACAAACTGAGATCAACGGCCACGTCATAAAGTATTCTTAATTTAAATCGCATTCACAAATCCAATTCACAATCGAACAGCAGTATTCAAATTTCTCTCTGAATATTTTTTTAATTTACTCGTTGAAGTGGCAAAGCAACGGCGAGCATTCTTTCGTCCCGTCCGTCGTAAATATTTCAGAGAAGAGTTTTTAATCAGTCGTCAAACGATTTACAAATTAAACAGGGGCCGTGTTATGAAGAAATATCGCGAGCTGTGACGGTTTGTTTCCATTTATCCGTCATAATCATACCAGTGAAAGCAGAATGTTTAAAATTAATAATTGTAAACACTAATTGTCTATTTTAGGTGTACTAAAGTGTGGAAATGGTCTTGAAGCTTACGGCCCACCTAGTATACTGACAGGACACGACGTCGCGGCGACACGGTGGTAAGCAGTTAGCCTATTGACGCGTGCATTACCTGGAGCATCATTCGTTATCGTCCTAAAATGTGTTTCACCAAGGGTTTGTTTTATGGGTAACCTTGAAATAAAATTATACGTATCTAATTATATTAAACTCACTAATAGGCTATACTAGAAAAAAACTACACCACTGTGTTTAGTTATTTGACTGTGGCTTCTGTAATGCGGCATTGCTGACTTCCTTATAATATTTAACGTATTTTATTAAAAGAAAATATAACGCAATGGATAACCGATTTTAAAGGTAATAAATAAACGCAATATTCACAAATTTAAACTAATACAAACTTAGCTTCTGCTATTTTGTACGCTATAGGATCATGCGTAAAACATGAAAATCTCGTATCGTCTAAGACAGTGTACACAAACATGAAATAAGAAATATCGCCGTCAGAGGATCTCCGCAAAAAGCTCGCAAATTTCGTCATCAATTATCATTATTAGGGAGCGCTCGCGTTCGCCGGAGACGGCGGTAATTGAGTTTTATAAATGGCGTCGGCTGCCGACGACGTGACTGTCATAAATACTGTGACGTGACGTGTCGTGTCGTCGCTGTCGAGCCGTGGATACGCAGTTACTTTTTATTTCTTTACTTTTTAAACTTTTGTATATTTCTGTATTGATATCTTTGATTGGCATTGCTTTTGCTACAGATTATGTTTGTAAATAGATATTAATATTTCAACATACTGAGGTAAACAGAACCTGAATAAAAGGGATACCTTTATAACTGCAATTCAGTCTGTGATTAGGTTCATTAGAAGAACATTATAACAAAAAAAATTAAGCTTAGCCCATTAGTGCAATGTGGGCCGCGGGCATGAGGCCAGTTGCAACTGACTAACCCAGGGTTTTCTTTAAAGAAAGACTGGTTGTGGTTGGCGGAGGTCCGTCCACAGACGACGGTCTGCTCGTATGATGGTCATTTTTTTTTAACTAAGTATGTTACTAATATAACACATTAACTTGTATAAGTAACGTTGTTATAAACCTTAAAAAAAAAGATATACAAAACCAACAACAAAATTTGCTTTGTATAGAATTTAGAACGATCATTGATTTTGAATTTCTAGTAGTCTAACCACTGCCTTGTTCTCTAGTGCGTGAGTTGTCTTCTAAAAAAATAACCCAAATACTTTCTCTAACTTTGTGGTATAATAAAGTCCCTATAGTACTATATTTTATGTTCTTAGCTCATCTCTGGTAGTCATTACTGTGCCATAACATCAATAAGACGCTGTTGTTCCGTCACCCGACCTCCGGGTCACGATGGATCATAAAACTAATTGAATGATTTACAAGTGGCGGTCTCATACCCTTTATGTAAGTAGATATACCTACCTATAACGTGCAATTCTAACATAAATGCTAAAGGTAGTATTAGTATTAAAACATTGGCGTAGCGTTTTATTTAAAAAAGTAGGTATTTAAAAAATAATAACTTTTAAACTATCGCGTTGCATGATATACAAAAATATATACTTCGGGTACACGATCATGCTTTATTTACTTTTATTTAAAAATGATAAAAAGACACAATCGACACAGAATTTATTGAAATTACAGAGTGTTCTGTGGGTTTTCTTTCTTGCCACATCGCGTAGCGATCAAATAGCGTGATTTGCCAAATTTGATATAAATTTTGCTTTGTGGTCTTCTGACCGAAGGCCGTTGGGGCAGAAAGATTTGGTGGAAATCACGAACTGGAAGACACAGCGTGGGCAGACCTCCAACAAGGTGGTCCAACCACCTGGTAAAGGTGACAAGCAACCGATGGACAAGGTCAGCTCAGGACCGAATGATGTGGAAAACCTTGGGGAAGGCCTATGTCCAGCAGTGGACATCTTAAGGCTGAGATGGGTGGTTTTTATAAGAGCTTTAACATGAATTTCGTTAATGTATATGTTTATAGTTACCTACCACAACGCGTTGCGAACTTTTAGCTAAAAGATCGTTTTCAACATAATCATACAACGGCATACATGCAATAACTAGTTTTTTTTTAAATACTACCATGGTGGCAAACAAGCATACGGCCTGCCTGAAGGTAAGCAGTTATCGTAGCCTATGGACGTTACAACACCAGAATCATAACTTACGTGTTATCGCCAAGAAAATACGGACACCGCTGTGGTAAGTCCTCCATGACTAACATGATTCAGGAGCATACTAGATACCTAGCAGTGGAAAAATCATATTAACGCTGCCTATTTACTAGAGGACGTCTAGCGACACGATTCATTACTAAAGAGTTGCCTTTTGATGTTGCCAGATTTGTCATAAAAAGGTTGGTAATGTCTGAGGATGTTTCTTTCTAGGTTTCTAGCTATGTATGGATTCACTGGTAAATGTATTGAAGTACCTTTATTGCCTATAGATGTCGCTACAACTAGGCTGTAACGGCTCCCTTCGTTTAAATATCATAGTTGTAATAGAAGTTTTGCCTTATAAAACAGATGAGCTCCTTACCTGTCATAAGCTTACCAAACACTATCCGCTATATTATTATCTAACGTTGTGGAGCGAGTGAATGGTTACGCCATGCTTTGTCCTATTCTTTCGAATGTCAAATTACGGATGACAGAATGAGAGATTAAAAAATAAAATTACTCCTGTCTAAGGCTGTCAAAGTTCTAACAACTGTAGATAGTAATGGATATACAAAACTATATTATCTATATTATTACGAGTGATGTCATAGGCCTGAGGGTAGCTACAAAAACGTAAGTGAGATAGAAATATATAGTTATCTCTTCCACTCATGTGCGTGCCGCGGCAAAGGATCGCGTGAGTAGGAGTCGCACGGTTGTGCCTGGTAATAATAATACACTAATTCACGTGCACAAGATTGTTTATAATCCCGTATATAAACAACAAAACTAACATTAAATTTATTAAGGTACTTAAACTAAATATGAACAAAAAAAAATACTTACAGGGGGTAGTTGCAATAGCGAGTGAAAAATAACAATTGATTAATTAAGGCTTGTATCTTGTGGTATACGTCACATAGAAAGCACTTCTAGTGCGACACTGGGGCAGTCTTCCGCGGTGCGACCATGGGTTCTTTCTTTGAATTCATTTGAAGCCATGGTATCAGTTTCTAACTTGAACCGCTCTTCGCCTTCTGTGTGTCAAAGCTTTTCGTCAATCTTACTTCTTACTAATATTATAATTGCGAAACTTGGATGGATGGATGTTTGTTACTTAATCACGCCCAAACAGCTGAACGGATCTCGAGGAAATTTGGCACAGAGATAGATTACTTATAGTCTGAAAAAGCACGTAGGCTACTTTTTTATCCCGGTAAAAACACTGGTGCCGTGGGAAGCCGCGGGCTGAATCTAGTATTGCATAATTATGTCAATATACCGAACGATGGAAGAATATAATTGTAAATTTGGTAGGTATGTATTAAATACTAGCGGGACATGCTGGCTTGGCCGGTAAGCATTGATTACGTTTTCGTAGGGGTCCTGAAATTCTTTTTCAATAAAATATAGCCTATTTTACGCCGATAGCTATCTAATGATGAAAGAATTTTAAAAATCAATCGAGCAGATTTTGAGTAAATAGTATTAAACAAACGAAATATCAAACATTTCCTCTTTATAATATTAGTTTAGATAAAGGCCATAGAATGAATACGAAAATAATTAATATTTGCAACGTGAGGATGAGGACCTACTTGAGAAATATAATACAGAGATGGCGAAACTATAATTATTAATGGAACTGTTTTATACTAATGAATATTACGACATTTTTAAACAAATCTTACTTGGTATTACTAAATAAATAAAGGAAATATATCATCATACAGTAATTGTGTTTAGAATTAGAAGTCTTTATCATCAACCACACGCTTTTGTAAACATTACTTCCTGTACCTACAGCTTTTTGGATAAAGATTCGGACACACTATGGTGTGCCTGCGTAATGTATAGGTATTGAAAGAATTTTATTTGATATTTTGAAAGCCGTCTTAATTCATGTCGTCTCTAATAATTATAAAGTAATGCTTAAGGCACAGTACCAACATTGCTTATCTAAAAGAGAAAAAAAAAAGTTTTTTTGTTTATTACGATTCCACTCAAAAACTACTCGACCGATTGTAAAAATTCCTTTACCATCAGAAAGCTACATTAGCAGCGGATAACATAGTTTATATTTTATTGAAATATAATTACGGGATCCCTACAAAAACTAAATAAATGTCCACCGTGCGAATATAACCACCGCTATTTAAAATACTAAAATAGGTGCAAGAAATTTAAAAAATAATTAATATTATAAGTGTTTCAAAATGTACTTATACCTTACTAAAAATACCTTATAATGATAACATAATATTATATTTATATGATTAAAAACATAATTCTCTAATTACAAACACAAATAAAGTCAGCAGTTTCGTAACTAGATTAAATATAATATTTCAATTATCACGTTTGAAACAACACAGATGTGATTTACTATTGAAGTAGATAATTAGATAATCGCCCTATTGTTGAATTTGAAAATAAACTTAAAATACGGTACTCTAGCCACATGACACATTCCAAACAATATCACCTACTTAGTAAATTCCTTGTAATAAGATGTAAACACAATATGAAAATTGAAAAGATTTTAAAAGAAATGATATTGTTATTACCTAAAACATTGGTTTATTTTATAATAAACATTATCAAAAACAATAAAGATTTCATTGAACGACGCTTCAGTGTAACATCACCTTAACGTCTATTACCCATTAGCTATAGTAAACAAAGCATTTCATTTCTCTATCATTGTGTAATTGGCGCCATAATTCATTTATCATATCGTGAGTCGTTTCTTTGAAATCTTCCTACACCGACACAATAATAATAAATCTTAGTTTAATGTGCCATTTTCAAAGAATAGATGCGGTTCTT
This sequence comes from Trisateles emortualis, assembly GCA_947095525.1. Classification (NCBI taxonomy): domain Eukaryota; kingdom Metazoa; phylum Arthropoda; class Insecta; order Lepidoptera; family Erebidae; genus Trisateles; species Trisateles emortualis. The sequence continues at coordinate 19,679,356 of OX352735.1, read as the reverse complement.
TGTGGTCGGTTAGTTTCTGCTGAATGTACTGACACAGATATTTCTTTATCAACTAACATTACGCTATTTGTTGTCGATTTTTATCCTAGCACCAAAAACCGACATTGCCAAGCATTTCATCATGATCTTAACTTTGTTATAATAATATTTCTTGCTTATTAATAAAATGAGCCAGATCTTATTTGAAATGGCAAATTCCTTTTTATGTCTTTTTATTTAAATTTGCGTCTTATAATTAGATTAATAAAGTACACTAATCACTTAGGCCAGCTAATTAAATAAAGCCGCGGTGCTTACTAGTTCACAACAGCCTGATTCATATCTCAAATGGAACTTTATCCTTTCATCTGAAATTCAAATCAAAATACCACATCCACTTTCGCTAGTTCCCAGCCGTTATCTGTCGCCCAGTGTCTATCAAGCACAATAACAGTTAATTCTAACAGCTACAATAACATTAATATTTACAACGTTATAACTGCTACAAGGTGTCGTGCTTCGATAGTGTTCCTACTCGATAGCGGAGACAAGTTGTCTTGTAACAGATTTGTAGCAATACGATAACGAAGAGTTATGTCCTTGTTTGTAATTTGTTACGTTAATTTATTATTAGTCATTACATGAGCGGTACATTCAATCGAAAGTTTACGCAATGTATCACAATATTCTAGCTATTTTCCTTCTTGTAAGGAATTGGCCTGACTACGTAGACCTCTCGGTTCTATAAACATGCTTTGGCTTAGGGCACTTTCAACTTATTGTTTATATCTATTAATGTAGGCATCTGGATTCTGATGCTAACGATCTTAGCGGTGTAGGTATCGTAGATTTAAATATTGCATGATGCGTACAGATGTAAATGGAATAGTGAAATTCCTGCTATGGTATAATCTATGGTCCTATCAATAGAGATAAAAATAAAAATTTAACAAAATTAGATGACGTAGAATATACTATAGGAGTAGCTAATGCAATCACAAATAGCAGCCATGAAATATTAAGAAAGCCATGACTTAAATTTGACAATGCGTTGTGACATTAATTTACTTATTTAAGTACTAAAATACACGCATTAACAACATGTGACATAAACACAGGCGCGACAATGAAGCTTTTAATAACCGTCATTAGACACGACGAAAGAGAAACATGTTTGTAATAAGTCTATTACAATGCAACGATTCTTTAACTGTAAATATTACAAAAATACAATTAATAAATTCCTAGCTTGACAATATTTCATAAAAAACTCATATTACTTTTCCGTCACAACAAATTATGAACTCAAACGCGCCGAAATTAATATCTCCCCTTGAAGCAGAGAGATTCAAAGGTATAAAGAAAGAAGATCAAACATCAAAGTCTAATTAAAACAACGATAGCTCAAAAATGTTTCGTTATGACAATGAGTGATGATTGTGTTGTTTTAAAAAAATAATTCTTAAATGTAGCTTCACTTCCATGACGATTTATTTAAATAGTTTTTTTACCATAATCATGTTGAATCGAAATATCTGTAATTCTGTTTTTTTTTTTTTTTTTTTTATACTACCAAGGTGACAAACAAGCATACGGCCCGCCTGATGGTAAGCAGTTACCGTAGCCTATGGACGTTTGCAACACCAGGGGTGTCACTCACGCGTTGCCGACCCTTTAAAAACCTTATAACTCCTTTCTTGAAGAACCCCATGCTATAGTCTTTTGGGAAAACCTCGGCAGGGAGCTCATTCCACAGCCTAATCGTACGTGGTAAGAAATTCCTCTGGAATCTTACGGTACGGCAAGTTTGAGGTGCAAGGATGTGAGGATGAACTCCCCGTCGGTGGCGAGAGGTGCGTTGATAAAATGTGGCCGTGGGCATCATCTCGAACAATTCCTCAGAACACAGCCCATTGTACAGGCGGTAGAACACACACAAGGAGGCGAAGTCTCTCCTGAGACTTAGTGGATCAATACCGCCTGTGAGCTTGGGATCGTCAACAATCCTCACAGCGCGTCTTTGGATAGAATCAAAGGGTCCAAGCTGGTATCCAGGTGCTCCCGCCCAAAGGTGGCAGCAGTACTCCATGTGGGGCCGGACTTGCGCTTTGTAGAGCAGCAGTCTTTGGCCCGCGGTGAAGTACCACTTTGCCCTGTTGAGCACACCTAGCTTTCTAGATGCCAGCTTAGCCTTGTCTTCCAAGTGATGTCGGAACTGGACGTCTGTTATTTTTAGACACCGATATCAAAGCGACATATGACTATAATTGGAAAGTTATGTTTATTTTAGATTATTAATGATGGCCTGTTGGTTTAGGTATAGTCTGGATACTTTTAGGAAAACTTACCTACCTTAACTACAATGTTAAGTTTAAGCAACGCGACCTTTGGTTTTAAAAAGATTTTGAAAAATAATTTCATAGTCAACTCCATTTCTTACTATTCAGAATTGAACGCGCACCAACCAAAAACCGTAAACAACAGCGCCATCACATTTTTGTTCTCCAAAATTAATTTTTAAAGCGCGCGATTTGTTACTTGGCTAAGATTAAATACGTTTGAACAAAAAACGACGCCGGAGCATTCTGCTTAATAGCTTAACTTTTCATCTGGTAACAAATTAACAGGCTCCGAGTCTTAATGCAAATAAACCATGATTGATTTGACACATTATTTTTAACGATATTTTTCAAGCAATGAATAACAGCTGTTATTTTTTTATGCTTTTTAGGGTGTAACGTTTACTAATTATTTTAAATTTATATTAAAAGTGACAATAAAATACGGTCCATTATATCAAAACAGAATAATTATTTATTATTATAATGTTGCTGTATTATATTTAGCCTGATTATATACCTATAGCTATAACACTTTAAAATATTCCATAAAAAACATTAAGATGCATTGATGTAATATATGTCATATTATCTGTTTCATAATTGTATTAAACAGACAGAGTTCAGCTGCCGATTAATCCGACACAATGGAAAAGCCATGGTTGGCTGGACGCCGAGGATTTGTTGCCGGTTGATTAGACCTAAAATTAAATATCCTGAAGATAGGTAGTAGAAGAATTTACCATGCAAACACACAATATATTTTTATAAACTTTTAAAAAGCAACACAACTTTTAAGTCTTTACAAACATACAATTAACGGATACACCCAGACTCAGGACAAACATTTATGGATCACAATTCACATACATTTTTGTCCAATGTGGGGATCGAACCCACAACACGCTGCGCAGTGTTAAATGGCGGGGTAACCACTTAAGCCACTAAATCAACCGTGCAGTCATATTAAGAAGACAAGTAATATACATATATTTTCATAGACTTTGATAGATGTAGCACAGTTCCCACTTACTTCCTAATTTTGCGTTGCATAAGCAAAATACTCACCAACTGATAATTTCTCTGACTGATGATACTTCCTCACTATCGACTATCAATCTTCATTCCCACTTTGTATATCGAATTCTCAATTTCCAAAGAACACTTCCCTTGTATTGTGTAACACCTAGATACCTTACTCTCTCAGGGTCTGGTACCGACTGCCCTGCTTTCACCATTTACAGTTTAACCACCCAAAGCACATCTAGAAAGTTTTTAAACAATTGTTATTTATTGACCCTTTTTTTGTCTGTCCCTTAATTGTCTGGAGAGTGATCTGATTATCAGATATGGGTTGCCATTTAGTGTTGTTTAGACTGATGACTCATTGAGTTATTGATGACGCATTTGCGTTTTTCTTTTATTCTTTGTTGAAGTTTCTAATAGACTTTCTATGCCTCCTTTTCTACATTGCTGTAGTTCTGATATTAACGCACAATGACGTTAGATTCGTTTTACTAAAACTTAAACTCAAAGTCATTTATTCATTCAGATCAAATGCATTAATATTATTAAATCATTTTATGAACGTCAAAATAAACCAAAGTCAGCATTTTTTCCTACAGCCAATTTGCTGACAGGGGTATTGCCCAGAGAAGAATTGGAAATAAACTCTGGACACTCTTTTCAATCGCTAGAGTACAATATTTATAATTTGGTATGAGTTACAATTTGAGGTAGGTATTAAAATGGTAAGGCACCAACACACCATACCAAAAAATAAATTAATTTCCTACAGATTGTAAGTACCATGGAGCTGCAATATTATTTTTTAGCCACTTTATCTACATTCTACATTATGAAGCATCTCGTTCAATAGGTATTTTAAATTAAAAGTAAGGGAAAGTATGCCGTAACATAATGATCGATGAATCTATGAAGGGATCCAATCTAAGGCTGCAGTGAGAAATTCAAAGTTAAAAAGTGTGACCAGTCAATATAATTTATTATTCCTCTTTGTACATATAATAAACAATAAATGATAAATAATAAATTATAGACAGATAACTATTTTACGACAAAAAATTAGGTCTCTAATTCCGAAAACCATACATTACTCATGTAACGATGCCGCCACTTGCCTAAATAACATATTTCGAAATCAAATTGATTATTGACATTAAGGTGCCGATTCTGTTGTACATCTACATATATTAACCAAAATATAACCACATGAATTTGTAAGAAATACTAATAAGAAAAGGAAAGCACTGGATGCAGGCAGCTCAAGATCGGCCTACGTTCAGCAGTGGAAATTATCAGGCTGAGATGATGATGATGATGATGACTAATAAGAAGAGCAAAACCATATAATCGTAAACCTAACACATTACTGCCGAACAAGATTTTTGAATAAACTGAATAATCTCAATATGTCACTCTATTAATGACAGAAATATCTATTTAAAAGAGGTACAACACAGTAAGACTCTTCATCATCGGATCTCTTGGTATCATCTTAACTTATTATGGTTCACCTAGTGGAACTAACTTTGTAGTAGTGCAGCTTTTTGTATACAACAAAAGTTAGTTATATTAAAAAAGATGTTTTCCCCATTAATCAAAAAGCAATAGATTACTATTTATTTTAATTTCAGACTCAACAACAGAATCAAACACCAACAATGATTCTCCACGATATTCATATTTAGTAATAATAGATAAGGGCACTAAAATGCTGCTTCCACATTCGTTTGGCCATAAATCAAAGAGCGTTGATAATACATTCACACTCTATGTCATAACTTACGGTGATAAATATTTGATTTATGTTATAGAATATATTGATAAAAATTGTAAATAGGCAAATGTTGTAATCGTGGATATTTTAAAATAGTGTAGAAAATAATAACTACTAAATAAAGAGTTAAAAGAATATAAGAACCTAAATGTCGTGTTGTATTAAGTTTCTGATTTCACATAACGTTTAAAAATTCCTGCCGGAGAGATTTGAACAACCTTAGCAATAAATTAACCGCTAATCATACAAAAGGACAAAACAGGTGATTATTATAATTTAAACTAATGTACCTTAACATACCCTGCTCACCCCTTAAGAAACAAAGCCATGAAGATAACAAAAACGCCCCAAAAAAGGGAAAAATAAATTTAGCCGCGTTCGTCGAGTTTATTTGCGGGCCATAACTCAGTAATATCGCGCTCAAAGACTGCCCCATTTAACTTGAGAAACGGCTCTTCACGACAGATTTCATAAAAATACCGCCCTAACTGTGATTTCAGATGTTTTATATCAAACGCTATCTCCTGAACTTGGATTGGAAAGTTTTAGGACAGGCTTTTAGAACGATAGTTTCGGGTATTTGAGAGTTGTAGGATCTAAAACCAATGTTTGATTGTTCAGAAAGATTTCTTTACCTAATACCTGGTTCAACTTGACCTATGAATGCTTTTTAGTGCTTTCCTAAATACATTAAGTCAGCTTATTTAGCGTCTTTATAGGTACTTATTTAGTAAGTACCTAGAATACATAATCAAGTTTTGGCCACTTTAAAAGTTGATTATTATATCTAGGTACTAATAATGTCAATAAAAAATTGGCAACACAAATACTTTACCCTGACCAACAACATTTAAAAACACCAAAATACATTACAAAAGACAAAATTTCAAAACACACTTAACAAGAAACCGCAGCACCACGAGCAATGTATCAAAGGAACCTTTAACTTTTATGAAAAGCCGGCGGGAGGCTGTATATCACGTTAAATGGGGCGGCCCCTCACGTTGCTGTTACTTATTGTTGCTAAGTGTTGCTGCAACAGTGAACTGTGTTTTTTTTTTTTTTTTTTTTTTTAAAAAAGACAACTCCCGCACTAGAGAACAAGCTCTGTGTCGCGGGGGACTTTACAAACATACAATTAACGGACACAAATTACACCCAGACTCAGAAAAATTCTTTGTGGGTCACACAAAGTTTTATCCTGTGTGGGAATCGAACCCACAACCTCGTGCACAGCAGGCGCATACTGCGGCCACTGGACCACCGAGGCAGTCAATGAATGTTTGATTGCTGATTGCTTGTTTCTTGGCTCCATTCCAGAAGACATTTGAAAATCGCTTGAGCATCTTATCTTGTAGAGGTCTAGTATATTTTAGTTTTTTAAACACTTGTGTCATCCATACAAATGAAATTGTTTATTGTACACAGGGGAACATTACAATGTACAAGACAATGACATGCACAAGGGTGACCTTTTTTTTTTTTTATACTACCAAGGTGACAAACAAGCATACGGCCCGCCTGATGGTAAGCAGTTACCGTAGCCTATGGACGTTTGCAACACCAGGGGTGTCACTCACGCGTTGCCGACCCTTTAAAAACCTTATAACTCCTAATGAGATTTCTACCAGCAAACCTCAATGGTATAGAAAAAGATAAAGATAAAGAGAGCAAATGAAGTGTTCAACTGAATAAGAAAGTTGAGGGAGAAAAATAAAATAGAATTATTACTACCTATACAACCTATGTATAGCATAATGTATACTACCATAAATATACATATTATAAGTACATACTATACTATGATATAACCTTAAAAAAAATAGAGCATTTAATTACACTAATCATTGAAAAGGATGACCAGACCTTGAAGACAGGAATACTACGTAATTTTCGATGTCGGCATCTAATGATTAGTTATCATACGATTGTAGCACAGCTGTAATTATTATTGAAGTTAAGACTTTAGGATCATGTTATCATCATCATCATGTCAGAGCATTGCACATGATGATGATGATAACATGATCCTAAAGTCTTAACTTCAATAATAATTAAAGGCATAAAAGAATCAATATGTTGTTATTACACAAAAAGATAAAACTTTTGTTTCAAAGAGATAAATCTTGAAAGTCGTAAAGAGCTCACAAATGACGTTATACTCGGTAACTTAATGTTTTATGGTATGCCTACAATATTCCTTCATATTTAATTCTAGTTTTGGAGTATTTGGCCTACTGCCAGGATTTAGGGATTTGTGGGAGAGGAAGTAGCAGATCTGCTATAATTGGGTTAAGGAAACGGTAACAAACAGATTTGGATAACCTTATATAGATGAGCATCGATTCTTTAGAAAAATCTTTTCTCTAATCTATTTAAGCGTTGCAAAAATTTATGTTTCTAAATCAAATTCTTGAAAGTTTATTTTTATTACCAATTAATCTCTTTAACATTATGAACATTAGCGAGTTGACGATGTAAGTTTAATCAATACTAGTACATCATAAACTAGCAGTAAACATCGACAAATGACAGCTGCAACGTCGTTTACAAGGCGAAATGTTTTACGACGCCATACAGGATTACTATCTAAAACTATTATCATGCGGATACTTTTAATAATAAAATAAAGACGAGAGTAATAACAAAAATAAGCGGCCAAATAAGACCGTACTTACCATCGCCAGACAAGACTAAAACAGAGAATGCGTTTACTTATCACCACATTACCTAATAATAAGATTAACTGAAAAACCAGCTACTACATTAATTTGATATTACATGGAGCACGACAGCAGACCGCAGATTTGGGAGAGAAAACAATTTGTAACAAAAACATAGCTGATATATATACGAACACTTAATTAAAACGCAAATTGGCGACCGCGGGCACCCGGATCCTCCAAACTAGGGACGGGTACGTGCTAAGTTATCGATATTTTGATTAAAAAGTAATTTAACATGACGAAGGTCGACACCAGATAGAAAACGTTATTAGAATTAAGAAAATGTACGCAATTAAACTAATAGAGTCTCTTTTAATATGTAAGTCATGTATAATATCCGATACCTGAAGTGGATGAGAAGAAACGGAAGTATTTCATTAGCCCAGATATGTTTGATCTCTTTGAGGAACATGAAGGTCAACGGATCCACCAAAGAAGTGGCTACGCGTAGTAAAAATAAGTTTAACATAGATTGATCTATTAGATAAGTTAGACCATGATGAAGATAATTTATGAATACAACAAATCTATACACTATACATAAATTAAATCTATCGATATTCCCATCAGTACACCTTTACACAGCATCACGGTTTTGCATAATAAACGTAAGATATTTGCATAAAATCACTCGACATAGTCCGTACCTAACCGCTAACCTATTTGACTTGCAAAAAAACCCTCTCAGCACAACATTGATTGGTTTTCATTGCAAATTGCACTTTGTATTGTGGCCAATGTTGTTATGAAAAGCTGCTGATATGCTTTTAACCTCATAATGATAAAAGGCCCTTAGAACTTTAGAGAAATATTGCTAAGTTTGCGGTCTACGTCTGCATGTGTGCTATTGCTGTCAATATTTAAAAAAATGTTTTCGTTATACCTTATCCACAACTACAATCTTAACAATATCAGAAATACTTATACCATCAGTTATTAAATATAATTAAAATGTAACATTATAGTAAAATTATAGAGGCACATAAGATTGGTCTTGTCTTGAAAAACAGTTAAGCGTTTAATTAAGTAATTTACACCATTCAATCATGCAAGTTTAGCGAAGAAAATACAAAGCAATAACTGCATGACATTTAAGGCAAATGCATGTGGAACGTATAGACTCTTTACTTTACCTGCGATATTAATTTGATTTCAAATGCTGACGTCAATATAAGTAATATCGACGCTGAACTTTGTAAATTGTAATTTGCATGTAGTCAATAAAATACACTCGTACGAATCAAAGTTCACAAGATTCGGGTGGAGTAAACGACGCATAATTATGATTCCGGAACAAGACCAGCAACCCTAAATTAGGCTCACGTCAGAATATTTCAAAAATGTGATTGATGGCCTGATATATATTGCAATAATTCAATAATTAGACCTGAAACACAAAAAATACCGACTAAATTCTGTATGATGAATAGCCAAACTTTGATTGGCCCCAATCATTCCAAATGTTGGACAAAAACTATGAAATCGATCAACATTTTGTTTTAACAAGCCGTTTGGACCAAATTATTAGTTTAACCGACGTTTAGCGATTACAAGTGTGTTATTTGGTCCCAATATAATTGCTTTTAATGTACGTCGTTCACAAATAACAGTGTGGTGGTAAATGGTTGGAAAAAATGAGGAAATTACAGTGGTGATGTAGGTTAGTGGAGTGCAATTGGCGGGGTTTGAGGCGCCTTTTGAATCTGTGGGCGACTCCACTAACGTAATGTGTAGGAAGTAGTGTTTGCGTAGCATATATTATTATGCTAAGCAGCCGAGTGATGCCACTACTGTCTATGTATTACTTAATCTGAGTCATTACCATCAAATGAAAATAACGTTTTATTTGCTGAAGTCGATAATTTGCCACAAATTCACGACAAATCGACGGTCCCTACTTACAAAGCGACATGTCGAAATTACCATTTTTTTTTGCATAAATAGATTCAAGTTGTCGACCCGCACATACTCATTTAATGTTTTTTTTTTAATTATAAAATATTTAACTAGATACTATAAACGTAAATGATGACATGTTTAGTAAAATAGTGTGTGTAGTAAATAATGAGGGCATAATGAGCATGTCTGTTTCTACCATGTTTTAAAAAGCGCGCGTCTCTGCGTAAATGCAGGTAAGTCACATATGAGATCGTTTATTTCCTTGTAATTACACGTTAAATAAAATGTTTTTAGGTTACACAATCTAAGTTATTTTCCTACATTTTATAGCAAAAAAATATATATTGATACAAATATTGATATTCAACCTAATGCGTATAAACAAACATGTCAGACATGACTGAGTAAAATATATTGAATTTCAGCGTACTCATATTTGAAATGACTATTATATAACACAGAGGGTATCATCCTAGAATCCTAGCATAACACTACAATGAAAATAATATTACAAAATAACTCCGGTTTTTTTCTATATTGATATGAATCTTTATTTTGCTCTCCTGTAAACTATTATGCAACAGGGTGCAATAATATGGCTTCTAACTTAAAAAATAACATAGACGTATCCTTATCACACCTCTCACGCACATCTGCAACTTGAGCTAATGCTCAAGTTGCAGATGAACACAGGGATCTTATCTTTAAGTCTGGTGATCGAAACTGGGTTGAAAATTACCGACCTATATCGATTCTCCCAACAATATCCAAGATTCATGAGAAAATTATCAACTCCAGACTTGTAACTGACTTAAAATCACGTAATATACTTTCACAGAATGAATATGGTTTCAGAAAGAATTTATCCACAGCTGACGCTGTGAACAATCTCGTACACCATGTGGTCACGAAACTGAAAATAAAGAGGCAGCAAGTGAGCATATGCCCTATTGACGCTTGCAATACCTGAGGCATCACTTGTTGGTTGTTGTTGTTCTGAATGCCCTACAATTCAGAGCTACATTACCTCACTAGGATACTTAATCCAAACTTCTACAAAATCCATTAAATATACTAATAAAAATCGCTTCTAGAATATAATACTCTATTTCAATTGTAACATGTGCCTTTCATAACAAAAGAACCCAAGAACCGCCTGACATACAACAAAAACTAAAAAAAAACCTTTAAAATGACGCCCTCAAACATAAGTATTATATTACAAATGACTATTATGTTGCCAATAAAAGACAAATATTTGAGAGTTACAGTTGTTAGTGAACAATGACTCCTGGCAGGCCGCTGCGCCTGCGCAGCGCTCTCAACAATACATTAGCTGTGTATAGTATATTACTTTATTGAATAAAAATAGGATGACATCCAGTGATAGAACTGAGCTATAGTGAAATATCCTACTAATATTATAGCAGGGGACCCCATGAAGGGATTTCGGGATTTACTCAAGCGCGGCAGATTAATATACAGGGGGATACCTTGTACCCTGTTAAGTACCTCCACCAAATATGAGCACCATATATATGGCCGCCCGTCAAGGATAAAGGATCAGATTAGTAAAAAAAATTAATCATCAGATTTTCTCGAGCGCGTCAGATTAAGGTAGGGTGAGTTAATTACATGCTAAAAAGTGTATATTCCACTAATCTGACAATTTTCGAGTGACGTAAAAAAAGGGGAGGACTTCAAAGTTGTAAAAAAAAACGTCATCTCGACATTCTCGAGCGTGGCTAATTTTTTTTTTATTTTGAAGGAAATAATTCAAGGATGACAAAAAATATATAATCTGACGATTTCCACAAGCCGAACTAACAAAAAATTGTCCATGAAGTTTAATACGTGCAGCTGCGTGATGCCTCATTTTCATATTCCCCTCTCCGTGTTTCTATTCCTCTCTCACTTTTTCTATATCTATTACTCTCTAACTCCGTTCCCACTCTGGTTTCTGTTGCCATTACATGACTGTAGATAGGATGTTCCAACATTTTGGAGCCCACTTTTTGTATGGCAGCCATCGGAACTTGCGCCTTGTGAACGGGTGCGTTGTCGTGTAAAAGCAGCGCCCTTTTGGTCAATTTTCCCCGCCTCTTCTCCTTCACAGCATCTCGCAATCGTTCTAGCAGTGCTTTCCGGTTATATTGACACCCTTTTCCTTATAATCTATCAGCAAAATTCATTCTGTATTCCAGAAAATCGTCGCCATGAGCTTTAACACCTTGAATTTCTTTGGGGGTGGTGTACCCTTTTTATGCCACTGCATGGACTCCTGCTTTGACACTGAGTCATAATGGTAAACGCAAGTTTTATAGGCCGTTCAATAGGCCGCCCTACACTGGGGTCGTCTTCTAGTGAATCTTTGTTGTGCCACTTTTAAATCATAGTTTTACCAGGGCAAGGGCCCCGTAAATTTATAGAAGACATCTCTTCTAAAATGGTTTGAGGAGGTTTTTCTAGTTTTCTTCCGGATTGACTTGTTTGATCGATGATAGCTCAATGAATAATGACCCGATTTTTATGAAATTTGGTATTTATACTCATAAGTAGTCACACAGTTAGTGCAGGTAAAAAAAATTACTCCACCCCCCAACAACACCCCAATTCCGCAAACTTTTTGACCGATCCTTGTATATATATTTTTTTTTAATTATCAGATTAGGCGAATCCTTCCAGATAATCGTCAGATTATGAGACAGCACGTCTAGGATATAAAGATGAACTATATATATCTTAATCTGACGCGCTTGAGTATGTCAAAATGGTGATTTTTTTTGCCATTTTCTAATAATGGCCACGACTTTGCGTCACATCCAAATCGTCAGATTATTCGATGAGTGCTTTTTTTAGGTTCACTTAACAATCCCTTAGAAAATCTGACGCGCTCGATTAAATAATTTTTTTTCTCATTTTCAACCCTTACGTACGACCACCCCCATCATACAAACAATCAGATTAACATACGTACATTATTAAAAATACGTAGGACATGGATGGCTATCAATATCTGACGCGCTCGAGTATGTCCATGTAACCGTTTTTTTTTACATTTTGGAAAGTCTATAGCTGCTTCCCCCACTGGTGAAAAGGATACATTATATAACATTTTTTTCTTTTATCATCTAAGCTTCGCAACTCAATAGGTCTCTACGACGCTCGAGTAAATCCCCATTTAGCATCGTGGCCTCCCCTACTATTATAAATGCGAAAGTTTGTAAGAATTGAAGGATGCATGGATGTTTGTTACTCTTTCACGTAAAAACTACTGAACGGATCTGGATGAAATTTGGCACAGAGATAGATTATGGTCTGGAATAACACATAGGCATATTACAGCGATAACCGACATCCACGCGGGCGGAGCCGCGGGCAACAACTAGTTTTAATATATATTATTACCTTAGCATAATACAAATACACGGATTAATACCTACAGTTTATAAATAGGGAAGCGAGGAGATTATGTCGGGCTATTGGTGGAAGGCAGCCGGCATAGCAACTAAAACCTGGTTACCTACACCCGCTTTCACGGGTGGACCACCAGAACCTGATGATCAATCTCAGACTAAGACCAAGCTAGCAATGGCAATGTGGCCAGTTTTTTGGGCACCTTCACCATCTCAGAACGGCGATCTCAATTAGATATTTTACTTATATGTAAATAGGTACCTTTAAATACAATATCTGAGTGTTTGTAAGTAGTTTGGGTTAAGTTACTTCAATATTAATAACTAGTACCCAGTGAAGTGCATAGTTTGATCGCGCATTGTTGATTTTAACTGTTTGTTTAATAGCTGCAAGGCCAGGTACGATATATACTTCTAAATGATAGTCTAAGTGGTCTATCATTAGTTGTGGCTCGTTTATCGGTCGAGTGGTGAACGACTATTAACCAAATTAGCTTCATTTTACATAGGTACTTCTTTAAATTTCCAAAACGGTATTTTGTCGTCGTAACACATTGTTGGGCTGTCATTAGATAAGCTGTTTTACTAATAACTGTATCATGTGTTTGCTACTACTTAACGGGTAGAAATGGTTCTTTTAATCTATTCAAATAAATAAAATTGGAGTGTCTGTTGGTATTACTAAAATAACCTCTTTTTACTAAATGCATAAAGATGTATACACGGTACATATTATATACCAGAATAACTTTTTTTTAAATGTTTCTTTTTTCTTGTCTGTCTGTTTGTTCCGGCTAATCTCTGAAACGGCTAGACCGATTTTGACGGGACTTTCACTGACAGATAGCTGATGTAATAAGGAGTGTTTTAGACCACTTTTATTTTAGAAATTTTATTAATTTACGACATCCACACAGCGGAGCCGCGGGCAACAGCTAGTCGCATATAAAAATATGATTAAAAATAACCTTTCTCACCCGTTGCATAGCAATCAAATCGTCAAATTTTAATACCCATCAAATTAACAGATTTATTTGAATGCGTGACAAACAAATCATAAATTTAATTTTATTCATGTTATTAAAATTGTTGAAAAAGTACCGTCGGAAGGTCATTTCTTTAGATTTATATAAACGTTGCGTGCTACTAATAAATATGATTACAGCTACCCTTGTCGAAGCATACATACATACTAGAAAATTGTATAATTTGACAGCCACATTAAAACTTATGTTTATTTAAATTATAAGTGTTATGAAGATGGCATGGCTCGTTAAACGTCCTTCTACGAATGTTATTAAAATGTAAGTATGTAGAAGATACCTGTCTACTATTATGTTTAATCTTAGAAATAGAGAATATGAATTTTATACGGGTCAGTATAAGCATTTCGAGAATGCATTTATAAAACCTACTAAATGAAATTTAAATATTTATTTTTTTATCGTTGCTTTATTTGACTGATTTTATAACTGCGAAAGCTTGGATGGATGGATGGATGCATCTTTGTTACTCAATTGCATCAGGCGGCTAAGCGGATTTAGATGAAATTTGGCTCAGAGATAGAATCTGGCAAAATATATGGTTATCTTCTTTCTTTATCTTCTTTTTAAAAAGACAGTTCTGTGTCGCGGGGGATTTTATAAACATACAATTAAAGGACACAAATTACACCCAGACTCAGAACAACTCTTTATGGGTCACACAAACTTTTGTCCTGTGTGGGAATCGAACCCTCAACCTCGAGCACAGCAGGCACATACTGCGGCCACTGGACCACCAAGGCAGTCAATGTTATGATAGATTTGTTTTGTCTTCGCGAGTGGAGCCACGGGCAATAACCAGTAATTCATTAATTTAATATCTTTTTAGACCACAGCATTAGCTTTACAGATTTGTTGCATTATTTAAAATGTGACCACCATCGCTGTACAGGTGAACACATCATTTAAGTACTCGTATAATCAAAATCGCATAGCATCTCTTTCGCATATCTCACACTACCGTCACGACCTGCTACCGAAATCCATAAGTACATTTACCTAACACCCGACAATAAGCTTTCTCCATACTAAATACCTTATTATCTACTCGCCCCATGTCAATAGCGTATTACGTCATCCGATACCACCATTGTCACCCATCACAGATTACTTGACATCGCATTTATTTACCGAAAACCAACTTATATTTACCGCTTACCAACCATATGCCAAGGAAAACTCATCTTTATTGAATCATAACTGAAAACATTTATGATAATTATTGGTTTTCATGGATGGTGTTTATAAATTTGTTTTCCTTTGAAACCGTGGACAAGCAGTATGGTCATTTGAGCCGATTTGCTCAGATTACGTGTTTACAAATAGGATTTTCCTTTACTAATAAGCCTTGAGTATAACAGGGATGTTTTTGGACAGTTGCGCAATGTTATTTTTTTGTGATTTTACGTCAGTGTGAAGATTGGCTGGAAATGACAATTGTTAGTTATTTGAGTAGACTATTTCAATAGCAATGTAACATGGATTTGGGTTTCATATTTGTGACAGTATTTGTTTAATCTAAGAAGCAATGAACGACACATTTGTAATATCGTTTTTTTTTTTAACATAACTTTATATTTCAAATAAAATAATTGCATCGGTAACGTGCCAGTAGCGTTGCGATGTTGATTTTTTTTATTTTTTAAAATGTTTGTTAATCAGCTTATAAGAGTCAAAAATTTAATGGCAGTGTTATTTATATGTACCTATAAATTAATTTCTAAATAAATACACCGATCTTAGGCAACTTTATCTATCTATAGCGTTTTACTCATCTTGCTGAGAGTAATTTTTTTTTTTAAGCCGCTTAATTTTATTATACCTTCTTACTTCGAAATAAACAAGATCCTATTTACCATCTTCTGGGTTACCACTTCTGGTTGACAGGAGTCACATCCACTTTTAGCCTGTTTTACTAGATACTAGATAATAAAGGGCCTATTGACATATATCAAAATTCCATGATCATACTTATCAAAAATCCTAACGCCAATCGAACCCAGGACAGACCGACAGCCTACTTACTACCCAGTGCTACTACTCAGGTGGCAAACAAGCATACGGCCCGCCTGATTGTAAGCAGTTACCGTAGCCTATTGACGCTTGCAACACCGGGGGTATTACTCCCACGTTATTTGCTTTGTTAATAAATATAAATCAAAACAATTATTTATAGCACTCACAATAATCGCCCACTGCATTCAACATTAAAACGAAATAAAAGTGCGCCATAAACTTGTTTGTAGTAAACCCCAAGCTCTTAATAACCGCTAATATATTTCTTTATTGTATAAAATGTTCGTGAGTTATGTTGTTTTATTAATTACAACATTCATATTCTTTTGATTGCGACGTTTTATGCGATATTTGTGACATGCAAGCGATTCGGACTGTGTATACCTAAAGCTAAGCTAAAATACGTAATCTATACGTATACCATTGCTTGTCTTCACTGACTGATTTACCGTTGCAGCTTCCACTTGAAATTTTGTACAAAGATTCCTTACATGACGTAAGTGAGCATTGTGAGACTGAACTTTTTGCACAATCCCTTTTTTTAAAATCCATTTTCTGTGTTAAATAAAACAGAAAATGTATAACCCGGGCGAAGTCGGCGAAGTTGTCAGAGGTAAAATTTATAAGTTTGAGTTGTTCTCGGTCCTCGTGGTAACGTTACGTTTAATGTGCCTATAGAAAAGACAATTAGGATAATGAATTGTCTCTTTAATGTCAAAACAGACTAGAAACAGTAGCAAACCGATTGGTAGATAATCTCAGCAAAAATGTTGATAAAATGACACCATATAACTAGGGATGTCAAATCTTTACAAATTATAGCAAATCATAGCGCTGTCATCGCACAACCCCATTACCTCAACACAATACAAAAACACAAACTCTTAAATAAAAAAATATCACGTTTATAAATTAGCGCGATTAAATCAGTTGCGGGCGAGATCGGAACCGATAACCAAACAAGCGTATTTTGTGACGTACAACCCTAGCAAACTAATCCTAGGGCTATCATGCATTGAAAATAAAACCTTATTAACGAAATGTTAAAGAAGGTTTTCCTTTGTTATTGTTGTTACTTAAGCCGGGTAGCAATAACAAAGGTCTCGTTCCCGTCACCGGCCTGTCAAGCGGCATTCACGCGGGTAATTATCACTCGTCAACGGCGAAAAGATTTCGTTGACAATACACTCTTTGGCAGCCCTAAGCCGCTTTTTGTTACTAGGGGTGTCATGTTTATACTGAAATGTTAAGTTTAATTTTTGTGTTGCGGATCAGAATAATGGAAACTGGTTTTGTAATTGTGGTGAGTTTTTTGGGTTAAGGATTTAAGTTGTAAGTATATTTGTTTATTTTGACGCAAATACCAAAGGGGTTGATAAAAAATACTTTTATAGTTTCTTAAGCTGTTATTGGGCAATACATACTTCAAAATTAATTTTAAAGATAAATAGTCAGAATTTCTTTTGTAAAGAAAAATGTGTATCGTGAGAATAGAATAATTTAAAATATGGAATAATAAACAATTAAGGGATACTGTGACGACTGGAAGGGTACCTTAGACCCAAATAAATTAGCAGCAATGCACATCTACTGCTATTCATCAGCAGTAGACGTCTTCTTGTTTCTAACGGTGAAGGAAAACATCGTGAGGAAACCCACATGTCTTAGAAAAAATTCTAAAGATATGTCGGATTCAGCAACCCGCATTAGGCCAGCATGTGTGAATTAAGGCCTACACCCTCTCTCTCTCTTTTGATTTAACCAATACGCTGTTCGTGAAGCTATTGCCATGCCAAGAAAAAGTCTTCAGTTCGATAAGTGCACCCATATTGACTCTCAACTGTAACGTGCCATGAAAGGTTACTTGCACAAGTATCACTTAGGTCCTCAACAAGGCAGCTGGCTGTAGTACCAATGCGAGTGCATTTAAACCCTTTGAGGACGTGACTACAAAGTGCAGTAGCACGTCAAACGTTTGAGAACTCTAACTCTGAGAGCTTTTTCCGTCCCCTAGTGACTTATAGTGGCAAATAGGGTCAGCGATACGTACGAGTACATCAAAACAACTGAGCTTCATAACAGCTTTAGCCATTGATCTGCCAAGTCAATTTCTAGGAAATGTTGCCCTATTTACTTAGACCGTGAGTATACGCTCAATATTGCTTTCAAAATGACGTATATTTTTCTTTCATTCATTCGTATTTTCATCCATTTTGTGAAAGTATATAATATGTATATACTGTCGTGTTGGTTTAGTAGTTAGAGACCCTGACTGCTACACCGGAGACCTTGGGTTTGATCCCCAAACGGGACAAAATTTTGTGTGATCCTTAAATTTTTGTTCCGATTCTGACTGTAATTTGTGTCTGTGAATTGTATGTTTTGTAAAGTCCCTCGCGACACAGAGCTTATTCCTTAGTGTTTTGCGTGTTTTGACTGCATCAGCTTGCATGCTATCATACTTGTATTTTACAAAAAGATTGTAATTATCTGGCGATTAAAAAGAGTGGCCTGAGTTTCTTGCTAGTTCTTCTCAAGTCTCCACGTCAGCGAACTAGCCGTAGGAAAATTTTGCTGACATCATCTTTCTGAATTATTCATAATTTATGACCCTTATAAGTGTTACTTTGTAACCTAAATGAATAAATGAATTTTGAGTTTGAGTGCGGGAGTTGTTTTTAAAAAGAGAAAATATAGTTTTATATTTATTCCTAAACCACAGTAAACAGTAATGCGTCATATCCTGTTCTTTGACACAACTGTGTTTGAAGTAGCGAGATGTTATCTCAAACACACAATAGTGACCGAGCCTCCCCTTGCAGAGGTATCATCTGACAATAGTGGGATTACGAGGCCACAGAATGAGCGGTAGGTAACACGGTAAAATGCTTTGTTACATTAAGCTGATGTTCCGTATAAATTTTTGTCGCTACTGGTAATAATAATTATAATATACTCTTTGCTGTATTTTAAACTTTTGTACCTCTGCATAGATACTTGAGTTGTGTGAAAATAAATAAATTTTACCTACTAAAAGTTTTTATATATGTAGGTACTGCTTACCCGCCTAATTTTAAGCAGTTACTGTAGCCTATGGACGCTTGCAATACCAGATGCAACACTTGCGTGTTGCTCCCTGGAGTATTCCTGGGATAGAAAACCGTTTCTTTCAAAACTCATTCTGAGAAATGTTATATGGTATATGTTTCCATCTCAGCCAAAAGACGTCCACTGCTGGACTAAGGTTTTCCACATCATTCGGTCCTGAGCTGACCTTGTCCATTGGTTGCCCGTGACCTTTACCAGGTCATCGGTCCCCCTTGTTATAGGCCTGCCCACGCTGCGTCTTCCAGTTCGTTTACACGCTCAATATTCTTTTGTTTACCACTAAGGTAATAAGCATACAGTCCAGTTAATGGTGAATACCGTAAAGTTACCATAGCCTACAGACTCTTGCAAGTTACCATACAAGAAGCACCATGGCTAGTACTAGCATTTAGGGATGCGTTTTAAAAGAAGCTCACGCAAGTGATACCTCTGGTATTGCAGACGTCCATAGGCTACGGTAACTGCTTAACATCAGGCGGACCGTGGCTTGTTTGCCATCCAAGTAGTATAAAAAAACCTTTAGTAATAGGCTGGGCAACACTCGCACAACTGAAAACTCACAGGTATTCGTAAAAAATAAACTTAAGCCCCTTATATTTTTTAAAGGCCCCACAAAACACTCTTATATTCACGCATCACGAGAAGTATTGTGTTGTGATGAACAGAATTAATGTGATAATCTCGTTTGTTATCACCCGATCACATCTGTCAACTGAGCCGTGAAATTGCTTTTTGACAATCCCCTATTTATAACAAATAATTCAATCATACTATTGGCTATTATACTGACAAATAAATAAGTAATGCTTTATATAAAATAACGATTATAAGTACACTAGCTGTTGCCTGCGGCTCTGCCCGCGTGGATGTCGGTTATCGCTGTAAAAAGTAACCTATGTGTTATTCCAGACCATAATCTATCTCTGTGCCAAATTCCATCCAGATCCGTTCAGTAGTTTTTACATGAAAGAGTAACAAACATCCATCCATCCATCCATCCATCCATTCTTACAAACTTTCACGTTTATAATATTAGTAAGGATATACATATTGGAACAACGAGGCAGAAGGTATACCTACTAGCTGTATATTATTATGCTAGCCGTCTTATTAATAAACGTGGAAAAGAATAGGTGTATTGATTTTATTATAATCTCTCATTCTGTCATAAAGTAATTTGATATTCGAAAGAAGAGGACAAAGTAAGGCGTATCTATTCACTCGCACCACGTTTATTAATAAAGTGTTTTAACTTTTGTTAGGGTGGTGCTGTCAAGATAATAATTATTATTCTCAGTTTCAGGGTATCGGCTAAGTCAGTCTGAACGTCTTTAGAAAGCTAAAGACAGGGTTTTGAGGTTTCTAAAGGGTCGGCAACGCGCGAGTGATACCCCTGGTGTTGCAAGCGTCCATAGGCTACGGTAACTGCTTACCATCAGGCGGTCCGTATGCTTGTTTGCCACCTTGGTAGTAAACAAAAATTGAGGGTCCTATTAGGTCTAAGCTGTACCACCAAGTGTCTTTTTGAAGATGAAATTGACATCGTATTAACAATTTTAATTTTCTTCGTCTGTTAAATTATTCAATCGAAAAATGATACCCGCTACAATTATCCCAAGCCATTTAAAATATGAATAAACAATACGACAGTAATTCAAAACATTGCCATAGAATTAACTTTAATTAAAACTAATAATGGTCAGAAAATTGTTTTTCACAATCGATACTTATAAATTATACGTTGTGCTGTTATAAAAGGTCAGTTGACGTCTGAAAAGCAACGTTTCTCAAAATGTTTAATACCGTAACCACGTTAAAAATACTGAGGAATATAAATAACCTTATTTTATTTAGACAATTTGTAAATGGATTTATGACTTAATTAATTGAACAGAAATAACGTTTAGGCAAGAATATAGTGCCTCCTCTGTGGTACTCTAAAATATTTTTTTGAAAATCATATCTTAAAGCAGAAATAAACATTACATTAAACATTTTAATCATAGCTTAAATGTTACTTGAGAAATAGTCCAAAAACAATGAAATTATGGCCAATTTGTCAAGTGTCAAGAGGTGTAGGGCACCATACTAGCGAGGAAGAAGGACCTCCACCTTACAGAAGTCCACAGCCAAATAACTACGCACAGCGGTGTAGTTGTATTCCTGTGTGAGTACAGGTCTTCAGCACTTATTTAGGGATGCGTTTTAAAATAAACCTTTTTCTATCCCAGGAATACTCCAATTTAAAGCTCTGGTGTAAAAAAATGAGTCGGCGACACTCAAGTGATACCTCTGGTATTGCAAGCGTTTATAGGCTACGGTAACTGTAGCAGTACTGAACGCAGTTACCGCTGTACTTGTTTGCCACCTTTGTAGTATTAAAAAGAATGTGTCCGACATTGATAAGATGATGAACGAAATCGGAAGCTATAAATGACCATGGATTACGTGGACTACGAGGGCTTTGATCCGTAGTTTGAGAAACACTGTCTAAGTTAAAAATCAATAGTTCAACAATGCATGAGGTGATAATTTCAGTCTTGTTAGTGGCAAAGGCAATTGGTAGGTGTCTAGTAAGCTAATTATGGCTGCTTTGACGTCTATGTCATGTCATGTATGTAATTGGTTTTTAATGGCGCTGGTAGGTCTGTTATTATGTGGAATTATACGAATTGGGTTACGGTTTACGGTCGATAAAGTGACATGCTTGCATTTTTTATGTGGTGGACAGAAGGAAATTATGGTAACATCGCCACCGCATCTATTCCAACGAGGTAAGGGAAGGCATGGTGCATCATACTCACGTATACAACTATGTTATGTTATGTTTATAATTACTTTAGGAATAATTTGTTAGTAACAGAGGCCGATATCCTAGCTGTAACTGAATCATTTCTCACCAATTCAGTATTTGATTCAGAAGTTGTAAGTAACGACTGGAGCGTAATGCGAAGAGACCGCACAACTGGAGTTGGTTGAGGAGTACTACTCGGTGCTCGGCCAGGTATTACGTTAACGCGATGTCATAGTCTTGAAACACAAGTGGGCGAAGATCTTTGGGCGAAGATCACTACCGAAGTGTCTTCCTTTTATTTGTGTGTTGTTTATATACCGCCAAGATCTTCCGATGAAGTGTATATGCACTGGTTTCAAAAAGTTGAATTGATAATTGACTCCTTGAAGGGTAAAGTGATTATTGTGGGTGATTTAAATCTTAATCCTAACCATAGTTCTAAGAATATTTTAAACTATTATTGTTATTTTACGACTGTTTGTGGATTGGTTGAAAGAAATGATGTGTTTAATGAGTATGGAGGTAAACTAGATGTGGTTCTGGTGTCAGATTGCATCAGCAGTGTAGATGTAACTGAAATAAATGGTGGGGGACTGGTTCCACGACGAGATGCTTACCATCCACCACTGGAGGTAAGTTCTACGCTTAATCATTTTATAGATCAAACTAACACTGAAAAAAATGATCCTAGTAACATTGATGCACAGAAAGACTGGAATTTTTCGAAGGGGAATTACGAGCTACTATACAAACTTATATCTAATGTGTCATGGGAAGAAGTAATTACTGCACGCGATGCTGATATAGCTGTTGAATGCTTCTACAATATTATTTATGGTATTTTCGATGAATGTATCCCAAAAAAGCATAGGTCTAGTAAACCATGTAGGCGCTACCCAGTTTGGTTTACGTCGGACATAATATCTGCTATCAAATATAAAGCTACACTTCACCGCAAATGGAAAATTACCAAAAATCAGGATATATACATTCAATTTTCAAATCTTCGTGCTAGTATTAAGCGACAGGTAGCCATTGCCTACGACGAACACATAGTACATATACAAACCAAATTAAAATCTAAACCTCAAGCGTTCTGGCAATTTTTTTTTTTTTTTTTATACTACTTGGGTGGCAAACAAGCATACGGTTCGCCTGATGTTAAGCAGTATCCGTAGCCTATAGACGCTAATTATCAATAATTTGAAAGATAGAGGCGGGTTTGTACCTCGCGTTACATATAACGGCAAGGAACATATGGGCAGTGATGCAGCACAGGCTTTCTCAAATTTTTTTGCTAGCGTTTTTCTATCTGACACTCCCTTACTTGATTATAATAATGTTAATGATAAAGATCAAATCAAATCATCAAATTTTGTACACATTAATGACATAAACGAACAGGATATTTATACCGCTATTAATAAGTTAAAACCTAACTCCGCAGTCGGACCAGACAGCATCCCTGCCTTCATTTTAAAAGGAAGTAAAGACCAATTAATGCATCCCATTTTACATATATTTAATCTTTCACTGTCTGCTGGACTCTATCCTCAGCGCTGGAAAGTTTCGCGTGTGCAACCAATACCTAAGTCAAGTGACACATCGCAAGTAGAAAACTATCGACCAATTGCCATTCTCTCATCTCTTCCAAAATTATTTGAATCCATATTACATAAACGCATCTCTTCTCAAGTTCAGCCATATCTTAGTGATTCCCAACATGGCTTCCGTTCCAATCGATCTGTAAACACTAATCTTTTGACACTAGTAGATCTAGTCTCTGAACATTTGGATAAAGGTATACAAGTAGATGTCCTTTACTTTGACTTTAAAAAAGCCTTCGACCGCGTGGATAATGATGTTCTACTAAACAAGCTCTGTACAATAGTATTCTCTATGAAATTATTGAAATTTTTTGCTAGTTACCTTAGTCACCGCCAACAGTTTGTTCGCTACGGTTGTTTTGTTTCCACCCCGTATCATACTAGGTCCGGTGTAAGTCAAGGTTCAATCTTGGGTCCTTTACTCTTTGGTATAATGGTAAATGACCTTGAGTTGGCCCTTAAACAAAGTAGGTGCCTGCTTTACGCTGACGACCTCAAAATAATGTATGGTGTGGAAACATTAGCAGATACGATAACTATACAACAGGACATAAATTCTGTACAACGGTGGAGTATAAATAACAAGCTCGCATTTAATACTACCAAATGCTATGTGATGTCTTTTAGCCGTGCACACAACCCCCTGCATGTGCAATACTTTTTAGGTGGTGAGCCGGTAGCTCGTGTCAGTTCGGTAAAAGAACTAGGTGTGCTATTCGATACACGCCTTACCTTTCATGAGCACATAAAAACATTGGTTGCCGACTCTTACAAGAGACTAGGTTTTGTAGTTCGGAACATGCGTGAGTTTGACAACCCGATCGCAATAAGGTTAGTTTATATGGCACTAGTACGAAGTAAGTTAGAGTCAGCTTCTATCGTCTGGAACCCATACGAAAGTACTTACGCCTTACTTCTTGAGAAAGTTCAAAAAGCCTTCTTACGATTCTATTATAAAAAGATTTACAGTTACTATCCTTTCCTCTATCCTACAAAATTCTTACTCGGAATGTTAAACTTTAATTCACTCGAAGTAAGGCGTAATTACCATTTACTCATTTTTGCAAGCCATGTCTTGCGCGGTAATTCTGATTGCCCAGAACTAGTAGCTCAGTTGGTGAGGCTTTTTGTCCCCAATGTACCTAAAATCCAAACAAGACCACGGAACAATCAGCTGTTAGCTGTACCTTCTACGCGGACAGTGAGTCATGCCAACTCACCACTAGTTCGTGCATTGTCTAAGCTCAACATGCTTCTGACATCAGAACCGGAGTGTGATCTGTTTGCGTCGAGATGGATGAAAGTGTGTAGTGACTGTTTGAGATTTTGTGAGATGATGAATGATAGCTAACATCAGATTATATACCTACTCCCATATTTGCAATATATGGGTTAAGGTTTCATAAAAACATGTATAGTTCTATTTTTTTCTTTTTAATTTTAATGTACTTTATTTTACATATTTAATTTTGTAAATAAGTAAATGATACCATGTTATACTAACTAGGTTTAAGATTTAACTGTAAAATGCTTTAGGATTGAACTGTAATGTTGTGCATGTATCGAATAAATAAATAAATAAATGTTAGGTTCCATTTTTTGCATTATATGGCAAGTCTATTATCATATCATCATCATCATCATCATTTCAGCCAAAAGACGTCCACTGCTGGACATAGGCATATTATCATATACTTCTCATATATTATACACTAGCTGTTGCCCGCGGCTCCGCCTCCGTGGATGTCGGTTATCGCGATGCAAAGTAGCCTATGTGCTAATCCAGACTATAATCTATCTCTGTACCAAATTTCATCCGTTAAGTGCTTTTTGCGTGAAAGAGTAACAAACATCCATCCATACTTACAAACTTTCGCGTTTATTAAGGATTTGTCTACAGGGCTGATACTAAACATCTTCGTCTCGTATTATCGGAGATTGATTACGAGACTTTACGGTAGTGTTAGACTGCAGCAATTTTAGTGTATACGACACACAAAAATTGGTTAAATTTTTGTTTTTTATTAGAGCTTCTTCACTTCTGAACGTAACTAGAAAAATCTCAATGATAATAGTTAAGTATACTTAGTAGCCAATTCGTGAATTGAATATACAAACTTAACCATAACTTTTAATGGATTTAACAACCACAACACAGGCATATCTTCTGCCTACCCACAAAAAAATACTCCCAAGACCGCCAATTACACTCAGTCGCGAATGCAAAGTACCCCTAACGATATGTTAATACCTACAACGTTAACCATAAATTGCACAAGCTCACTAACAGACGAACTGATGGTATATATTAGCTATAAATAATGTATAATTACCATTTCAATGTATACATGCAGTCGTTTTGAATCTAAAGTATATTTGATATCTGCGCTGTTCGTTTTTATCGTAAGTTTAAAATTATGTTCTAGACTTGTCAGCAGGTGACGTAACAAGATCGATGTATTAAAATCTTTGTTGTTTTATCTATCTTTGTCTTTAGCTCCAAAATAAATTTTAATTATGTTTTTAAAGTTTGACTGCCTTGGTGGTCCAGTGGTCGCAGTATGCGCCTGCTGTGCACGAGGTTGTGGTTTCGATTTCCACACAGAACAAAACTTTGTGTGACGACCCACAAAGAGTTGTTCTGAGTCTGGGTTTAATTTGTGTCCGTTAATTGTATGTTTGTAAAGTCCCCCGCGACACAGAGCTTGTTCTCTAGTGCGAGAGTTATCTTTTTAAAAAGAAAAAAAAAGAAGCCTTACTTATATTATAAATGTGAAAGTTTGTAAGAATGGATGGATGGATGGATGGATGTTTGTTACTCTTTCACGTAAAAAGTACTGATTGGATCTGGATTAAATTTGGCACAGAGATAGATTATGGTCTGGAATAACACATAGGCTTCTTTTTACAACGTTAACCGACATCCACGCGGGTGGAGCCGCGGGCCACATGTAGTCCTGTATCAATTTAGAAAATAATATATTTTTGATTTACGACTACCTATCTCTGACCAGAATTAGCATAATAATCTGTGTTACACTGCTGGCCTCCAGATGCTGTCCACAAATTTCGTCCTATAGTCAATCTACCTTAAGGAACTATGATCAATCAAATATACAATACTAGCGGCCCACCTCGACTTCGCCTGTAAATTTAGTCCATAAAATTTAGAAAATAATTTATTTTTGCATTCAACGGCGGGCGGACGGTAGGACGAAATTTTTGTGTTGCATCTGGATGCCAATTATTATGCCAATAATAAGTCGTACTCTGCTGTTGGTTAAACTATTTTCTGCGCAATTTTCTTTTTTTGTTTCGTAGCTTCTACAATGTATTAGGAGACTTTAAAAAAAAGATGAATAAAATCGGTAAAGCCGTTCTCTAGTTTTGTCATGATGGAGGGAAACAGGGATTCATTTTTATATAGGTAGATGACATAATGAGACCAATACAATATATTTTTACAAGGTTGACCGTTGCCGCTTTAAAACTTAGCTCATATTTTCAGAATTGTTTAGTTCTTCTTATTTTATTTTTATTTTATAAAAGACAACTCCCGCACTAGAGAACGAGCCCTATGTCACGGGGGACTTTACAAACATACAATTAACGGACACAAAGTACATCCAGACTCAGGACAACTCTTTGTGGATCATACAATTTTTTATCCTGCGTGGGAATCGAACCCACAACCTCGTGCACAGCAGGTGCATACAGCGGCCACTGGACCACCAACGCAGTCAAACTTCTACAATCCTCGTTTCTAAGATAGTTTGTAATACAGTCTTACAAATATCTCCTATGTTTAGCTCCATGGGTATTCTAATATGCTCATAATAAAGGATCACGTCACTAACCATAATATTTAAGGTCTACCAAATACCATAAAACCTTATTATAAAATTCCAAAGGTATCATCACTAGCTATCGTAAAATCTCGACAAGTTAAAAACGCAAAGTTAGTGCGGCATTAACAGCCAGTCTCTATGTAAGAGTAATCCTCCCCCGCTTGATGTATTATGTCCCTCGCCCCGCCCTGACCTACCTCCGACCCTAGCCCATATTTCAGCCTGAAAGTAACCCCACCGAATGTTTTATTACCTGATGAAATGGCTCGTCCTGAGTGCTGTGGGCCTAGTAAATTGGCCTCGATTTAGGACTAGGCAATCTAGGTATAGACTGTTGATGGCCTGAGAAATGTGTGGGACGTGGGGCGTTAAATTGTATGACTCATTTTTTATTCGACTACCCACCTTAGTGAGGTACCTACTGTTACATTTATTTAAATTGCTACTTTACTTTTGAAGAATGTTGTACCCACAATAATAAATATACTGAAAAAACACAGTAATAAATAACGTACCCACCCGTATCTACGGATATCTATCATACAATTCTTCGCTATAGATTTTGGTGAATATTATAACTTATACCTACAACATTTTATTATTTTATTACGGAAGCAATAAACACAAATGTGTTATTCCAATACTAAGACCCGCATCAGTAAATCAATCGGGATTCTGAATTCTTGTTACAATGACATTAAAAATGCACACCTAAATAATTTTAACAAAAAAAAACCGACTTCAGTACGGCAAGTTGTAAAATTTTCAAATATTTGTTTGTTACAATCGAATAAAATCGACTGAGCGTCGGGCTGAATACAGGTCAAGTAGGTATTAAAAGCAATATTTAATCTGTGCAATCCGCGCTCAATTCATTCATGTCATTATTTCTTATTAATAGTTGCTTAGCAACAATAACCGAAACTTATCTAATCGCCATCAGTAAAATACTTATTATTGAAAAGTTCAGATGGCCATCTGTGGTCTTCTTCATCAGTTTTACTTCACCAAATTACACTTTCTGAATGCAAATGATTGATTCGTTGTTAAAAATATTGAAATTGCTATATGTGTGCCTATAACTTTTGAGGAGTTCCCTCAATTCCTCATGGATCCCATCATCAGAACTTTCTTTTTATGATAATGGGACCAAACTGGAAGTATGTCCAGTCAGACAAAAAAAGAATTTTTCAAATCGGTCTATAAATGACGGAGTTATGCGGTAACAAACAAAAAAAAATACACACGAATTGATAACCTCCTCTTTTTGAAGTCGGTTAATAAATA
This sequence comes from Trisateles emortualis, assembly GCA_947095525.1. Classification (NCBI taxonomy): domain Eukaryota; kingdom Metazoa; phylum Arthropoda; class Insecta; order Lepidoptera; family Erebidae; genus Trisateles; species Trisateles emortualis. Next base: position 19,650,494 of record OX352735.1, on the reverse strand, counting down.
CTACATTTTTTGGTAAACTAGATTTTACCGCCTGACCAAATTTACTTAGCAACGTTTGGTCTATACAATTTATAACTATGATTTTTTCAACAGGCGCTATACTGCAGGTATAATAAAAACGCCTGTTCGAAACAGCATAGCAATAAACTGTATTGTTTACTGTAGATTAAAAGCTACAGTTTTAATAGAATAGCATTTAGGTTATAATAACTTCGTTAACTAATACATCAAAATTAAGCAACGGAGCTCGTCATTACACTACGCCTTTTTACAAACTACGGTATCACTGCCCTAGAAAACCATTAGCTGGCAGACATCCTATTAACATTACTCTCCTTTTATAGCAGTCGGATAAAAAGCTACGACACTACATCACCACACAAAGTTTATCATCACATTTTTATGAGCTTTACGTTGGTATAAATTGTGTGTTATCTTTATGAATATTCAGCGAGCCGTTAACTGCAACACTCTGGAGCTTTCTTTATATTTTCTCTTTTCTGTCGAGCAAATATGAGGTTAAGGAGCAGTAAAAAATAAATATCCTATTAGCACGCGGTTTCGCTTGCATATAACTGCGTTTTTTTTGTTATTTGGGATTTATATCGCATAGTATTGTTAACACAAGATACTATTACTTTAAGTGTCAAATTATTATCAAGCAACTATCACATTTATTATTGTTAACTAGGGTGGTACCTAATGGTTCAATAAAAAGTATATGTATAGAGATACTTCAGTAATAATGTAGAAATTATGCATTATTGTGTTTTAGTTTCATACAGATACTCCTGCATATAAAATACTAAGGGTCACCCGCGACTTCGTCCGCGTGGTAATTTGGAATATTTTTCCCAATTTCGCAACTTATCTCACTACTGCTCCGCTCCTATTGATCATAGCGTGATGTTATATAGCCTATAGCCTTCCTGGATAAATGCACTATTCAACAACAAAATGTTTTTTTCTAATCGAACCAGTACTTTCTGAGATTAGCACGTTCAACCAAACAAACAAATTCTTAAGCTTTATAATATTAGTATAGATGAAAACAAAACATGTCGGTTGCAACTGATGCTTCTATACGCTGCCGTAATCACCGTATGTAATGTACCTGCATAACAAAACTGTTCTAAAGAAATATTCTCATACACGAATTACTTTCATAAGAGAATTACAAACAAAAACCATATAAACTATGTCTAATACGTCACCGGCACATTACACATGAAAAATTCATGCTGTTACGGAGATTAGCGATCACTTAGTAGGGACCCCTCCCTACTAAGTGATCGCTAATCGAAAAAAGAGGGGGAATACCTACAGTAGGTGTCAAGTGGGGAATGAATTTGTCAGCGTCTGATTCCAAGTCCGCCCAACAATATATCATGGGAACTCGGCACAATGAATGAAGAGCTGAAATAACAGCAATCTATTCCTAAATCCTTACTTAAAGGATGTTTGTTACTCTTTCACTCAAAAATCTAAAATCATTCGATTAGTTCGTATAAATTACACAAAGTGAAATTGACATTGCTACTACCGGTCTAGATCGAACTTACAGCTCACGTGTTACTTTCACACTCGACAACACGTCGTATACACAAATACCATTAAATTATAATATTAAATTCGAAAATAATAATAAAATTACTGCACTGAAGAACATTGAATTATACACCTAAGCAAAAATACCTAATTTACTCTACTATTTTTGGGTACCTACCTATCTCGTGGACTTTGGCGAAATGGCACATTTCTAAAGGCTACGAAATAGGTATTCAGCGAGTTGACGAATGACTCCTATTTTTTACATGTTTCTCTGCATAATATTAACTAAAATAAATCACAACAGAGGCCTAAATATGGGCGATCTAAATAACTCTGTCACCAGGTTGGCCACTAACCAAACGATAAGAAGAAGAACTAAAATAAAACCTGAAAATAGCAAAACAAATACGGTGTTTTTTTGTGAAATTGCAACAAAAGATGTAGGGCAATTTATTATTTAGAAGGTTTATGGTTTTGATTTGTGAACGAAGTGGCAATGGGCCGCGCCAGCGCGGCAGCGTCGCTTGTTTTCGGGATATATTGTTTGGCTGCTACTACTTGGTACATATGTAATGCTGTTGTCAATATTTGATGAGCATAAATAAGGAAAAGATACTTTAAACGTCCTATTGAACAACAAAGTTTTTTTAAACGGCGTATATTCTTTTTTGGAAGATGAAACTAAATTTGGAACACTAGTTGTCGATCTTTGTTCCCGTTGCAGCAGCGCAGCGTTTTGATTATCTAATTATATGTTTGTATAAAAAAATATACTATACTTTCTTTCATTTAAGCAAAACCTAAATATATATTTTTATAACCATGTATGCATCCTGAGAGATGGGCTCGTGTCGTCACACAGTGGATGCCTGAAGTTGGGCATCGCTGCCGACGCAGACCTAGAAAACGCTTGCGTGACGACCTGGATGCATATGAAAAGGATTGGTGGAATAAGGTAATGGACAGACGGGAATGAAAGTCAATGGGGGAGGCCTTTGCTCAGCAGTGGGACAATAAAGGCTATTAAAAAAAAACCATGTATACAATTAATATATGAAAATAATTTAAAATTGGACACCCATATTTTATCGGGTCATACTTTAATTTAATAAATGCATTATACACCGCACTGGTCTGTACCTACTAGCTGGCGACCCTAGAAGCAATTTCCGCTAGGTGACCATAATTGCACAGGAAAAACTACACAATCAAATCAAATAACATCGTGAATTTTCATCAAAATGGAGTGTTTTGGTATTTTACTATATTAAAAATAGCATTGTATAATATTATATCGATACGTAAATAAATTAGTATAATATTTATTAAAATAAATATTGATCTGCACATTAAAGGCAGGTTAATTGACGGCTATTGGCAAACAAAATAACTGTTGTTTGATGAGATCTCATTTTTATACGTAAGTTAGTTTCCAAAACGGAAAATAATATGTAGTAGGTAGCTACATCTCTTGATTTACAATATTTAGAAGTATGGACCTATATATTATATCGACGTATAGAATAAACAATTTTATAACAGACTCTTACTAAATAATTCAAACATTGCGTAGGTAGATCCGGTGACCCTTACTTCTGTACCGCAGCATCCCGCACCGTCGTCTCGTGATTTATGTTGAGAAGAACAACTTCCTTCATAAAACAAGCCGAGTACGCCGACACTAGCACCCTTGTTTCGGGAACTAAACTTATTTTTATTTATACACGCACTTTTAGTCAGCCGAGACGCTGACGTAGCTTCGGTGGGGAGAGAAGAGACATGCCATTTAGTTTTATTGCTTTGCAGTAATTGACCTTCAACTTGACTTTGATATTTTAAATTCAAAATAAACAAGAAGGAACAATAAAATGTAAAAATTATTTAGCATTTTTGATATGCAATTAGCTCAGACTAAAAGAATATTAGTCTAAGGCAATTAGCTCAAATATATTTAAATACTAGCTGTTGCCCGCGGCTCCGGCCGCTCGGTTATCGCAGCAAAAAGTAGCCTAAGTGTTATTCCAGACCATAATCTATCTCTGTGCCAAATTTCATCCAGGTCCGTTCAGTAGATTTTACGTAATAGAGTAACAAACATCCATCCATCCATCCATTCTTACAAACTTTCACATTTAAAATATTAGTAAAGATTTAAAGCAATGTGGCAAAGGTCGAACCCGAAGCAGGATTATTTCCACATTGTTTTAAATAAAATTAAATATATTAAAACAATAATAGCTTCAAAGCTTTTGACGAACTATAGTATCTATCTATTCCAATGGGAACCTAGCGTGATAATGTTTGTATGTATACTATGTATGTAAAAATAAAATTATCTTTGCACCAGTTGTCCTCATTGACCTTGTACACATGTAATACACCAAATTATACATATTTTTGTGTATTTGCAAAGTACAAGCCACAATAAGTCTTGGCAAAAGCTCTCCAAAGTTCTACACAACCGCCATACCATTTGACCATTAAACAAGACTGGTAAAGGTTGAAGTCGTAACCATTTGTCTCAATAAAGAAGTAGCTTGGTAAAGTTAAACACAATAAAAAAGTAATTTTAATTACATTTCTTCTTTGCCCTCCCTGAGGTTCGCAAGACAAATGCTGGTAATATAAAAGTGGATTACCAGATAGTTAGAGGAAAACGGAAGGATAAAATGCTAAAAGCCAACTGGACTTGACCTGTAATTTGCAAGGATAAGCATCCTTAACGCAGTCAGTCTTCAGTTGGATGACCGTTAGATTCTTTTGTTTTGGATAGCGCGTAAATGTGTCCTCAGGTATTTTTATGCAATAAAGAAAATAAGAAAACGAGCCGAAAGAAAAATAAGACAGATTAATATGAAAAAAAAACGTATAAAATCTCTCTCTCTCTCTCTCTTGATAGAGGAGAAGAGACCCGTGCCCAGCAGTGGGATATATATGGATTGCTAATATTATTATGAAAAAAAACCCAAATCTTAACATAGCAATGATTGTTGAACTGGGTACCAGAAACGACTTTGAGGACCATTTGTGCTCAGATACTGCAAATACATCCCAAAATTCGTATAGATTGTCAACAAAATTCTGCAATATATCATCCAACACCTATCAATTAAATACACTGCCATATCCCCTACAATATATAAAATACAACCTATCAAAAAATCAGCGACATGATAAATGGCGACTCGGCGCATTCCCTACGCGTCATTTCCCTCAAATAAAATATATGGTACGAATAAAATCCAGTGAAATCTTTGGAGAGTCCACATTTTTTCCGTCAGTGTGCTCGTAAATTTCAGCAGACAGCGGTGGAAAGGCCACGGTTGATATATGTCGGGCTACGCGATCCGTCACACCGAGGAATCACCTCCACGACAAATGCGTTTTGGTAAGGTCTCTGTTATTCTGCCGGGTTATACGTTGATTAGGTGATGAGAGGACGAGTTAGCGGGGTCGGTTAACAATTAATCACATTTAAACATAAAAGGAAATCCTGGGTTTTTGGGTAAATGCAACTATGACTATAGCATGGGGTTTTTAAGAAAGGAGTTATAAGGTTTCTAAAGGTTCGCCAACGCGCGAGTTATACCCCCGCCGGCTGATTCTCTAAGAAACAGTAATGGCAAACTGACAGTTGTGATCGCAAACTGACAGTTGTGATTGCTCGGTGACGGCACAATCTATTGACTAAACGTCAAAAAGCTCGGTTTTTGCCCTTACGGAATACCGATTTTTTTCAATCTGACAGCTAGATTTTGCTCGGTTTTCGCGGTGGCTCGGTTTTTGCTCTTACGGAATACCCTTGCCGGTGTTGCAAGCGTACATAGGCTACGGTAACTGCTTTCCATCAGGTGGGCCTTATAATTGTTTGCCTTCTTGGTAGTATAAAAAAAATACCAGGAAAACTCGTCGGACCTTTCTTACATACAATTAGGTACTTTTAATTTCGTACTCGAATTAGCTAAATAACAGTATGAAATCTATAAACCTAGTTGTCATTTCAAAGCTTTCAAGATCAATCTTTGAGTTTAGAGTTTCATAAGCCATATTCACATTGAAAGTTTATTTTTACGACGGCCATAAAATGATAAGCAGCTTACAGTACTGTGAATCATAAAAATATGGCACAGCTCGTAAAAACTTATTCACTTGATCAATAAACTTGTCTAAGCTTTTCTACTTATATATGTTCAACTTTGCTATGCAGTAAGTTTATTATTATTATCTACTGTTTTACAGCTAAATTGATATTAATGTTATTTTATACGCAAAAGCTTTAAGTCTGGAGAAGGACTTATGCTACTTTTTGTACTTAGATAAACTTAAAATAAAAAATACGGGCACGTATATATAATAATGGGCACGTTCCCGATAGACAGTGATGTTGAGGAATATTTTGACGCCTAAACGACAGTTTTTTTTTCCTATTTTGTTTATTTTATTTTATGTTTTTCTTATCTTGTAAGTTTAAAATTTAGTTTGATGTATAAAGTGTATAAAGCTAAATAAAAGGTTGTAAAAACGTTAAAAAAAAAAAGAAAGAAAAAAAGGAAATAAATAAAATTATGTTTTTTATACTACTTAGGTGGTAGCATATCATACCGTGCGGTCACTTCTGAAGACCGCAAAGCTTGGAGACATATCGTATGTGGTCGCGATCCTCAGCAGTGAGGGAACGACGAAGAAGAAGAAGGTGGTGGTTATGGTAAGGTTACCGTAGCCTATGGACGCTTGTAATAACAGAGGTATCACTTGCGTGCAGCCAACTCATTTTTTGCACTAGGGCTGTAAGATGGTGTAACCCTGGGATAGGAAAACGTTTCTTTCAAAACGCATCCCTAAATGAGTGCTGGAGACCTGTACTCAGTTCTCATCCACAGGAAAACAACTACACCGCTGTGTGTAATTATTTAGCTGTTTCATACATTTTCCCTGAATCTCTGCATCAAATGCGGCTAATCTTCATCGTTGGTCAAGATCAACACGGTACGAAAATACAGAAACATTAAATGAATCATGCCTCATGCCATTATCATTCAACCTAAATACATCATACCATACTGCATTACCGAGCTAAACCAACTCTTAATCGTGGTGTGCAATCGTATATTTCTTGATTAAGAGCTCGTAAAAACGTCTTCTCCCTCTGATATATGACCGCTGAGCAGGATGGGAGATTAGCCAACGGTTTGCGGGCTCTGGCTCTGATGTACGATGATTGATATCGTTTGATTTAGCTATGGATTTGTTTGTCTGATTGTATTGTTCTTTAAGATTGATTGAGGGTGTGTATTAGTGTGAGTTATGGTTTCCGCCGGTTACCTATCCTGATTTTCCTATGGGTGTTGTGGGGTGATTAATGAATTTTAAATCATATAATAATATGTTGGGACAACTCACACACCGCCACCTGATTCCAAACTAGGCAGAGCCTGTACTATGGCAACCAGACAACTGATAAACATACTTATATATTTCTTAATACGTACATATTATAGATAAATAACACCCAGACACAGAACTAACATTAATGTTCATCACACAAAGATTTGTCCTGGGTGGGAATCGAACCCACGACCTCCGGCGTAGCAGTCAGAGTCAGTAACCACTAGACCAACAGGCTTAAAGCCTTTGTATATAATAGAATACTCCAGTTTTCTTCTTAATGTTACAACAAGACGTAAAAATACTAACAGCATAATGCTTGAAAACATAACTGAAGTGACACAAATTACAGATTTGGAATCTTGCTATGCAAACACCTAAAAAAGCTTTCTGAAAAACATTTCTACATCAATCGCTGGCAAGCTTTATTGATTACTAGCTGTTGCCCGCGGCTCCGCCCACGTGGATTTCGGTAATCGCTGTAAAAAAGTAACCTATGTGTTATTCCAGACCATAATCTATCTCTGTGCCAAATTTCATTCAGATCCGTTCAGTAGTTTTTACGTGAAAGAGTAACAAACATCCATACATCCATCTATCCATCCATCCATCCATCCATACTCATAAACTTTCACATTTATAATATTAGTAAGGAAAATTAAGCCTGTTCAAACTCTAAACTGCAAGTAAAAATGTCATACTCAGAATATTTGAATATTACCTACAGTAGTACAAACTAAGTTCAGTCTGTAGACATTCTTCCTTCGCCAGCCAGTGTTCACCAGAGACACAGTACTTCTGCAGAGATAAACAGAAATGACTTACGATGCCCGCAGACCGACACTCGCTTCGCAGCTAATAAAACAGATAGCAGCAAGATAATTTACATTTCAACGATAAAGTATCTTCGTCGAGCAACCAGCCGAAATGAGCCATCCCTACTAGAGTACTACAATTTAGCGTTCTTACTGAATGGTGGGAGTTACAAACGCTAGCGGTCTAGATGTTCCACGTATTTTTATTATCCTTTTGCCGTGTGTATGTGTGGTTTTGTGTAAGTATCAGAAGAATCGGCAAAAAATGAAAAGACGTGTTCACTGTTGCAAGTTTACTGGATAGCTGATCTTAAGAAATGGAACAATGTTTATCTTAGACCTAATCTACACTTAAGAGTCGAGTATCATAGAGTAAGTGGTATGTTTGAACCTACCACTTATAGGTAAGTTTAATGCCTATACGCTACAGTCCTTCCCCCTTAGAATACATTAACTTTGAAAGATGGGATTGATTCTAGAAATATGATTTTTATTAATGAAATGATCGAAAAATGAATACAAACTTAAGACTTATTCTAAATTTAGTTACTTATGTGAGTTTTGATTTAGCTCTTTAAAAAACGTTAAAATTGGGGCTAATTTCGTTTCAGAATCCAAGACTACACAGCACCAGAAAAGGTCTTAAAGTTTTTACACCCCTTTCTTAATATAACGATTAAGATTAAACCAAATTTCAGTAAAATGAACGTAACAAAATCGGTTCATCAGTTTAATCAATTAGAGGTTTTGCTTATAAGTCTTCTTATTTTCCATCGGGGACTGAGGTTAACAAAATGAGACTTTATGCACTACCACCGTTCTGATTGCATTATGTAAATGTTATTACTTTCTTTTTTCTTATTCTTTATATCATCACAATCATATCATCACGCCCGTCTCCCAATGGGGTAGGCAGATATTATGGTACGCCAATTACTTCGATCCAAACATACTTCCTTAGCCTCCTCTACATTCATCAACCTCTTCATGCCTGAACGTCGACTCTGGTAGAAACAATCGGCTTGTAGAAATTAAGTTTTCAGTAAAACATTTTTCTAACCGCTTTAGCGTATAATTTAAACCATTAAGCTAGTTACAATATTTCACGGTGAACGGACATTTTTATAGGTATTTAGCGAAAACGTCGTTCCAACGGACCAATTTGCAACTTGTTTGCGTGCTCGATAAATTGTCGCGAACATTCGCTAAATTACGTTGTTATAGTGACGTATAGCGTACACCGACGCCGCGACGCTGCCTGCGACGAGCACTGTTATGATTATTGCGGATCATGTTTATGTTTTGTTACTAAATTGTACCTACTAATATTATTTGTTTTTTTTTTTTTTTTTTTTTTATTAAAAAAGACAACTCCCGCATTAGAGAACAAGCTCTGTGTTGCGGGGGACTTTACAAACATACAATTAACGGACACAAATTACACCCAGACTCAGAACAACTCTTTGTGGGTCACACAAAGTTTTGTCCTGTGTGGGAATCGAACCCACAACCTCGTGCACAGCAGGCACATACTGCACCCACTGGACCACCAAGGCAGTCAATTTGTAAAAGCTTGGTACATTGTACTCGGTTTTCTAAGGAAGAAGGGCACACATCCTTACTAATATTATAAACGCGAAAGTTTGTAAGTATGGAAGGATGGAAGAATGGATGGATGTTTGTTACTCTTTTACGTAAAAACTGAACGGATCTCGATGAAATTTGGCACAGAGATAGATTATGGTCTGGAATACCACATAGGCTATTAAACCTAGATTGTAGTGCATATAATATCTTTTGATAAAATAAATTAAAATATAAATTTATTTATTTTAGAGATTTACCTTCTTAATGAGAATTATATACGACTCATTATAATAGGTAGATTTCTGTTTACATCCATGTTTAAATGGCTAAAGTATTTTTAATATCCAACAAAAATATATTATCTATCTAAAACGTTAAATTCCCGCATTCCCAGCGGACTCTCGTAACTGACACTGTAATGGAACCTGCCGATGTTCCCTTTAAAAGTGTACATGAACACGATACCCCTCAAAGGGAATGCGGAACATGATGAAAAAAAAAACTATTTTACATCAGTCTCAAAGAATAGACACGCTATAAAATGACACGCTCACTCTACAAATACAATCTTTACAATACAGTTTCTAAAACATAACGCCAAGCAATTTTCAAACCTACCGCTTTATATTTAAAATTGCTATGCGAAGATACTATGAATATGTCATGCGATATTTTGGTGTCAAAAGAATATTGAAGAAGATATTTGATTGAATTTGATTTGAATTTATTACTTTTAGCCTTTGATCTGTTGTTATTGTTAAAACGTTCAATATGTGTTATGTAGAAAAGCGAAAGATAAAAGTGGTTTTTGCTTTGACCTTTGTTGTGACCTTTTATAAATAGAATGTAGGTAGGTATAACTAGAATAACTCATACGTCAAAATAATTGAATAAGATATTGGATACTTTGGATATTCATGATAATAAAGCTACACTGTATTTATGTAAAACTGCCATTCCACTAGAAATACTCCATGATTGGTTCAATGGCTTAAATGGTTACCTCGCCATTTACCACTACGCGGCGTTAATTCGTGTGATCCATAATCTGCCTCGAGTCTGGATATACTGTGTATCTGTTAAATGTATGTTTGTTAAGTCCCCCAAGGCAACACATGACTTGCTCCCTAGTGCGGGAGTTTTCTATAAAAAAAGAAGTGATATTGTATGGGATGCCAACTAGGAAGATGTTTTGATTTCCTATCTTAGCCCAAGACAGAAGTGGAAAAGAGTTTGATGAAACAAAGTTTTATACAGAGTCGCTGAAGCGAGCCTTAGACGCTTGCTACCTTCTGGAGTAGTAGTAAGTAGAATAAAATTCCTTTGCCTGCCTGCTTTGGAGTAGATACTACGTGCGGACATACCCCGACAAACTAGGGTAGCGGGCGAGAAATGCAGGTTGCAAATAAAGATTGGCCGGTCTCTATTACTGAATCTCTCGGAATTAGCATATTCCTCGCACAGTTACCGGAGATATAGTTTCGTAGCTCAGCTATAATATAAAAAACCCTACTAAAATTATAAATACGTTTAAAACGTAATTACGTCCATAGGCTACGGTAACTGCTTACCATCAGGTGGGCCGTATGCTTGTTTGCCACCTTGGTAGTATAAAAAAAATAAACTGAAATTTTGTGACAATGGGTGGATGTTTGTAACCTTCTTTTTCAAGTTAAAACTATTGAACGGATCGGGATGAAATTTGGCACAGAGATAGATTTTAATCTGGAATAGCGAACAGGCTACTTGTTATCGCGATAATCGATATCAACGCGGGTAGAGCCGCGGGCCACAGCTAGTAAAGTAAAGTACACTCTATATTCCCACAAAGTAATAAACTCAACGCAATTTGCCAGTCGTGCGACTTTTTATTTAGCACATCATGTTGACACGTTAAGAGCTCCGTGGTGTTGTATCGCGTTCCCGCTAGATGTCTCTGGGGGGCTAATAATACGATAATGCCGAAAAATATGATGTTAGCGTCGAACACGACAACCGTATTGGGAATTCTCGTGGTGGGTAAAATTGTGTTTTTTTTAGCTGTGTTTGAAGTACTTTTAGCGGTTAGTGTCGTATCTAAAAAATCATCATGGTCACTTGTACCTACTCAATATTGTCGAATTAAGCAATCAATCAGCCTATCGCAGTCTAGGTCTAGGCCTCTCCTAACACGCGCCACAGCACACGGTCTTCCGCCTTCCGCATCCAGTTCGTCCCAGCGACCTTTTTTTTTGAAGGATAAAATTCGCAACGAGGATTGTCGAATATTGCCCAATAAAATTGTTGTCTCACTTAGCTTGAAAACAATAGATAGGTGCGCTTATCAATTTCCTTTTACAAAAACATTTTCGCTGACGATATTGTCCTCTTCTCGTCTTCAGCCACCGAGTTGACTCAGATGCTCGAAGACCTTAGGACGACAAGCCTTGAGGTCGGACTTCAAATGAATATGTCAAAGACTAAGTTGATGACTAACAGCGCGCATCATAGGATCAAAGTGGGGAGTGGGGAGATTGAGTACGTCGATGAGTATCTCTATTTAGGCCAAATAGTCTCATTCCAGGCAAGACAAAATAAAGAAGTTGCAAGACGCACCGAAAATGCCTGGAGGAGCTATTGGTTTATGAAAGATATCATGAAGGGTGATCTTCCTCTTACCCTAAAGAGTAGACTCATGGACGTATGCATTCTTCCCATCCTCACATATGGTTCTCAAACATGGTCTTTGACAATTCAGCAGAGGTCCACGCTCGAGGTTTGCCAAAGAGCTATGGAACGAAGTATTCTGGGGATTAAACTAACAGACCGAGTTAGGAATACATTCATCCGTTCCAGCACAAAAGTCACTGACGTCACCAGGAAAACTGCCATGCTAAAATGGAACTGGGCTGGTCATATCTGCCGCATGTCAGATGATCAATGGCCTAAACTCACTACCCAGTGGGTGCCTCTAAATGCCAAGCGACAAGCGACATCGCGGTAGACCCAGGCGGAGATGGCGGGATGAGTTGGTTTCATTTAACCATGACTGGTCCTCAGCGGCTTTAGACAGAGAGAAGTGGAAGGAGAGTGGGGAGGCCTTTGCCCTGCAGTGGGACAGTACAGGCTTATAATATAATAAATATAAATATAAAAACATTTTACAAACTTCTAAAAGACAATTGAATTTTTAAAATCTATTTAAAGATAGTCTAGAGTTTTGTAAAACTATTAAATGGAAGAAATAACGATCTTAATAATTTCCGTTGGTGGATTATTGTCACTTTGATAATACCTATCTACAGGTAATCATTGTATTTACCAACATTTAAGTAGGTATATAGGCCCTCCATAAACAGTGGGGGATATTTTTATGAAAACACCTCGAGTTTTAGCCGTTGACGACCGACTGTAACCCAAAACGACACCATCCTACCGATCATTAACAACATTAAAGGGTGAATACATCCAACAATACCTTTGCATAAAAAGTTTTAAAAAAATACACGTTTCCAACGCCCGCCGACAGACGGCGCTGCGGAAGACTTTACTACTTCCGGTGACAAGATGGCCGGCGTTCAGCGCAGCCGGAAACTGCGGCGAGAGAGCCCAAAAACATGATAAAACTCACACAGAAAAACCATCCAACTTCATCTCCCCTATCATTCTAATCAGTACCTTATTTCACTTCTAATAAAGTCTAATTTTACCAGCTCGTTCGTGAAGTTATATCATTTTTGCATGCAAAAGGAAGGCAATAACTAAGCAACGCGCCGTCAAGTGCGATCGGTTATTTCCCGCATTGAATATGATGTAAGTTTTCCGGAGTGCCGATAACGGGTAATGGTACCGTTTGCCCTTTCATAGGCTAAAAGAGGCGAGAGTATTGTCACTCTATGGTTTTTATAGAATTAGGAGGGGGCTGTGTAGTAATGTTCAGGCATCTTTTGTAACAAACATTTTTTTGTTCAAATGCCAAATAACTCCCAGAATTAATCACTTCCAAGTTGTTTCAAAGAATGACTCTAGTAGAGATACGTTTTATCTCTACAAGAGACAACCTGTGGACTTATTATTTAGTCCTAGAACTGAATAGTGCACTTAGTTCAGCGCAGGTTGGTTTCCCTAGGTAAAAAATCCTCAGTAGTAATTTTTTTCTTTTTATACTACCTGGTTGGCAAATAAGCATAAGACCCGCCTGATGATATGGACGCTTGCAATACCAGAGGTATCACTTGCGTGTTGCCAACCTATATTTTAAACCCAGGCTTTTAGATCGGAGTACCCCTGGGATAGAAATACGTTTCTTTCAAAACACAGCCCTAAATGAGCGCTGGAGACCTGTACCTACTCACACACAGGCCCACAACTACACCGCTATGTATAGTTATTTGGCTGTGGTTTTCTGTAAGGTGGAGGTCCTTTCCCAGTCGGGCTTGCTCGCTAGTACAGTGCAATACCTCTTCTAAAATTTAATCGACGAAGACTGAAGAGAAAACTATGCCTTCCTGTAACAAGCCGCTCTATATATGTAGTTGTTATGGAGAGACAAAGCTTTTATATAATTCCTATACTATCGCCGACTAAATTTCTAACACCTGGTTCGCGTTTAACCAAGTTATATTTATCAAAATTTTAAATTAATCATCATGGCCAACTTGAAAGGTATTTATAGGTTATAATTACTTATGTTTATGATTTTTATTTTGTAATTATTTTCTAAAATTAACAATGTCTAATGACTTTTATTTCAAAACATGGCGAGCAACCTTAAAGCGTCTTGAAATTATTGTTGATATTGATATTGGATATCAGGTTAGTGTGGTTTTCTTATAAAGATGCTTAGGATATCTATCTAATTTTACGTTTTTTTAAACATTGCAAGTTCTCATTCTGGGTACGTAAGTTTACCAGCAACCCAAAGGTAATGTTAGACCCATTATTGGAGAATAATTTAACTTTTATTCATGTCTGTACCTTTATGAAGAGTTTTTTAGGATTTTTTTAAAGCCGACGCAATCATCTTGAAATCTTAACTTATTTTCTAGAGACAGTGAAGTTTGTGTAAGTATATGTAGAGGGTAATCTCCGAAGCCACTGCACCTATTTGAAAGGTGCAATATTCCAAACGAAATGCTACTTGTTATCTGCTTAAGACGCAAGCAAAACTGTGGGTAATCACTAGCTTAATATAATCAGAAAGCTTAATACACAACCAATGTATTGGAATTTAGGCGATGCAAAATGTAGTCTGCCGAATTCTCATACATACAGCACTAAGTAGGTATGCTAAAATAATATACTTGTTTTAGGAAACAAAGGTCCACGACCAGCACCTCGCAGACGCAGTCCATAGACTGACGGCCATGTTGGGACAGTACATGACAATATACAACGAGGAGGTAGAATGTGTGCATAACAACCTGCAGGTGCAAAAGACGCCGTATATGGAGAAAATACTAAAAGCACTCGTGGCCAGGTTAGTAGAGATGAAGTAAATGGAAATTAGCTAGTAACAAAAAGAGAAAGTTTTTTTTTATATACCATTAACTAAACCATTATGCCGTTTGGGGTAGAGACGGTCGGTACATGGGGTCCGAGTGCTCGTTCCTTGTACAGAGATTTAGCGAAACGACTGATCGACGCTTCGCGTGATCAGAGGGCTGGGCTATTTCTCGCACAGATAATAAGCATTGCCATCCAACATGGTAATGCTGCTAGCCTTCTCGGCACGTTCCCGAGGAATATTTTGATTTTTTTTCTACTTTGTTAATTTTTATTTTATGTTTTTCTTATCTTGTAAGTTTGAAATTTAGTTTGATGTATAAAGTGTAAAAAATATATTGTTTCTGTAAATAAATACCATTATACCTATATTAAGTATTTATAAGAAATTCTTTTTTTAATAGAATAGAAGAATTAAAACGTGACCTGCAAAAAATAGAAGGCAGCAATTACCTTTTCTTTGGCAGTGGTTTGATCATGTATAAACAAACTACTTATGATGCGGAGATGAAAGACATACCAATAAAAACTAAGAGACTACCGCCTATACAGGAGGCAATTGATCATGCGTTCCAAAGGGTGAGAGAGATAAAAGAGGCTCTAGCTAAAGTTCAAGGTATACTCTTTGTATTAAGTAAGAATTAAGTGTCATTAAGTAACCCTAAAAAGAAAGATGTGAGAATAACTTTCTAAGAACATTCTTTAAATGGCTAAGAACAATAATTTTTAATCTAATAACTTTCCGTGTTTGAAATAAAGAGCTATTCTTTTTCTATATTCAGTATGATCATATAAAATTATTAAAATCTATTACTATGATACACAAAGCATTTAATCGGTTACAGAAGAAGAAGAAGAGGAAGAAAAGAAAGAAGAGGTACAACAGAACATGTTCTGGATGGAACCAGCAGAAGCCGAAGAACCCATCATCATAGAAGAAAAAGTAAAAAAGGAGAATATACCAGAAGAAGTACGTGTGAGACGAGATTTATTAAATATGATAATAGCACATGAAAAAACAAGGTACTTAATACAAAATATATTTCGTATAAATGAAGTTAATCATTTAGTTTTAGTGACTGCTCCTTTAATCTAACGGTTCAGTCTGAGACAGGCCATCTTAATTGAAATTTTGTCAATAAGACATCATTAGAATTAAATAAATAAAGGTACCTACTAGAACAAAGGATTAAATTAATAATGATTTAAAGGCAAGTAATGGCAGCCATAAGACATGAAAAATTAAAAAGAGAAGCTTGGAAAAGAGAATTAGAGGGAACAGCTCACCCACCTGCTAGATATGAAATTAGAGAAAGGAGTGCGAGACTGATACAGAAAATAATCAGGTATATTCTAGTGTAATTTTTTTGTAACAGGTAAGCCCAATTTGTTCAGGTCAACACACAATTGCGCAATAGAATGTTACCAACGATAAATTGATATAGGACAGGTACCTCGCAATGTCTTTCAACGTATTAGCCTTGCAATCCAGCGTGGAAATGTGGCCAATGTTTTGGGCACCTTTCCTTAGAACTGCGACCTCAATCAGATATTTTATTTACCTTTAAATACAATATCTGATTGTGTAAGAAGGTTAGGTTATTTTTATTTTAATAACTATTCATGTAAATATCTTATGAAATATCTTTCAAACTTATTTAATTGAGTTTTAAGCTTTTAGCAGGGTTGATTGAGAACAGGCTTTAAGTCAACTACAAAAGATATTGTTGTTGCACTAACAATTGTCAATTCATAAAGTTTACGAAATTATACAATTCCAGGGCATATTTCGCGATAAAGAGAAAAAGGATTAGAGAATGTAAAGAAGATCAGATGTTAGGATTGAATTACTGTGAAATATTGCATCCAAATAAGATTGCAATTGTTGAAAAGGTAGGTAATTGTTTATTTGAACTTATTTTTTAGTTTGATTTTTAACTAACATTTAACTATAATATAATAATAATAATTATGTATTTAAAAGCCTATAAATCGATTTGAACTACACGATGAATATGAAAAGGAATGTCTAGAACAAAGAGAGAAGTATAAAGAAGAATATAAAAAAAGAAAAGGCCAAGATCTATCTGAAGATTGTTGTGATAGAATTAGAGATTGGTTTTACGAATGGTAAGCAGATTTGTAACTAACTAAACGAAAAACCAGTATAAGTTGCATAACAACTAAAAGGAAAGCTTAAGGGATTTTTTATTTAAGGTTTGAATCCATACAATTCATCCACGACATACCAAACCCTGGGTGTACTGCTATCTTCAGAGAGGAAGTTCCGCACCCTCATGAATGGCTTGAAGAATATAAAGCATTAATGAAACAAAAAGATGATTCAAAAGGAAAATCTCCTCAAGAGGTAGGTAATTTTACATTAAGTATATCTACTAGTTTCCCTGTAGGGATAGGCAGAGCTGTATTGCACCCACGTTCTACTAGACGAGATTTTCTACACCCGTGTACGCAATACTCCTGCAACGCTACCAAAGCTGTCTTGTTTTTAAATAAATAAGGACACCTTACCTTACACTTAATTAACGCCTTTTTATTCACACAGCTAAAATTCGAAGCACAAGAAAAGAAAAGATTGGAGAAGGAAGCAAAAAAGGAACAGCACAGACAACAGAAAGCAGAAGCAGCGCTGCTACTGAAAATGATGAAACACCCAACGATGCACCCTGGGTACTTTTACCCACAGTCTAAAAAAACGAATCCCCTTATAGAGGTAAAGGATGGCAAGTCATTATTTTAAGTAACATTTTGCCTGTGCGCGTGATACATCAAAAGTAGTCGTAAATATTATGATTTCTTCGCATCGCTGTCTACTGCAAACGTGCCCAGTAGACTGTCAGTTTTATGCCACATAATATGGCATCACTTATATTTTGAATCATGGTTTTAAATGTACATACTATTTAACTTACCAAAAAGCATGTTGCCGAATTGATCTGCCCCTTTACAACAATATAATTTCAGGCAATAAAAAATTATCATTCTGCTTGGGATTCCTATGATGCACGGGAATTACCAGGAGTAAAAAAGAAGTACATCCAAGAGTTAAACATACAAGATGCATACATGGACGCTAAACTTGAAATATTACAGGAAGTGGATGAGCATATGGCGTAAATATTTAATTAATTTGTTAATAAAACCAAAAAAGAATATCAATAGGAGTAATTTTATATTATTACTTACAGCGATCCCAGAGATTAAGTTTCTTTGAAGTACAGAAGTTCGTTGTAGTGACTTTTCAAAAATGTTACATACAAAAATATAACCAGGTCTCATTATATTTAAAACCTTTACATCTTTGTCTTTAAATTCATAAATTTTAATTGATCTTGTATACAAATAATGTACATTTTTAGAACAGAGCATCAACGAATAAAAAGAGCTTTGCGAGCGGATTATCAAAGACATGACCAAGTAATGCCAGAACAGGTGACGGTGCGCAAAGTGAAGAAGACAAAGAAGTTAAAAACGATACCAAGCGAACAGATTGCGCACAACATAGAGGTCATATTCTACCTGCTGTTATTATTTTAAAATCAAGTTTTATATATCGGCATGTCCTTAAATGTCCTTAAATTCCATACCTATAGAGAACACTAGACTTTGAATAGTACTTTAATAATCCTGATGAATTGTTGATATTTAAAAGCTTGTTCGTTGGTAGCTGAAATGATTTGTTTGCGAGCTACAATCTTGCAAACGGATCATCTGATCGATAGGTAAATCTATATTTATTTGTACTACTAGACCTTATCCCTGGAGGGCTGGATAATTGATTACCCCGAAACAAAACTAGACGATTTTATCGGAGATCCTAATTTTGCTGGAGAAGACCTACGTCGGGACATAAGGTAAGTTTTCATGCCTTTACTAAAATACTTTTAATGACATAATTTGAAACATGTTTTAATATTTTCAGGCCAGCAATGGCACATATGTATGAAGTAAGAAACTTGTGGTGGGAAAGATGTCACGGTGTTGCACATGGGTCACGTAGGATATTACTGGTGGGTCCTGATGGAAGCGGGAAGATTAAATTGGTTCACGCTTTGGCTTCCATTAATGGTCAGTAAACGATATTATATTTCAAAGTAAAAACAAGACTGAACGAGAACTAACAGCACAGCAGCAAACCAGATAGAATTGAAGATCATTGCTTTTTGGAGCACTAAATACCGACAGTTTTTTGCTTATTACATCCTTGAATGTATCCGTTTTTTGAAAATGATTCTACAGTTTCACATGCTGATTGCTGCTTATTTAAGTAAGATCTATGCACTTACAGATGCAGTACTATTTGAAATGGATCCAGTAACTGTTCCAGAAGAAACTCTTACGCCAGCCAATTTGAAGAAGTTGATGAAAACCATCCTTACTTGCGCTAAAGCACTTCAACCATCAGTTGTACACATTAGACACGTTGAGAAACTTTTTTATATAAGGGTCGATATTTCTTCTTTATTATATAACTAGTTATTCCCTACTAGGTTATTTAGCTCTACGACAGATTTTATATTTTCAGGAGCCACCAGAGGAAGCAGAACTGCACTTAGATTATATAAAAAAGTTTTTCTTACAACGGCTCCTCAAGAAAATTCATAGACATGATAAAATAACAATTATAGGTGAGAATCGGGAACTTATAACGCTCGAGGGGCCAATGTATTTTAGACAAGAGTATCGTATTATAAAGCTGAGCATATTTTTAAATTTACTATACTGGGTGTACTTGCCACGCATCGACGAGACGCTTACTTGGACTTATAATCACACAATGTCATAACTCACTGTGCAAATTTTGCAAAATGCAAATTGCTGACAGTTACCTTTGTTTTATTTCACTTAAAATTTTATTTTACTTACCTACTATTTTAATATTTTTATTATAATAGGTATATTTTGTACGCATGAAAGAAATGATCATCGTATCATCGACACCTATCCGTTGTAACCATAAGAAAACAAGAAGTACTAGCGGTCTCCGCTGAATGTGCCACAATCATGTAGATAGGTACTAAATTATCCATATATTTTGAAGATCGGCTACCTACTACTAATAGCTTAGTTCTGTTTCAGGATCTAGCAACGAGCCGTGGGTAGCGCGAGCCAATAAGATATTGAAGCTATTACCAATAGTTGTACTTCTACCAAACACTTCATATTCTATCATGGTGCAAATGCTAAGAAAATGGATAATGAAGTATGTTTATTATCTATGTAGATACAGAATTAATAAAACAGTATAAACACAATCCACAATAAAGACCTAAATCATCGATCAGTCAGATGTCGCTAAAGCAATGGCCAAATAGCAGTTGTTTTTCACGCGTGATAAAGTGTATCTAGTGTGAATCTACTGCGAGTTATTTTTTTTAGTTTAAAAGACAGCTCCCGCTCTAGGGAAAAAGTCGCGGTAGATTTTACAATTACAATTAACGGACACAAAGTAATAAAGACTCGGGACAACCATTTATGGATCACACAATTATAATGTAGGGATCGAACATGCCACACAGAGTAAATGGCAAGGTGTGAGTGTGTGTAACAATATCACACGTTTAAACCGAACACACATTGCATTCTATTTGACCTTATAATTAATTACAGTAGGTACAACAGGACGCTGTTTTATATTCTTTTGATAATCGTTTTGTTTAGCCAAGATACAAATACCTACTATTTAAATATTTAAAGCAATGTGGAAAAAGACTAGCCCGGAGCAGGATTCGAACTTGCGCCTCTCGGGTTCCTGCCCAGCGCACATCCGAGCTCCTACTCCAGAGTTCGAATTAGTACACCGCTTTTTACGTCTTGGAGTGACATCATACAAATACTGTTAGAATGACTGACGCGTGGTGTTTGCTGTGATGCCCTCTATAATATCGGAAATCTGCCTTAAAATAACGATATTTTAATTAATACAGCAAATTCCACTCGTTGCCACATCACTTCGACTTCGGCTGCTTAGCTCATATGCTGCAAGGATACAGCTATGGAAGCCTTCAAACCGTGTTGGATAACTACATGACAGATGAGAGAATTGTCAGGTAGCTATATATTTATTTCATCTCTAGTTTCGTACAATCCTATAAGAATAGTGTTTTTTTTTCATACCAAATTATAATAATATTAGTAATTATATATTTCTTATTGTCCTACTTGTCAGACCATCAGCGGCAGCGCTCTCTTTACAATCTTTTCTTTATATACCTACGTGTGGTAGGTATATAAGGCAAGTTTTAATGAGACAATTGAAAAAAGAAGATCTCATCAAAATTTCGCGTACCCAATAACTGATGATCTGGCTAAGGGGCAAGAAAATGACGATCGTAGCAATTGTAAATCTGTAGTCTGCCTACCCACCAGGGAAACAGGCGTGGGCGGCGTGGGTCTATGTATGTTATGTACCCACTTATTATTTAAATGTTGTTATCTTTTTAATGCCTTATTTTATTGCCTGTTAATAGAGAGACTTTAGAAGTCTCTTTATTAACTAACTAATGAATTAATAAAACTTTGCGTAGGTACCAAATTAAAATAACTTGTGTACCAACATGGAGATTGACAAGAATTTTATAAAATCTTATTATAAAGTATAAGCTGTAATGGACGTCCTCAAAGTTACTATGTATTTTAATTAATTGGCATACAATTATTATTTCAGAACAGCAGCATACGGCCTCACTACAATGGAAGTATACAATTATATTCTTAATGACCCATCCCTTGAGAAAATTGTTAGTATTGTTTTAGTAATTTTCACCTGTTTAGCAAGTGCATTACTTTATATTCTTTTAACTACCTATTGCAACTATACCCTACTTCTACCCTTTGGAGAAATGTGGACCGCCTTTTGCAAGGCTCCAAGTGGCTACACAGAACCATTTTACAGGCATACCACTTCGGTTAACTGAAATATCGAACCCGGTATTAGTTCAGTTTACCTGAAAAGTGATTCGCCTGTCGAAATGGTTTGCCTGTCATGATCCGAAGCGATGGCTTTTTACCTATATTCTCTGACAAATCTTTGTGTGATATTTTTCTTTGTTTAAGGAATACGATCGTTATTTAAAATGGTACTGGGAGAAAACACCAGTAGGCATAAAAGAGAAGCAACATTTCGACGGCATGATAGAGTTCAAAGCAGCAGTCGCAGCATACGAAGCGAAAGAAGCAAAGAAAGCTAAAATAGCGAAGAAACACGCAGCCCTTACAGCTAACGCTTCCTAATATTTTTTTTTCTTCCTAATAAAATTACACAAGGAATTTAATATTGTTTCTTCTAAAAATATTCTTTGAGACAATTTAAGGTACGCGTATACTAGGTAGTGGCTAAAGACATGGTTAACTAGGTATGTAACTTAGGCCTTACAGACAACATTGCCACAGAATAGATAGCTTCGTGAAAATCAATTAAATGAAGAGATTCTAATACTGGCAAATCAGCGTTCGAGTACCTATGTAAATTTTATAATAAATCATATGAGTAGGTAGTACCTATTTATAGGTAGGTAATTAGCTCATACTAAATGAATTACATAATATAATAATTTAGTCTGAGATAATAAGTAGCACTCGCGTTAGGAAACTATCGCTGGAGGAACTAGGCTAGTGCAAATCAACATTAGAATAGCGTGTCTGGTTATGTCATTAAAGGCCCTAATTTTATGCGAATTCGACGAGCAATAGGTGTTCACCGAGCCATATACATCTGACCTGTAAATATCGAATACACCAAAGACATATTTAAATACGCAACCGAGAAGGCACCTATAAATTATCGATTGTATCATCTGGCAAAATCAAATATTATTAAAACAAATGCCGCCAAAACACATAGAAGTGTCATTAATACCGCTAAATTAAAAACGCCATTGGCAATTCGGCGTAAAATAAACAGGAGATTTTTTTTATACATTTAATACTGAGTTGCAAAGATAAGAGCGGTGCAAATAAAGGGCTTGTGTCGATATAGCGGGGGTTGATGCTTATCTGTAACGTGTCCGGACGAACGCTGACACTGCCGATTTTATTTCTTTATTGCGCAAAAATGCTAACTTTCACTCGAAACGTAGGGTGACAATGAAGAAGAAAAAGCATAGGAATTTATAATTTAAATAATATTAATTAATAACTATTAATAGTAGTTTTCATTTAACTGGCCTGTTGGTCTAGTGGTTAGTAACACTGATTGCTACGCCGGAAGTCGTGGGTTCGATTCCCATCCAGGACAATTCTTTGTGTGATGAGCATAAATGTTTGTTCTGTGTCTGGGTGTTATTTCTCTATAATATGTATGTATTTAGAAATATATAAGTATGTTTATTAGTTGTCTGGTTGCCATAGGCTCTGCCTAGTTTGGGATCAAATGGCGGTGTGTGCGAGTTGTCCCAAAAATATTATTATTATCATCATTTATGACTTGGTGCGTAAGTTCTTGGTACTAAATTGATTTTGTCCACTAAATGATAGTTTACCCCATCCTTTGGTATTGTTTTACGAATTATCCCCGAGCTTATTGTTCAAACCGGTTGTTGCGGTGCAAGAGGATTGAAACAGGCTGATTGAATCCCTATACTAAGGTGTACCTATTTATGCACAATGTAGCCAGGTAGCTTGACACTAATATTTACTTGAGATCACACTTTGTTTTCGTGTAGAAATTGAACCTAACAATACTTCATGCATTAGTAGGTATCTAGTGGGTGCAGTCTAGTTTTATCGCAAAATTGATTTTAATGTTTCAGTCTATCTGACTCGTGGTCACCTGAGTATCCACCCTTTTAATATTCCAGCGGTGTATTTGGAATTAATTTCAGTCGTTTAAATATATTCTGTGGCGGCCGCTCTGTCCGGTAATTATTGTTTGAATATCACTTCTAGTTAGTCTCTGTTTACTTTATATTTTTTTATTAAATTACGGTAAAAATCGGTTTTACTGCAACATAAAATTTTATAATGTCAACACGAGATAAAAAAAAACAAATTAGTACCAACCTACATGGGCTGCAGGTGCATTTTTATAATTCGATGTAAAAATGTGGTGTTACAGTTTATATGTGCTATATCTAAGTACCTTATCTCCGTCTCGTACGTACGCACATACATATGTACATTGTGCGTACCTAAATAATGAGGATGAGATAACCTGTACTTCACATAAGGTCATTGAAGATCGGACGTCTATTATAGGTAGGCATGTCAAAGGTCAGTTTCATTTATAATTATGCAGCTACCTCATCGGCAGGGGTATTCCGTAAGAGCGAAAACCTAGCGACCGCGAAAACGGAGCAAAATCTGGCTGTCAGATTAAAAATCGGTATTCCGTAAGAGCGAAAACCGAGCCTTATTGACATTTAGCAATCGTGTGTGCCGTCACCGAGCAATCACAGCTGTCAGTTTGCGATCGCTGTTTTTTAGAAAATCAACCGGCCGGTCTCTGCACAGTTTCCTACATTGTCTATACCGATTATCCGGGACTGCACCAAACCACTAATTCAAATATATAACGACTATTCGACAAGTCAATTGGAGGACCTCATTTATACAATTTTTTATTTAACCTTACAGTTGGTATAAAAGCTTGTTTCAAAATAAATTTAATAATAAACTTTTTCTATACTTGCTAGTGATTTTAAGATATTTCCACCGATGCAAACGATGTAATCTTTCGTGAGTGCATAAAGAACTATTTACCATAGTCTATTTTTTTTTTCTTTTTCTTTTATGAAAGACAACTCCCGCACTAGAGAACAAGCTGTGTCGCAGGGGACTTTACAAACATACAATTAACAGACACAAAGTAAGCGTGGGAATCGAACCCACAACCTCGTGCACAGCAGGCGCATAGTGCGGCTACTGGACCACCAAGGTAGTCTAATTGTAAATAATAAATTAAATAATAAAAATGAAAAACTAAACTTTTTAAAAAACAACTTTTATTACATTCTCCATACAAAAATAGGACGGAATCAATTATCAATACATAATCAGTCTTTAATAGTTAAAAAGTAGATAATAAATATCAAATAATTACTAACCTAGGAACATTCCCCATAATGTTATACGATCATCATCATCACAAATATTATCAAATAAAGTAATGTAAAAATATTACCACAAAATTATTACTAAAATCAACAAAACCAAGCTACAAATTCATAATGACATTATTATTATTATCTTTTACTACTTGGGTGGCAAACAAGCATACAGCCCACCTAATGTTTTTTTGTTTACGAACCATTTATTATTTTGGCGGCAACAAAAATAAAAATATTCTTTCAAAAACCTATTCATAGAACATTTCTACTATTGGAAAGCACTTTTTGTTTCTGGTTCGAAAACTTAATATTTATTATACAGATGTCTGAATGCCTCTACATATTATTAACCTAAGTAAATTGTAGATATACAATTTAAAATTAAAAAGATACCAGGTTACATTGTTAGGAGGGATTTATATTGTAGGTGTATTCGGTATTAGATAGGCGAATCTCGCTCTTGTCTTCATTCTTACTGTCACGGAACACATAAGTCCCAGCCACGGAATTCTAGCATAAAAGGTATGCGGGCAGAGTTGAACATACATAGAGGCTAAAATCATAACCCTCCTTTTGGCTACGTAGGGTAAAAAGGGGAATTACGATGCTGGTTTCCATTAGCCACCTTAACACCATATATATCTATTGGTGAAATATATTTTTAAATCTGTCCGGTAGTTTTTGAGTTTATTCATTACAAACATACGGAAAAACAAATCTTTTATCTATATTTTCGCTACCGCTGTCTGTACGCTTAGATTTTTTAAACTACGCAACAGATTTTAATGCAGTTTTCAGCAATAGACAGGGTGATTCAAGAGAAAGGTTTTATATGTATAATACATGCATATTTTAATAGAGAATTCAAATTCAAATGTTTAACGGCGACTACGCTTAGGCCGCGTACATATAAGTTGCATCGTCGTAACGTGTTTGTGTACGAGCCCTTAGGTGTAGAGGTGGGAAACAAAAATGTATCTGTCGTAAAATAAGCGTAACATTTGCGCTATATTTGATTTCACGTCAGATATTAATGAATTAATTTACAAACGATCAATTTGTTTTCCATAATCAATTTACATTTGATTTTGGTGAGCATCATAATTAATTGGGAATTTATCGTTTTATCTTTACGATAAGTCACCGACCAATCCAAATAATTATATTATAATGTTGAATAATAGTCAAGTAGGTCCTGTAAGACGCAGCGTGGGCAGGCCTCCAACAAGGTGGGTCGACGACCTGGTAAAGGTCGCGGGCAACCGATGGACAAGGTCAGCTCAGGACCGAATGATGTGAGGCGGCGGAGCGGACCGAGGTGGAGTCTCCTCGCTGCTCCGATCCGTCGTCGAACTGCGCGCGCGCACGTGACCCGCACCCTTCCGCGGGGGGACAGCGTGCGTAGCGTGGGGGGATGGGGCAGCCGCTGGGTGGACCACTGACGTCATATCAGGTTCCGGTGGTCCACCCGTCAAGGCGGGTGTTGGCGCACAGGGAGGTTTTACCACTTTTAGGCCGGAGAGTCCGACATCTCGCTTCCCCGAGCGGGGCGGTATACGTAAAGCATTTCCCCTCTAAATTAATAAAAAAAAAAAAAGACCGAATGAGATGGAAACCTTGGAGAAAGCCTATGTCCAGCAGTGAACGTCTTATGGCTAAGATGGAACTTCTGTAAATAACCATTTACACAAAATTGCTAGTTGGGTAGTAGCAATATCAGTTATTCGAATGTAAATTTACCTAATTTTAGTGTAGTGTAGTTCTTCGTGAGGTGTAATAAACCTGATTTAAAATAAATAATAGATGTTGATATTACAAATTAATGTTGAAATAACAATATTTATATTAATTTATATAATAATATCGCATATAAGTTCCACTGCTGGGTACGGGTCTCCTCTCCTATATCAAAAAAAAAGAGGGTTTAGACCTTAATCACACACGTTGTAGGCATGCGGGTTGGTGAAACATGACTTTAGAATTTCTTCTTAGACATGTGGGTTTTCTTATGATGTTTTTCTTCACCGTTAATTAAGTATATTAATTTATATAACACATTATTTCCCTGCATTTCCATACATATATATTTTAAACGGGGAGTTAAAATGTAAGGTTGAGTAAATATCTATCTTATAATTAGGCAATCGTAGATTTTAATTTTAATGACAATATTTTTAGAAGCCGCTTTTATAATATCTTAATCAAAAATTATCTGTAATCAAAGTCAAAGTCATTTATTAATTTAGATCAAAAAAATGATACTAATGAAATGGTAATGGATGGATGGAAATGATACTTATGAACGTCATCAAAACATGCCAGCATACTTTTTTCCTAAGGCCAGTTTGCTGACTAGGATAAGGCCTCGAAAAGAATTGGCAAGAAACTCGGGCCATTCTTTTAATCGCCAGAGTATAACATTTACAATTTGGTATGGGTTACAATTTTAGTGTTAACAAAAAGGGACGGAAACGAATATACCATACAAAATTAAATTTAGGTAAAAATATAGTAATAAGGAAACAACTATGACCGTCCAACTACAGGACCAAAAGACCAACCCGATCGAGTTGCGTCGAGGGGTGAGACAGGGGGATGTAATATCCCCCAAGCTTTTCATCAACACGCTCGAAGACGTCTCCAAGACGCTGGACTGGACTGGACGGGGCATTAACATCAATGGCGAGTACATGTCACACCTTCGGTTTGCCGATGATATCGTCATCGTTGCAGAGTCGCTGGAACAGTTAAGCGGAATGCTGCAAAGCCTGAATGAAGCCTCACGACGTGTCGGTCTCGGTATGAACTTGGATAAAACCAAGATTATTTTTTTTTCAATGAACATATCACGCCGGGACCGACTTGCGTCGACGGTTCGATGCTCGAAGTTGTTCGGGAGTATATCTACCTTGGGCAAACTGTCCAGGGCCCCAATTCTGCTAATTTACGGATGGCTGAATTGAATGTCAATTTAATCTCAGTAGCATTTTTGGTATTTTGCTAATAAATTTAAGACCAATAGTTGGAAAACCATTGGTCTTAAATCTTTAGCATTTTTGGTATAACATTATTGGTATTCAGCTAAATAATTAAAGATTAATGGTTTTAGAACTATTGTTCTTAAATTAGTTAGCAGAATACCAAAAATGCTACTGAGGTTCAATTAAGATTCAATTGAGCCATCAGTAAATTAGCAGAATTGGGACCCAGCTTGGTAGAAACAACTTCGAGAAAGAAGACAACTGTAGGATTCAATTGGGTTGGGCAGCATTTGGCAAACTACGTCACGTTTTCTCTTCGCCTTTACCGCAATGCCTGAAGACGAAAGTGTTCAACCAATGCGTCCTACCTGTTATGACGTACGGTGCCGAGACGTGGACGCTCAGTGGGACTAGTTCACAAACTGAAAGTTGCACAGCGGGCTATGGAGCGAGCTATGCTCGGCGTTTCTTTGAAAGATAAAATTCGCAACGAGGTAATCCGTCAAAGAACCAAAATTACCGACATAGCTCGCTGACTTAGCAAGCTGAAGTGGCAATGGGCTGGTCACATCTGCAGAAGGACCGACGCGGGCCGATGGAGCAGACGTGTCCTAGAGTGGAGACCGCGACTCGGTAAGCGTAAGGTAGGGCGGGCCCCAGCTAGGTGGACCGACGACCTAAAAAAGGTCGCTGGGACGAACTGGATGCGAAAGGCGGAGGACCGTGTGCTGTGGCGCGTGTTAGGAGAGGTCTATGTCCAGCAGTGGACTGCGATAGGCTGATTGATTGATTGAAGGAAATAAAGTAGGTAAATATGCATCCGAATATCTGATCTCTATATATGGGTAGTTAGTGTATAAATACTAATACTCCCTAAGTATCATACACTGCGCGTTACACTTGGGGTGTCGCGCGGCCCTGCTCGTGCGGCCCATGCGCTCTATGTCGAGCGCGGCCAGCTGCGGACGGGCCGAGGCGCCCGCGCGCACGGCTGGAAGGTCTTCCTTCTTCACGACGCCCGCTTGAAGGAAGCCCAGGATCGGAGGGACGTGCTCCGCTATCATCTTCTTTCGTTCCTCTGCTACTTCCTCGCGCCTGGAAAGTGCAAAAAAAAAAATTTTGTTTAAAGAAGTATAAGCCGCAAGTCTAAAGGTTAGACCGCACTTGCGACACTTTACGACAGTGGAGCGACGCGACTCATAACGACCAAATATTCTTTGTAAGAAATTGTATGAGGTATATCGCACTACGCAGCAGCGTAACTACGCGCCGCGACACTGTGCGTCAAAGTTGACCAAATCATCAAATCTGCCGCACCGTGTCGCGCCGCTCCACTGCCGCGAAGTGTCGCAAAGTACGGTCTAGCCTTTAAGCTAAGTTAGCTATGCCAGCCAGCTCTAAGCCCGCTCACTGATATTTATTTATTTATTTCATTACATGGAAATCTTACAGCTAGATGTTACAAAGTAGTAATGTGTATGGTAAACAGACAGATTAAAGATAACGTGAACAAAATTATACATAGGCATGCACCTACTTTACATGTTATTTGTATTGTTATTGTGATTAAAATAGTTTTCCGAACATATATATAAATTAAAAAGAAAAAATCATGTATGCGTTTGATAATAGGTAGGTACATAAATTATGATTATAAAAGAATATAAATGTAACAATAAAAATTTATATCAAATATTGCCCTCTTTAAAGAAACTTAAGCTTAAGCATCTCCTAGCTGCTGCCACACTTGTATGAAATGGTAATATAGTCATCTAAATATTCTTCTTTTCAGCCAAAAAACGTTTACTGAATTTTAAATCTACCCTCACATAGAGTTCCACGTACCGACACAAAACACCCACAGTGCCCCAGTATCTACGAGTATGTCCCAATAGTGGTAATAAAGTAAACTTGAGGCACTCAGAGCCAGGTACACTCGCTATTCGGTAAACAATCACCGTTGAGGGCGTTGAGCAACCAACAGCTCGGTAACCCTATAGATAGGTGACCGCATGATGGTATTTCATCTGAGCGTCTCCATGTTTCGAAGAGCACGTTAAAAGTCAGTACCGTCTGTTAACAGTCACTAAATCACGACAGAAAGCTAAATATGGGCGATTTAAATTACTCTCTCACCAGATTAACCACTAACCAAACCATAAAAAACAAGTCATTTACTCATTTAAATAAAATGCACGATACTTATGAATGTCAAAATAAACAAAAATCAGCATATTTTTTTCTTACTGAAAAAGAATTCACTGAAAAGGTAAGGCTCCAAAAATAAAACTGAGGTTGATGAAACTCACCATTTCTTGTCATAATCCCAAACGTACTGCGCTCTCTGTTCCTCTAAAGCAGCATCCTTCGCCCTCTTAACTGAATTCGCTTGTATTTGCTTCAGCAGTTCTCGTGAGTAAGCCCTCCCTTTCGCCTTCTTATTGGCCTCCTTTTCACGTTCCTTGGCGTTCTCCGCCTCTACTTTAGCTTCGGTCTGGAATAAAAAAGAACTAATTAATAGGCCTACTCATCACGGCAGCGTTTTGGAAGCCTAACGCGATGAGCTGGACGCCTGCGCAGAACTGGGTAGATTAGACATCTAGTAGAGAGGTGTGGAAGATCATGAGGGGGGATATCTTTGCTCATCAGTGGAACATAACTGGTTAAAAAAAAGGCCAGCGTGCGTGGAAAAATGTCTTAAACCTTCTCAGCTCTCCTAATAGAGGAGAGCAGCCCCGTCCCCAGCAATAAGACATTATAATTATTATGCCTGTCTCTAGGGCCCATCTTTCATTACCAAGTATCTATTGATTGCAGTGGCTTAAGTGGTTAACTCGTCATTTACCACTGCGCGGCGATTCGTTGGTTCGATTCCCACACGGGACAAAAATTTG
This sequence comes from Trisateles emortualis, assembly GCA_947095525.1. NCBI lineage: Eukaryota > Metazoa > Arthropoda > Insecta > Lepidoptera > Erebidae > Trisateles > Trisateles emortualis. The sequence goes on along the minus strand of OX352735.1, from coordinate 19,619,730 downwards.
TGTGATCCTTAAATGCTTGTGCCGAATCTGGGTGTACTTTTTGTCCGTTAATTGTATGTTTCAAAGTCGCCCGCGACACAGGACTTGTTTTCTAGTGCGGTAGCTTTTTTGATTAGTCATGATTAGTGGGTTCTGTAGCTCTTAGTTACTTTCAGACTGCGTTTGGCGACCCATTTTTTTCTACACCAATGTTATTTAAGATGCAGTATTCCTGGGATAATAAAACGTTTCTATCAAAACGCATCCCTAAATGAACGCTGGAGACAAGTACTCACACACAGGAACACAACTACACTGTGTAGTTATTTGGCTGTAGTCTTCTGTCCTTCCCCAGTCGGGCTTACTTGCTTACATACATTGAAAAATATAATAAACTTATCGAAATAATATCACTTACCTGAGTGCAAATCCTGAAGTATAAGTAAACATATAAAAGCATTATACAAACACATATATCAAAATCGGTTTAGTTGTTAACCAATAAAACGTAGCAGACAGTTACTTTCCCATTTTTGTATTCTTACAAATAACTAGACTAGAAGATAATACTATATAAGAGTAAGTATACCCTATGTCAATTAAATATATAAATAAGGTAAACAAAACTTATCTGTTTAAAGTTATCACACATAATGTCACTAAATGGAACAAATAACACATTTACATGAATTTCGGAAGTTTCAACTTGATTAACTAGCACTGTTTATACCAAAATTAGATTTTAATCAATTAAATAAACTAATTTGAAAAATCTAAGTCGTAAAATTTGGATAACTGTCATTCGCAAAATGATGTATTGTCTATGGTCCCATTGTGTAAAATAGTGATGTGCGAATAAATATAATCGACGCGCTCAATTTAAGTTTTTAGTGATCGATTATGTCTGTAGTAAATGGAATTTCGCATTTCCGATCAATTAAAAGATATAAAAAAACAAAGTAGATTTTTTAATTAACAATCAACTAATGTATATTACCAAAATTTAAGTCCGCCTTTATACATTAATGTTTTTGTGTATAATAAAGTTTTAAATAAATAAGAAATAAAGTAATTTAAATTATTTTATTTTTATTATAATTATTTATATATATTTATTTTACTTATTTATTTACAACATGAGGTCGTCTTATCCATACGTCAGAATTTTTCCGTACCTATCTGTATATTATTATAACTGACTTTAATAATTAAAAAAAATATATACATACATATTTATACTTGAAGAACAGTTTTATTTATTTATCCTACCTTTTTCTGTCTTCGCAGCGGTCAATGTGCAGAATTTAGTACGTACACAACCTATAAGTACACATTATTATTTCCTAATTCTATTGAAATATTATCACTGACTATCAAAAAAAGTTTGTTTGTTAGTACCTATTGACTATAAACAACGTAATAAAAAAAAACTGTTATTTCAAATAATTGAATTTATCGAATCGAATAATATTATAATTATATCATAATTATTTGTCAGTGTACGTGGACATCACTAAAATGTCAATGGTTGGGTTGTGTTTACCTTATTTATATATTCAATTGACACAGAGTATACGTAAAAATACATTTAAAAAAAATAGTAATGATGACCATCAGTTTACCTACTCTTATTAATTTCTCAAATAAACCAAAAACTTTTGTATAGATTTCTCTATCGCTGCATTTCCTCCAAATATAGTTTAACTAGATATTGTCCGCGGCTCCGCCCGCGTGGATGTCGGTTATTGCAATAAAAAGTAGCCTATGTGCTATTTCAGTTTATATTTCATCCAGATCCGTTTAGTAGTTTTTGCATGAAAGAGTAACAAAGATACATCAATAAATTCTTACAAACTTTCGCGTTGATAATAATATATAGTTTAAAATACACATTTAATACAACAGTAAATTCCAACAATGGTTTACAGATACATCTTCAAATCTTGGTGTGTTGCTTTCAGTCTCATTATGATGATGAATAGTCACAGCACTTTTCATGACCGGCTGGCTTGGATTTTAACTAGATAGTCGCTCATGTAAAGGACAGGACATAGAACACAACACGCAACACAAGTGTTTGGAATTCTCCATTGATTGTAGTTCTCATGTAATTCTCCATAATATGTAATTCTCTATAGTATGTAATTCTGCATAGTTTGTAGTTCTCCATAGTTTGTATTGTACAATGGACAAAACCAATCATGGAGACCAGAAATAAATTCAATCAATTGAGAACCATTGTTTGAGTTTCTCCATTATTTCTATTCTCCATTGATTGTTTTGTCCATTGTTTGTATTCTCCATTGTTCGTATTTCTCCATTGTTTGTATTTCTCCATAGTTTGTATTTCTCCATAGTTTGTAATTCTCCATAGTTTGTAATTCTCTATAGTTTGTTCATAGTTTCCACTGGTGGTGTGTTGTTGTACGTGCACACAATATACATGTGGTCCTCGTAGAATGGGAGGAGTCAAGACTGGCTTGACGCGTCTCATTCAAAGAGGCCCGTGACCACTCCATGTGTTTACTTGTACTGTGGATAAGGGTGGAACCAACAAGATTCTGACGCCAACATAACTACTATATACTTATACTATATATACTACTCGCTTACATACCTATCCACTATATAATAATATATTTATTGATCATATATTATTATAATTATATTGTGTCTAGGTAATTATATATAAAAAAGTAATGTATATATAAAATTCTAATGTCAGTGTTTGTAACCAACTAAACAAAACAATGTTTGCCAGGTCAGCTAGTATTTTATAAAGTGTTTCTAAATGTTTTCTAAAGCGAGAGTTTCTAATTGCTCTGGCAACACTTGCCATGTAAACATTACTTACGTATTTATAATTTCAAAATTATCGAAATAAGTAATAAAACAGTGTATACTGTACGTTATACTAGTGTAATTAATGAACTACGAAAGTGACATTGTTCGTGACTAAAAAATCACCCTAAAACAGTGAATTTAGATAAAAATATTAAGTACTATAAATGTGGTAAATAAACAGTGATACGCTAATCATTCGACAAGTAATGTATTGAATCAAACATAAATAACAATTATCTAATTCCTGTGCTCCCGAAAGAGATTCTGCAGTGAAATATGTGCAAAAACAACAAAATACTGAACCGTCATCATCAAGTGTTTTAAAAATTGAAGTTTATACCCGCTCTTTTGTATTATAATCTATGCAAATACATAAAACTAGCGCCATCTAGTAGTGAGTAGCTGAAATAAAATTGACATAAGCTGACACTAGAAGCAGAGTTGCCACTACAAAAAATATAATAATTGTTAATTTATGATACCATAAAAATAAAAAGTTTCTAAATTGGTAGAAAATATAATAATGGAAGATGAAAATATCACATTTCGGAAAAAATCAACGCAAATGTGTATATCACACTCAGAGTCATCTATGTTTGATACCACGATAAGGAGCTTACCGAATGACTCTATTGATGATGAAAGAATAACTATGCTTACCGAACAAATTGATAAATTGACTAAAGAATTGCAAAGTGCAAACAATGAGATAGATAATCTAACATGCGAGAACGTCCAGCTAAGATCCGACCTAGAAAAATCTAAGAAAATTATTGAAATATACAAAAAAATTGATACAGGAAATGCTAAATGTTTTACTCCAAGATCGAAGAATTATATGAAATGTAAACTCAAAATGGGAAGTCTGACATCAACCCCCGTAAGGCAATTTTCGAAGACTAGGACTGTACCCAACTCTCCAATTGGTGCAGTACCAGAGAATAAAACACCAGAACATACAAAAGGAAACATACATAATCCAGATTTAGAAGATAAAAAGGAAAAGCGAGCATTACAAGCAACTGAAAACGGTAATAATGTATCGTCTCCAATTGTTATGGACACTAATGTTACAAATATTAATTCAATCGACCAGCATAAACGCACGAAGAATAAGTTATGTATCTTATCTAATGTTAGTTCCTATGGGGCACAAAGATTAATTGAAGATAATTTCGGTGATAATTTCTACTATTGTCGTTATGCCTTGGCGAATTGTACTGTAAAACGACTGCTAAGTAATATTGACGGCAAGTTAAAGGGTTTTAATTTTAATGACTACTGCATTATCATATTAGGAGGTAATCATTTTAAAAGTACACAAGACTGTGCAGGTTTGGTGCAGTCTATTAGAGAGTCTCTACAGCATATAAACTACACAAATGTTATAATATGTACACCAACGTACATTTGCGGGGCACCCATATACAATTACAAAATTGAACTTTTTAATAATTTCTTATACCAAGATCTCCTGAACAATAAATACGCATATTTCTTTGACACAAATTGTTATCTTTCCTTTGACATGTTCTCGTACAAGACAGGTATATTAAATAATAATGGAATTGAAACTATTTACAAGAAAATAATGGATGGTATAAAAATAGATATAAAGAAATATGATGTTAACGAGAACATAAGCGTCAGAAAAATAACTGTCTTTTCAAATAAATGTACTCAAACATGTTCTCAACTTGCCACCCTTACAAGTGAGAAAAATACTGCTAGTGGTAAGCTTTTTCTTGACTAAATACATGTACTTAATGCATCAAAATGTTAACGGTCTAATTAATAAAGCTGACATTCTATATGCTAATCTATGTGAGGTAGACGGACTGGGCGAACTTATAGATATACTGTGTATAACAGAACATAATATGACAAAGGATGACGTAAATTTGCTCGCCGTGGCAAACTTTAGGATAGCTTCGTGTTTTTGTAGGCCAGAGCGCCACGGTGGCTCTTGCATATTGATACGTAACTGTCATAGTTTTGAAAATATCAATGAGATTGTGGAACTATCAATTCCAAACATTGTAGAATGTTCAGCCATTAAGTTAACTCATCAGAAAATATATGTAGTGTGTATATATAGGCCACCTCGATGCCGGTCACAATTGCTAGACACATTCTTTGAAAGGCTTGAAGAGATTTTAATGAAGTTTGGCTACTCAAATCAATGCAAGATAATACTATGTGGCGATTTCAATATTGACACTTTAAAAAATACTAAGGCTTCAGTGGAATTTCAAAATATTGTATATTCTTATAATCTGAAATTTCAATTTAAACAAGCCACTCGAATCAGTAGCGGAACAAATTTAGATAACATTATACATAGTATTAGAGGAGCCACTGGTGAAATTATTGAACTTGCCGTTTCTGATCACACTGCGCAATTACTAAAATTTCCAGTGAAAAAATATTCTAAACTGACACACTGGTTTAAAATGCAACGTGATTACAATATTGAAAACATGTCTAAGTTTAAAAAACGCTTGTCAGAACTCAGTTTTCAAGCGACGTTTGAGGCAGATTCTGCCAAAGATGCTTTTGATGAGTTCTATGATATTTTTATTTTGCTTTACGATCTGTGTTTTCCTTTAAAAAAGGTTAAAATATCCATACACAAAAGACCAAAATGGGTATCTAAAGGTATTAAACTATGTAGTAAAATAAAAAGAGATCTATTATGGAAATACAGACGGTCACCAACTTCATCTAATAAAATAAACTTTAAAAGATATTCAGCAAGATATAAAAAAATTGTTAAACTTACTCAGAAATCTCAAAATGATCATCTTATAAAGGTGGCCAAAAATAAAGCTAAAGCCTCATGGAATATAATAAATAAGTACCTGCACAACAGTCCTAACGAAACTATTTCAAAATTAACTTATGATAATAAAGATATAACTGAACCGATGGACTTAGCGAATGTATTTAATGACTATTTTACTGACAATAATGAAATGAATAATAATGACGTTACTTATACTAATTTGAAATATGACAAAAGCAATTCAATTTTTTTGAGTCCAACTGTACCGTTTGATATTCATAAAATAATAGCTTCTCTCAAAAACACCAGAAGTGTTGGATATGATAATGTATCCACTAAGGTTGTTAAATATGTTGCAATGATAATTTCACCTGTCATTAGTCATATTATCAATCTATGTATGGACCAGGGAGTGTATCCAGACAAACTAAAGCCTGCAATTGTTAAACCATTGTTTAAGAAAGGGAATACGCATGAAATTAATAATTACCGTCCTGTAGCATTAATACCGGTAATTTCGAAGGTTTTTGAAAAGGTTATATACTGTAGACTTTATGACTACTTTGAAAAGAACGAAGTATTCACAGATAGACAGTATGGGTTTAGGAAAAATAAAACAATAAATATGGCAGTATACGATTTCCTTTATAATGTTACAACTGCTGTTGATAAAAGGAAAAGAACAATAGCTTTGTACATGGACATGAGTAAAGCGTTTGATCATGTAAATCATACAATTCTTTTGCAAAAACTTTTTACCTATGGAGTTAGAGGTAACGCACATAAATTAATGCAATCGTATTTAAATAACAGAACACAAGTCACAGTTATTAACAGAATTTGTTCTAAAACACATACAGACACAGTATACATGTCAAAATCAAAGTTAATAACTCAAGGGGTTCCTCAAGGGAGTGTGTTAGGACCATTATTATTTCTAATTTATATAAATGACTTACCTAATGTATCTGATTATTCAATGACACTTTTTGCGGACGATAGTACATTATTATTTATTAGTGATAGAAATGAAAATTTGGAAATTGACATTATTAATAATCTGACGAACATAAATGACTGGTTAATACTTAATAATCTCAAAATAAACTTGACAAAAACACATGTAATGGACTTCAAACAAAGGGACAATAAGCAATCGATTAATATTCAATTTTCTAACATAAAAATTGCCGAAGCAGAGGTGACACGTTTCTTAGGACTTACAATCGATTCAAAACTAAAATGGAAATCGCATATTGATATTATCTGTAAACGATTATATCAATTTTCTTACGCTTTAAATAAACTATCTAACGTAGCAAGTCTATCGACAGTTATAACTGCATATTATGGGCATGTGGAATCGATTTTAAGATACGGAATAATATTCTGGGGAAACTCAACTGACAAATTGCGGGTACTAATAGCTCAAAAACGTTGTATACGATCTATTCTAGGATTAAAAAAGAGAGAATCATGCAGAGAAAAAATGTAAAGATTTAGGCATTATGACAGTTCCGTCTCTCTACATCTTAGAGGTAGCAGTATTTGTAAGATCTAATGCAAAACTCTTTACTGCTTTCCCTACTGGAAGTCGTCGTGAGGGCAATTTACGATCTCAACCTTGCAATACCACACTACTACGTTCCGGTATATTCTGTATGGCGCCTCTAATATATAATAAAATACCTCAGCATATTAAGTCAGCAACATGTATAAATATATTTAAAAATAAACTACGATCATATTTGGTTAGCAAAGCTTACTACTCTATTGATGAGTTTATGAAGGATAAGGAGGATAGAGTTATTTAATTTTGTAAATTGTCGATGTTTTAAAATTTTAAAATTTTTATTTTAATGTAATTGAATAAATTATTTTTATGTATTTGCATGTCATATGGCAGGATATGGAAGAACTTTTTATGTAATGTGTGACCTTTATATACCTATATTCGCAAAATAAATTGATTTGATTTGATTTGATTTGAAGAGTTGTCTTTAAAAAAAAAGTGTAAAAATGGCTGTCAATGTTGTAACTTCTTTTTGAAGTGAAACTTCTTTATCGACGTATGGGAGAAATTTTCTAGCAGTGTAAAAAAAATCGTCACGTTTTTCGGTTACGCGCCATGTTGCTTTTTTTATCAAAGTTTAATATAGTGACGTAAAGAATATAATGTAATATATTATAATAATAACAACAATATATTAGTTTAGAAGTTTGGTTTGAAATAAGAATAACAATATATTAATTTGAAAGTGATAAAATAAAAAGACTTATTCAAATTTAAGTGAATTTACAAGAAAAGTCAGAGTGATTATATATTTCGTTTTATAAATTCAACACATATGAGCATGATTTTAATATTTATTTGAAGTTAACCTCACTTTTTGATTGTAAGTATCAGTGAATGTATATAAATCTGTTAAAATTAGCAAGTATTAATAAATATGACTGTAAATTAATTCTAAAAACAATAAAAAATATAAATTAAATACTAATTTAAAAATAAAACAAATCACGATTAGAAAATAAAAATATGTAGACGTACATATTTTTTAATTATTCGTTTTTAATGATTTATTTATTCATTTTTAATTTTATAAAATCGTTGCATTGCTACAAGATTAACTGTCATCATATAATTGTATTACTTTGAAAAGATAATTAAGAAGAATTAAGATAAAGAAGTTTCACTTCTTACCTGTGTACTCTGGTAAACACACAATTTTTTTTTTGTTACAGGCTGTCCCTCTAAAATGAAATCTTGACGATGACGAAACAGTAACTACTAAATATAAAATAAGTACATATAAAAATGTTATAACATGTTTGTTACAATTAAGAACAATTGTTATTTGAACTAAACAAAAATTAAAACAAACCTTTTTTCTGAACTCTAACTCTGTCAGCTTCATCTGTTGTTCAATTTTCTTCTTGTTCTCCATCTGTGCAGTAAGCGCCTCCATAGTATCCTTCTTGGCTCGTTCATATTTCTTTCGCTCAGCTATATCTCCTTGTGCATTCTTCTCCAAAAACTCTTGCTCTTGAAGAAGTTTAATTAAGTTTTCTCTGTCTTGTATGGCGGCCTGCAATTATTTTAAATTAATTTATGAGGGTATTATAATAATGTATTTAAGCAATTTGATGAATGGGAACATAACAGCCTTGTATTACATGAGGTGTGACTTAGATCCAACTGTAGTAACAATGTGAATTTTACTTTGTGGACTTTCCTAACGAGAAACATTTTTTTAAGACAACTCCCGCACTAGAGAACAATCTTTGTGTCGCGGACTTTACAAACATACAATGAACGGACACAAATTACACCCAGACTCAGAACAACCCTTTGCGCAGTTTTGTCCTGTGTGGGAATCGAACCCGAAATCTCGAAATCGAAAGTATGCGCAATACCACCCTATTGTTACGCCACTTATAACCTTATTAAGGTCATCGGTCCATGTAGTCGGGGTCGTACAACTTTTCGTTTACCAAAACGAAGAAAACAAAATTTAAATTATTTATTACTTATGTTGTTACCTCATCTGCCATTTTCTTAGCTGAGATTTTTTCATTCAACTCTTCTTTTAGTCGCATTTTTCGTTCTCTTTCCGCGATACTAAAAATAAAAAATCGATTGAAGCAACGTGTCGGCACCCAGCGGCTCTTTCACTATAAAGTTGCAGCTCTCCAGTTATAGTCCTTACATCCATATACAGTGGGTTGCTAGTATACTATAATATAGAGACTAAGTGGCAACTTTTTTTTTTATACCACTTGAGTGGCAAACTAGCATACGGCCCGCCTGATGTTAAGCAGTAACCGTAGCCTATAGATGCTTGCATTACCAGACGTATCACTAGCGTGGAAGGCTACCAACAGCATGCTGACTACACTTGCAGAAAGGCTGGATTGTCATATTATTAGGCACTGTTGTGGGCTACATATTGCACGCAGTGTCTAAATCAAATAGTTTTAATATTATTTCTAAGTGTTTTTAATTAATTAATTTATTGACAAATTTTACAGTTCATCTATGTAAATGTAATGTGAATATGACTATTATTATTATTTTGAATGTACCTATGAGTCTATGTTACTTGTGAATAAATGATATTATTATTAAAGATGGAAGTAACCCTGGGATAGGAATAAGTTTCTTTCAAAACGCATGCCTAATGAGTTCTGGAGACCTGTACTCACACACAGGAACACAACTACACCGCTGTGTGTAATTATTTGGCTGTGGTCTTCTGTAAGGTGGAGGTACTTCCCCAGTCGGGATTGCTCACTTGTATGGTGAACTACCTCTCTCAACTCTAGCCTCTTTCTTTCAAAAGGTTATATTATGCATACAAGTGAGCAAGCCTGACTGGGGAAAGAACAACTCCTTCTTCAGAAGACCACAGCCTGCATTGTGTATAAAAAGATGGCCCATAACTCAAAGCTCTGCTCATACAATTTTTTGTTTAGCCCCCACGTCAATAGGCTACTTTATTATTATTATTATAAGCACATAAAACTAAAAAACATAATATAACTTACATAGCAGCACTCCTATCACCTAACATTTTCCTCTGTGCTTCAATCTCCTTCTCTTCTTTAATGACCATCTGCTTCTGCTTCAACCTCCAAGCCTCACGCGCCTTCTGGAATGTTACCATCTCTTTGCGAGTCTTCTCTGTCAGGTCACGTTTCTGTTTTAGTTCCCTACAAATTGGTAAGTATTTTAATAAGTTGTGTCTGTTACAAATCTTCAAAACAATTATATTAAAACTAGCTGTTGCCCGCGGCGCCGCCCGCGTGGATGTCGGTTATCGCTGTAAAAAGCCTATGTGTTATTCTAGAACATAATCTATCTCAGTGCCAAATTTAATCCAGATCCGTTCAGTAGTTTTTACGTGAAAGAGTAACAAACAACCATCCATTCATCCATCCATCCATACTCACAAACTTTCACATTTATAATATTAGTAAGGATTTAAAATTTATTACATAATGATAATAATAGGGTATTATACTACTTAAAAAACAAAATAGCTAAATTATGTTAAGAGAAATTAAAATTAAAAGCTACAAGAATTTGTACAAGGCAACTTCAACACTGCGGTACAACCCCTGTGTCACGGGGAACTTAAGAGACTCAAAGTCAACCCAGAATCAGGACAACCATTTATGGATCACACAATTTTTTGTCCTGTATGGCAATCGAACCCACAACACGCCACACAGAGGTAAATAGCGAGGTTGCCACTTAAGCTACCGAGCCAACCACGCAGTAGTGTTTTAAGCAGAAATCTAATTATTTTTCTAAAATAAAAGTAGCCTAAATTTCGCTCCATAACATTAGCTATTTGCCAGTGAAAGTCCCATTAAAATTTGTTTCGCCATTGCGGAGAGAGAAACAGACAGACAAAAATTCTTTATAATTGCATTTTATTAAGTAACGTGAAAAAGTCATATACATTGGTTAGAAAGCTTCACTTCAATTTTATTTATATGTACAGACTAGGGGTCGCCCTGGACTTCCTCCGCATGGTTATTTGAAATATTTTCCCCGATTTTACAACATATCTCACTACTGCTCCGCTCCTATTGATCATAGCATGATGTTATATAGCCTATAGCCTTCCTGGATAAATGCACTATTCAACAAAAAAAGATTTTTTTTAATTGAACCAGTACTTTCTGAGATTAGCGCATTCAACCAAACAAACTCTTCGGCTTTATAATATTAAGTATAGATATAAAACTGCACTTCTATGTACCTTTGATCTTCATCAGCCATTGTCCGCATGATTTCCTCCAGCATCTTCTTCTCTACAAGAGTATCTTCATACTGACACTGCTTCACTAGCTGTCTGTTAACCAACTGCTGCTGCAACTCTTTGCAATACTGTGAGGTGCTCTCAAACTTTTCTCGTTCTTCTTTTTCCTTTGCTTCAAAGTCATTGTATAGTGAGTTCATGATGAAGTCATTGGCAGATCTGTATTCAGCCTGGAAAGTTTAAAAAAATATTGTATAAATTTTAAAGAAACAAAAATAAAAAAAAGGTTCCTTTGTGTATTTTTTTAAAATTTATTTTACAAACAAACATACGGCCTGTCTGATGGTTAGTATCCGACTGGGGAAGGACCTTCTCCTTACAAAAGACTACAGCCAAATAACTACACACAGCGGTGTAGTTGTATTCCTGTTGTGACCGCCGTCATTGCTCATTTAGGGAATGTGTTTAGAATGAAACATTTTCTTTTCTTTCTTTTTATACTACCAAGGTGGCAAACAAGCATAAGGCCCGCCTGATGGTAAGCTGTTACCGTAGCCTATGGACGTTTGCAACACCAAGAATACTCCATCTTAAAGGCCTGATGTGGTATTGCAAGCATCTATAGGCTACAGTAACCGCTTAATATTTAATGAATTTAGCTTTCCACTGCATGGCAACAATTGATTCTATACAGAAAATACTGAATATATTTTTATGAGGTTTTGTAAGGTTAAACTATTGTTTATTAATTACACTCATTTAGTAACCTAGAGAGACCCTGGCACCTTATCTGCTTTGCATACTGTCCTTATATAGAATAAACTAGCTGTTGTTGTTACAAATCTTTAAAACAATTATATTAAAACTAGCTGTTGCCCACGGCTCTGTCTGCGTGGATATCGGTTAACGCGATAAAAAGTAGCCTATGTGCTATTCCAGACTATAATCTATCTCTGTGCCAAATTTCATCCAGATCCCTTCAGTAGTTTTTATGTAAAAGAGTAACAAACATCCATCCATCCGTACTTGCAAACCTTCGCGTTTATAGTAGGATAATATAAAAATTATAATTTAAACATACAACATACCTTAGCCTGCAGTTTTCTATATTGATTGTGAAGTATTTGTTGTTGCAGATCTCTGCATACATAGCCTGCTTGTAGTTTCTTGGCAAGCTCCTTAAGGCTTGGATCTTTTTCCCGCAGGTAGTGTCGCCGAAGGAGCTCACATTCTTTCTCGCGTCTCACTTTGGCTATTTCAATACCAAGGGCTGCCTCTTTTTCAGCTCTAGCATTGACAATGGCAGCATGGTCTGTTCTCTGAAAAAAGGAAATATATCTTTAATGGTTCTACTTTATATCTATTATAATTATAATATAAGAGAAAGTTTAATGGAAATATGATTGGCAAGAGGAGAATAGATAGAATTAACCATAACATCATTAGGAAAACTACAAAGGTTCAAGATGTGGTGCTTAAAATAAAAACATTAAAGTGGATATGGACTGGCTATGTAATTAGAGAAGAGAAGTGGAATATAAAAAGTAACACAGGTACCGAAAAGAGGAAAAAAGAAAGCGAGGAAAACCATTCAGACGATGGGAAGATGAATTGGTTGGAACAGCTGGAAAAAGCTGGACTAGACTAGCACAGTAAAGACAAGACTGGAAATGGAGAGTGTTGGAGGAGGCTTTTGCCAAAGGGCACACAGAATAAACTAATGTTTTGTGTTAAAATTTATCAAATAAAAAAATTGTAAGCATTCTCGAAGAACGCTATAATAAATAAATAAGAGAAAGTGTATAAAACTGTTGCACAGTTCCTTCGAGCTAAAGAGTCCATCTGTGTTTGCTTTCTATAGTATCACAAATTTCACACTCCTCCATCTGCACAATGTGCTTCTCATAGTAAAATTATAAATATTGAATGTAGTTAATTGAAAGGCAACTATAGGCAGGTGCATTCAAATAAAATCTGGCTTGGGCAATAGGTGCATAGGCATCTCTCACGTGTCTGTGATATTGGGATTCCCAATTATCTTAATCAAACCCAAAATAAAACAAAAGTTTAATATAATTTTAGTTAAGAAGCCATATTATGTTTTCCTATGTGAGAGAAACAAACCCAAAAATAAGTAAAACAACATCAAAATATACAGTACACACCTCTTGAAAATCCTTTTCCATCTCAGCCTCCCGCTTGATCAGCGCCAGGCAGCGTCCCATCCTGCCATCCTCCATACGGCTGTTCAGCCATTGGATGTCCAGAGCTCGCTGGAACAATTCCAGCTCCTCCCGACGCGCTGTGGCAATTGCATTTCGGGTAAGCTCGTTCTTCGTCTCCTGCTGTATAAAACAAATTAAATTAACATAGGGGCAAAGAGCACAGAATTTCAATATCATACAGCGACGCTCTTACCATCGTAAATCACAGCGATGTCTGCAGCTTAAATCACAAATTAACCGAGACCCGGCTTTGCTAAATAAAAATATTAACCACAATCACTCAATAAGCGCGCGACGATCTACTCAACTCGTAAATATTGATTAATTCAAATTTTGTTTATAGAACACAATGTAAAGAAGCATAGATTATACACATTAACGTCATAAACTATAGAATCATTAGAAAAGCCTAAGACAAAATTAATATTTTATACACTAAACGCAGCTGACAAAGCAGTGTTGCCTGTCAAATTATATAGGCTGTCTACCGCTAATACTGCGCTACGTACGCCGCATTCACTTTCACTGCGCTGCGCCGGGTGTGTCAACTCAATGTAATGTTCAGAACGTTATTATAGGCAATTATTTATTTACTAAGATTTAATTATTATAAACAAAATAAATACAGCAGGTATTTACTTTATTTATAATAATTAAATCTTTTGTTTATACACATCTGACTCGCTGAGTTAATCACTGAGTTAAGGCAAAGTGCATTGCAGCACAGCTGGCGCAAAAACCCAGTGGACATAGTGGCGCGCGTCACAATTCGTTCACTTTTAAACTCATTCAATTCATAACACTGCTGCGTAATATCTTAATTTGAGTTAACATAAAGCACCGACGTAGTAAGGTGCCACGCATCTTAGTTACTGAGTTGAGACACTGAATTTTGCTGTCCGTCTACCCATTATAACGATAAAGTATTCATATTTGTAGCTATAATATTTAGACCACTATTTACTGCTACAGCTGACATAGAAGTTATGATTATAGTAAAACAAATACGAATTACCTATATTTTACTATTTCAATTATCTACTAAATATATATGAATTTATAATTTACACGTCCCAGCTTTGCATGAATGGATATTTATTTAGTTTTTTAAGTAAAAAGAAAATAACCTATTTTACCTGCTGATAACGTAGCTTTTCAAAAGTGAAGGAATTTTAAATCCTAATCCCAAAGTCATACAGCGCCATCTTTGTAAGATCAGTTTTTTGCCAGTATAAAATCAGATTTTGTTATGGAAGCATTCCATTACCATAAATTAGTCTAACTACCATGGACCCACTTATTTATTACAGATGATTTTGAGCTGACTGTGTGTGTTATAATCGCGTTGACTTGGTCCTATCTGTCACGGATTATAATTTTGTTTTCAGCGACATCTATCATGACACTGTAGAACTAACAGCAGTAAGTTATGTTGCAAATCTTTTACCATGACGAGGCGCTAGGGTGTCAATTTTCTCTCATTCGCGGCAGTAGAATACGACGGCAGCACGCATTTGGATTTTGACGTGTGACAGCAAACAGCTGCAGCCAAACTCGGTTGCAAATTGATAGTGGATTGAAATAAAGACGTTTTGTAATGAAACAGTGATTGCAATGGCTGAAAGTAAAGGTGCGCTAATCGCGAAAACAGTGCAAAAACATGCCGGACGTGCGAAGGAAAAGGTATTTATTGTTTTATTCACATTACGTGTTTAGAGTGTTATAGTATGTTAGTGACTGTTTTTACGTATTTTAAGTAACGATGTATTGTGAAAGTATGTTTTTGAGAAGATCGGTGGCGCGTCAGGTTAGGTTAATTGCGGCTTGTCTGTCTGCAGCCGGTTTCCTTTGCGTCGAATTTCACCTGTTGCTTGATCGTGATGCGTTGGGCGCACCTGTGTTTTCCTCATACCTACATAATGTTTACTTACGTACACATCTGAGCCTTGTACTGTGATTGAAAACTTAGACGGTAGTATCAAAGCTGCATAATTTCCAGGGTATTTAATGTTCTATTTTTAGGCCAGAGCTAATGTGATAATTTTGGATACAACAGTTTGAGAATCTCTATGAACTAAGTTTAGTTGTCTCACTACCCTAGTAACGATAGGTGTTCATATAATTATTAAACTAATTTATTACACAAGACAGTTCTAGGGAATTGGGACTGTTTTAAAAATAACACAGTAGGCAGAGAGCAGACGGAGACAGCCGATCTGTCGTGCCTGTTTCGCAAAAATAATGTGGATATTTCAACTCATCTATTTTTATGTACACTGTCCCGCTGTATCTGTGGTTCTATGAATTTTATTTGTAACAAATGATTTGAAATTTCTTTTGTAATTTATTCTAAAGGACGCAATAGGCACTGTTACAAAAAGAATATTGCTTATCTTTGATTAAATATTTTCTTTTATTGTAATAACATATAATTAAACTGATTTTAAATCATAATCCAGATTATTGGAGCTGTCTATCTATAATGAATATCACATTATCAGGTCAAAAAGTAAAATAAAATTGAAGAAAATAAAGTAAAAAGAGTTACTTACTTTTTTTTTGTAGAACATCATTTACCCATAGACCAAAAAAACAAATATAATACATATTGAGGCCATAATTTAATGTTCTTTCCAACAACAAAACACACATCTACACATATATTATTTTATTTTATCACTTTCATTTTTTAAAGCCAGCAGTTTTACCCACTTACCTAGAAAAAAACTTGCTTTGAGCATAGACAAGACTTCGGTTATTGACCTATTCTGGCAACAGGCCCACTGTGATATGTTAAATTAATGCCAACAATTAGACATTTAATATATCTATATAGACATAAGTATTTACTAATAGCTTATATAGGAGAATTTTATGCATTAATTAAGAGGTCAAAATCTTTTATATTTATTATATATTATCTATATTTTACATGGCAATTGAGTACTAGATATGCCAGAGATAGGTAAATATCTATACTTTCAAATAAGACCTATATATTAATATTATAAAGAGAAAAGATTCATACTTTTATATTTTTGTTTGTAATTAATAAACTCAAAAAGTATTGGGCCTATTTAAGAATACTTTTACCTATAGAAAGTCACATTTTCAGCGAGTAACTAAAGTAAGAGTAAGGCTATTAAATAAGGTTACCTTACAAAAATCCATACAAAGCAGGGATGTGCCGCTAGTTTGTAATAGTTAATAATCTGTGCACTTGCCTTGCCATTAATTGTTTTTCTTTAAAGTTTAAACTAGAAAAAAATAGTTCTTTTTTAAAAAAAATCTTCTACATTAGAGAACAAGTTCTGTGTTGCAAGTATATTACATATAATATTAGGAATATTATATATATACTCTTTAGAACTAAAGAAGTAGCATTGTGTCATTTATAAGTTTTTTTTAGTTTATCTTTACTTCTTAGTCATTAACTAATGGCATAAAGATCTAGCAATATTTATATAAATTTTAAATAAAGAGGTTCTTCATACTCTCTTTTAGTGCATAATATAACAGCTGTTCTGCCCAAACATTGAGCACCAACAATTTATATTGAAGATAATAACATTATACTTTGTGAACTTGTTTTATAATACCTCGATGGTAAATAAGCTGGTATTGTACTCCAGATACATGCAATAACAGTGACATTACTCACGTTTGTTTTTAAGTCTCACATGTTTAGTAATTTCCCTTGCAAGAGGTGAAGAGGGGAGGCCAGACACCGGCACTAGGAATGCCTTTTACATAATGTGCAGATAATATATCACCCAGTCTTGAAATACGTCTTTTTAGTATAGCTAGACATTCATATCTAAGTAAATTTATTCATTGAACTTTAAGAAATCAAGATTATAATTATATCTAATAATATTTTTCGGGACAATTCACACACCGCCATTTGATCCCAAACTAGGCAGAGCCTGTACTATGACAATCAGACAACTGATAAACATACTTATATATTCTAAATACATACAAATTATACATAAATTACACCCAGACACAGAACAAACAATCGTGCTCATCACATAAATAATTTTCCTGGATGGGAATCGCACCCACGACCTCCAGCGTAGCAGTCAGTGTCACTGACCACTAAATCAACAGGCCAGTCGATTATACTAAGACTAGTTGTTGCCCGCGGCTCCGCCCGCATTGATGTCGGTTATCGCGATAAAAAGTAGCCTATTCGATATTCTAGACTATGATCTATATCTAAGCCAAATTTCATCCAGATCCATTCAGTAGTTTTTACGTCAAAGAATAACAAACATCCCCACAAACTTTCACATTTATAATAGTAGTAGGATAGGATAGGATTTGGTATTGGTATCGCCGCTCCGCATTGGAAGTACGTATTTTGCGTGCGGGTGGATGGATGAGTTATTTGACCCACCTCAGCTCGTTGAAGACCACCAGGAGGCGCTTGATGGTTCTGGTGATCTTCCGTGCCTGGGTTTACGAAGTATTAAGTGTATGTGTGTGTGGCGACCTCAGGGCAGTGTAGAAGCATGTTCGTTGCCGACTCTTCCTCCTTCATAACGGCTCTATCGAGAGAGCTGTCTGTGACTTCTGTAACAAAGAGTTGTTTATTCAATACTATGGCCAGTGATGGCGGCTGTGTCAATACGCACCTGTTGCTTGGTCAGTGTTTATAATTGGAATGTATATAACAGTTAACAATTGTCACAGAATCCAGCTGCCAAATCAGACGTTTGTATTCTTTATAATTTGTGGGATTTTGTGATATGTAGGTCAGTCGGCTGTCGTTCAGAAATTTAGTTAATGATATCTTAATGTCCGTGTGGTGACGAATTAAGAATACAAATGTCACCACCCCCTTCCATCCCGAAGGTGTGGTAAGAGTCGACTAAGGGAGTAAGTCTAGCAGACAATATCCACCGCAAGAGAGGGAAAACTCGAAACAAAACCCTATACCAACCCGTCTGGCCAGCGTGGTATAGTAGGCTAATATCCCTCCAAATGTTTGGAGGAGACCCGTGCCCAGCAGTGGGACGTTTATGGTTTGAGATGATGAATGATATCTTAATATATATAAATTACGTGTCACGTTGTTTGTCCGCTATGGACTCCTTAATTACTGAACCGATATAATAAAATTTTGCACACTGTGTGCAGTTTTATTCAACTTTAAAGATAGGATAGTTTATATCTCGATAAGGGCTTTCAATTTAACCCGGGCAAAGCCGAGGCGAGCCGATACTTTTTTTTTTTTTTATAAAAATACGACATAATATACGTCCTTACCCTACTGTGGCGCGCAAAAGGAGAGTAATGTTTATGCAACTGTGATTCACGTACAAAGAGGTATCGTAAAAAAACAATTAATTTTATTGTAATACATATAAACGTTTATTAATTATCATTAAACAGTCGAGTCGCAATAATTAGTCATGTAAGCAGTAAATAAACAGAGTTCATTGAACTCACAGACGTTTCATCAAACTTCTAGGTCAATGGTCGATAAACATCAAATATCTGATATATACTGTTTATGGTAATAAATACCGCAATTGAGGAAAGTTGCCGCACCCAAGGTTAAATTTCTAACAGCTATGTAGGCACAGTTTAAGTAAAAGACAGCTTAGACAGCTTATTCACTTTTCTTACGTGGAAATTTGTACAAGCTAAGTTTTGCTATTTTATTACGTGGGCATTTTTTTGTGTAACCTTAATACTGTCATCATTACCTTAACTGGTGGTGTCCACTGTTGAGCGTAGGTCTCTATCCTACTAATATTATAAATGCCAAAGTTTGTAAGAATGGATGTATGTTTGTTACTCTTTCACGTAAAAACTACTGAACGGATCTGGATGAAATTTGGCACAGAGATAGATTATGGTCTGGAATAACATATAGGCTACTTTTTACAGCGATAACCGACATCCACGCGGGCGCAGCCGCGCTCGTATAAAGGCCGGTTTTGTAAGGCTGTGCCTGGCAGCAGCTCTGACCAGCCCCTCTAGACAAGTGGAATAAGCGAAAGTCGAATCTAAAAGTCAAAAATAAATAAATTAGTAGAGAGGCCAATGCATTAAAAAAAAGTTTTCGTAGGACTGAAAAGGTTTATAGCGACAAGTGGTATCGTTGGAATCGGCATGGTCTGCTGATACTCAAACTGCTTGTTGTCGCTTTCTAAAGTGGTGGAGGGGGTAGCTATGACGTCATTTGTGACGTCACTCCTGGTTTTAGATTTTGTCGATTATTGCGGTAACTATTCATCCGATTTAAACAATATGGGTATCAAATGACAGGTAATTAAATTTCTAACAGAACATGCAAAGCAACTTTTATTGCAGGTATTATATTTTTAAAGATATTTTAAAAAATGTAACTTTTTTGCCGTTTTTTTTCTAAACACGAAATGTTTGGTGCGCAATAAACCTAATTAATATAAATATTAGACCAACACTTGGGCAGTAACAAAAATAGTTATATTATCGAAGTATACAATAAACTTTGAATTTTGTAAATTGCTGTAAAAACAACAAAATTATGACGAAATTAAACGCCGCCATGCCCAGCCCAAAGACGCGAGCCGGCGAGTTGTTTCAGCGTCAGACGCTTACAAGCGATGATTCTGATGATATAAATTATTTAGATACGTACTAACATATTTAACGCATATAGACCGAAAACGCTCATTGAGCGACAAAAATAATTGTGTGTTCGTTTACGCTCTAACTCTGTCGTGAAAAGGTTGCATCGACTAAGACATTATAGGTTTTCTATATTGCCATATCGCGTTGTGGTCATATACCATAATATTCAAGATAATATACCTATGAACTTCGCTATGTGGTCTATCTGTGTTTGCCACAATACGTCATGAGTGTTTTAATAAAACCAATAAAGCGAATGTCGCAATGTGAATGTTTTTCAGTTAGCGCAACTTATTGTGATCTGTTTTGTTTTTACTTATTGAGCCTTTTCGGTATTTATTTTAAACATTTATTTTATTAAAAACTTAACAACTATCATTTGTACATAACATACTAGCTTCGCGGTGCCGCCGGCGTGTTAGAATACCACCATTCCTAATCATCTCGAGGGTTTCGCAAAAGGGGAAGGAACATGATGCTCTATAAGTATGGGGGACAGCAGCGCCATCTTCAACTATATTACCTATCTAAGAACAAAATGCGGTCATCAATCTACATTTCAGGCATGGTGATTATTCGCAAAACCCCGTTAACGACAGACACAACACTACCACGGCCTTTAGTCATAGATAGCCCCGCTAATTATAGCTACGGTAGCGATCAAGGGGACGGCGGGGCAGGGAAACAAGGACTGGCCCTAGTAATATATAATGCACGCACGTTGTGATCTGAAAAAAAAAGATTGAATTGGGAGAAAAACTAGAGTAGAATATAGTTGGACTATCTGAAGTCCTTGAGCAGGACACTATACTACTTGAATCTTGTTCTACTACCGGGAGGACAACTGTCCCTAGGTGATATGGGGTTTATCGTCCACAAGTCCATCATAAACAACTCCTTACCATCAGGCGGGATCCGTATGCTCTTTAGTAATATAAATAAGCAAGTAACGCCAAGACCATCGAAAATGTGTCGACTAGGGTAGCGTATCTTGTGCTTAAACACCAACAGGTATTCACTGAATTCACGATGAAGAATTCACGAATATATTGGCTAATATAACTATACAATATAATATACTTTATATGAATAGTTATAAAAATGAATGTAACTTAACCTAAACTACCGCGAATTATTAATTATTCACAAATTGATATGTAGGGGACAAAGATTAGCAGGCTTTATGGAACATTTTTGAATTTAATGAAAAAGCCTTTATTTCATGAATTCGATGCCACGAGCGACTTTATTCTGTCATTGAACAAGCAAATATTATGGTGATGTATCTGTTATTAATGGGGCAAGAGGCACACTAAATATTAACTAGACCTTAAAAAAGTCGGTTGATGAAGTCTAGGTACCTACGTGTTGTAAATGTTCAGCTCTGGTAAGTCCACAATCACTTTTAATGCCTAGAAAACCATATATAAATGACGGGTTTTCGGGACAATCCCACCCACATGCCCACCGCTGTGACTCCTGTGAGCCAGGATAAACAGCGGAGTAACCAACTGATACACCGAGTTTTGACACTCGTGCGTCCCGTGGACAACTAAATCTACTGTCTTGGACCCCGCAATGAATTTAATCAGAAGTAAATAGGATAAGTTAGAAAGAAAAGTTTCCACTTCCCTCCACGAAGGACCTTAAACTACGGGACCTATGTGAGCTAAGTTTGTTTGCTATAATATGTATGGCAGAAACGTTTAAATGCACGGAAATTCCCTCCAGATGAGACTAAATCCCCATAGTAGGCCGCTCCAGATGATACATGAAGCTGTTCAACATAATAGTACGATCATTATGCCAAAGACTACACTCCCAGAGTATGTGATGAGCAGACTGCTCCTGATCGGAACCAGGTGTTGAGCATTGACAGTTCGGCGAATCAACTAGCTTAAATGAGTATAACTTGCTCCGAAAGTTACCATGACCCGTAAGAAACTGAGCGACACTGTGATCAACCTCCTCAACCTTCAAATGACGGGTTGGCAGTTTCAGTGGGTGGAAAAAATATCTTAGCTCAAACTCTCAATTTATGAAGGTTTAGCGCAAAATGAGAAACCGGTATTTTAAGTCTTTCAGAAGCTTATTAATTCCGTAATCGTCGAATGAACCTAGTCTAAAGTATGTAAGGCATGATAAGAGGAGTAGAGCATCATACTAGTGAGCAAGCCCAACTGGGGAAGGACCTATACCTTACAGAAAACCATAACTACACACAGCGGTGTAGTTGTGTTCCTTTCGTTTCGTATACTATACTATCATTTTAACGAACTTTTTTCTATGCCAGGGAAATTGCATTATGTAACCCTGCTTAATTTTGGGTCAGCAACACTCTAGTGATACTTTTCGTATTGCAAGCGCCTTTAAGCTATGATAACTGCTTACCTTACGCTTGTTTGCCACCGTAGTTGTATAAAAAAATGGACCAGAAGAGTGGTGGTTCTTTTCGTTAAAAACCACACCGTAATAAAAAACTAGACCCATTTCGCTTCTTAACCATATCTACAAATTGTTCTCCCAGGGTTATCGTGATTTGTCTGTAATGCAGATTTTTGATTAAAAAAAAATTAACTAACTTTACTGCATAAATCCATGAATTACTGAAATTTACATTAACACATGGCAATGATTAGACAAATGCATGTACGTACGTATCAACAAAATCATCGCTTGTAAGCGACTGACGCTGAAACAACGCGCCGGCACGCGTCTTTGGGCCCGGCATGGCGGCGTTTAATTTCGCATAATTTTGTTGTTTTTACAGCAATTTACAAAATTCAAAGTTTTTTGTACACTACGATAATGTAGCTAATTTTTTACTGCCCAAGTGTTGGTCTAATATTTATATTGATAAGGTATATTGCGCACCAAACATTTCGTGTTCAGAAAAAAAACGGCAAAAAAGTTACATTTTTTAAAATATCTTTAAAAATATAATACCTACAATAAAAGTTGCTTTGCATGTTCTGTTAGAAATTTAATTACCTGTCATTTGATACCCATATTGTTTAAATCGGATGAATAGTTACCGCAATAATCGACAAAATCTTAAACCAGGAGTGACGTCACAAATGACGTCATAGCTACCCCCTCCACCACTTTAGAAAGCGACAACAAGCAGTTTGAGTATCAGCAGACCATGCCGATTCCAACGATACCACTTGTCGTTATAAACCTTTTCAGTCCTACGAAAATCGTAAATAAGCGACTTTTTTACAATTGGCCTCTCTACTAAATATGGGATTTGACGTCAGTTTGCGACATTATAACGTAAACTTACGTCAAATCTCATACATTTGCTTTTTTGACTTTTCGATTGACTACCGTTTATGCCACTTGTCTAGAGGGGCTGTTACCTGTCCGCCTAGTGGGCGGTTCTCGCATTCTGCAGTAAAATAAATCTTCTGCAGTAAAATAAGCTTCTTCCAACTTCAATCACATTGTGGTATAAGCAGCCACCTTGCGATAATAGCCAAACTCTATGATATTCCATATAAAGAAAGATACGCTACCTTCATACTGAGAGGCACAGCGTTCACTTTTGTTTCCATGTTTTTGTGCGTACTTGATTATAGATTTCAAGTATGAATGCGATCGATAATACGAAACGTAATGATAAAGAAAGAGATAGTGATGAGAAACGAAGCTGCTACTTAACTGTTGACAGCAACAGTTTTCGCGCGCTAGGGCAATATCTACGTCTTTCTTACTATAATATCATTGGCCCAACTACTACAGCATACGGAACTAATCTTTGCGAAATCTTTAAATGGTTCTTTAGAGTTTTAATGTTTGTTAAACTTTACGGTACATCAATTATTGTTCCTTAGTACGGGAGTCGTTTTTTATATATAAATAAAAAAGATAATATTGCCATATGTCCCAGATTGTGTGCATGTGTGTTAGGAGACTAAAGTGCAAGGAGATACGACACTTATGTATTATATATGGCAAAGTTACAGATATAAGCTAGAGCCGCTCCACCCGCGTCAGTCGCGTCATCGCGATGTCAGTTATCGAGATAAAAAGTAGCCTATGTGCTAATCCAGACTATAATCTATCTCTGTCCAAAATTTCATCCAGATCCGTTCAGTAGTTTTACTTTAAATAGTAAAAACATCCACACATCCATAGTCACAAACTTTTACATATATAATATTAGTAGGATATTTCGTGTATGTCGGCAACGGCTTTAACGATATGCTCAAATTTTGTATTTAAATCAGGTTTTGTTTTATAAGTGTGCCCTTAAAATATCGCGATATTACAAAAAAAAAAACGCTGGTCGCTCGATGCTCAGGTACTGCCGTCATAACGAAAGTATAAAAATCCTTGCATTCGTATTTAATCGAGTTGCAAATGATTATTATCTAATATGATTACTGTCCGTGTGGTGACGGATTAAGAATACAAATGTCACCACCCCTTCCATCCCGAGGGTGTCGTAAGAGTCGAATAAGGGAGTAAGTGTTATCCACCGCAAGAGAGAGAAAATTAGAAACAAAACCCTATACCAACCGTCTGGCCAGCGTGGTATAGTAGGCTAATATCTCTGTTTGGAGGAGACCCGTGCCCAGCAGTGGGACGTTTATGGGTTGAGACGTATATTATCTAATAGTTTTCAACTCTAATTAAACGGATCTAATCTTATTCTTTTTTTACGTGAAGACTATAACTATAACTAACGCCTCCACTACACGTTGGCCCTCTACGCGTTGGGCCAACATAAGCCAATATACGAGTAGACCACAGCATAGTTGATGCTCAAAATGGAACATTGAACTACTGTATTTTTTCGTGAACTGCTTGTTATAATGTGGGTTTACTGTGGTTAGTATTGGCGTATGCAACGTCAAAGTCATGTGCAAACATAAAGGTGTACCTACATACACTGGTGCCAGTTCTACTTTAACGTGTGAACTAATCTACTTTTCAAATGTCAGGCTAAACTAGCCCTGATTTATCTGTGACAGTACTATGCTTGTGTGTCGTTATTTGCGTATGTTTCTATACATTTAAGTTAATAGACGCGTAGGCAGAAGAATTTGTAACTAATTAAATACAGACGTATACGTAATAAACCACCAAAAAGATTCACTATATTATATACTTCGGCAATATTTAACTTTAGATTGGTTCACGTTGGTATTCGAAATACGAGTATATCATGTAACGCTATATTAAAGTTTGTATCCTACTAATATTATAAACGTGAAAGTTTGTAAGTATGGATGGATAGATGTTTGTTACTCTTTCACGTAAAAACTACTGAACGGATCTGAATGAAATTTGGCACTGAGATAGATTATGGTCTGGAATAACACATAGGCTACTTTTTACAGCGATAACCGACATCCACGCGGGCAGAGCCGCGGGCTACAGCTAGTCACCAATAAGATTTTGCTGGTGTACAAGCAGTTATAGTATAGGGAGAATATAGGAAAGATATAGAGCGAGATTCCTCTTTACACTGCGCCAAGTCCTACTGGCGATTGCGGCGGAGCATTCAGATGGTTGGTTCGTGCATGCGATTTTCATTTTGGAATGATTGTAGGAGAAAAGCTTACTGTACACACATATAAAGCAATAGGTAACTAACTGGCACTTATCAGAGAGCAAGATGGTGATGATGACGGATGCTGTGAAAATCACGGCAGTTTTATACCACTAGGTTAAGAATCACCATGTTTGTAATATATTTTGTATGGTACTTAACCCTGAATTAAGAAATAAGTTTAAAACGTTTCCCATAATTAAATATATAGCTAGGTTACGGGCTTTTTAAGTTTGCCAAGGCTTCGTGCATTGCATTAGGGTATATAGGTATTACAATCGATTGTATCTTGCCACCAGTTACTACACTTAACGTGAAATCGATTGTTTTTCTCAGATAAATCTTTGATTTTAATATTTTTGACTGTAGAGAAATTGATATTTTTTTGGCAATTACAAGGCGTATGTGTGTGTTTATGTCAAATGAACCACATAATTGCTAATAAATTACAATTTATTAAATAAACGTAATTTTCGAACCAATAGAGGAACACCAACCGCGCGACCACAGGAAACTCGTAAAAGTTAACGTGACCAGAGTTATTCGGCAATCTGGAATCCGGGACTACAATGAACCGGTTAAGCCCTGTCCAAAAGTATTGACTTCGTCATGCATGAATGTTTTATTTTATAAAGCTATGAGAAGTAACTATTGAGAAGATGTATGTAACTTGAAGGATAAATAAGATATATTTATACTATATAATAACTGAAGAGTTTGTTGGAATTTTATTTCTAGAATAATCAGTCGGATTAGAAAATGCATTTGATAACACTATTCTTGAGGAAGGTATAAACATCACGCTACGACCTAAGGGGAGCGTGGCAGTAACAATAAACGTGCCATGACGAGAAATCCAAATTTGAATGAAACATGGTACGGCACAAGAAACAGTAAAGTTAGTAGTAGGAAAAAATATTTTAGTATATTTATCGATCAAGGAAACAGGACAACACGTTTGTAATTGTGAGTTCAGTAAATTAATACATAATTGTTACATTTTATTTAATTAACTAAGTATAACTACTAATAATAAATATGTTTACGTACGGATAAAATTAGGTCAAGTACTTCCATGGAAGCAAGCATCCTCTGCTCAGGATAGAACTCTTCGAATTCATTTCTATATTTTTGCTGTTAACAATGTAGACATATTAACAACATTGCCTAGAGATTCTGTAAGGTCCACTTACCACATTTTGCTTTACATGGTTAACCTATAGAAGAATAATGGAGTAAGTTCTAGCTAGCATAATCTGACTAAATTCAAAGCCCAAGTGCCATTGGACACAACCTAGAATTAGGTCAGACCACATGTCCACTAAGTAGGCAGTACACTATATTCCCGCTTCTTATGAGGCCATTATTAAGTGTGTACATAAATAAAGTAATTAAACCTATCTATCACTCTACATGCTAAAAGATAACAGTTCTGTTATTATGTCAGATTTATATAATCCGTTGGAATTTTCCACCCGGCAACAATATTACAAGGGTCATTGGTTTATAAAAATATCTTTGCCATGCCCAGGTGGCAGAACAATATTGAAGTTCAACGGTGAACTCCATACGGCTAAAATTATGAATCTCATTATATTAATCGATGTATATATTAATGTTAAGACCTTAATGTGGCACCAGATTTAATTTAAGACTCTTTGCAGAACGTAACAGTCGTACTGTCATCCACAATTTAACGAAAAAGTTAGCGATGTATAAATATATAGCGTCCTAATGTAATTTTTACTATCGTTTGGAAAAAGAATGTCAAATTATCTTCATATAATCTCTACGTAAAACTAAATAAATATTTCTGGAATACTGGCAGCCAGGATAACATAAAAATATCGCTTCGTGTAACACGAAATTTCTGTCATGGAATTCACAAAATGATTCATGTTCTAATCTTAGAAAAAACTGCAATATCTAGCTAGATTATTCTACACGTCTGCACCTCAAACTATACAGTTTTTTGCTGTCTATGAGCGAAAGAGGCAAAAAGGCGACTAGGTTTGTCATGGACACACAATGGGCGAGAAATTGCCAATCTTCATACGATTGAAGATCGTTATCTTCTGTATTACGTGACTGTAGGAGAAACTAATACGTGTTTTGGGCTGTCTTATAAACTTGCCGCAACTTTAGGTCATTCGATCTTTAGTCTTAATTATTTAATTGTGGAGTGATTGAAAGCATGCAGTGCCTTTTACCGCATTTGAAATTTTATTTAATTAACAATAATCAGCTGAGTTCAAATTTCTTGAAATCAAAGTTGTTTTCGTGAGTTTTGGATTCATATGAAATCTTCTCTTTTTTCATCCCTCATCTTTTTTTTATTAAACTGTTGTATTAATACTTAGGTTCATAGATTCACGAAATTATTTCCGTCTTATTATATATTATAAATACATTAAAGAATAAAAAAAAAACATAGACATCATAACTAAACAGAAATACCGAAATTTGTAAGGTCAACTATTTAGATAGCTTTGGTAAGTTTTAAACATTCAGATGTATACCTCATAAAATATACAAAAGAGAAACTAAAAGTTTTATAACCGGTTCTGTTTGCTTGTACTAGGTCGTATTCAAATTTATATTATTCATTAGCAGAACATTAGCTTTTCTTTATACATACTAACACTGAACTTTAATATCATTTTCTTAACGCAAAGTTAATCAACTCCTGAGAAAATTTCTATCATCATCTATTCATACATTCCGCTTGCAAACATCATGAGGAAGTCGCAAGCCCTTTACTATTCCAATAGCTCCTAACGTATCACACAAAATGATCTTTACTGCCACCGTGTGCTGTATTACGTTGGCGTAGGGATAAAATTCGTTAGTACCTTCATCTAACCGTGTTTTGCAAAGGTCGATACGTGACAATGCTTAATGCTAACAGTTGGGTTAACTGTGAACTGTGCAGTCGTCATGGGAACATCAGCCGCCGCTCAGACTTGCCTCTTTTTATTGTCTATTAGAGACGAATATATATCTTTCTCGGAATTTAAATTAGTGAGAGTTTGAATTGATAACATCAACTGAGACATTTCTTTATATAGAAGCTTTCTTCTCCTTTAAATAGAGATATATACGATTTGTTAAGCACAGTTTTTCTGCTGAGATAGTTAAAACGATCCACGGAGCTTAAGGTATGGTGTGACAAACATTCAATTTCATTTTCAACCGCAAATAGCTTCTGATACGTTTGGACAGTTACCAAATAATGTCATGTTGAAAGTGACCATTCTAATAGTTGTATTCTAATATTTGTAATGCAAATCCACACCTAAACAGCGAGTGTATGGTCAATTTTAACTTTGTCAAGATGAGGAACTTTCTATGGCCCCGATGTAGACGAGACACGACTGTCAATAGTTAAACAAATACTACACATATGGTAATTTAAAGGCTACAGGTTTCAATTCATATGTACAACAGATTTTCTAATATGTACAGCGATTTGTGTCCTATGTTTTGTGTCTGACGATTAGGCGGTGCCATTGCTTGGGTCATTTTTTGTTCCGTCAACAAACTCTGCAAGGCTCATTACGCTTGAATTGTGAACGATAAATCAAGGTCAAACAATGTTATATTACGATGCTGTTATGTTATGAACAGGTGTATGAGAAACAATACAAATATGTATATTTAGATGACCTACTTTGTGTTTAGTTCCCAAACGTGTTACGTTCAACAAAATAGTTTCAAACTCATTTTCGTTTTGCATTTCCAGTTACATTTGAATTTGGCCTTCGTTTGTTGCAAATATATAAATAAATATAGGAGCATTAGACCTATTTTTAATTTGAATTTGTGATTCGCTTCTGTAAATATATCTATCTGAAAAGTTATAACAGCAATTTAAAAAAAAATCGAGTTTGTAACTAATGTAATTTATATACACTCTACAGAGAATGTATGTTTTTATATAAAATTGAATCTTTACGT
Organism: Trisateles emortualis; assembly: GCA_947095525.1. Taxonomy (NCBI): domain Eukaryota; kingdom Metazoa; phylum Arthropoda; class Insecta; order Lepidoptera; family Erebidae; genus Trisateles; species Trisateles emortualis. Next base: position 19,589,979 of record OX352735.1, on the reverse strand, counting down.
TAAATCTACACAAGGGCCTTAGTGTTTACAAAGAAATGCGTGTCGATTTACATGTAACTTGGCAGACAACATTCTTCGGGTCCACGACCGGTGACATCACATGAATCCGATTTCGTCGCGTTTTTATATTAGCATATTCGTCGCCACTGAATTGTAGGTGTTCTCCTTGTTCATACCTACTGCACCCACATAGAAACTTTGCTATGCTGTTGTCCCACGCTACGCCTACAGTCACCAACCACTTTCGTTTAATCATATTGCTTAATAGTCAGATTTATGCGGGGAAAATGTCTTGCCATAAAATTCACTACTTATACAACTTATTGTTCATCATTTGTAAGTGGTGAAAGCGTATGGTTATAGTATATTGTTAGAGGTGTTTAAACTGCCATCACATGTAGGTTCTTAATCTTAGGTATCGCTCACAGTCACCTTTATCTTAAAATCTGCAAGGTTATCAGTTTAACTTTAGAGTTGGTTTTTGTTATCCACTATTATTTATCTACTATCATCGCATGTTAGAACATGAATACAATATCTAATATGTACCTTTGGACATGTATTAAATAAGTATTGTGCTCTATGATTCATATTATAATAGTTATTGTCTTTATGATATTATAAAACATAACATGCGGTTTGTCAACTGTAGTGTGGTTCGCCTTCGCTTTCGGCATCGAACAAGTATTACACAGAGTAGTAGGTATTACTAGTAACAATTCAATCACAACCGAATCGAATGCTCTATAAAATATCGATATAAAGTGTTATATCAAAATATCTAAATACCGCAATCTGTTTCATCGCACATAAAAGTATCGTGTAAAAACTATGGCACATTTCGCCACAGTCGCCCACTTCCTATGGCGCTTGCCAATTGTTACACTTTAGTATCGATATAGAAATGACGTGTTCATTTCTATACATTCGGGGCTATTATTAAATTACTTGAGGTTCATATGTATTCTCTATTCTTAATGTGTATCGAAATAACACACCCCTATTCTGTGCTTGATTGTTAGACATTGTGACATTGGAATTTAAAAAGATGTGCTTTATGCTGCAATTCATTTCCTATATGCGGTATGCTATGTGTTGAAAGCAAACAATAAAAAAAAACATCTGTCATAAGTAGAAAGTTGAAAAGTTATGTATGGTACCTTCTACAGATTGCACATTAATTCATTGACCTCTGCGAGACCCTTAGATAAAATACGATGATAGGCAAAATATCTAAGCAATGCTAATATAAAATTATAAGTCTATTTATAACAACAATTTCGTCTTAAAACGAAAGTGCTAGGTAGTTGTAACAGCTGAATATTATAACATTGTTGTGTACTCTGTAACTGGGGCACTAGAAGATCAGTTTGCATAATCAAATTAATGCTTAACGGCTCAAGGCTATGGCGATCTAAAAGGTTTTGTTGTAATAGAAACATGCACAAGAAAATATTTGAATTAGCTTGTAGGGCTTTTAACGATAAATGCTCATGACATACCTATATGAATATGAATCTAGAACGACAAAACGAATAGGTATAAAAAGGCATATAAAATGTTATAACCGTTTCCTTGCAGTTCGGGTTATAAGGATTCGACAATAAAATAAATTTTGTTCCTACGCAACACTATGTGTTATATTTCAAGACCATAATCTTGATAAAAATTTTGCTCGTGTCAAAACAATTTCTTAAAGTGATGTTTTTACGCAATGAAACCTTCATGTCACTGCCACGCTAATTCTATTTATGGTCAATATATTGCGAGATACTCTAAATGCCCCACATCACGCCTCTTGTAAAATTTGTTAAGGTAATTTCGTAGTAAATACTACTACAAAAACTGGTTTAAAAATCTGGCAATGCTACATAGATAAGAGTCAATGACAGATTCTTTATGACTCATTTCATTAAACAAGTTTAGGTTTGGCACATTCAACGTAACCTAGAAATACAGTTATTATTATTAGCCTATACTGTCTCACTGCAGGGCAAAGGCCTCCCCTTCCTTTTTCCATGATAGTCTATCTAGAAATACAGTTACGGATATTTAATGATTTAGAAAAAGTATTTTTATTATGTTTGATAATAAGAGTAAGTTAAGATATATGCTCTATTTTGGAGCTCGTCAATAGTATAATTTTTCTTATATTAGAACATAAATTCACAGTAAAATGCTTAAAATCTAGACTGCTGCGTAAACATTAGGCATTCGAACTAGTTGAAAAAAGTTTTTCCGTGATTTTAAGAATTTATTTGGAGGATTCTTGATTGATAGGAATCTCTTGTAATACACCGTACTCTACAAACAATCATAACAACAGTGCGCATTTCATATCTCATAGATTTTATGTCTAGCGCGTTTGTAAAAGAAAATAAACAATTTTATTGGCAGTGATGAATAGATGTTAACTTGTCAAACAAAATGAAAATGATTTAGTTTTTATAGAAATACGTCGAACGATAAAGTTTCCATCGACTTCAAAGAATAATGACACAATGAACAAAATGGTGGTAAATGGAAGGGCATTTACCAGACGAATCAATTTTAAAGATTAGATAGATGTTAAAAGTACTGCAAATAAAAAATCCCCTTTCGTAGATAATTAATAATTGAAATCATAAATTTGAAAAAAAAAAAAAAATACCTGTGAGCAATTAACCTGACAGCATTGACGTTTGCGAGTTTAAACGAAACATAATAAACATACCTATTAGCATCACAACTAAAGTAGCACAATATGATTTCGACGCAATGGGACACGTTTAACAGATCACATCGTAACCTTTGCTGTTTGACAAAAAAGCTTTATGGTCAAACACAAGCCTGTATATTTACTAAGAAAAAGATTGGATATTTAGTTCGCACGGTGGCCACGATGGTGGCCGGCTGGCCGCCTTCGTGCTGAATTCCGATCCGACAGTCGGACGGTTGTTTTTGCGTTCACGCACTTTCTTCTCGCTTACTTGTACTTTCTCGTCTCGGCACGTATACCCTCAGGTGCATGCTTGTGGTAACACTGAATTTGCAACGCGAATTTGTATTTGCACTTGTTCATGGAATATATTATGATTTAGGTCAACGGAAGTTGTTCATCAAACTTAACAATGCTCTATACATTGGTTTTGATAGCTGTATCACTAAATATAACTAAATTTGTAAAATTGTTAGTTCCTTTTATTTAAAAAATATCTATATCTATTGATATATATAGTCGTAGTATTCTACGATTATTTTTATAAAAAGTAGAAAAATTATATTTTTTGGAATAATATTGACATGAAATACTTGTTAATAATATTTTGTAGAGATCATATACTCCCACTTTCTTTATTTTATTCTACAAGTTAATTTCTGTTTACAGGTATGTCTTCAAAGTAATCTTCATCTCGAGTGAGTAACCCAGAAGTCACGATGATCGTGATAAGTTAATTGGTGCAAATCTCTGACGGAGATACAATACTGGTTTAATTATTTAATAACAACAGAGTCATTATTGACTTAAAGTATTGCGTGGCTCTTAAATCACTGCAGTATTCATTTTTAATCATAATGTTGGAAAAGTTAGATATATTACTGGCGGGTTTCTCACTGATGTAGCTAAAGGTTATCGCTACGTGTAGTAATGTTTACTCACCTTTTATGCAGTACATATTTATATTCATGATCAGATGCATTATTTTCTAATCTACTTTATTTTGAAAATCTTACATTTTTGGATGAATGCCAGTAAAGTGCCATTACAATTTGCTCCAATTTACGTAATGTTCAGTTTTTAATACTAGGAACATACTTCCAAAATAAACTGGAATCGCATTTGCCTTCTTGACCTAGTTACTGAAAATGAGATTTGCTCTGTTCAAAATTGCAAACCTCGTAATACCAAGTCGCTATGTATATAATATTTCCTTAAGGCTTGGATTTAAAATTGCGAGCCAGTTAAATTTTTCATAAAGATTAAACACGTGTATTAGTACTAAGTCTGTGTCGCGCCTATTCCTCGGTAGATTAAATAAAACTGAAAATATTTTAAAACTTGGTGCTCCTCAATGTCAGCAACAAAATTAAATAATTTTGTTGCTGACATTTTTTTTTTATAATTTTTTTTTCACCACAATATTAGCATTCTATACAATAGCTGTTTAAAAACATATACAAACAGGTTGCGGTGACTAGCGCCTTAGCTAAGTTATTGGAAAATAACTTGTATTAAAGGTGCTAGGCCCAAATCCCTAAAAGTGGGTAAATCACAGAGCTTGTTCTATACGATGGAGACAATTGTGACCTAACTCAAAAGTTTACATTATATAAAATAAAATACATTACATTGCCGAGTCTTGATATATTTGTTGTGTTTCACACACATATTGAATTTTGTGTCGTGTCTAATCCACAATACTCAGTGTCTCAGTGGCATTTAATAAATTGTCTTAACAACACGCATAACTATGTCAACTTGTATAACGCTTGCGCAAATGACAGTCGATACTATAGTAAGTTATTTTTGATGTAGCCATAACAATCGACCTTCTTCAGCCTTGGAGGTTTGATTCCACTTCGTTAAATTTGATTAGTATCTCACGAATAAGATTCAATTGTTATTGGTTTCCCACCTCTACCCTGGATTATCAAATGAACATAGGACTGCTGTATAATATTGTTGCAATGAAAGTGTTTTATTACTTTCCTAATATCTAATAAGTAAGATATATAAAACGTTGCGTTGTTAGGCAAAAAATCATTGCATATTGACAAAATAACCATCAGTCAAAACGCTCATTTAGCAAAATTAGAACAGGTGACAAAACCGGACTCTAACGATGCTTTTAATCAATGCAAGATTTGTGACAATGTCAAGATGGTAATTGAAAGAAGGCCTATATTCAGGAAAACTTATCACAAGCGTGGAAATATTGCGCGTTATCTCGTCTTCGTAATCTTCCACCTATATAATATTAGGTTATTGTGGCCTCTGGTGGTGACCAAGCAACATTCCACTCGTATATTTAAGTTATAGCTATTTTAGTTACAAGCAGATATAAATCCACTCGGTTTATTTGTTCATGTTGACTCTTGTGACGTATCATATCATCGTACACATTTTTCCTTGTCATTTTATCAGATAACAATATGACATCTCAATGAGACGATCTTTTCCACCACAAGGTCGCGTATGTGAGACGTTAATTAAAGAAACAACTGTAATCATGTTTTAGAATCATTTTCTCTGACTCGTGAGTGGATTTTCTTATGACGTCAGCAGTAAGTAATAAATTCAGTCATGATAATTATATTTATATGATTATATTATAATAATTTTGTAGAGTTATCAATAAAGACAACTTTATATTTCTTGAAACTAAATAACAATCGCCCTATGATCGGTATTATCAACGCTATTCTTCATAAATAAAGAAATAAAAACAGATAATTATGAATTTTACTGCTATTACCTAGCAGTTTAGTCTATGGATTATTTAGCATAATTTACGAGTTCATTATCGTGCCCACTATCCATAAAATAGGCTGATTGATTAACAAGCTTATCTTACCTTCAGGTAGTGATCCAGTTTTTCAATTTTGTCGAATCATTTTGGTACCTTCCATAATTTAAATTGCCCTTAAGAGTTTCGCCGTGGCTTAGTTTAATAGTTTGAGTCACATGTAAAAAACGACAATTTTTTTTCACTTCACTTTCTTGCTTTATTTTTTCATAAATCATTTTACCTATTTTTAGGAGCCCAATATCCGATTAAACGTAGGTAGGTAGATTTTGGGATATATGGATAGAAGAAACATAGGTATGCAGGAATCTAAATTACTAACCTGAATACAGCTGTTAACACTATGACCTTAGCCCTTAAGATAGGAACTAGCGGTAAATTACTTGTGAATCCTAATCGCGTAGCGGTCAAATTGCTAGAGTACTTAGTGTACTGTTACTTCAGTGTTAAGTACAAGATACGGTATTTCAATTGTTACCTGGAGCTAAAAATTAGAAATCAAGCTTTAGTTTGCTGTAGATTAAACTGGTACATTTTTTTTCAAGACAACAAGAATGTCATACAATTATATCCGTTAAAGATTTATGTATTACATCTAATTTATCAAAAATGATCAAAGCTTTATCTAAATATGTAGACAGAGAAAATACACTACATTTATGGACATCGAAATCATTTGTCGAAGCGAATAGCTTTATGAAAGTGAATAATATATACCTGCTTTTGCCAGTTTTAAATAGCTACTAAACTATTGCAAAGTATTGGTAGCCACACACATCGCCTTGTGTGATTGAACAAATATTTATTTCCCTACATCACGTATTTGCACATTGCCATATTTAGTCGCCGATACCATTATCTCTTCTGTTATCGTGCCATTCGCTGATTCTGTTTTTCTTTTTCAACTCGTGCCTCACATTTGTTCGTATTTATTTATAGCATAATATTTATGCAATTGTTCTGGTATTTAGGTCTTTTCTGACATTACTGGTTTATATTTTTGTTCAATAAACAGTACAATTGTGCAATTGATGCAGCTTGCGTTGAATAATATTTAATCGAATCATTTATTAATAGGTTATAATCCTTTCAATCTATTAAGCTGGCACGATTCTCATTTCGGGTTTAGTCAGTGTTGTCAGGAAAGCTAGTTCCAACCGCCGACTAAAAGTATGGTCGCAACTGTCAATTTCGACTTATGATTTTTATGAAGAGTATTATTAAATGTCAAAATTCACTGTCCTAAAAAAACAGATATCTGGGATTAAGTCAGTAAGTGTGGAAATATTCTGATTTAAACAGGCAGAAGTGAACTCCAATCCACATTAAAAATTAAAAATGAAGCAATAGGATTTTTTGTTATTATAAAATGATGAAGTGGAAAAATCCGTGAATATATTTTTTTGTATTTTTGTCCAATATAGATCGATGTGTTTGTATGTACCTATATCACGAATAACCAACATACTGTTTTTGGAGAAGGTCCAAAAACGTTTGCGTTATGTGGGACCAGGTGAACGGCCTTAATACCCACGCTGTACTGCCAAAATTGTACTAAACAGAAATGCTTAAATGGTGACAGAGAAACCCTATCCTCGTTTATGGTCATTATTAGTAATACCTGTTCAGGATCAAGGCCTCCGAGCTTCGATATCGACGTGACTCGACTTTGAATCCTTGATAACATTTTCTACTTTTTACGCCGTGTCCTTAGTGACGCCTTACGTTAATAATTTTATCGCTACATGTGTAGCATATTTCAGTATGCTATCTCTTTCTCTTTTGTTTCACTTTATTGATGTTTTCTTTTTTTGTCTGTATTATTGCGTCAGTTTTGTTTATTTTGGAAGCTGCGTGCAGTTATTAGCAGGAAACAAAGTTTAGCATTTAAAAAATAGTTTTGCCTCTATTTTTTAAGTACATTAAATGAATGTTATATTTTCCTTTGTAAACATGTAATAAATATCAAAATCAACTGTTACACAAATGGCAAAGACGAATGATTTCCACATAAAACGTGCTTTCATAATTTTTTATCACATCTTGAATTCTTATGTCCTTACTACCTAATACAGAGATCACGATAGATCCACCAACTAAAAAGGCCATAGCATTAAGAACTCTTAGCTGCCATGTGCTAATTCGTTACACAACCTTGGTTTATTTACAGTCTCTTTTACTTCACCTACTTCAAATTTAACTAAAATTATATTGAGCTTTGACACTCCCGAATTGATTTCAGAAAATCAATAACCGTTTGTACTGACTATTTATGTTTCGATGACATCTTCACTCTTTTTTGTTATGACTTTGAACATGACGTTACCGGTATACCTAATTGTTTTTCTTAATAGTTTTTATTCTACTAAGACAGTACATTACATACATAACGAGTCATTATAATCTTTAAAAAAAATTGCGCAATGTGCATTTATTTCAACTCATCATTACTATTGGCCGTTAGTTGATTCATTTATATCTATTTGTATTACCGAAACCCAAAAATGTCTACAGTAAAATATGATTTCCTAAAAAATATGTCATGGCAGCGTTGGCGGCCAGTTCTGTTTTAAAAAATAATAAATAAAATACTCCGTCAGTCCAGTTGGTAGATATTTAATACGTTTTTATACTTTGATTTCCGTTCAATGTTTATCTATAACACTTTCAGAGCGATCGAAACTGTACAGCTTTCTTTAATCAATCGGTTCAAATGAAGTTCAAGTACCGTCAAAACAACCAATACATCAACCTAATGGAGTCCATCTAATGGCTTTGTCTAAATATAAACAGTGTACAGTTTACACAAGGTCATGCCGTCCAATCTTTTGTGCATTTGATTTACAATTGGGACATACAAAATCGGCCATTCGTCTTCCGGAAGCATGGCGGTGACGTATCGAGTTCGTCGTCAACCAAAAATTACGTAAGGACAGACCGGCGCAGACGCAACTTATATCCGTCCCATGATCAGCGATCCGACCTATATCCACTCACGGTTCAAACTAAAAGTTACCTAAATACCAATGTGTAAGATTGAATATTGCGATAAGAAGACGGTTGACTTAGGACATTTCAGAACTGATTCGTGTATGGACGGCCGCCAGGCCAGGCCGTGATGTGACTATTCCCGTCTAGTAAACTGGATTTTGTGTTCGATGGCATGCGAACTTCTTTTTGGCACGTGTCATTCAATTCTAGCGCCGTTTTATTGTTTTTCATTGTAAGTGTCCCCAATGTTGACGATACCTTTATGTTTTATATGATTTGAGCAGTTAGTCATTCATTACTTCTGCGGGGATTGCACGTGCTTCGACTGTCATGCAGCACAGTAATCATTATATTGTTCAAAGTGCGCAACAAGTGTAATACGATCGGCACGCGTCATTAATTGAATTATGTTTTGGCGCTAAAGCACGGCTCATAAATTTTAAGCGAGATTTATATGGTCATGTACACGTTCACTTTTGGCTTCTATTTTTGTTAACATTAGTGTATCAGTCATCGATACCGGTGACATCATATTTATAATACATTTCATATACAGATATATTAATATTTTAACCTAAAAAATGTTGCGATTTAATCGCTTTGACACCATGCCGCTTGGCCTTTCTAATGGACCGAAAACCATTAAAGGAGAGCTATCTTTCACAAGATAAACGAGTTTATTGATATTGGTATCGGTTGTTGAACAAAAAGGCGCACCGTGGAACCTGTCTATGTTTAAAGTCAACACGGCGCTTACCCGCTCTAACCGAACAAGTTTTGTAACATTTGTGTATACTTACATACATAATGCGTTTTCCAATGCATTCTATACGATCCGATCGAAGGAATCCGGTCTCGATAGCTGCACACCTTATGAATTACGTGCAATTAAATTAGTGTCGTCACAATAATATTAGAATATTGACTCTACTCAAAATTGAATTCTTTATGTCTCTAATAGAACTTCAATCGTGTTTTATTCAAAACATACTACACGTCTTATATTATATGTTTTACGACGTCCCTCGCCTATTTTATAATAAGAAACGGTACTAGTATTGCAATATAACGCTTAAAACCATGTTCTAATTTCATAATGTTATTACATTTCGCTAGCCGTAAAGTCTGGAATTATGAAAAACGCGCAGATGTTAATCTCTTTGAAATTATTTAGATTGAAAATGAGAGCGTTATGAATACGACTGTGGCGCAAAACGATGCTGCAAGTATCTGTAGAATTTTTCTTTACAGTTAGTTGTAAAGCTTATAGTTTTCTTCTTAAATTAAGCATAAATATCTCATCATGTCACATAAATAATTTCTTTGTCGCTTCTACAAGCTAATCATTACTAACATTTTGAGCGTGTTTGATCAGATTATGTCATTTTTATCAACTTTATCCATTCAATGATGCAATGAACGAAATCAATGACAAATGAAAACGAAATCAAGGTCGTCACAGGCACTGATTATTTAGGCTGAACTTGTAATTCTAATAATCTGATTCACTTATACATCTTATTGCATTTGCAGCACAATCTGGTAACAAAGTAAAGAGCTAATTTGAATTTTCATGAGAGTAGGGGGAGAGTTGGCCGAGTTACATTGCATATGTATAATTAAGTCAAGCATATTGACGAGTTATAATGTGGATGTATTGGTAACATCTTCATGTATCGTGATCTATACATATATACATATCATCATGCCTGCCTCCCATTGGGGTAGGCAGAGACTATGGTATGCCAATTGATTCGATCCATACATACTTCTTCTACTTCCTCTACATACATCAACCTCTTCATAAATAAACGTCGGTTCTGGGTAATATTGATTTGGCCCTTTTTTAGCACTTTACCTACTTGGTCGGTGTATGTTCGCCTAGGGTGGCACCGATTCACCATCGCAAGATATACCTCTTATGTTATTCTTCTTTCTTCCATCCATTCCAAATGTCCAAACCATCTTAACATCCCCTTTCCAATTTTAGTCACTACATCTTTTAATCGTTCTCTTATGTTGTTTCTCACTCTGTCTAGATTCTAGAGTCCACACATTTTCCTCAGAGAGCTCTTATTTCCACTGCATTAATTTTGCTTTCATGCATCTTCTGTCTTTCCCATGATTCAATACCACACCATCAATGTGGTGAACAAAAATATTACGGTATAAACCTTAATCGTGATACTTGGGCAGTTCTATTTTAAAGATCGTTAGGATGATAATAACGCTTTCAAGTAACTAGAAACGTTACTTGAAAGCTTTTAGTTTTGCTGTTCCCTCAATGTCAGAACGTTTTTCATCTTTATATTTTTTAATCCTGGAATATTTTTGTGACATCCGACGCTTCAGCAGATTTATTGTTGTTATCTTCAACATTTGGATTTTATCCTCATAAAATACAAATCTGGACGGTAATATATAATTTTAATCGACGGTTTTAGACACATCTCCGTTGACGTATTTCGCTCATGGTTTTAAAAGAAATGAGGTCAAGATTACTGCTCTAGTAGTTTTTGTATCTATCTCTAGTTGTGTGCAAGGTGTTTGTTCGTGTTCATAATAATTATTGAATGATCGACTTTGTCTGGTTTGTTTGAATTTTATCAGTGTCGTTGACATAAAGCGGCATAATCATACATTGTCCTTTATCAGTTGTAAAATAGTTTTCATTATGTATGATGGTATGTTTGCTACGCTTTTATCTTCTACTTCAAGCGGCACCGCTAATGTCACATAGAAAGAAGAAAGAAAGAAAGAAAGAAAGAATTTATTCAAAACATACACAGGATAACAGATGGTAGACATAAGATGGACACATAATAGTAACACAAAAAACGCTTAGAACACAAAAAAGAAATATATATATATATATAAGTAGGTATATCCTGTGTGATGTCAGAAAAGGTCCCAATCTCAGCTCTGTGCTGCAGCATTTTATACTGCAGCGCTGATTTTCTGATCAGGCCTTGGTGATGTCACGGTCAGTTATAATAAATAAAAAATAAAATAAAATAAATAAATAAAACAGGTTGAATACTTTTTATTGTACACCATACATTTATGGGACAGAATATAAAAGGTATAAATAACTTCAAATATGTTTTTTAAATATATAAAGAAAAACGTTAAACCAAAGAAATATAATAATGTATACATTTTATTTGTTTGAATCGAATAAAATCGACTAAGCGTCAGGCTGAACACAGGTCAAATATTTTAAAAGTATATTTAATCTGTGCCATTGGCGCTCAATTCACTCATGTGATTATGACATCTCCTATACTTTTGTCTATGACAAAAGAATGGAGACGCCATAGGTACAATGTATTCAACAATAGTCTTCTAATATAATATATCACTCACAGAAATTTTATAATATTTTTTACATTGTAAACACTAAACACTAACGATTAGCGTTAAAATATACAATAAATTTTCATTGCCGGTTTGAAAGATCAATATTTACAAAGATTGTTTCAAATTTTCGCAACGTCTTGTCAGTTTTGTTGGAATGCGGCGAGTGAACGTCCAAAGAGTCGCGCCCGAGGCATCCCCGGATCGTTGCCTTTGCCTCAACTATGCGCCAAATGTCATGGAGGCTAGAACGTGATCTCTCGCCTACGGGGCAATGACGAAACAACTCTATACTCATTGTTAATTTTGGTTTCACACTTGCTACTGACAAACGTATTAAGTATTAACGCACGATAGTTACAATTCAGCTAATGTTTAATTTATACTAACACCAGCTGAGAAAATATTTGCAGCTTGTATGCCATTAGCTAAATTTTATAATCAATGTTATGACCTTGTTTATGTGTGTTTAGCTGATACCGTATACGACCCGCATGCTTCATGGATTTTAACTTCCTAATCCTCTAGATTTAATTATGTTGTATCAACATTTGTTTTTACGAGGTTTTTGTAGAAAATAAATAGTTGTTTCAAGTCTAAAGTTATCTATCGTGTTCCTAATTGCCCAGACCATCCATATTACATTTCTCTAGTTGCTTCGAAAGCCAGATGTTGCTATGTGTGGATGTTGTTAAACTGGCCGGCCGGCTGCCCTGTCCCTTTTCTTTTTGCGTAAAATTAGTTCCGCCTATGTGTCTGTCTCTTTTACTCGGCTACCCCCACCCTTGCGTCCACCTGCGCCGGAGTCGCGACACACATCTCGCCTCTTCCGTCCATTGCTTTCTATTTTCGCCTGTCGCACTCGATTTGTTTTTAGTATACGAGAATCTACCTATGAGGTTATTTTTAATTGCTAGAGTTTCATCGCGTGTATGTTTTTAAATTTTAAGATTAAAATGTATTATCATTATTTATTTGGGATAATAATAGTAATAATAATTAATAGTAATTTTTTGTTTTTACTTTAACGCTGTTTACTTTTAAAATTCTAAATTATCGATCAAAACGTCTGTGAAAACTTGTATTTGGCCGTCTATTACTTATTGTTTAAGATTCTTAATCGTATTAGCTGTAAGTTTTCCAAATACAATAAAAAAGAAAAAGAAAAGAATAATGTAAGGACAAGTATCATGTGAGCCTGTAACTGCGCGTTTATATTGTTAGTGATTTTGGCATTGATTAAATTAATAATTTTATCGATCAATCATACATTTGCAAAATATGCAAGTTATCAGTAGGTTGTCTTATCGGAAATATTGTAGATGCTAATCAATACTAATCAAAGATTACTGCTTTTTGTTTTCGTTATCAATAGAAAATGCACGGTAAGGTGCATATTATTAACCGACTGTTTCGGTTATGATTAGATTACCAACAAACAAATGAGGCAAACAGACAAAGGCGTTTAACTAAGTTTATTAAATTACATGAAATATAATAGATGATGATGCTAGAAAATGACATTTAGCGAAACTATAAATCCCACGCTTGGGTTTAATACCTAGCGAAATTATAAAGCCCGTTCTTTAATGATATAATCTCTAATACCGATGACAATGAAACATAGCAATGCAATATACCAACAAAGATATTGTGTCTATTTAAATTCGATTGTATTGTGTGTATTGACAGACTACAAAATTTACAGGTGAATAGCTATGCAGGTCGTATAGAAACGAAGGGTTTGTTACGAAATGCTTATTGGAGCGCGTATCATGTGAAGTTTGGGTCAGTAGCGGACCTTTAAAATGTACTGTTAATATGTTAGAGTATATTTTTATGGTGGCCTTCTTGCTTTCTCGGGTGTAGCTGATGCCCGTACATGTGATACTTGTTGAAAGTAATAATGGTGGTATAGGCTGTAATTTATATTGCATATTGTAGCTATAATCAATTTAATTTGAATGCAAATATTGGTAGTGTCGTTTATAGACTGACATGCAAATTAGATAGCAATTATGTATTTTATAATAAATTAGCTATTGGTGATTGATGAATATGAAAAGATTTTTAATAATAGAAATCTTTTTCTATCTACATGTATCTTCGTTATTGTAGACAATGCATGGCGATCACGCTAAATCTGTTTACACAGTTTCTCAACAGTTTACTTTAGCATGTATAATATTAATAAATTTATTGATAAAATAATCTTTGTATAGCACATTTTTTGTTTCATGCTTCTATAATCTATTACCAAACTTTCTTACGTCAAACGAAAGTCTAATGTTTTATGCAAGAGTACACGTGATGCATTTCACTTTTATCGTTTAATTCCACGGTATCATTGCACTCGTGAGTTATGAAATTGTATACCAATTTGTAGCAACACGTAACGTTAAATTGTGTCTCATTTCCTTGAAATCAATAGATTTATCTGTAGGTTACTGTGTTAGTTGTTAGTATGGCAGCAAATCAGTCCAGTTTATAGTATTGTCTTACTAATAGATACAGCTTTCCTGTTGAAGGATGAGAATACTAAAATATCTGTTTGCTTTGGTAATAAAGGGATACTTTCACTGAATTCAGCCGGGAATATTACGCTTAGAACTATAGATTTCAAATCTTTTAACCACCACCCATCTGTAGGTCATACGAGGCGCTGTGTTGGCGTCTAATCCACAACACACTTTGCAGGCAATGCAAATAAAAAGTTGATCATCGTCTATTTGCATTGATTCAGTAGAAAAGTCAACATCTTCATGTAGATGTTTCATTAATCCAGTTGTTTCACTAATTTCTCTTATTAATTTTGTCATTTACGTAACAATGGTACATATATTCCCCAGGAGCCCTTTAAGATATAATTAACCTAGAATGTACAGTATGCTGATGGAAAATTTTATTGTAACAGTTTTATAAAATGTTTATAAATGCCGCTTCGTTAATCTTTTGTTGGAAATAATGGATTCTTTTATATTAATGGCTGAGTAGATTACGGAATAAGAACTTAGTGAATCCATAATGTTTATTGTTTCCACGAATATTATTATATCTAAAACAAAATGTTTGTTTGTATTAGCGTAACTTACAAAGTACATTATTAATCAGCATTTTTATTTGTTGTTTTAATTTTACTATTCTCATTTTTATATAAGGTAATACCTACATAGTATTCTGAAGTTCCAAGTTTCTCACTTGTTTATTTCAATAGTAATATAATTTTACACTTTGGGTATGCAACCCTAAAAACTATAATAGAAACCATTAACTCATGGCTTTGTTCTATTTAAATCTCTTTAATTCAACGTGATTCTATTAGGAATAAAGCCAAATGACCAATTGTTATTAATTAAGAGGACTGGCCTAAAATATGTTTAGATTCATGAATCATTATTTTCGCTAAAATAAAAAAGAAACTACGTCTATATTTCCCAGATTATCTCGTCTCAATCCAAAAATACTCTAAAATTATGACTAACAACGTTAACAATTTATCATACTGGTTCAGCTTGAAAATAATATCTTCCTACGTATTCATTAACAATAGCGCAGGGTTGCCAATACAATAAAATATGCTAGGATTTTGTCGAGACAGGAAATTTATGAGATAAGTAGTTTTGTTTCTTCTTCTGTTCGATTAGATTGTCCAATCTGTATAAAATATCTGACAGCTCGATAACACCTTTTATTGTGTAGCTACTGCACTTACGGCTAATCGATTAGGCGCGATCTTGATTCATCTTTTGACCGCGAAATACCACACCAAATTTGTACTAAGTGTAAATTATAAAGTTAAGAAACGCTCGAGAAAGATGTTTCAGTGTTTATCTTTTTACGACTTTGGTGGAAAATCGGGCATTTAGACAGATTTTTATATTGTATTTTTAAGACATCCCCCGCAAAGAGAGTCCTAGCGGAACAACTCAAATATTATATGAAATTACTCTGAACTAGATTTGGATGTCCAGTTGCTAGTCTATTTAAAGTTTATTGTTGTGGCTCTGCACTGAGCAGTATTGACTATTGAGGACTGACGGATGTCGTGAACGGTACTAAGAAACGTATAGAATAATATTAGCTGTGGACGGTTTTATGGTAACATCTATAACCTAGTAGTCAAAATAAAAAATGCAAGTAATATATAAGAATTGGATAAGTGTTGCTTAACGAAAGTAGGTCAAAAGAATTCTGACGTCAGTCTACGATTTAATGTCGTAAATTTACCTCAAATCCCATACATTTTCTTTTTTGACTTTTCGATTCGATTATCGCTTATGCCACTTGTCTAGAGGCTCAGCCCCTCTAGACAAGTGGTATAAGCGATAGTCGAATCGAAAAGTCAAAAAAGCAAATGTATAGGATTTGACGTAAGTTTACGACATTATATCGTTGACTTACGTCAAATCCCATACATTTCTTTTTTTGACTTTTCGATTCGACTACGGTTTTTGCCATTTGGATAGAAGCTCTGGTCTCTGATATAATCCACTGGATCAATTATTTAGTTCAACGTCTGTGATAGTTGTGGCTAATTATCTTTTTCTCATTGTAAAATGTTGACTTCTCTTCAATTATTTGAGCGAAGGAAACGACATCATTACCATTAATTAAAAAGACATACTCATCAGAGCGGCTTGTCAACTGCGCTGTGTAATTATACCTGGCCCACCCAGCCGTTTAATTTGTGGTTCTGTGTTTATTTTACCAGGATGAATATATCTGGAGTCTCCCACCCATGTCGAAGATGTCATTCTGCATACGATGGTACTTAATTCTCTGAAAGTGGTGTTTGCTATTAGATTTTAGTCATCAAAACCAATAATATACTGGTCTTTGTTTTTATTATGGCTTAGCTATGATAGAAACTTATTATCGTTGTCTTTGGAAGCCTGCAATATCAGAGATATAGTAATTCATGCGTTGCCGAACTTGAGATATCTGTATCAGGCCTGCAGCAGTTTTAAGTTAAAAAAATGCTTTAAAAACGCATCCCAAATTCTTTAAATCTATGTCTGGTGTTACACCTTTTCGTGTCAGCCACACGCAAGTGATGCCCCAGCTATTGCATACGTCCATATGCTTCGATAACTGCTTGCTATCAGGCAGGTCGTATTCTAGGTCGCACATATGACACAGGAATTTCTTTAGCTATAGTACCGTCTAACACAGGTGCATAGTTTGTGTCCGTTAATTGTATGTTTGTAAAGTCCCCCGCGACACAGAGCTCGTTCTCTAGTGCGGGAGTTGTCTTTTTAAAAAGAACAACAAAGAACTTAAATGGTAGAATAAAATACCAGATGGCGCGAACGGTCCTTATTAGAGTATCGACATTGCGAGGCTGCTTCGCGAGGGAGCTCATCTGGTGCTCGCATTTAGCTAGCAGTCAGTCAGACAATGTTCAAATTGGCTCGCGAGGCAAACGCGTGAATGGGGAGGCATTACGAAACTGCCTCGCGTGGCATTCCTCGCGAGGCAAATGCGTGATCTCAATACCCGCCTTTTCAATAAGAGTGCCTACCTACCACCCAAATGTAGGTGTTTTAAAGTCGTGCGTCACTCATGCAGGTAGGTTTTTGTGCGTGCTGTTGCTGTCGAATTGTTGATTCCATACAGGTTTATCGTATCTTAGTACATTCACGTGAAAGTGGCGAATGATTACCTTATCTTACAAATGGTACGCTGGTAAATCTCTGAAAACGCCTTCTGAGGGAGGAGGAGAGAGAAATCTCTTTATTAGTATGCCTTGGAATCAAAATATTATATTCATAAATTACCGCAGCCAAATACTACATAATGCGTAATTAATTATAATTACAAATACTAATTAGCTAACCAATACATTATAGGTAATCGCTATTAGCATGCAAAAATATCGCTGACAAATAGATTGCATAATACATTCATTGACAAGTTTCTGTTTTGGTCAACGGTAATTTTTATGAACGGGTTGAACTTGAGAAAGTCAAGAGTGTAATAAGTGCGTTGGCTGATCATTTTGTATCAGGGTCACACGATTTTGCACCTTCCAGTTGTTGTCGAACGTGTTCTTAGTTAGTCTTTAGTAATAAGGAAATTATATCGTTGGCTCAATCAAGATCTTAGCACCCGTGTTCATAAAATGTATTGATTGATTAACAACGTTATTACTTGTATGCGCCTTTGAAATTACTTCAGATTTAATGCACAGATACAAATGTACATTTATTACATTCTTGTACACAAATGTGGAAGAAACTAAGAAGTTGAGATATTTGGTATATATACCTAGAGACAGTTTACCATAAAATGGTTTTGGGTTCATTTTTTTCGTCGAGTCTTCAAATATCCGTACCGTTTTTAAAATCGATGATGTTTTCATAGATGTTATAGTACCTAGAAGTACTAGTTAAACGTAAGCTGCTCATTTGTATCAGGGTCACATCACAACTCCGACGTTTTTGCATCAACTCATACAAGTTTCTGTCACATTTAGTATCAATCAGCCTTGATGCCGTTTTAAAAGCATGTTGTATTTTCTCTTTCTGGGTAAAAGGTCCAATGAACTCGAAGGAATGTTAATAAGTTGTGGAGGTAATGGTTAACCTGCTCGACTATCTTTCTTACTTGGTTTTGAAAGCTGGAGAAATTATTTAATTAATCGATCGATACCTTCTGTTTTGTGAGTTATGGGTAAGTAGGAGAGGAAGTGTGGTAATGCAAATCTGTTATGTTTGGGATGATCAAGTGTCTCAAGAGATTAAGTAGAAATTGTTTTCTTGTGTATAAGTGAACCTAGAAATGAAAATCAGACCATGGTACGCATTTGGATTACCAATCAACTTTGTCGTTCAGCAAATATTGTACAGAAATCTTCCTCGAAACAGAAAACCCTTCCAAGTTATCGTTATCGCTGCAACCAGATAGATATCTATATGATATATAATTACCAATCATGTTAATAACTTAAACACTTGTCTTGTTCAGGCAGAATCAAACTATGATTTCGGGCCTTAGCGGACAGGAGAAATTTACTCTAATTTTTTAATATTACACCTAAATGAAGTCGAAGAAATAATAGTTATAACAATAGTAGTTTTAGTTACCAAGCTGGCTTTAAGAATATGTTGTGTAATACGGCGGATAGTGCATTTGTAGGGATGCACACGTAAACCTAACACGAACACGAGCCGTCAAGTATCTTATTGCACCTTGTTACTGTTGAAGCTACTTGTTCCTACGATAAACGATTGTATAATATTACGTGTGTTATCTGCATGCTGTACTTGCTCCGTGTGTCTACTTTGGACAAGTGATTGACCGGCCGGCTAATTCTCTAAGAAACAGCGATGGCAAACTGACAGTTGTGATCGCAAAATTGACAGTTGTGATTGCTCGGGGACGGCACAATCTATTGACTAAACGTCAAAAAGGGCTCTTACGGAATACCGATTTTCAATCTGACAGATGGATTTTGCTCGGTTTTTGCGGTGGCTCGGTTTTTGCTCTTACGGAATACCCCTGCGGGTCTCCTCTCCTCTATCAAGAGATAGGAGAGACCTCTTAATTCACACATGCTGGCCTAATGCGAGTTGGTGAATCAGACATGTCTAGAATTTCTTCTAAGACATGTGGGTTTCCTCACGATGTTTTCCCTCACCGTTACCAGATGGCGAATCATTTCATTGGTACATATAACTCACATTGGTACCTTCCACCCGGGATCGAACTCGCACCTCTTGCGTGAGAGTCGGTTACTTTCCACCTCGGCTACCACCGCTTTTTTTATAAATACTTTACCTGATCTATATTAAGCAGTGGTTGGATTTTTTCATCAAGCTGTGCAGTTACCAGTTTATGATTTAAGGTCATGTCTTTTTAAATATACTGAAAAACCAAGAACCACCAACGGGGATGTTCTTATTTATTCGTTTCTAGTCCTGTAAAGAGTATGTTATAATAGTTAAAAGACAAACGCAACTCGTTTAACTCAACTAATTCATATGCAGCGCCTTTTATATTTGTTGTTTGTTGAAAGTTTGTGTTATATTGTTGAAAGCTTACAAATTAATACTTTAGCATACAATTTGATCACAATAACGTAAATCAGTCCTGTCATAATTTATGACGTTTAAAGATGTAGATCTTTTGCCACCCGGAACCCAGACGGTTCCCTGTTAGTATGTAAGTATATTAAAATGTTTACTGCCATCATAAATTCGTCTGTCATTTAACTATGGGAATATCGTCCCATGTGCATTGTTGAACTCTGTTGGAGGCCGTATAATGGCCGTTTATGCCTGTTTAAAATGGTAATGATAGAAATTAGTTATAACATGATTCTCATATGCAGTGTTAGTGCTGCGGTTTCTTATTATACGGTATTCTTGTAAAAGGGTTTCTTGTAGATTTTTGGAGATTTAAGAACACTTCTGCCAATACTTGCCGTGCCGATATTTACGTTAATGCCAAAATGTAACCTTCCTTTTAAAATACGATTATCACACTGAGCAATATTTTTTGTATAGGATCTGTGTGCACTCAGACTCGGAACAGCAGATCTGTTGTGGGGTTAATAAATGGTGAGGTGGTCACTTTTTATCACTGCACCGTCTTTTTATTAATGTCATTATTTATGTCAATATAAGATCATATTCTTACTTTGCGTAGTAAAATTAAGTTCGGAAGGCATTACTAAACTTAAAGCCTTTATCATCTACAGCGTATATCAATTAACCCAGCATAAATCTGCCTTATTTTCCACTTTCATTTACTTCTTTTTGTCAAAGTCTTGCCTTTTGACAAATGTCATCGGTTTGTTGATTGCTAAGGGCAGAGCGTTAAAAAGCTTTAGAACCACGTGATAACAAATAACTATAAACGAGTATAACGACCAGCTACAACAGCAACCCAGATTTCCCTGTAAATATAATTTCAAAACAATTGTAAAATTTATTAAGTAATATGTACGTTGGCAGTGTTTATAGCTCGTAAAATTAATCAATATTTCGCCATTTAGTTGCAATTCGCGTAGGCACTTGCAACCAAGATTCTGTTAACTAACAGTCATTTAGTATGGCGCTGTATTAATTGCGTAGAATTTCTTTTGGTCTATATTTAGTTTTTATTTATATTAGCTGCGGTTATGACAAAAATGTGTTACAAAAATAACATCAACGTGGACCCTGGGATACTTTTCTACCTTAGTGATTTCTTGGATACGTTTGGCAAGAAGTAGTGTACAGAAATGTATAATTGGGTTTGTTAAGCTACCAACCGAAAAAGTTACGTTTAGCGCTTTTAATTGTTACTCGTTGTACCTCTATCTAAAAGGGTATTATCAAGTAATTACTTGCTATTAACACCACACTAATTACCTACTTTTTTCTCACATCACAGTACAAATTGTTTGGGAAATAAATAAATCATAATACTCATCAACTGATTTATTTTCGTATTCAGCACAGTATCGCAAAGAGAGGTGGCCTCGCTGAGTCCTTGTAATTGCGCCTGTATCCGATTTGCTTTTAATATACCTACACAATATTTACTGCGTTATCTTGTCCATTAAATTGTCATTACTGGGACACCGCTAGAATAAAAATATATCTCGAGTCATCATAATATATACTTGCGCATTTCTAGTGTTATGGCAAAGTTACTACAAACAAAACACACCCTTAGTGCTTGTATTAATGACTGTTCTTTTGTTTTGTCTGCTTGGCAACATAACAATCAACAACTAGCATGATTCAGTGGAGTCTTCTTCAAGTCTAGAAGATATAATTTGTTGTATTTACATGCCGGCGTTATATAATAACGTGGTAATCGTAAGGATAAAACATCGTAATGCGTTTACACTGGTTGGCAACTGTATATATAGATCTGGCTAGAGATGGCACTTCCCTCCTTTGTTTATAATATTGACGCATGATATACCTTCAATTGTCTAGCATAGAAGCTTGAATTGTTGCTGCCCACAGGTTCACTCGCTTGGGGTGTTGATAAAAGGAAGACTGCACTCTAAGATAGGTGGATAGTGGTAGATATGGTTTAGTTAAATCAATTTATGAATTGGAAAGTGCCTCAGATTAGAACTTCAAAACTATTGAGCTTTATAAATTCCGGTGATATTGAAATCGATGTCTATGAACTCTGTTTGCATAATAATCTATACCCTTAAAAGATGATCTCTTTTCAGGTCTGTCTAATAATTAATTCTAAAACCTTTTAATCCTCAATTAGTACGCAACTAGAGTATGTCCAATAAGAAGCTGAATCAAATATGCGTCGGTATGAAGGTCGCAGCGCTTACGGCATCTTGCTGCCAGGTGAATGGCCGTCTCGATGCAGGACTTTGCTTTACTATCTATGGCCAGACGATGTTGTTTATGTACGACTAGAGACTTTATTTATTTAATGGCTGTAAAACCAACCAGCCACAAAAGTAAGTTCCTGTACCTATTCAGTCACCAAGCTTGGAATATTTAAGAGCCTGCAGGAATCCGGCTAATGTTTTAGAAATGTTCCTTTTTGGGTAGGCCTAGATACCTTAGGTAAGATTTACCTACCTATAATATAAAAACTTGATTATTGAAGTAATTTTTCCAGATAGACAAATACTTATTCTTTGAGAACCTCGCTTGTTTGATATGGAGCTCCTCTAAAATGGAACTTCTTTTTAGCCAGTAGTCTTTACATATAGGTTACATGTTGCTTGTTTGTAATCGTTCATACATAGATGTAGTGAATACAAAGATGCATGCATCCCGTTGTTAAGAGTTATTGCCTATAAAACGTCAAGGAGACGGAATGTTGTGAGTGTGCGTCCTACGATAAGTTCGACGTAAAATTGGCTATCTGATGCACTTAGCATATGCTATAAAGCTATCCTTATAAAGGAGTGAGGTGCTATTATGTACTTCATTGAAGCTTGTTTACTGAGAAGCTAGAAAAATCGTTAAGGTAAGTACGATGCAAAAGAGGTAGGACACAGCAAGAATTCTCGGTCAAATTGAGCAGCCCAATTTGACATGAGTGCCTTACGAAAAACTGCAGTTAACTGACATTACTGTTACTTGATCCCAGGGTTAGTGATGTATCGGTCTAAAGTTCCTCGCGGAAGCTTTGGTCTAGCAGAAGGTGAGACACTGACTGTCACCAGCAGGATCCCCGCACAGTAATTTTCTTTTCACAGGGAAATTATTATACCTAGCCACGTTAGCTGATTACCGTCAATTGAATTGTGTATTTTTTTTCACCGTAGTGTAATAAAATAAAATATTTTACAATGTTACACACTTCACTTTTTTTCTTGGAAATTCCCATACAACCCCCTTACTACTCACCCATTATTTCTGAATCACACAAGGGGTAATGCTCCTGTCTGTATCTATCAATCAACTGTTTGTACCTATGTTTTATAACCAATTTAATGGCTCGTTTAGTCGTTTCATTCACAATGTTCTCCCATTTCAATAACAAAAAGGTACAATAGAATTGAGTGGAAAGTGATATGGTATTATTAAAAAGGTCGTTTGGGCTGGCCCAGTGTTCACTACCCGAGTGTACGTACATTGTTGAGTTACGTACAATTAACACACCCATACAGTCCAAGGTCGACCGCTTGATGCATCATGAATGTGTTGGTTGTTTAGATGCACGCAAATGTCACAGATACTTAGGAAATGTATGTCATTATGCAAGTATTTTTTGTGGGCTCAAAGCGCGTTTTGGACGGTTTTGTTGGTAACGTATTTTGGATGCTTGAGCAAATTAAAAATATCTTGATCGTTGCTTCTATCTTTTTGAGTTTAGCGGTTTCGTAAGGTTATCTGCCTTGTTTAAAATTAGCCATAATCTCGGCAATAATTCTTTTGCGATGACAACATAAACAAATCCGATGCAGCTATTGCATTAGCGTACACGCATCTCTGTGTTAGTGCGCGACCCAATTGTGTTGCTACGTCTCGTAAACTTGTATCTTTAGCCAATTGTCTATGAGAGAGTGCAATGTGCGTTTCCTAATATGTATTTTCGGATTTTTAAGATTAATTGATGAAGTTAAAAGTAGGTTACTTTTACTTTTTATCCAAGTATATGAAAATTTTATTATCTATATAAAATATGTTGGTTTTTATTTATGGTTTTTATTTGAAATCCAAGAATAATTTACCTTAAAAGCTCCAGCGAGATCAATATTATGCACGTATTGCTGCGACTAATTATAAATGTAGGTCAGTGATTCTTAGCAACATCCTAACGAATTTAGCACTTTGGTATAAATTATAATTAGGTACCTAGGTATTTCCATTTGAATAGGTTATACAATTCTAATTCCCGAAGCTGCAATTTATTTCTCAATGATTATAAAAGTTTCGAGTCGTGATCTAAATTTCTACCGCTTGACAGCCAATCCAGACGCACGTTACATACCCTGCACACTCGGAACGTTGCCAATATGAACATTTTTGCCATTTCTTAGAGTTCATTGCATTGCCGGTCAAGACATGGGAAACATCATTGCTTTGTTTGATTCGCCGGCATGTTTTTCAAATGGTACTGCGAAACATGAAGAACCTTTTAGATGAGTAGCCTTTTGTTTCACACTTTCACAAAAAGGATTATCATGTATTATATCTGCACACTAGATTGTCGACTTTGCCTTTCACCCTAAAAGATGTCAATAGTATCAATGGTACGTATTATTTTTTTTAATCACCTGTACTTAATTTCTACTGACTGATATATAAACAATCAACGTGTTAAAGTACAGAATGACTTTCAAATAAATAGATACTATTAATCCATAGATAAACTTCGTGAGACAGGCTTGATTAATTAATGCAAAGCCTGATGAGTTTCAAATCTCTTCATCTCTGCTTTGATACTGTTTTTGTGTTCGTTAGTACACATTTAAATATATAAATGGTTATCTGACCGATTTTCATCAAACTTAATAGAATTGTCCTATAATTCCGCTTCTTAAACGCCCAAGGTAACAAGTTCCAATACGAGTTTAGTATCTTCAAGTTATTTACTTTCAACGTAATTATGTTACTTGTTTATATCTATTATTTCTGCAGTCGCAGTTTGCGGTTTACCGTTCGTACACTTGTATCCTATGATCTAGAAATATCTACCTCTTGTTATGAAACCTAGCCGACCGTTGGTCACGTTTGCTGTTCACTATTTATTCTAGACCATTGGGTTATTTGTGTAACGGACGGTAACATACGAGTTAATACCAACTAGTGGAGTCATTATATCGGAAATCTTTGAAGTACGATTTACACGTGGCAAATCATACTTAATAACTTTAACATGTAATCTATTGGAAGGAATAATGACGTTAAAATGTAGCGTGTGAATAATTGTGATAGCCATGCGACGAAAATGACTGCAGCATTGAACTCCTTAATGTTCCGAGGTCAAGGTTGGGATAACCGTGACAAAAAATACATCGTAACTGATTCATTCAACGGTTATAAAATATAAGTAAATAAAAGATAACAGTGTAGTCGATTAAATAACTTGTATTGATTGTCTCAAAATATAGATTTATGATTATGAAATGCTCATTGGTTGTATTGTAATCATGAATTTATTTATTGTCCAAATTTCATTCATATGCCAATAAAAATGATATTGAAATTGGTTCAGGAGTTACCTATTATGCACCAAGAAGCAGTGCTATTAAGTGCACCATCATAGATCACATTAAAATTTAAAACATATATATTTTTTTAAGAATTATCGTATATTATCGTATGTCAAAAATTCTTTAACTTTCGTTTCACTTCCTCTTAATGCAAACTGGCGTTCTTCACATTGTGGTTGATTACAAGTACTTCATAGTCAGCTCTCTACGTCTCAGGTTTTTATTGCATGATTGTAGTTGACTGTCATCTTGGGAACATCAATTACACTGTTGCTTCGACCGTGGCGTATTCAGTTAACCTTTGCTCGACGTCAGTCTTGTTGTTGCAAATATTTCTACACAGAAAATCATTGTATGGATGCAATATGTGTTGTTCATTTCCTTCTTTACGGCCGCTGTTATTAACTTGGTCATATTTTGATGTCGTTTCATGAAATACGTTTATGAAGACAATAGTCGTTTACCTTAATTTAGATATTTGCATTTTTACCTATATCTGTCCTTAAAACTCCTTCCTTTTACGGTGGGTATTCTTTTTGTAGGCTTAAATTTTGCTAATATTCTCTATTTCTTTATTAATCTAAAATTTATCTCAAACTTGAATTTTGTAGGCATCCAACTAAAATGTTAATAACCGTGAGAGATCACGATATGGCCACGATATGATTTCTTGAGAAAGTGCGAATATTTCGCAAGGAAACATCAATTATATTATACTTCGATTAATATGATAGCATCAGACGATTTCACAGGTAATTTGTTTAATTGCAAGGAAGCCCTAGTTGTTTCTTCCTAAAACAATGTTTGTATTATCATGTAATTATGTAAAAAAAACTAGCTGTTGCACGCGGCTCCGCCCGCGTGGATGTCAGTTATCGCTGTAAAAAGTAAACTATGTGTTAATCTATCTATGTGCCAAATTTCATCCAGATCCGTTCTGTAGTTTTTACGTGAAAGAGTAACAAACATCCATCCATACTTACAAACTTTTACATTTACAATATTAGTAAGGACTATGTTTGTAATTATATTAGTAAGGACGAGTTTCGAGGTACGTAGTAAAATGTATTAGTAATTGCAGCGATAGGACGTACAAGTTTATCGAATAAATCAATATGATTTACATTAAGTATATACGAGTATTTGTATAATCTAATCGATCGAGATTTCGAAAAAGATATTTCTCGGCGCTTGTGTCCAACAAGCTGCAAGATAGTATGGAAATTAGATAGTTGATGCTAAAATGGAAATCTTGTTATGGTCTGTCTTTAATATACAACAAAAGGAAATAGAGAAAGCAGCAGCTTAACTATATACTCTTAGAATACTGTTTCAAACAACATATTTATTTCAGAATAACTAAAAAAAATGCTGTGTTAAAATTGTATGCAATTATGTATTTTATTAAACCTCTAAGGACAAATACTAAATTCAAAATTATCAGTCGATGATGATATGAGTTAATCTTGAATCTGTATTTGGAAAACAACCAATTTTGAAATCCAAACATTAAACTTGCGTTGGCAACAACTTAATTTAAAACGAATTCAAAAGCAAAGCGGTTGTAATTTTGTCGAAACATCAACACACCTCCGAATGTCCTAGTACAACTTCTAAACTAAAAGTATACGGATACAAAATATCCAGTGTTTCATTACGAAACAAAAATTGTGTTTACTACGAAGAAAATAGTTTCTAGTGAAAACGTTGAAGAAATACTTATGCAAGTAAACAATAGTGATTTATCGACAGTTATTTTTACATCACACACACATACACGTTAAGAACTATGCACCGACCAACACATTTACGAAGATAACAAAATTAAATCGTGTTACAAATTAATTTAGTAACCGCAACACAATTCTGACTAAATGAAGACCCAATTGTCTTTAAATTGACAGACTTGTTGTTATTAAATAGAATATACAGCAAATAAATTCTTTTAAACTTTGACGATTTGTACACATATTATAACTATAATGGACAACGGGTCTAAATCGCGTTGACTGTAGAGTCAACCCGTGACCACGATCGGTGCAATTCGACCGAAACGTCGGGAAACAAGAAGGTATGAAAACCTTTAAAATATTACGCGATTTAGACCCGTTGTCCATTATAGTTATAATATACAGCAAATAACTTATTTAAGGTGATTCAGAGAGAAATTCTAAATCATTCTAAAGATTTCCTATTTAATCCTTGTAAATTTTGTTATGCTTGTAATAGCAGTTATTCTTCTTAGCGATTCGACTGTAAACATCGTTAGAATAAACATTATTGCGGCCCAAAACAGACACATTGACTGCATTGACGGAGGCAAACTTCCAAAGTCCTCCTGTTTGCAGATGTGAGAGCATGCAGGGCATCTGCCCTACCTAGTACTACCTATTAAGTTTGACAACTGCTGTTATCTAGCAGCAGTTATAAAACAAATAGGTATAAATCCTCTGATTTCTGTAACTGATGCCATATTTAGGTGACATATTTGAAGTACTGCAACAGAATGCAATGTTGTATATATTATATACTTACATGCATATTATTGCTTGTACTGTCGTCTGTCTGTCTACCCTAGTTTATGGGCACATATATAGCTATAGACGCAATTCTTGAGACTGGAATGATAAATTATACTAGTTGTAGAATACTTAAAGTTCTCGAGTTGGCAGAAATACTAGATGACACCTATTTAAAGGCAGAAGGTATAAAATAAATAATTGCTTTTTATTGTTAAATGAATTATAAGATTATTTATTTAAACATGATTACACATCCTTGTTTTGCTTAACATATTTACATATATATCGATCTATAAATATATCTCGTGGTTGAAAACGGCTCTAACAATTTGGAGCAAATTTAGTACTTAGTTTTCCTTTAATTAGAATTATATAAGTGTCGTTCCTAAAGAAAAAATGCTATTTTAATTATTACCGAGCTGTTGCTAAGGTATATTAAATGTAGAAACTTTTAATATATGTATCTATTTTCCAGATACCTAATAGTAAGAGCAATGAGATTGAGAAGCTATGGTAATATTACCTATAACAAGTGTTTATATCGCCAAGTCAAAAATAATCACACGTCCATTCATCATTGCAAACAGAAAGTAAATCTCACACAAAAAATATTGAATACAAAATCGAAAAAGAGGTATTAAGGCCACTGGGACTTAAATAAAAAAAAATCTCAGAAGTCTGAGGTTAAACATTTGATTTACAATCAAATACGCTCGTTTGACGGCGTGGACCGTTATTTAGAGCTTGTTTGCCAATACGTCTGTGGCTCTGCGCACACGCCGCGTGCGATGTGAAAGAACTAGAAACTAATAAAAAGACTATCTATACTAATATTATAAAGCTAAAGAATTTGTTTGTTTGTTTGGTTGAACGCGCTAATCTCAGAAACTACTGGTTCAATTAGAAAAAAACTTTTTTTTGTTGAATAGTGCATTTATCCAGGAAGGCTATATAACATCACGCTATGATCAATAAGAGCGAGCAGTAGTAAGTGAGATATGTTGCAAAATCGGGGAGAATATTCCAAATAACCACGCGGACGAAGTCGCGGGCGGTATACTATATACTGCTGTTTTCTCCTTTTCGCGATATTTTTATTTGAGGACCGTTTTCAAAATGTCAAGTGTTGTTGAAGGGTATCTTAGTAATTGATTATGTAGTTTAGTATATTCTATATATTGTTGTCTATGCAGCGGCAAAAACTGCTACCATCCGTTTTAACAAGGATGGCTTGAAAGTCGCGCACTGAAGCGTGTTTCTTAAAAAATGCATTTAGCTTCCTGGAAATGCCAATATTGATTAAGTATGCATCTTTGCAATAAATTCCAGCATTTAAAACTAATTAGGTATATTGTTTAGCTTGGACATAGGCACTGCTATTAAAAGCAGCTCTGTTTTCAATACGGCATGCGGCCGAATAAAAACCTATTCGTTCATTTCTTTTGCTTCGATAAGTCATCCAGAAATACTGACCTGATTTAACACATAATTTGGCTACGGGCTAATTAATTCCTTTTTACGTCGTTTTCCTAATATGTTCTCTTTTCTTCATAAAGCTATCGTGTTGTCGGAAATATTTGCTAAATGCTTCTTTTGTAAAGCTCACATTTCTATCTTTTTATTTTAATATATTGAAAGGACATATGACCACGATATCACCTCTCGCCTGATGTTAGACGATGATGTAGTTGACGGAATATTGATACCTATTCAATATCGCCTTTAAAACACTTATATTGTAATAAATGACATCAGTCTTATTTAAAAACTATCAGAGCCTCTTAGAATGAAAAGGCGATCTTTAACAAAGACATGATTTAAAATATGTATTGGGAAATATGTGCTAGGTGGACCGACGACCTAAAAAAGGTCGCTGGGACGGACTGGATGCGGAAGGCGGAGGACCGTGTGCTGTGGCGCGTGTTAGGAGAGGCCTATGTCCAGCAGTGGACTGCGATAGGCTGATTGATTAATTGGGAAATATAATCGAAACTATTATTATTATCATTTTAGAAATATGTAATATGTTCATCTAGCTACCTTACTAAAATTATAAAGAAAAATATTGGTATTTTTGTTTCTAATGATAGATAGATAGATAGATAGATAATTCTTTATTGTACACCATGATATAACAAAAACTTATGTTAGATACATACAGAAAATAAAGTACAATGGGCGGCCTTATCGCTGAGCGCGATTTCTTCCAGGCAACCTTAGGATGGACAGGAATGACCAGAACATTTAAAATATGTGATGGTGTAGCTACTGTTACTCAAACTTAAAAAGAAAAATCCTATACAATGTGTCATTGTAATAGTATACATACATACATATATCGTATTATAATAAAATACATACACATATAAATACATAATAATACATATTCACATAATAAGAGTCATGCTTAAGGAGGTGATGCTCATGCTTTAAGATAGTGGTCTCTTAACATATTTTTGAAAATATTAATGGATTGCGCTTTTCTTATTTCTAAGGGCAACTTATTCCACAAGCGTACGGCTTGGGCAGAAAAAGATTTGTCATAGAAATTTGTGGTATGAGTTGGCATCTGTAGTCTCAAATTTTCAGAAGACCGCAAGAACCTCGAATGTGTGTCATTTAGGAACTTGAAGCGTTCTTTGAGGTAATTAGGAGCAGTGGGATTAAACAAAACATTATATAGTAATGTGAGAATATGAGTATTCCTGCGAAGACGAATTGGAAGCCACTTGAGTTTGTTGCGAAATTCAGAAACGTGATCATATTTGCGTAAGCCAAATATAAATCTTATACAAAAATTTTGGAGACGCTCAAGTTTGTCAAATTGCTCCTCTGTAAGGTCAAGATAGCTGACATCGGCATAGTCGAGAATTGGAAGTAAGAGAGATTGTGCAAGCGTAATCTTAGTGGCAGTCGGAAGGAAGTTCCTGATCCTACGTAATGACCCCGCAGATGCATACAGTTTACGACTGCATTCTTTTATTTGGAATTCCCATGACATAGTTCTGTCTAAGTGAATACCTAAGTTTTTTACGTGGTCACAAATTGTTAATAAATTACCACCAAAATAAATGTGAGGCAATTGTGACCTGTCAATTTTTGAAAGCGTTCTCGAACTTCCAATAACTATAACCTGTGTTTTGGAAGGATTAACAACTAGCCCATGACTTTTGCTCCAGTCGCAAATTTGTGCCAGATCCGTGCTTATGGCAGAAAAGGCCTCCGACAGATTATTTATAGGCGCCTGTGCATATATTTGCAAATCATCTGCGTAAAGGTGGTAGGATGAAAGTATATTTTTAGAGATAGTATTAATAAAAATTGCGAAAAGTAATGGAGATAAAAACGCCACCCTGTGGTACACCGGCAGACGTATTACACCATGAGGAATATGATTCTTCAATGCGTATACGCTGTCTGCGACCAAACAGGTAACTATGAAACCAGTCAATAGCCGTTGGAGATATGTTAATAGAGCGCAAAATGCTAAGCAGGATGTGGAAGTCTATTGTGTTAAAAGCATTGCTGAAATCAAGTAAACATAGAAGTGTGACTTTTCCATCATCCATACCTTGCCGTATATCATCTGTGATATTAACTAAAGCCGTAACTGTACTGTGCCCAGGACGGAAACCGGATTGGTAGGGGTTTAGGAGAGCGTTTTTGCACAGGAAAGTACTAAGTTGGGAATGTATAAGGCGTTCTAGGATTTTAGAAAGGAATGGTAGAATAGAAATAGGACGGTAATCAGAGAAGGAAGAAGGTTTGGACTTTTTCGGAAGAGGAATTATTAGAGCATCCTTCCATGAAGATGGAACGACACTATTAGAAAGGGATTGGTTTAAAATGTGACACAGGATAGGAAGGATTTCATCTAGGATAGGAATTATCATGTTCCGGCTGATACAGTCCTCACCAACTGCATTAGATGATATTGCAAGTATACTCTTTTTAACATCACAAGCGGACAATTGCTCGAAAACGAAAGGTGAATATTTGGG
The DNA here is from genome assembly GCA_947095525.1 of Trisateles emortualis. Lineage (NCBI taxonomy): Eukaryota > Metazoa > Arthropoda > Insecta > Lepidoptera > Erebidae > Trisateles > Trisateles emortualis. Next base: position 19,557,962 of record OX352735.1, on the reverse strand, counting down.
AGTTGGAATTTCTGAAAGATATTGCAAAGTGTTAGTTTTATCGGGCCCATTAAAATTAGACGAAGAAGCGAAATGTGCGTTAAGTGCATTAATGTTAAAATTATTAGGAAATGAGTCATGTCTTGATTTGCCAACTCCCATAGATCTAAGAAACTTCCAAACTTTAGCTGGATCTCCGTTCTCAACAGAGGTATGGATATGTTGGCGTTGCGCTTTCCTACACACCTTGTTGCAGTGATTCCTAATACTAACATATTTTTCCAAGTTTGTAGGAGTGGGTCGGCACTTGTATCGGGTCTTGGCTGAAGTTTTCATGGACATTATACTCTTAATCTTTTCAGTAAGCCAAGGCGCTGGAAAATGTTTTACTCTTATCGAACGGAAAGGTGCATGCACGTCATACAGTTGATTAATTTTTGCAGTGAATATTTCAACTTTAGAGTCAACGGAGTCTGAAGAAAACAACGTATTCCAGTCTATGTTGAGGGCATCCTCACGGAGCTTAGAACTATCCATGTCACCAAAATTACGCTGCATAATAATCCTCGGCTTTGCCTTGGGTGGACGAATTTTATACGAAAGATAGATCAAATCATGATATGAGAAAGCATCAGCCGAGCATTGTCCATGTTTACTAACATGGTTGTGAGAAGAGACAAAAATTAAATCAAGAAGAGAAGGAATAGAATTTGGGAAGTTGTGTGTAGCACTTAGAGGTAGAATAGTCAGATTAAAGGATTCTAGAGTACGACGGAAACAAGAAGAGCGATGGTCTTGTTTAATAAGACAGGTATTAAAATCTCCCATTATAATCGTGTGACTGTAAGAAGGAGTTAAAGTTTCCAGAATGTTTTCAAAAGAGGAGAAGAAGTTAATGCGTGAGGAAGGAGAATAGTACACACCAAGCAGAACCTTGGTGTGATGAAGCTCCACTTCTAAGAATAGATGCTCGCCAGCGTTCGCTGGTGGTGGCTGTGATGACATACTTACAATTTGAAAAGGAATATGTGAGCGTAGATATATGGCAACACCGCCCCCACCACCAACAGCACGATCATTTCTTATTAGCACAAATCCAGGAAGAGAATAAGAAGTCGATGGCAGACAAGGTTTTAACCATGATTCGGAAACAAGAATAGCATGTAAGTTCTTACAGTCTAGGTTAGCCAGCATATCAGAATAATGAGCAGGAATACTTTGAGCATTTATATGGACGACATTGAAGTTCTTGGGTACATCAGAGAATTGAGACTGGAGATTATCTGCAAGTGAGGGTATACTATTAAAACTATCATTAAGGCTAGATGCCGTTAAAAAACTATCATTGTCACTATCCGATAATAGCATTCAATAAATATTAAATAAGTATTATATAAATAAATAATAATAATATATAATTTAGGTTTGTATTACTAAATAATGAATAACCTCAAAACTAAATTCTATCAACAGAAAATAAAGTCTATGTCCACCCGTGCTAAGCTGAGATGGTCCGCTAGTGTGAAGTTGTTTTTCTTTTCATTCTCAATGAGGTTTCCCTTGACTTTAAATGTACAACATCGATCCAGATAATTGATTATCAGCATCGATTAATTGTTCTGTTTTCTTTTGCATTGTCATCGTGAGATATAGCATCTACACGTGGTATAACGGGTGTTACATTACAATCAATACCGTAGATGACTTGACGATGGCTTGGCCTGTTAGTCTCGTTTTTCTCTTTACTATTTAGCCCGTACGTTCATTGTCTAATATAATGGTATTGGAAAATTACAACGTGTAACATCGAATACTATCAATCGGCAAACAATAGTAATTAAATAAACTAATATATAAAAAAACGCATTAGGTACAGATAATAAAACAAACAATAAAAACATAAAAAGAACTTAATTGAAAACACTCTAAACACTATTGTACAAGTATTAAGATTCAAAATCGTTATTAACATATAAATGTATATGCACACAATAATGTAATTAGAGGCCTCGGTCAAAGACAATCGAAATTGAAAGGATGCGGCTGCGGATGTGACGTCACAAACGGACGTTACGAGGTATTCTTACACCTGATTATGACTTCCGAGTACTAAGTGAAGTGGCTATATAGTTTGAGATGAATAACTGTGCCCCTTTAATTCTTTCGGTCACAAAAAGGATCACATTAACGAAGAGATTCCTACACATCAGTCACATCGGCGTCAAGCGACCGATCAGTCACGTCAAGAGGATGTGGCGTATGACGAACACGAGTTGCATACAAACGTGTATGTAACGTACAGTTTTGTATAAAAGTATTTTTGACGTAACTACTCGGTGACCTGACGTCGTGGCGTCGACGCGACTGATATGCGTGAAAGGCACATTAAAAATGCTCTAACCATACTTATAGAAAAATATTTCATTAAGAGTCTTGGCGTCGTCATTACATACTACGCGCGTCCAATTCTACCACTTAAAAACATTGATCTTGTCAGAGCTTCTTCAAACATACCTGCATATCTGACCAATGAGTCTGAACTTAATGGCTTTCTTATCTTTAACCTGTGATTCCTGGTCTAGTTCATATCCAGAAAAATTACGCCTTCATTGATCTCTAACTCGTGCAAATTAACCAGTATGCCTGAACTTATTTTTCTTCTATGATGTGTGTGGATTAAAATTTGTCCACATGAATTTGTTACTTATGTAGTGACGTCAATAAATTTAATATGTTTCACCTGTTTCATGGTTCTGATAACAAAACAATGGGTGTAACGGCCGGTCGATGACATTATGAAGCGTATATTAGCTTGAATCCAATGAATTACATACTTTTTGTAATCATGTTGTTGTAGGCTTCTACCAATATACAATACACGGTCTCATACAAAAACAACGCCAAATAGTGGCAGCCGATACGTTACGTAGTTATAGATGTGAATGCGTTTATAATGCCATCCAGAAAATAAACCAGACGATTCATTGAATTTTTATATAGACAGATGACGTAATAGTTTGACCAAAAACCGTCAATGTATAACTGTGCACTAAGAATGTGGCATAATATTTCACACGCGAATGGTGCGAGTGAAATCGCGTTATGGACGGTGAATGCGAGAGTGAAAAAGACAGGTGCGTACAACACAGGAATTTGAAAAATAAACCAAAATAATAAATATATTGCTGGTTAAAGTGCTATTTTACATAGGAAATTATTAGTAGTTTTTGCATGTTTGACAGCACAAGCGCTCTGTAAAGCGACTAAGAGCGAAACTGTGCCCCCAAATTGTTTAGGGCCCAGTTCAGTTAGTGCCATTTTTCCAGCGGCGCGATCGTACATTTATTGTATATTGACCGAAAGTTGTAGGCATTTTATTAACACAATAACACGGTGTGATTTTGTATACTAAGAGCTAATAACTTTGTCAAATCATTTCTTTCCGATACAAAAATTAGACAGCTCTATCAATTGACAAGATGATCAATTCAAACATTTGTGTTGCTAACAGAGGCTTGAGAAATATTTATTAGTCAATAGAAGGTTCTGCCAAATAAGTAGACAACAAGTTATTCTGTTCCTATCATATCAAGTGAAGCAGGCACAGTGCTAGAGACAACAGTGCTAGTGATAGAGACAAGAGATGTATCCCAAATTAACAAAAGTAACAATACGCATATATGGTATTAAAAGCGTCCACAGGCCTCGATCTAACCGGTAGACACAGTAGTATCTACAGCGACGTATTGCTATGCTTCTGCAGTGATTATTTCGTGATGCAATTAATCCTCAATCAAAACAAACAAATATATCTCTCTCTGAAATAAGCCTGCACTGGCACGACCACGGTGAATCGTACGTTTGCTACTTTAGTCAAATAAAAAAAAACTTTCTGTCTTCTATTTTCTTCGATGATATGTAAACAAATCTCTACTTATACTATATAAAATATATATATAGGCTATAAAAACTAACTTTCCTTAGTAGATATAAATATTCAAAGTATTGAAACCAGTTTATATAGTTTCATAAGAGTTTGCATCCTATCTGTCTGACGAGTGACCTTGCAGCGAGTAGTGCATTGTTTGCAAAACATGGTTACGTATAGCACCTGTATATAAGATGATGAATATTGATGTCATTGTGCTATTCAAAAGTATCGTGTTTAGATTATAATACATCATAATTTGTCACCATGTGCTAAGAGGGCGGATGTTGAAATGCTGAGGTAACGATACAACTAATGTAAATATGACTACCTCCCGATCCTAAGATACCAATTTGGTACTGCAGATTAGCTAAAACATATCACTTACTAAACAATACTCACGTCTGTTACCCAAAGAGGTAAGCAGAGATTAACGAATTAATTAAACAAATAAACTCTTAAATAATTAAGTATATTGAAGATACCTAAGCAGTTCATTCTTTTAGAAGTTGCGCATTCTTGCATTTTCGCTTTTAGCTGCCTAACATCATAGCAGAATGTCCTGATCTGAAACAGTTGTCAATGCTTTTTAATTTTAAAAACATATACCACGTTGTACGCCCGTCTAAAAACAAGCTGTCTCATGATTTGACAGCTATTCTAAATTCTCAGTCTTTTAATAACATTATAAAGCCTGTTAATCAATTGTTTTAGGGTCATTATTTATAAGATACGTTTATACTCGTATATTATTTAAATAAGTAATATTTTAATAAAATATAAGTAAAATATATTATCTCGAACAGAAGCGATTAGACCAAATACATACTACGCTTAGAATGTAAATTTTTATTCGCGAAACGTGACTAAACATAAACATACGAAATATTTAGCTTTATTTAACAGTCAGTTAATGCTGCTATCAACTATGTTTATATTGTTAGACCTACTAACTCATTTTGCCGCAGTTGACTTTGGTTACGTCATATTCGAGATGCAAATATATGATACCATCCACGTTAACATTAGGTACTAATACGAAAGTATAATACGTAAGGGTGTGTCTGTGTGTGTATCTTTATTAACTCACTCCTTGTTTGGATATGGCGGTATATTCAGTAACAGACTTAAGTCAACAAATTTGCAGCGTTTGGATATTTTTACTATGGTTTTAACACTCAGATGGCAAATAAGTATACGGCTCGGTTGATGGTAAAGGCGGGTCTATATCACGAGGCTGCGAAAGGAATAAACCCAATTTGAACTTTGCCTGACTGACTGCCTGCTCAATGCGAGCACCAGATAAGCTCTCTCGCGAGGCAGCCTCTCAGGTTGGTCGAAGCAAGGAAAACCTGCTCAAGTGGGGATTCATAGACAATTCCAACCTGAAGTGCAAATGTGGTGCTGAGCCACAAACTATGGGACACTTGATATCACGTCCTGCAACTTAGAGGAACTTATGGACGCTACTGAAAATGTAAATTCGTAGCGTAGTTCTGGGCCGATACAATGTAGATTGCCATTGACAGGCCGAGAAGAAGAAGAATGGACGTACACTTTACTACCTAGCTTAAAGGTTGTCAATGTACGAAATTGCCCTAGACATACTCGCGCGTTGTCGACCTTGTAGGTAACGAAAAATCTATGAATTTCATCAGTCGTTTTTTATAACTAGCTAAAAGTATACTAGATATTTTTGCGAATTCAAACGGCAGTTTTATAGTACCAAATCAATTGGTTAATTAGCAAATATGATAAGGTTGCGTAGGAATTGATTGTAGGCGTGACAACTATCGCTTCTGTGACAAATTTAATTTGCATGTGTGTAATGGTTGTGCTTATATCTAATGCAAAAACTTTCATTATGAAACGGTATATAGACAGACTTATTATATAAAATTACACCTACATGTGTCATATATGGTAGATTCTGTGGTGTAATCTTTAAAATATATTATTTCTATTGAGATTATCATAGTATCATTATCGGCCTACAAATCTTACGTAAGTTTCTTTTTAAGTATACTAGAGGCGGTCGCCCGCTGATCTTTTTTGGATACATGATTGATTTTTTTTATATAAAAAAAAAAATTAAATCGGTTGACAAACAGAAGAGAAATAGGTACCTACTGAACCACTGTTTTTGCTGTTTAGATTACTGGCAAAATCGTTTTAATTCGATAATAAAGTATAATCCTAGGATTTATTCGAAAAATGTTTCAAAGGTAAAATAATACACCTCCCAATTCATTTTAGCTGTCGTTTGGTTAATAGTTGAGCATATTTATGCTTACCTTTAAGCATTTAGTTATTAATTTTGAATGTTTATTACTTACATATAATGTGTTAAACTAAATATAGGTAATTCGATTACAAGAACCCGTATCAATTGACTGTAAAGAGAATACGCGGGGCTAGCACAGTAGATGGGTATTGTGATATAATGACATTCACAAGGTATCTGATTCGATGCATGCATTGAATTTGTACCTTTGATATTTCTGTCCAATAAACAAGCCTTGTGAAGCGTATCATTGTTACTTAATGGCAATTTAATAAAGAAATAATGAAAAAATAGAGTAATCCATTATTCTTGCATTGGTTGTCAACCCTAACAATCGCAATAGCAATTTTTGGAGTTGAAATCGTATTCTATTATAATAAAATTGACAATAGCGAACTCCTTATTGTCACTCCAGAGCGTGATGGCATTGAACTTAATGATTTCATTGCTTTTGTATACCTATTGCACCAGGATATTCTTGTAAAAGAAATCGTTCCATATACAGAACACTACGATGTAGTGAGACATAGCTCACACAGGAACAAAGCAATAACGCTGTAATGGTAACAGATTAAATAATAATTGTTGCACTCATTCCTGCAGGGACAGGGATACATTTCTTAACCTAGATAATTCTCTAGTTGTATCGTGTTTCTTGAACTAGGTCAGAAATGTTCACGATTATTTAGGATATTAGTCACATTATTACTATTACAGCACTATTTATTTGATGGAAATGATCCAAGTTTACGAAGCTTTGATGTTATAATTTTGATTTGAGAGTGTCGCTTTTTTGTAGTCTTTTTCATTAAACTAAATGACTCGTCTCTATTGTCTACAGCTTCTTCAAAACCTGGGAAAGGTAGACCGCACGCTTGACGACATATTCGAAGAGCACCTGCAGAACTTTAACAGGCAACATCAGCAGGCGACTCGGCTTCAGAAGGAGTTCAATAATTATATAAGATGTATACGAGGTACGTTTGCTATACTAGCAATATCTTTTATACTACACCAAACTAGAATAAAAAGTAAGTAGATGAAATAAGCAAAAGAGGAGGTAGGAAGCAAGTCTAGGAAGTCAAAAATAAGTCCGAATGTGGAATAAGTTGGCGTTTGCTCCATCAATAAGAGCTCGACTGATGACATGGGAACTTTTATTCCGAAGACGAAACAGGCTAGTGCAGCAGGCGCGGAACGTTACTTACAAGTTTGACTTCACACAGAGGCTACATGTCGAGTTACCTAGAACGATTTGATCCAGGAATGCATTTGGCCAAAATATATGGTGCTAGCTGATTTAGAGTTTGCGGCATCGTGCTGATGAGAAAGTTAAGGGCTAAGTTAAAACGCGAACTGTGGACAAACATTAGAGAAAGCCTAATTAATGTCCCAACAGATTATACAATTATAGAGTATGTGTGTAGAGCCTGAATACGCACAGTAAGCATTTTATTTCGTGTCGAATTCTCTTTTAAATAAAGTGTAATATCGATTTCCACAGCGGTCCAAACAGCGTCAAAAACCCTGATGGAAGCGATTACGGAGGTGTACGAAAGTGGGTGGTCGGGCCACGACCTCCTGTACGTGCAAGCGCAAAACCTCGAGATGTTGTGGCAGGACTTCTCACACAAACTCGGCGACCAAGTGCTCATACCGCTCAACACTTATACCAACCAGTTTCCTGAAGTCAGGGTAAGTTGACAGCCGTCATTCATCAACACCTACAGGTATATTAGAGAGATAGTCTAGTCTACTATCTCTCTGATATACCTGTAGGTAAGAAGATTTTTTTTCTGAGAGAGGAAGAGCACCACACACTTTTTTTAAATACTTCTTGGATGGCAAACAAACATACAGCCCGCTTGCTATTAAGCAGTTACTTCGGTAACTGCTTAATGTTAATGCTTATGGACGCCTGAAATACAAGAGGTCTCCTGGATATTACCCGGGTTTTTAAACCAGGACTTTAAAATGGAGTATCTCTAGGAAAGAGAAACGTTTCTTTCAAAACGCATCTCTAAATGAGCATCTGCAAAAGAACCTCCAATTTGCCGAACGCCACATCAAAAAACTACACACGGTGGTAAAGTTGCTTTCCCGTGCGAGAATACAAATCTTCAGTGCTCTTTTTTTTTAAAGATTTCGCTTCCCAGAGCTCCCCTTAACACAAAACCCCGGTGTTAAATTGTTTGAGAAGCAACACGTGATATTTGTATTACAAGCGTCCATAGGCCACGGACCTGATTTCCATCAGTCGGCCCATATACTTGTTTGCCATCCAGGTAGTATAACAAAATCTGCCTACCCGGCAATAAGTTAAGTTATAACATGTCCTTCTGGTACTCTGGTATAATGGATCTTATCGTTCCCTAGCATGCTTTAAATGTTTTGTTATTGAGTGTGTATACGAGTAACTACAATGTGTACCAACGTAGGGCTCATTGAAATTTCCATATTTACTGTACTACACTACGTACTTCTTACTTCGATATTTCTCTCTCTATAAGCACAAATTTACAATGATTTGATATCTTTTTACAGAAAAAAGTGGAGAAACGTGGACGCAAGTTGGTAGATTACGACAGTCAAAGGCACAGCTTCCAGAATTTGCAAGCGAACGCGGCGAAGAGAAGGGATGACGTTAAGGTAACTTTTAACTATCTAATACTCGTTCTAGGTATCGTTACGAGAATCGTCGACCAGCGAGTGTGACATCCTTCTTTAAGAAGTACCTACATGAACAAAGTTATGATGATGTCAGTATTGATCATAACAATTAATATTGAATTGTCTAATAGCGACAAGAGTGTCACGATTTGTCAATTTTTTATTTCACTTTATAGTGATGCGCGGACGCACTGAATGCAAGCAGGTCATCATAATTTTGCTCTATTTGGTCTTTTCTTCTCTGTTATTTATGCAATTCTTTATCTAATACTAGCCGACCGCTCCGGCTTCGTCCGACTATTATTTCCCAGGGTCCCGTAATGTTTTTGTCAATAAAATATAGCCTATGACACTCACAAATAACGTGGCTTTCTATCGGTAAAAGAATTTTCATAATAGGTTCAGTAAATCTAGAGATTACCCACTACAACGTCGCAAACTCACAAAATTTACCTCTATATAATATAGTATAGATTACCACTCCCTCACATGTTTATCCCGATCCCAGTAGCCCTCTATTTCGTGACAAAAAATATATTTTGTAGAAATCCAAAGCATAACGATGAAGTGCAGTATAGTCTTCCTGCAAAATCTGTTCAGTGATTGGATGATAATATCCCTCGTAAAATGTTCCAGGTGACCAAAGGCAGGGAGCAGTTGGAAGAGGCCAAGCGCACCTACGAGGTGTTGAACTCTGAACTTCACGACGAACTACCGGCTCTGTACGACTCACGAGTATTATTCTATGTCAACAATCTGCAAACACTATTTTCGGCTGAACAACTGTTCCATTCTGAAAGTCACAAGGTAAGCTGGTCTTTTTTAAATTAAAATTCAAAAGCATCGGGGAATGGCCCCAGTTTCTGCTGGTTTAAAAAAAATATGGAGAGGTAAGGCATCACACAATTTAGCTAGCCTGACTGGAGAAGAGCTTCCATCTTACAAAAGACTACAGCCAAATGACTACACGGTTGTTTAGACCTGTTCTTGTATGGTTTTGACGATTTGTTTTCCTATCCCAGGGATAGTCCACCATGAAAGTGTTGTGTAATGAGTGTTTCGTATGAGTATCGAACTATCGAAACCACTGTCATCTGAGTAGTGAAAAATGGCATTTTCGAAAGTCCTCTTAAATATATTGCTACTAATAAAACAAATTCTATCCATCCATCTCATCCCTGCCGAGGTTTTCCCAAGAGACTATAGCAGGGGTTCTTCATGAAAGGAGTTATAAGATTTTTAAAGGGTCGGCAACGCGTGAGTGACACCCCTGGTGTTGCAAACGTCCATAGGCTAGCATAGGCTTTTCACCTTTTAACCTTGTTTATTAGTTTCCCGCAACGGTTACCAGTTTATAAAATAAACATATTGCCAAGATATTGGTCCCAAAAAGATAATTAAAATCTTATAAAAAGCTCCAACACGTACAAAACATAAAATTAATCAGTTTCCTCGATAACATTTGACTAGTTATATCTGGTTAAATATATTACTACGGTTACGTCATTTATTTCGTAGGTGTTGTAAGATGTTATTTTTAGCACCCACGTGTCTTCTGCTGTCACAAGTTCTTATTATAATGTAAGGATATAGTCACTTTCGAAATATATTCTAACACTTATGATAATGAGTGGTATTATGTATAGAACTGTCTCGGCGACGTGTACAGTCGGCAAAAAACTTAGAAAAATATTGCATTAATTGTATGACGTAACTAACTTTAAATAGACTCAAAAATGCTATTGAATTATTTAAAAGTAGTTAATACATTTTATCTTGCATATATATATTTCCTAAATAATGCAGTTTAAAAAATGTTTGGGTACTTCTTTCGGTGTCTGTACGACTGGCGCGAGTAAAGTCTTTTTGTAGAGTAATGCCCATTCAATCCTAAGGTGTGCAGAAGTAAATACCGCGCGGGTTTCGCTCAGGTGTTAAGTATGAAGATCCGCGGCTAGAGCGAAATAGTTGGTAAGAACCGTATATCCAGTCGGTTTTCTACACCGTAGGCGGTAGCAAATACTGCTCAGGATTGAATAGGCTTTTATGCGGGTCATGGTACCCGGTAGGAGGTAAGTCGGGCTGCATCAATAAGGCCGAAAATTGCCATCTGATTCTAAACTATAGTCTATTTTACATAGCATGAGTACTGTGACGTTTGTCATTTAAAGATAAAGATGAATGAAAATGATTGAATCAATCTCTACCAATCGACTTATTGAATGATGAAGAGCTTAGAGTATTCAATCGATAGCTTTTCAATAAGAAAGGTAGGGCACCATACTAGCGAGCAAGCCCGACTGGGGAAGGACCTCCACTTTACAGAAGACCACAGCCAAATGACTACACACAGCGGTGTAGTTGTGTTCCTGTGTGTGAGTACAGGTCTCCAGCGCTCATTTAGGAATGCGTTTTGAAAGATACGTATTCCTATCCCAGGGTAACTTCCATCTTAAAGCCCTGGTGTAAAAAAATGGGTTGGCAACACGCAAGTGATACCTCTGGTAATGCAAGCGTCTATAGGCTACGGATACTGCTTAACATCAGGCGGGCCGTATGCTTGTTTGCCACCCAAGTAGTATAAAAAAAAAAAACTATAATTTTCACTGATTTTTACCAAATTTCAAACGCCACAGTACCCATGCTGTATTAAATAGGCAGAGCCTGTACTAAAAGATGTATGTAATATTGCAGGTATTCGGCGAACTGGAAGCGATCACGGACAAATTAGCCAACGAGTGTCAGCGCGGCTCGTACAGTAAGAAGCCCACCATCAACAACATATCGCCCGCCTCCTCGCCCTCCGCCACGCTCAACGTGCACAACGGCAAGCCCGCCTCGCCCACCTCGCCCGCAGACACCGTGCAGAGTGAGTACACCACACCTACCTGCTACTAGTGGCGACAAACAGGGACAGCTCTATATGGCGTGTGTAGCTCCATCCCTCTTTCTCGCTCAAGGACTCACTTTTGACAGCTCAAAGCAGCCGAACATTATACTACAGGGGCCGTAGCCCCCTGGTAGTATAATGTTCGGCTGATGGTAAATAAAGAGAGCAAAAGGACAGACGGAAGGACTAGTGCTACCTATGAGTACTTGTCCGTCTTTGTGTCTTTTCGTGTCTGTGGTGCATACCCTCAAAAATGTATTAATGACAGCTGGTTTTCAATAGTTTATATATTTTTTTTATAAAACACTTGTCGTTGTTAGCTTTTCAAAATATCAGACAAACTAACGCCCGGCGTCTAATAAAACTTGTCTAAAATCTGATGGTTGAAATCATTTTATACTATGAGCCTTATCAGTGAACAAAGTGATCCTTACTGCTCAAAACATAAGGTGCAAATTTGTTTGCTACGTCTTAATACTGCCTTAGTATCGAATATCATGTTTTAAATACAAGTAATAATTGTTTTATACAGCAAACTAGAAATATTCAATAGACAGATTTTAGACAAGTAATTAATTACTGCGATAAAACTTTTGGCTTATGTAATTATGTCGTCATGTGTGAACATTAATTTGAATGGATTTTGTCTGAATTTGTTTTATAATGTTGTACTGTGATTAGTAATAATAATAATTATGTTATATGGTGACTTTTGTAAAAAAATAAATCAACCATTACCCTTGACATGAGCAGGCTTATATTACACACTTATTTAAAAATAAACCCTTTAATTTTTATTATGAAAAGTTAATCTATATACAAAAGTCGCCTAAACAAAGAACTAACAGTTAACGCATGCGCGTGTGTTCAGCGCCCCCCTCCCCCGCGCTCAACGGGGACTCCCCCCCACTTCAGGAGTCCGCGCCCCCCACACCACGAGAAGAAAAACCGCTCCCAACACCGCCAACAACACCACCAGCGACTACACCTAACAACAACAACAATATCAACGACAAAGAAGTTGCTGTTGTTGAGAAAAAAGAAGAGACTAAAGAAGTGAAAGAAGCCAACGATAAGAAAGTAGAAGAGCTGTACGATATACCCGTCGGTATGTATGTTAATGTAATACGTTAGTTATAGAAGGAGATATCAACAGTTGTTGCGCCCAGGAAGGTATTTTAGATGTTGTTGTAGTTAGAGCATGGCTAAGGCTGACTATTTCAGTTATATTTTTCTCTTCTCTAATACACATTACATTTTTTTTCAAAGTTGTTGCGACTATAGGCTCAATCTAGTTCGTCAGTTTTAAATGCAAATCCACTGACACATCTCAAAATTTAATATCAACAATAAAATAAAGAACGTGGATTAAATTGATCATTATTATTTACTTTTATACTGATATGATACCTTTTTATAAAACTGAAAGGTGTCAATAATATGGTCTAGGATGTATGTAGTCTTCCGATACGAGATACGACTGCATTCTATACTGCCTACTCTCTATTTACAAGAGATAGTCAAGGCTTATCAACGAGCATTAAAAATACTTTCTGAGAAAATTCTCTTGCTTAGCAAAGAGCCTATAAAACTACAACATGTCCCGATCACAGCACAAAATTCCATGTTAGGCTATAATGCAGTAGACAAATACCCCGCACAATTCTCTCAGGGTCACCGGTACCTCCCGAGAAGTCAAATAATAGCGAGGAAAAGAGACAACAAGTAGATTCTGAGGCGAAAGAGAAAGTGACAGAGGATGGCAAGCAAGACGAAGTCTACGATATACCTGTTGGTAAGTACGGACAGGAACTATAAACGATGTATTTAGAAAATAAATGTACTTAAAATTGTAAAAGCTTTCCATAATATTCCTTACTAGCTGTTGCCCGCGGCTCCGCCCGCGTGGATGTCGGTTATCGCTGTAAAAAGTAGCCTATGTGTTATTTCAGACCATAATCTATCTCTATGCCAAATTTCATCCAGATCCGTTCAGTAGATTTTTACGTGAAAGAGTAACAAACATCTATCCATCCATACTCAAAAACTTTCTCATTTATAATATTAGTAAGGATAATTTTTTTCACAAGTTTTATGGCACAATAGCAACTTACATATCACACTAGCAGATGAAGAACGACTTAACATGAGAAACGCCTGTTTTGCAATTTCCATCTTGTGCTTTAACAATTAAGGTGCAGACTGTCAAATGGCATTTGTCCACTTACGCCTTTTTCCATTGGTGGTGCGATATTTTCCATTTCTGGGCACAGGTCTCCTCTCTTGATAAAAAAGAGAGCAGAGGGTATAGGCCCTAATTCACACACACTGGCCCAATGCGGGTTAGCGACAATATCGCTACCTACTAGTTTTCTTTTAAATGTCATGATTAGTTGGGTTTCAACTACCTTTCTTTCTACTAGATAATGTAATTAATTTTCAAATATAATATGATTTTTATTGTTACATATCGTTTATAGTTCTAAAATATATAACGGACTTATATCTAAGACCTGTTCACACTATAGCTTATAAACAGGCTGCTTTGAAATGTTCTGTAAATTCCTCCGTATGTAAATGCCCCTTCACGGACGACTCGGATACTTTGTCAGCCATTGTTATTTAGTTGAATATTTGTTTTACTATCTACATTATTATGTGGGTAGGAGAGTTGCTATAGGTACTTGAAAATGATGTTTTGCTAGTGTGAATAGGTCATACTTGGTATTAAAATAATAAATGCAAAGACATAAGATTAAATATTTGAGTATGGTCTTGTGAGTACATAATAGTAGATACTTTGATGACAAAAACCTATTTCATTGAATCACGCATTTCATTTTTATATCCGAGTAAATACTCATTTCATAAACTTATTAAAGGATTATAAAAAAACTAATTTCATACATACAATTTTTACTTTCAAATTTTAGAAATAAATAAACAAGTGGTCACTTTTTGTGTAAATTTGGTACTTCCATCTCAGCCACAAGATGTCCACTGCTGGACATAGGCCTCCCCCAAGGTCTTCCACATCATTCGCTCCTAAGCTGACCTTGTCCATCGGTTGCCCGCAACCTTTACCAGGTCGTCGGTCCACCTTGTTGGAGGCCTACTTACCTATACTTAATTAGTTATCGATTTGATTGTTTTGCGTTTAATATTTTAGTAGGTAGTATAACATATTGTAATTATACTCATCGGTGGGGGCTATAATCTTACTACTCATCGCTTATATTACCGTAAGTAGCGTAACACATATTATTATTGTACAACTTATTGTCGATAGATAAATATATAATTGATATAAATACTGGTGTCTATATATTGTGTAAAATGCATTAAATTATATTGAAGGTATTTTAATTTTAACTTACCACTTTATAAAAATTAAGTCAGTCAATCTGGTGTAGCAAGCGTCCATCCATCTCAGCCATAAGACGTCCACTGCTGGAGATAGGCCTCCCCCAAGGATTTCCACATCGCTCGGTCCTGGGCGTCCATACGCTATGGTAATTGCTTGCCTTAGACGGGCCGTACCCCTCCTTGGTAGTAAAAAAAGGTCATAACACATACAACTCGAACGACTGCACGGTTAGTTCAGTGGCTTAAGGCTTGGGATATCGCCAACAAGCATTTGGGCGAAGCAAACACGACTCTATTCTCTAAGCGAGTGCGGGAATACAAACAAATGTACTCTTCGAATGGACGTCTTATCTGCCGTCCACTAACTAAAAGGCCGTTAAGCCACAGTTAGTTAAGATTCATTTTGCTAGCTAGCTAGCTAGCAAAATGAATCTTAACCACAGTTAGTTAAGATTCATTTTGCTAGCTAGCTAGCTAGCAAAATGAATCTTAACTAACTGTGGCTTAACGGCCTTTTAGTTAGTGGACGGCAGTTATTAATTTTTAATAAATTAAAATTCAAAGTTATTTTAAATATAACAGTACCAAATTATAGGTGTATGTTTTCTTTCTTTTTAGTTTTATTTTATAAAATTGAAGTCATAAAGTGGTTACATCTCAATAATTTGGTGCTGATTCGACGATTTTTTACAAACTATTTAGAATTTTTGACTGCCTTGTTGGTCCAGTGGCCGCGGTATGCGCCTGCTGTGCAAGAGGTTGTGGGTTCGATTCCCACACAGGACAAAACTTTGTGTGACCCACAAAGAATTGTTCTGAGTCTGGGTGTAATTTGTGTCCGTTAATTTGTATGTTTGTAAAGTCCCCCGCGACACAGAGCTTGTTCTCTTAGTGCGGGAGTTGTCTTTTTATAAAAAAATATATATATATATATATAATATAATTTATTACAAGACCATATTTATGACACACATCTTGTAGATTAAGACTGTATTTTTTGGCAGTCATTTGTCTATAAATGCCAACAAAAAATGATTTCATTTACACCTCTTTTTCATCATTTTTTGAGAGAGGGGCTTTAAGTGGTTACCTCGCCATTTACCACAGCGCGGCGTGTTGCGTGTTCGATCGACGCGTCAAAAATATGTGTGATCCATTAATGGTTGACCCGTAGGTGTCCCCTGGGTGTCCGTTAATTGTATGTTTGTGAAGGCCCCGCGACGCAGGGCTTGTTCCCTAGTGCGGGAGTTGTCCATTTAAATAACCTCCTCGTTTTCGAAGTCGGTTAAATAACAAAAATATTGCATCTTTTATTCAGTTTTGTTCTTAGCTTAGCATTGGGTGTTGTGCTCAGTCACTATCCCAAATATAATACTAGCTGACCCAGCAAACGTTGTTTTGCTACTAAAATAGTAATATCGCCATTAAAAAGTAGGGTTTGTTCGTAGCGGGTTGAAAATTAATTTTATTGCTGAATCACAAAAAAATAAAACCAAAAATTGTTGTCTAAAAAATTAGATAAAGAAATTACGGGTGGACCACCCTTAACATTTAGGGGAATGAAAAAAATATGTTGTCCGATTCTCAGACCTACCCTATATGCACACAAAATTTCACGAAAATCGGTCGAGCCGTCTCAGAAGAGTTCAATAACGTACACCGTGAACAATTTTATATATTAGATTAAAACAATTCTCTTAAAACAATAAAATTCATATGTATACACCGAATGTCCATAGGCTACGGTAACTGCTTACCATCAGGCGGGCCGTATGCTTGTTTGCCACCTTGGTAGTATAAAAAAAAAAAAAAATTGTCTATCGACGTTGTACTATACTTATTACTATACTACTTTTACTATATTTATATATTTCAGTTTATGAGGTAGGTTGTAATGTATTTATTTTGTATTGTATGTATGGCTTTTTAGTTTGTTATGCAATGATTTGGGTTTTTTGTGTATTTTGTTGCTTTAGATATAATCACTAGATTTTAAACCACTAATTAAAGTAATAAGATAATAATTGTTGCCTAAAGACTTTTAACGCACGTAAAAATGCGTATAATAACCTTGTTTGTAGATATTACATTGCAATTTTGACAAACACATGGCTTTTATTTGAAATAATAGATTTTCATACAATATATAAGAAAATAATGTGAACGTATTGTTTTAAACTCAGATATTTTCACCAATTATGTCGTATCTCAAAAATGTTGTTTTTGAGATACGACACATGGTGAAAATATGTTACATGTTCTATGAAAATGTAAATAAAAAGACAAGCATTTAAATGGCTCCTAGTCGACAACATTATTAATCTATGCTTATTACAGGAAAATAAAGCATATATGTATAATAGTTATAAAAGGTACTTGAATTACTAATTAATTAAAAAAAATGTTATAATAGGTACTTGAACTGTGCCAATAGGTTCATTCATAAAGTTCATGTGTTAGGATGTCAAATGCTAGTACACATATAATATAATGTGTGCGTGTGTCCCCGCAGGGGCGACACTGGCGGGGCTGCCGGCCGGCACGCTGTACCGCGTGCGCGCCACGTACCGCTACACGCGCGAGGACTCGGACGAGCTGAGCTTCGACGTGGGGGAGGTCATACGTGTGGTCGAGTACGACGATCCCGATGAACAGGTACCTATATACAACATAATTATACACCGTAGAAAGGTAACGCCCTCGGAAACGAAGACAGGTGATAGGGTTAGTGATATCAAACAACTTCACCATAAAAAAAACATACGAACACGAAGGCAACGACTGTAGACTTCATACTACGATTTCTTTAGTCTCAATCTAAACATAACATACTTATTGTATTAACTTGCCTGTACTTTGCCGGAATTTGAGAGGGTGGCATTGGATTGCCTCACTCATCTTTAATTTAGGATGATATTGTTGTTTTTGTCATTATATTTTTTGTGATTGTTATTCTTATTTCTACATTGTTGTATTAGGTTTTGTAGCCTGTAATATCAGTGTATGTGGATAAATAAATAAATAAATAAACTTTTACCCAACTCTAATATTGTGGAATATTTTTAGTTGGACACAGTGTTTGACCATTATTAAAAGAGATATATGAATTTGCAGGAGGAAGGCTGGCTGATGGGAATAAAAGAAACAACCAATGAAAAGGGAATGTTCCCCGCGAACTTCACGCGGCCAATATGAAGCGATACCAACATAACCACCACCAACAACACTATAACACAACGCTACGCTGTCTACGACGTAGCAGATACATCTACGAGATCTACGACCAACAATCCAATGAGTGCTACGGTACAACTCATTAGTGTAGGTAAATTATAATACCGTTATAACGAACTTTCATTAAGATTCTATTCATTAATCATCTTACGTTTCATTTTTAGTTAACTATTATCCAAAATATAATGTTTATAACTTAGTTTAGTTGTTGAATGTTAATAGATTATATATTATTTATTATTTTTGTGTTGTATTACAACGAATTATTATAAATCGTAACCATTTAACAGCTTACGTTTTGTATATACAATGTATGAGTACAGGTCTACAATAACATGGCCGACCATCCGAATACACGTTGCTTTTGTCTGTGAGCAGTACCCGCACTCACACGCGTGACTGATCACGCTGTATATATACTTTCGTTAATACATTATATAACCGATTAGTTATTGAGGAGCTGAGCCATGTTATAGTAAATAATCTATACGATATCAAGTTAGTCACAATCCGCTCGGTGTAGGGTATTATTCATTATTCCATGTCAGTTAATTGTGGTCGAAACACCTTATAAATATTATAATTATATTAATTATTATGATTACACAATCATAATAATATCATGTGTAGAAAAATGTGTCTCGAAAGTAACAAATGTTATACTATCAGTGTACCCAATATCATTGACAATAATCTTCCATCATTATTATAATATAAAATTAATATATCAAAATTGCTCATTAATATTTTTATATTTAAAGTGACCTTAAAATTTATTGAATAATTAAAAATGATGAAATAATAATAATATTGTTATCAAAATATTTATTCAGTATTATTTATCTGTTTTCTTTTTAGCATTTCACGTGCCTCTATTTGAGTTGTGATTCTGAAATAGGAGCACTGAATTGTACATTAAAAACATTTTGTCAAACTTTTCTTGGAGTCTAACAATGTATTGTTGTATTTTTTAAGAGTTTTGATTTAAAATAATGCTTTTTCGTAACGCTAAAGCGCAATACAAAACTGCTTGACAATCTGTATCAATGTGAAGTAATCCGCTGCAGCTGTATCAAGCTGCTTGAAACCACTTCGCGCCGTGACATCTTTATATTTTTGTTAAACATTTCCAGCGACGCATTTCATTACAATTTGTTTGCATTTTCAAAGCGAAGTCCACACATTATCATTAACAAAGAGTTATATGTATATATAATCATTTTAGATTTTCCTTTTATTGAGCCCATATTATCTTATTGTTAATATTTTAATATAGTATATAAATTAATCGAATATTTAGCTTTGTGAAAACAACATTTTTCTTTTTAAGTAGTTTTACATTTTTGTTAATTAACTGTATTAGAGCCAGACACTAACATTACAATAAGTTGATGATGATTAAAATTAGAAAATTGTTTTTGACTGAAGATATTTAAAAAGTATGAATTTGACATAACTTGAATATTGTGAATATTTTTATATATTTGACTTCGTAAATGTGTTCAGTCTAAACGTATTTGAAATCAATAACAAATTCCATGTACCCAGAACAAACATTGATATTAAAACCTGTGTCAAATGAGGTGCTTTGAAAGTGTACATAATTTATATATATTTTACAATTTAATCCCATAGTTTTAGATTAAGGCGGTTTGAATTGTGTTCCATTTTTAAAATCTTCCCCACAATGTTTTCTGTTGCCAGCATTATAAACGAATAATAAGGCAACACTGACGATTAAAACATATATAATTGTAACTTTTTTGAGAGAAACTCTGTTTGTGCTCCTTGCGTGTGGAATATAATGAGTACTAGTTTTATTTAATAACAATGTTATATATATATGACGGGCCACTTTTTCATAATGCGAGCGATGTAATTACTGCTCAATAGGTAGCTCCGCTTTTGACAATCATTAGAACTATCGACTTTTTATACAAATTTTATGACCTTATCAAATTTTAATATCAATTTTAACGAACGACTGAAGTTTTGTAGAGAAGTGTTGAAATGTTGCGATGTTATGTAGGAGTACAATCCGACATGTTGAAAGTTGTGGCTTTATCGTCAGTGCCATGCAATGTCCATATGTAATGTTAATTTGTAAGTTTGTTAGGACTTGTACAGTTTTTACAAGTGGAAATAAAATATTTCGAAAAGTTTTGGCTTTCATTTTTACGTAAACTTAGCAAAAAAAAAACTGCAATCGTCGCCATTGTATAAACGAATTAATATTATAGTTTATAATATAAAAATGATTCGCTGAATGTGTTGCTAAGCGCAAATCTCGAGAACAGCTGAACCGATTTTGCTAATTCTTCTTTGCTATGTTCGTTTTTGTCAGGAGAAGGTTCTTATGTAAAAAAAAAAAAGGAAGTTGAGCTGAAAATAGTTTAACCCTGGCGATGTCGGGGTGGGCCACTAGTTACGAATAAAGTGAAATGAGCTGCTTCTAGTGGTCAGCAAAAAAATCAAAGTTGCTAAGCAAAGTAAGTATTGTGACATTGAACAACGTTAAAATTGACGTACGGCATAAGAAATTAAATATATTCTCAGCAATATTAGTAATAGAACAAAGCTTGATGAATGTGGAGGAAGCGAAAGAAGAATCGAAGCACTTTGCATACCATAGTCTCTGCCTACCCCAAATGAGAAACGGGTGCGATGATATGTATTTTTGTGGTTACATGGTAGTATTATCATCATCATCTCCGGCCAAAAGATGAACGTAGGCACATCTGGTATATAATAATATTGTAAGTATTATAATAATATATGATTTTTATATTCTTCTTTTATTATATAATTAAACATATATGTATTTAATGTACACAAAATAAAATACAGCATATATATAGCCACTTAAAACATTATTATGTACAAAGGCGAGGTTAACTCATAGTTAAGTTCTCTTACAGCAAACCTTCGAGTGATGGAAAATTTAAAGGAAAGTAAAGGTAAATGAAGTGTACATTATATATAAAAAAAAATCATATTCGTATTATTTTTTATTTTAAGCTAAAAATAAATGTCATTTTACATTCTGTACATCTGATTCGATTTCAGAACGCACCCTCTAATGTCATCTGCGATACATTTCACGCTCAAACTGTTCACTGAAACTGACATTAGACATTTCCATGAAAGTCGAGACGTACAAAATGGGTGTATCTTAAAACGAAGCGTTATTATAAGATTGATTGATGGTCTGAATAAAACCTACGGGATATTGTTGTGTCAAAAAACATGTTATTTAATTCGTTATCAGTGTTTAGTATTCGTAAATATGTGCTACAGGACTGTTGTATAGTTACTTAGTAATGTTTATGGACAAGTACGTATTATTCGTGCAACGCCTTACCATTGTGGAATAGCAAATGTTTTCTATTGTTTATAATGCTAATTAAAATCTTACAGGTATTGATTATAATATTCAAGTTGACGGACAAAGTAAGGTGAGTGTTATTTTACATATTTTAAAACGAAATATCAATCAAGGAAACTAGGTTATTATCGTTTTTATATGTATAAAAGTATATATTTTTTATTCTTTTTGCGTTTCACTTAGTGCTAATATTTGTTATTACCTTTTTTATGTTTTTATTTTGTTATTTATATAGATATTTTGTTACACAGGGAGCAATCCAGTAAATAAACAATATGAACGCGAGCAAATGTTTGTTTTTAGTAAGTCTTTTTTTGTTTTCTTAGTGTTGTTGTTTTTTGTTTATTTATATTTGTGACTTATTTGTTAAAAGTTTTTATTTTTATTATATGTTTACCTCCTTACACACTATTAGAATAACCTAGGTACGTAATAACATTCGTAAATAATAGATATCTGCTACGCGCACTTTCATGTGTTCTGTGGTGCTACAGAATTGTATATATGTATGTAGATATGTTGGTAGGTAGGTACTGTAAAAAAAATATGTAAATATTTGCACATATTAATTACTAAGGTCAAATAGCTATGAGTACTTAGCATTGTTGTGACTATATATTTATTTAATGAAATTACCTTACAGATTGTAGTTAGGTATTTATACTTATTTATGAATATAGGTTGGTAGATATTGGAACTTATCCTTCGCCCGCGAGAACTAAATATGTACCTACATAGATAGGTACTTAAATATGTACTTATCTATGTATAAGTACAATATTCTCTTAAGTATTAATTTTTATAAAGAAAATAAAATAAGTATCTTCAAGAGAACTACTTACTTACAACTAAAATGTTGATGTTTAGTGCAAGCAAGCCTAACCAAAGTAGGTACCTATAAGGAATAATATGTATAAATTCATCCTACTTTGTACTAATATTTTAAATGTGAAACTTTGGATGGATATTTTGTTTCTCAATCACGCCAGAATGGCACAATGGATCTAAATTTGTGCACAGACAGGCTACATTTTTTATCCCAAAAAAAATACAGTAGTATAATATATTTTTTCTTTTCAAAAAACGATTCCCGCACTAGGGAATGAGCCCTGTGTCGCAAATGACTTTACGAACACAAAATTAACGCACACAAAGTACACCCAGACTCGTAATAATCATTTGTGGATCACACCTATTTTTGTGCCTTGTTGGGATCGAACCCACAACACGCCGCGCAGTAGTTAATGGCGAGGTAACCACTTAAGCCACTGTACAAATTATGCAGTTTATGGATTACTTGTCCTAACTGACGGATCAACGGAATCAAACTTGACATTTTGCATGATGGAAGTGAGCATTAAGAAACGATTGCAAGAAATTAAACTGATTCATTAACGCAGAACCTACTTAAACCGATGGGGATGACAAATTTGAAATTTTGTACAAAGCTTTTTAAACGACGTTATCACAAATTTAACTCCTAAGGGAATAAAATAAGGGATGAACGGTTCTATGAAAGTCCGTCATTTTCAAAGTAAGAAGCATAAAATGTCATATACCCACCCGCCCGCTTCTATTTAAAAACAAAGGTACATGTATATCAGGGTTTAATAAACCGTAACCCTAAGAGGGTAAAAATCAAATAAAAAATATGTTTATCCCGTGCGAAGCCTGGGCGGGCTGCTAGTAAATAATACAAACGGTTGGTGAAAATCTACAACTTAAAGTAGCTGCACAATGGGCGGCCTCATCGCTAAGATCTCTTCCAGACAACCTTTGGATGAATTTTGTTGCAAAAGAAGCGGTAGCTTGTGGTGTACTATAAATATGCGGCGCTCATAGCCAGGTGGACTCGCTGTTCGGTAAACGATCAGCGGGTTAAGCAACCAAGGGTGCGGTAACTCTAAAGATGGGTGACCGCATATTGGTATTTCATCTAAGCGTCTCCGTGCTTCGGAGGGCACGTTAAAAGTCGGTCCCGGCTGTAAACAGTCGTTAGATCACGACAGAGGCCTAAATATGAGCGATCTAAATAACCCTGTCACCAGGTTGGCTACTAACCAAACGATAAGAAGAATAAGTAAATAAACATACTTATTAAATAGGCACTTATTAAACGTAATACGGGCACCTAGAATCGACTACTGACTCTAACCTACTATTTAGCCTTCTATTGTTTTAAAGGTACAAGGTATCGTCTTCTAGAAAAAAAATGTCGAAAGCCCCTGTAGCCGCGTGTGGAGCAACTTCTCGGCCCTTAGCATTTCTATAAACAACTCTTGCATAGACAGCGATGCAAAATTTTATATTAATATGTTACTGCAAAGCAACTTTGTTGGTACATTGCAAATACTGAAAGTTTTGCTTTGAAACGTAGTTATGTAGGTATGGTTTTTAGTTTCAAAGGCTTTCTGTATGCAGTTAGACTCTCGTAATATGTGGAACAAACTAAATTGCACAGAGACTAAGTAGTTACTGTGCTCGTGTGTGAAACTTAAGAACAAAACTATAAATGATATTTTACTATTGTAGGACCTTACCATTAGCTAGGGCCTGTACTATTAACTATTCTGTGGCTAGGGTACTAGTATTATATTATCTGTGGCTAGGGAAACTGCGTTAGACCGCATATCATAAGGTTATGATGCATTGAATGTTTTTTGTGTTCTTATTTAATTAAATAGGTTCCTAATTTCCTATTAAATGAAATTTGTTTTTTAGGTACTTAAATTTCATTTTTAACCGACTTTAAAAACGAGGAGGTTATCAATTATATTATTCGCATTCATGTGTATATATGGGCATGTGAACTTCTCAATAATAAGTATTTCACGGATGACAGCATTAATTAAGCAACTTGTATTACTAAGCAAATGCCTTTGAGCAATTTAAAATGGTACAATTGAAATTAACTGTTAATGAAGCCGGAAGGTAGGCAACGGAACGTGTTTTTGAAAGTGCATCTCAAGACCATTCAAAGAAGCCCTCTTTGAATGGTTATGAGATGCACTTTCGCTGTAAATGATTAGATTTAAAATAATGCATTTAAGGGAGGAAAAGTGAGATTAGAGTTTTTTAGAGAATTTGCCGTATTAAAGTCGGATTTTTTGTTAAAATTATTGTATAGTCTGTTAGTTCCGTCCTTTCTGTTTTACCAAATTGAAAATATTATACTCTAGCGATTGAAAAAAGTGGCCAGACTTTCTTGCCAATTCTTCTCGTAGCCCTTGTCAGCAAATTGGCTAAAGAAAAAAAAAATCTGTCAGTCATTGTTTTTGAAGTACCTACTACACTCATTTGATATAATAGAATAAAAAAGTTTGCCTTTGACTTTTTCTACATTGTTGTAAATTAAAAAAAAAATGCACTCCGGGAGTGCCGGCAGAAGTGAAAACTCTAGGCAAAACAGTTGTTATAAATTTTATAGCAATAAATGGCTTTTTTTATTTATCTAGACGCGTTCGCGGTCTGCTATATGTACATGCATATATCGCCTCTTTGCTTTAATAACGTGACAGTAGAAAAAAGATTTTTCGGATATGTCAAGCTGCGTCTTGTAACGGTGTCGAATCCAGCGATTTAATCTCATCAAAAATGCGTACCGTGCTAAAATAAGTTTTCACTTCAAAAACCTTTCTTAATGCTCACTGACGTCATTGTGCAAAATTTTGTTGATGAATCGTTCAGCCAAGACAACTAATATCTGATCAATATTGTGTGAGGTATGTTATAGGTGTTGACGTCTTCAGAGATATGCGAATACAATGGTCTTGGTGACTTTATTTGGTTTATTTTCTTATTTTGCGATCAACAATAATAGGCATACCGTATCGGTGTGTTTCATGCTTCGTTTATTACCAAACCTATTGACAACCAAAATACAACGTACGACCTACTCGGGAAGTATTAAGGACGGTATTTATTAATAAATACCTATTACTACTTAATATTGACGTGTGATAGTAAAACTATGTGTAATCCATACCCACTTATTTAGTTATAGTTAACACACATATAGCCATCTGATCCCAAACTAAGCATTTATATTTCTGAAAGAAAGAAAGAAGTATGTTAATCGAACATACACAGTACATTACAGATGAACAATAAATAGGCACTAAATTAACAATGTTGTTAAAACTGTGGGTCGTAATTTGTGTCCGTGAATTGTACCTATGTTTGCTTTAGTGTTCCCCGACACAGAGATTATTACCTAGTGCGGGAATTTTCTTTGAAAATCAATATATATTACTGCCTATTTATTTACTCAATGCAGAGGTATCAACATACATTATAGATAAATCACACCCAGGTACAGAAATGAATCTGGTCATCACTGAAAGATTTGTTCATGGTAGGAATCGAACCCATGTCCTTAGCAGGAAGTGTTACTAACCACTAGACCAACAGGCCAGCCAGGCAGTTGTTTAAAGGCTGTGTGTATGTTGTTTGGTAATAACTCCAAAATAATAAAAAATTGTAAAACACCAGCAGATGTACTTATTATTAAATGTACGTTCCAAACGCGACTTCGTCCGCGTGGTAAACGTGGACGAAGTCGCGGGCATCCCCTAGTTACATAATATACAGTCACCTGTGATAGACAAATTACTCTATCAACTGTACATACATATATTATGTAAATATGACATGCTAGTAACAAGGTTTCCGTGTAACATGGTCCTAATTAACAATTTACCGCCTGACCTGAAAACGGGAGCCAGCAGCGAAACTATTATCGTAAAATACTAAAATTAAACGGTTTGGCAATAATATGTAGGTACAAGATAACATCACGCCTTTTTCCTCATTAGGGGTCGGCAGAGGTGAATCACATGCACATTTCTCCAGCTACATAATATATATTCCTTCTCATAATAGGTACTCTATTTTCCTATTTATGCACAATCTCTTCCGATCCTGTGCCAAGCTCATTCAATGCTCTCTCTGACCACCGGGAGGGTAGTCTGCCCGGCAATCTCCTTCCGTTTCGACGCCACCATTCCGTGACTGCTTTGGTCAACCTTCCATCTTCCCGCCCATCTCCACTTAAGCCTAGTCAATCGTTTACCCACATCTTCGACTTTTACTTCGTACAATAGAGGAGACTATGCCCAGCAGTGGGTGGTCACCACGTTGTAGGGGGTAATATCTTAATCTACTTACCAATAGAAAGCCAGTTATTTGTGAGTGTCATAGACTATATATTTTATTGACAAAAGCATTACGAAACCTCGGGAAATACCACCTGTCCGAAGTCGGGGCTAGTCTTCCATAAAAATACAAGGTGAATTAAATACAATGTTCCCGAAACAACAATCTATTTACATAATAATTTTGAATATAAAATCAGTCCCCAAAAACAATAACATTTAATAATACAAATGTCACTACGGCGCGACATTTACAGATGGCATATCTAATTTTGTATCAAACATAAACATAACGAAATAATACGAAGCTACCTACGACGGAGCTGAAGTTTACTTTGTCTGCAGACATAAAATTCAACCGTAGGGTGTTGGTACTAGACACCCACTCCCTGTCTGGTGTCTGGTATCCACGTGGGGGACATTGCACTCAGGACGTTGCACTTACAAAGACCCCTAGACCAGGGACAATCACAGTACACGTCTACCGAAGACAATCTCCGAAGATCGTCGACTTAAAATTTATTTTTCTTTGGGGATAAAATAAAAGTCTCGTAAAATAGTTAAAATGCAAGGATAAACTCAATAGGTAAGCATTTATTTTTAAACAGTAGATAGGTTTAAAAAAAATATATTTCAATTGTGAAGTTAATTAAAGCAGACCATCATCGTCATCATCCTATTACAGTCCACTACTGGACTTAAGAACGATCCGTCGCGCATCCAGCTGCAACACTTGCAACATAGGCTATATTTTATTTTAAAAAATTAGGGGTTCCTACAAAAACTAAAAAAACAATCCCGTACGAAGCCGAATGCCGTGCTGCTAGTCTATGCTATATTATAAAGAGTAATCTCTGGATCTACTAAACCGATTTAAAAAAATCTTTTACCGATAGAAAGCCACGTTATTTGTGAGTGTCATAGGCTATATTTTATTGACAAAAACATTACGGGACTCTGGGAAATACCATCCGTACAAAACCGGGGCGGGTGGCTCAGACTTTATAAGAGATAATCACTTATTCCAATTATGTTCTTTTCAATACCACAAGTACGTACTTACTAGATGTTTCTAATTATAATGTAGTTACAGAATAATTACCAGTTAAGTGTTGTTACATTATTTATTACTAGTTGTCGCCCGCGGCTCCGCCCGCGTGGATGTCGGTTATCGCTGTAATAAGTAGCCTATGTGTTATTCCAGACCATAATCTATCTCTGTGCCAAATTTCACCCAGATCCGTTCAGTAGTTTTTACGTGAAAGAGTAACAAACATCCATCCATCCATCCATCTATTCTTACAAACTTTCGCATTTATAATATTAGTAGGATTTATGGGGATCATGATTATCTTGTTTCTGATGCGCTTTCTTTTGTTGTTTGTACTCGTATCTACATAACTAACAACCCGCCATACTTTCACTGAGGCTATATTTCTCGACTTATAATAAGTACATTGATATCAATGGTACATTGTTCTAAATTTACTCGTAAACATTACCACCAAATTTGACGACGCCAAACAGAGCGTATTACTTCTGAGGAAAATAACAGATGTTATATTTAATACGGTTTGTTTGAGAGTTTATTTATTTTCAATGTTTAAAAGAGAATCATAATTGTAAGTGTTTTGGTGATTATTATTTCTTTCAAAATACAACGACGCTATCAGATTTATTAGTTGCATCGATCGTTACCGATGTTCTGTAAGATGAAGGGAGAACTTTACGAGTTAAATAATATGTGTCGGTATCTTAACTAAATGTATTGTAATTAACGGTTTATTCACATTATTTTATAAATACAATTCCCGTGCTAGGGAACAAGCTCTGTGTCGCGGGGGACAATTAGCGGACATAAAATTCACCCAGACTCGGGACAACCATTTATGGATCACACAAGTTTTTGACTCTTGTGGGGATCACATCACACGCCGCGCAATGGTAAATTGCATGGTAACCACACCAACCGTACAGTCAAACTGAAGCGACAGTTTTGAGGCTGTGTAGAGGCGTTGAGGATTCTTTTTACCCGTCTACTGCGAAGTTCATCAATATTTCTGTCCGCATACACAAATAACAGGCAGAGCAATATTTTCCAAAACTACTAGAGAAGGAAAGAGAGGTAGGGCGCCATACTAGTGAGCAGGCCCGACTGGGGAAGGACCTCCACCTTACAGAAGACCACAGCCAAATAACTACACACAGCGATGTAGTTGTGTTACTTCCATCTTAAAGCCCTGTGGTGTCAAAAATGGGTTGGCAACACGCAAGTGATACCTCAGGTATTGTAAACGTCCATTGGCTACGGTTACTGCTTAACATCAGGTGGGCCGTATGCTTGTTTGCCACCCAACTAGTATAAAAAAAAAAGGAAAAGTGCACTGCGTCTGACACCTTCACCCAAAGATATTTGAAAGAAATTATTAATTATACTTAATTATATTTATAAAATACCTCTAAAATTAGGTACGGGTTAACAACGAACGTTATAAATCAACTACCTATAACATAAATTATATTATTGGCATTGTTTAACATCAATTAACCACTATATCTACATTAAATGTCATAATATGAATAGGTATTTCTAAGTCGCTAAACACATTTTTATGTAAGTTGGTGCTTATGTAAACAATATCACGTTAATGAATATTTAGGTGTATAAATAAATATTTACGATTTACGATGCAGGTAGTGAATTATACGATGACAAGTTAGTTCACCTTATGTATGAAAATAAATGAAATCAAAGTGCCTTTTAGTAAAATCTACATCTAAAAAAAATGTAGTGATAAAATAAAAGTAAAAAATATATGAAATAAAACATTGTTAATACCTATAACATTTGAGAATTGCCCTCGACTTCCCTGAGATCCCATCATCAGATCCTGACTTGTGCCAATGGGACCACCTTAAGAGTATACTCACTTCGAATAAAAAAATAATTTTGAGAATCGGTCCACAAATGAGGGCGAAATCGGTGACATAGAACCTCCTCCTTTTTTGAAGTCGGTTAACAATAAATAAAATTATGATGTCTGTTTGTATTATAAAAACAACAGCTTTATTCTCAATGCATAATGTAATAATAAATCTATACTTCAGCAAATTGTCTCTGATATGCGTACTCCTCAAGAAGTCTGTATTAGCAAATACGATTTATGGGTAAAGTATCATTAAAACAGCAAATAACAGAATCGTTAACGATATGCAAGTAGTTAGTTACTAAACGATCTCACGGTTGAATTGTAATGCGAAGTATGAATTTCGTTCTGTATTAAAATAAATTATTGAAATATATTTTATTTAGTCGAATAATTATCATATTCTATTAATTAGTTTGCATCTTTTTATCTTAATTATAAGTTTGTACGCAAAATGCAAAATACAGCTTTTTATTATAGAGATCAAGAGTTCCGCAAACAAGTAAAGCATGTTTTCTGCTTATCTTAGTTATCTGCTTTCCTGACCCCCGGAAAAAAAATAAAATCACACACCCCACAGTCAAACTAAAGTTCCCATATATTATTACCTAATTATCTTGTATATTTTATCAAATTGTTTTTTTTTCATAACAGGGCTTTTATAAATAAAGGAAAGGCAAAACTCATGTCGTCCAACGCGCGTAATAATAAAAATAATAGTTATCAATTTTCGTGTTAGCGAATATTTCCCTCGAGCTTTCCAATTCGGTTCAATTTGTAACCTTTTCTTCAGTGAGGGGCAATAATGGCAGAATGGACGTCAGTCTTTGCCGCACCATCGAGTAGAGAACGTGTGTTATCGTTTATCGTTGTGCGCGCGCATTCCCGCGCTTTCGGCCCTCGTAATTTTTGTACGTAAAATTATATTGGATTTCACCCTGAAAGTAATTACTGATTTGATTATTCTGCCGTGTTGTTGAGTGCAGTGATACAGGTCAAATAATAAAGTGAGTACCTATATATAAGTATGATGTGATTAGGTATTTATTTTTAAATTTATCCATAGAAATTTTAAAAAAGATCAGCGGCTTGGACTACAAAATGTTCGTTATGAAAAGACCGATAATTTCGTGTAAAAGAAAATTAAAATATTAGCCTCGAAATAGAGAAACTGAATGTGGATAACCAACTACTCCACTTACAGAAGACCACAGCCAAATGACTACACACAGCGGTGTAGTTGTGTTCCTGTGAGTTCCAAAGCTTATTTAGGGATTCGTTTTTAACGAAACGTTTTCCTATCCCTGGGAAATTCCATAATAAATCCCCGCAATAAATTTTTCTAAAAGCTGCTTTTTTATAGAAAATTTTGGACCGTGCGTCGCCGGTTACGTCTGCCAGTAGTTATAGTACTTACTTAAAAATATACATACATTTCGTGTAATTTCACTAAAATCAATAGTTACTTAGTTAATAGACATATAACCTTATTAAAAATAAAACAAAAAATAATTTTAAATTTTTAAGTACTTAAATCAAAAGAAAATTTAAAACATAGTTTGTCAAAATTTAATTATAAGATGATTATTTTTCTTTCTATTTTATGAATTACTAGCGACACTTTCCGGCACCGCAGGGGTGAACATTTATTTTGTTTTCGTAGGGGTTCTTTATTAATTAATTTATTGTTAGTGTTGTTTTTTGTTACTGACAATGGAGCTTTTTATAGTTAGGTGAAATAATTTTTAAAATCGGTCCAGTAGTTTTGAGTTTATTCATTACAAACGTACAAACATTCTAATATCTCTCTCTTCTCTTCTCTCTATATATTTTTTTTGTTAGTATAGTTTTTTTTTTATCTTTAAGTTACATTGTGTTATTTATATGCATACATGATTGTCTTAGTTCTAGCTTTTATCCTCTTTGGACTCCAGGTGAGCTTCAAACCATAGCACTCTAGCTAAGCCCATAAGACTTGAGTTCTATGTGATGATTTAATGTTGCTAATTATACATGAGTGCCCACACCGTTTTCATTTCTTTTGTCTAGTCCTATGTGTGTAATTTTATATATTCTGTTTGTTTCTTTTTTGCGTTTATATATTCGCTACTATTGTATTGTGGAATAAATTATTTTGAATTTGAATTGAATTTGAATAAGTAACATATATTATTCTTGGTTCAATGTAAATGATACCTATCTAGATAATTAAAGTGCGTATGTTTATAGTTTATAAATATCTACATTATAATCAATCATAAATTAATTGGCTTTTGGCCTGCTGACGTAAAGCTTAAACCGGTTGATCAACTGTAGAAGCATAGGAACAGTTTCAGACAGGAGCTCCTAAGGCAGACACAATTGTCTATTTGAGATGGATTAGTAAAGGCAGACACCCAAACCTTTATAGTAAAAATCGTGTAAGAAAAGAGAAAACTGATTTAATAGCATTTTCGATCGATGACGCCTGACGGTCGGTCCTCGAAAACATTGCGAGTTTCACATATAGATTTTTTTTAATACTCTAAAGATTGTTAAGCAGTTACCGTAGCCTATGGACGCTTGCAATACCGGAGGTAACACTTGCGTGATGCCGACCCATATTTACACCAGAGCTTTAAAGATGGAGTATACTTGGGATAGGAAAATGTTTCTTTGAAAGTGGATTACGTTTCTCTTTGTGTAGTTATTTGGCTGTGGTCTTCTGTAAGGTGGAGGTCATTCCCCAGTCGGGCTGGCTCACTACGATGGTACTCTACCTCTCTTAGAGTCTTCACATATAGATGCTAAACCTTTATGTAGAGCTTATGATTTGATATACGATCTGACTTATAATTCTTTAAAGGATACTACTTATCTGTTTAAATAATAGATTTAAGTTATACTCAGTAGAACTGTATCTGTGGGTCTGAACAAACACTCAATGCTACTCCAAGGCCTATATGGTCTTCCCCCTTATTAATATTTTCGTAGATAGGGTATCCTTGTTAACATCTATATATAGTTTTTTTTTGTTATTAGTTTTTTTTTGTACTTGTATCGATAATTAATTATTATAATATTATATCATAATTATGCAATTTTGTTAATAATAATAAGAGCGGTCATTTTTAATATAAAAAGGTCATAGATAGGTACTGGTTATCGTAACTTGAACTTACTTATTTTATATGAGTGATAGTACCTATTGGTACCGGATGGTAGGTCAGCAATGGCAGATACTACCGTAACCATAGGTACCTACTTCTATGGTAGATCAAGAAGATAAGAAGAACTAGAAGACTATCTATTAATTTGAAAATAAAATATAACGCGTGTATCGTCTGTGTTGTAGGATATGTGATATTGGCATTTTAACAAGCAAGTAACGACAAAACAAAATACCTAAATGAATTTAAATAACTAAAAACTAGTTTTTCTAATATACATATCTAGATATATTAGAAAAACTAGTTTCTAGTTATTTTCCGGATTTTTTACATCATTAAGAAGCCTATCCAACATGATTTCTACATAATTATCTCATGTGATGCTAAATTATGAAGGTCGATTGATCACCGAGAAGTATAAAGCTAGATATATAGGTAGTAATGTAAAAAGATACATAACAACTTTTTTTAAATGTTTTGAATATTAAACACCTGGCAAGCTGTCAACAGAAGTGGAAACACTTGGCTATGTTAAAGGTAGATGATTTTGGGAAGCGGAGTAAATTGAATTTGGACAAGAGTCAGCCATCTTCTACGATTACATTAACGGTGTCCTAAAGTGCCAAAGTCAAAATCATTTATTAATTTAGATCAAATACATAACTACTTATGAACGTCATAAAAACAAATTCAAGCATATTTTTTTTCTACGGCCAATTCGCTGACTAGGATAAGGCCTCGAGTAGAATTGGTAAGAAACTCTGGCCACTCTTTTTAATTAATTTGATTAACAATTTCGTATGAGTTACAATATAAGTGGTAGGTAACCAAAAGGAACGGAAACCAGTATACCATACAGAATGAAATTTAGGTAAGAATTAATTAATTTATCGTCAATAATTATTTTTTCGTCAATTTTACGGGGTATTCCTCTTGGGCTTGGATGATTTCAATTGGCATGTGCGCTTAAGTTGCGGTAAAATTGGGGTATTCTTCGAAGCGCACCCATTTTGAAACGCACCTAACGAAACGCACCTAAAGTAGGTATTCGGTATATATTTAATTAATTTCTTTACGTCACCTGGTGCGTTTCGAGGAATACTTTAGGTCCGTTTCGTTAGGTGCGTTTCAAAATGGGTGCGCTTCGAAGAATACCCCAATTTTACCGCAACTTAAGCGCACATGCCAATTGGAATCATCCAAGCCTATTATTGAATGGTGAGCAGTCTACGTAGCCGAAATCAGCATAGGAGATATATAAACAGCTAAGGAACACATTTCTGATGATCTGTCGGATCAGTAAGAGTTTTGTGATCAACAAATGTTTTTCTGCGTTTGTATCCAATAATTGTATCTTTGTAAAGTCCCCCGCGACACAGGGCTTGTTCCCTAGTGCGGAAGTAGTCTTAAAAAAAGAGAAAATAGCAAATATATTACATATAAGTACGGCTCAAGGACAATTCCTATTTTTAGTTTGTGTGAATAAAACAATGAATATTATTACACGCATGATATAAAATTGCATACTTCTTCAAGTGTGAAGGTATTTGCTACATACTTTCTCTACTATAACATTATATTACATATAGTCCACTAGCTGTTACCCGCGGCTCCGCCCGCGTGGTTGTCGGTTATCGCTATAATAGCCTATGTGTTATTCCGGACCATAATCTATCTCTGTGCCAAATGTCATCCGGATCTGTTCAGTAGTTTTTACGTGAAAGAGTAACAAACATCCATCCATCCATCCATACATACAAACTTTCGCGTTTATAATATTACTTAGTAGGATCTTATCTAAGCTAACGGAAAGGGCGATGATTGTATCCTAACTGCCTAAGTTATATTATAAATCATTATAATTTTACAAATAAACACCCAAAATGTGATTTATTTGAGAAATTTTAAAAGGTTAAGGCATAGATTTCATTGCAAGTGTACATCGTTTTATTTATTTATTTAAACTTTATGCACAATATTGTAGGTACAAAGGTGGGCTTAATGCCAAAGGCATTCTCTACCAGCCGACCTTTGGGTGATGTAGACATGAATCTTATTCTATAAGTCTGAGATATAAATGTACGAATATTAGTTGCAAAATATGTAAAATTAAATAAATGCAGAATTATATTTCTAATAGTAGAATAGAAAATGATAAATAAATATATAGATAACATAGACTAAATATATACATAGGATTAATTAAATACATATTCATAAAGTTTTAGGCACTTATGTAGATTTATAAGCGACTAGCATTCCGCGCCGGTTTCGCACGGACTCATTACATGGTATAAAACAAAGTCGCTTCCCGCTCTCTGTCTGTTCCTATGTATGCTTAGATCTTTAAAACTACGCAACGGATTTTGATGCGGTTTTTTTTAATAGATAGTGATTTTAGAGGAAGGTTTATATGTATAATACATGCATATTATAGTAGAGAAATCCAGAATAAACCGAAGCGAAGCAAGGGCGGGTCGATAGTTAAAAATAAAATACCCGTTTAGGGAATACATTTTTAAAAACCACTTCTTACTGCTTAATAATAGCAACCCATATATATCCCACTGCTGGGCACGGGTCTCCTCTCCTCTATCAAGAGAGAGAGAGGGTTTAGGCCTTAATTTACACACGCTGGCCTAATGCGGGTTGGTGAATCTGACATGTCTTTAGAATTTCTTCTAAGACATGTGGGTTTCCTCACGATGTTTTCCTTCACAGTTAGCAGATGGTGAATCATTTGATTCGTACATATAAACTCCACAAAGTGAAGTTTACATTGGTACTGCCCGGGATCGAACTCGCACCTCTTGCGTGCAAGTCGGTTACTTTCCCACTCAGCCACCACCGCTTTTACTTACTGCTTACTTACGTCATTTTAGCAACATTTTGTAAAAATTCAAGTTTGTAGCCCCAGCGGTTTAGGCTCTGAGTTGATAAATCAGTCCGTCAATCAGTTGGGGTAATTAATTAAAAATGTACAAATATACAAAAATGCATAAATATATAATATATGCTAAAATCTATTAATCTAACATCCATCTCAGCCATAAGACGTCCACTGCTGGACATAGACTGGAATCTAAAATCAATACGCTATTAATATTACTTTTATTAATCGTTAACAATTTAATTTAAACGTACAATATTTGCGTTATCTGTTTTTAATTAAACAATAATCTAGTCAAAAGGCATATTATCTAACCAGTGAATAAGGTGTCCTTATACAATATCAATATATTGTTAATGATAGCTTATATTATGCATAAACAACATTAACCTTGCGAACTGTACATATTTCCATTTATAACCATTATTAACCATATTTATAGTGGCTTCGTATGGAATTAATTAGCATTTTCTGACCCTAGGCCCTAGTCGAATATTGTAGATATTGGATCGGTATTTTTCCATAAATTAAATATGTGAGTAACATACAACAATAATGACAATTTGCTTTGACTAGTTACCTCTAGTTAGGTATCTAAGTTAACTAGCTCGGAGTTTATGGGCTATTTCTTGTAGTCCTACTAATATTATAAACTTGAAAGTTTGTAAGTATGAATGGATGGATGGATGTTTGATACTCTTTCCCGTAAAAACTACTGAACGGATCTAGATGAAATTTGGTACAGAGATAGATTATGGTCTGGAATAACACATAGGCTACTTTTTACAGCGATATCCACGCGGGCGGAGCCGCGGGCAACAGCTAGTAGGTTCATATATTAAACTTAATTTTTCGTATACAATCAAATTGTATACCCACCATAACTAGGAGGGCAGCCGAGATCCAGAGGAGAGAGCGGCTTCCCCTCCTCCTTCAACATGGCCTCCTCATGCAAAATATTGGTTCACGTTTGTTATTCAACAACAATAACAATGCGCTAACAAAGTCAGGCCTGACACAGTTATCTACTTACTCGTAAACTGAACCGAGCCGTATATCATAATTGAGACCCTCGAGGATTCACTGGAGTCTTTTTACGTCAGATAAACACGTACCAGTTTTTATGATGCAATTTATGCTTTTGTGCAGCTACTCTTTAAAACAGGTCACAACAGGTGACTGAGTGGATTAGGTACAATGACTACCGCATGTAGAAATTTAAAGCTTACATAATTACCTACTCTTCAGTCTTTGATCACTTTTCAATCACTTATCTTTTAATCCTATCCTACTAATATATGGATGTATGTATGGGTGTTCGTTACTCTTTTACGTAAAACTACTGAACGTATATGGATAAAATTTGGCATAGAGATAGATTATAGACTAGATCAGCGCGATAACCGATATCCACGCGGGCGGAGCCACGGGCAACGGCTAGTCTATTATAATAATTTACAGTTCCTATGTAAATTATTTGGATATCAAGTATCTAATTAATAAACAAAATACACGAAATACACTTTGAAAAGTATGTTATCTTTCGTTAATGAAATCAACTTAAAGTGATCGATTAAAATTATTAATTCAAATTAATTATTATTAAAATAATCAAATAACTGTGCGTCAGAAACAAAACAATGGTCACATAAAATATTAATTGTAATTTGGCCGCCAATAAAATTCTACCTTAGGCTTGTACTATTAAGTATTCTATGCCTTAGGTATGAGCAAAACTATGTATTGAATGACTCTGTTAGCATTATTTTGACGAGCAACACTTAGAGAATGTACATATTTAATGTGTACAATTACGTCACGAGTCACGCTTACTATGAAAACAATCCACAATTTGGACCATTAACATTACTAATTCCAAGCACGTAATGTGACGTATTTAGATATAGCAAAGGACTTTCACGTATGAAATAAACGACACGTTATTATTAGCGTTCCCTTGTGAGGTTATTTTACATTATTAATAATAATATTAATCATTTTATTTCAAGACAACTCATAGATCCATATTCATATTATAATTATAAAAAACGCATGTTTTAGAAAAAAAGAGACATCATGGATATTCTTTGAATATGCAGCGTTGATCCCTCTCTCTATCTTGATAGAGGAGAGCAGACCCGTGGCCAGCAGTGGGACATATATGGGTTGCTATTATTATGCAGCGTTGATTGGTGTTCTTTTTAAAATGCATAAATCGCCGAAAACCAATGCTCTTCGGCTAAAGGCTGTCATCTAAAATCGTTTGCTTTTTTGCGTGCTATTAAAAGATCAAAAGCATTGTACGGTCTTTCATATTTCATTTAAATTTTTCTTTTGTGTAACCACCATATATCTTTAAAATCTGGTTCTGCCTTATAATAGTAATATGTAGAGTATGCTGGCTAATGTATTGAACCTACATTCTACCTATCCTCTGTGGGGAATAGGAGGTCAGATCTCCATAGCAGTCTTCT
The DNA here is from genome assembly GCA_947095525.1 of Trisateles emortualis. NCBI lineage: Eukaryota > Metazoa > Arthropoda > Insecta > Lepidoptera > Erebidae > Trisateles > Trisateles emortualis. The sequence continues at coordinate 19,519,633 of OX352735.1, read as the reverse complement.
TCTTATCGTTTGGTTAGTGGCCAACCTGGTGACAGAGTTATTTAGATCGCTCATATTTAGGCTTCAGTCGTGATGTAACGACTGTTAACAGTAGGGACCGACTTTTAACGTGCCCTCCGAAGCACGGAGACACTCAGATGAAATACCACTATACGGTCACCCATCTATAGGGTAACCACGCCTTTGGTTGCTTAACCCGCTGATCGTTTTCTGAACAGCGAGTGCACCCGGCTATGAGCGCCTCTATAGCAGTTAACGATGTTTTTCCTTCGCCATGTTTTAACATCTTTTGACGTCACAGCTCTTCAAAGACATAAAACTAATTTCATAACACCATACTGACTTGTTATAATTAAGTTCGTACGATCTAGTTGACGTGATTACACCATCAATGTACTCTACATATATGTGGTAAATGCGTAGACATTTATCACAAACACAATTTACTACTTCAATTCGACCATATCAGACTTCCATCGAGTTTTTATAATACCAATCTGTACCTATATTCTGTGAATACAATTGAAAAGAATACATAAATTAAAATAAAAGCAAATTAACATTAAGTAACTACTTATAAACAATCAGATGTTGTATTTAAAGGAATTCACCTATAAATAAAATATCTGATTGATAATTAAAATTACAACAATTTAGATATTAGCATTTTAATATTGTAAATTATTTAACACTAGCGGTTCCCCGTGGCTCCGCCCGCGTGGATGTCGGTTATCGCTGTAAAAAGTAGCCTATGTGTTATTCCAGACCATAATCTATCTTTGTGCCAAATTTCATCCAGACCCGTTCAGTAGATTTTACGTGAAAGAGTAACAAACATCCATTCTTACAAATTTTCACATTTATAATATTAGTAAGGATAATAAAAATATGTTACTATACTTCTAAAATAAGTTTCTTTACTTTTTCCTTCTGAGGTACACTACTTAGATAATAATAATAAGTTACGTCTATAAATTTCAAGCGACAATTATCAAACACTGTGGCAAACAAATTAAAATTTTATAAATAGCGAGTGCATAATAAGATTTTCAAGTATAAGTGGCATACGTTATTAGTTTTAAGCAAAGAATAAAAATGTATAGCTATTAGTGTTCCGTTTAGAAATAAATATAAAATTTAAGTATAAATATCTTCGAACAATCGTTATAAATTTTAATATTGACGCAGGTTTGAAATAAAGTTTAATTCATCAAGCGCTTAGATACGTGCTTATTGTTTCATTTGTTTTTATTTTGAGATTAGATTCATGGAATATTTCGGTTTTTCTACCTTATGGTAGAATTTGTTTGAAAATAAATTATTAAGTAATTGAGAAGCTTTTAACATGTTATTGATATAATTTTCATCTATATGCACCACTTGATACATGTGAATTATATCACATGTGTCAAGTGGTGCTAATAAAAGTCTATTATTTTTCTATTTTTAGTGTCAAAATATAGGTAAAAATACACGAAAAACATTGAGGGTTGCCTTCGATTTCCCTGAGATTCCACCATCAGATCCTGACTTGGTGCGAATGGGACCACCTCTAGAGTATACTCTTTCAAATTTTCAATTACAAAAATCGATGAGAATCGGTTCTTATACAACAAAGTTATCCGCGAACAAACATAAAAAATCATATATACAGTCGAATTGAGAAACCTTATTTGAAGTCGGTTAAAATTCTGTGATGATTTTTCCTATGATTGGAAATGACGATTCCATTTTCATTTGTTTACAATTCGCATTTGGGTCGCCGATACAGAACTGCTTCATAGGAGGTTATTCTTCTATACATTGACCAATGCAGTTAATTTTTTACCGACTTTAAAAAAGCAGTTATACTTTTTTTTTAAATGTTTACCACAGAACTCCGTCATTTATGAGCCAATTTGAAAAAAAAAATGTTTCATACGGAGCATATTGTCTTGATGCGTAATATTGTAGTTAATTAAGTAGATAAAGAAACTGGGTTCTATCTAGATTCTTCATTGATCAAACACTCTGGCATAACTTACAGTTGAAGACATTCAGGCATAGATCTACAAATCAACCAGTCATTCTGTGAATGTGTTTGTTGAAATCGAGCTACCAAAACACCGTAAAGTAAAAAAATAAGATAAAAAGTACCTGCATTCTTTATTTAGAAGCTATTGCTGCATTACCTACATTGATTCACTTTGCAAAACATATTTTCCAACAACCCGTTAATATTTTATCGACCTATTGCCATATTTGCGCGCCTCGCCACTCGACGGGAAGTACCCAATTCCATTTCAGGCTAGCAGGTAATTGTAGGTAGCTCTACTTACTATTTTGTAGAAAACAGTTTCTAACAAATTCACATTCCGCTTTCTGTTTTTTAAGATAACAACGGACAGTGTAGTAATTATCCTAGATGGCTCATGAGAAAAGTTGTAATTTCAGCTTTGTAATATCAGCCGTCAAGGTTGAAAATTGCTTGTATGAATGCGAATTCTAACAGTCGATATTACCGTTTCTTGATGCAGTTATTTTGCTAATACTACGGTTGCCGTAATTACCTATAGCTCCTTTGTATGTTTCTATTCGAAGACGAGTTTTATTGGGGATAATAGCAGTGTGTACTACGAAAGAACTATTGGTCATTCTTTAGCTGATTGACTTAACCATTGACCAAAAGAAATTTGGTCGAACGAACTATTTTTACATTTGATTGAGTGAACTTTTGGTCGAAAACATAAACTTTGCTATTGTTTGTCAAATGTTTTTCAGTCTTGGGTCTGCAAGACTGAAAAACAATGATTGGATTAAAAATATGACAACTAAAATTCTTTATCGTGTCTCTTTATGAGTCTGCGTTTAGACCGATCTGTTTTTTCTTTGGTCCTCAACTATTATATGTTTATCCTCAACTTTTTTTAGTTATTCTATTATATTTAATAACTGCCGATAAATATGACCATGACATTTTAGACGGGTGTATTTAAAATTCATAGTTATATATCATGTTAGTGGCTTACTTTATGCATTCTTGTTGACCTCCCTCATCTAAACCGAATTCTTATGTTAGATTATAGGTAGCTATGTGCGTTTCTATCAAGTTATTAAGTAAACGTCAAGGTTAAGGTTGTTGATAACTTTCGATCGTAAGGTTGGACCTTTAAGGCTACAGTGCTGATTTGTTGATTTTGGACATTGATATACGAAAAACCCAAGATACATATTCTCGAATAAAAGAAACACTTAAAACTCGTACCTACTCGTCAGTAGTTATAGTAATAATAAAAATATATAATATCAAATTCAACCTAACGCACATCCGCGTGATATAAATGTATTGACATTTATATGGTTGAATTTGTAGTGTAGCGATAATATTTGAAATAGACGCAAAAAATATGCCTGTATTTTAAGCTGAGGGTTTTGAGACCTGATTGTGTATCTTGTTTTTTTGGCAAATACTTGTCCGAGTCTGAGTTAACGTTCTGTCTGCCAATTGTATGTTTTTCTAGTCCCGCGAGATCTAGTCTCTCGAGGGGCTAGAGAAATATACAAATATGGACGGGGCCTTCAGTTTATCTTAAAAATATACCCATAAGTAATAACAGTTCGGTATTAAACTGACGGCGCAGTAGCAGCACTAAATTATTCAAATTATGCTAATTGAAGCCTTACGTCTAGCTAGCTAGTACTTTACGAACTATGTTCTTTATCCCAATTCACTTTCTATCTCGAGTTAACTATGACATAGTGTAATAATATGATTTTGTTTGTTTTCTTTTTAAAAAGACAACTGCCGCACTAGAGAACATGCTCTGTGTTGCGAGGGACTTTACAAACATACAATTAACGGACACAAATTACACCCAGGCTCAGAACAACTCTTTGTGGGCCACACAAAGTTTTGTTCTGTGTGTGAATCGAACCCACAACCTCGTGCACAGCAGGCGCATACTGCGACCACTGGACCTCCAAGGCAGGCAGACCTAAAAGCGAAGAAGCGAAGCGTGTGTGAATCTTTATTCACACACGCTTTACGCACAGAAATAGATCGAGCCTAAACCCTCTCTTACTCTTGATAGAGGAGATGAGACTCCTGTCCAGCAGTGGGATATATGTCCCACTACTCCCACTGCTGGGCACGGGTTTCCTCTCCTCTGGGTTGCTGTTATTATTATTATGATTATATTAATGGCATCTCATAATCAATAGGTACCTAAATAATTTATTGAGAAGAAAGGTCACCTTAACATCTGTCCGACTCTACATGTGCTCCAGTTGTTTAGATGGTGACCTCGACACTGTGTGTAGGTACGTAGAGGATTTCATTTCCACAACAACAAATTATTTTTTATTGTGTCCAACGATAACTTTCTCCGAATCTATAATATTTTTAAACTTTTTTTTTACTCCTAGCATCGTCGTCATTAATTGAAATAATATTTTTGTATTAAACCAAAATTTCAATTAATCAATCGTTTATGTATATAGTTATAGCAACTCATATACATATGTCCCACTGCTAGGCACGGGTCTCATTCCTCTATCAAGAGAGAGAGAGGGTTTAGGTCTTAATTCACACATGCTGGCCTAATGCGGGTTGGTGAATCAGATATGTCTTTAGAATTTCTTTTAAGACATGTGGGTTATCATATTATTATTATTATATTTTATTCATCCTTCATCATCATTTCATCCTTCCCCAGTAGGGCTTGCTCACTCGTATGGTGCCCTACTACCTCTCTTAATTATTTCAATTATCTTCACATTTCTTTGGACGTTGTATTTGGCCAACTGTTGAACATTTTAGTTGAAATGCTATTACCATTCAAGAATGAAAATTTACCTCTAAATTCAAACTACATGATTCTATTGAAATTGGCGTAAGGCCAATATGCTAACCTAGCAGTCAGCTACTTAGTTAATCTTTGGTAACATGCGCTGGCGCATACAGAGTCAATCTAGGGTAATAACAGGCCTCCGTCACTCGCTCAAGGTTACGCGTTATGTGCCTACCGCTATGTAGCTCGTAACCGAGCCGATCGCCAGTGGGGCTGCCGCACGCGACACAGAGCGCACACAGCATGTTTCCCGCTCAAAACGCATACGATATTTACGTACACTACGTATATTAAGTTAATATTATTAATTTTTACTAACGACATGATAGTTAATTATTGTGAAGTCGTTGGATGTCATAGTCAAAAGAAAAATAAAAAAATGTCTTTTTTTCATTGCCGAAAGATGAAGAAAGGTACGTTACGTTATTTGAAAGTAGGTACGCATTTCAGCTGGCTTCAGTTAGTAGTACCTAGTAATTTTAAAATGCATCTTGCGTGTAGGTACTGTTTCTTAAAAATCTACGAGAAAGTTAGAAAGACAACCCTACCGCATTCGTGCGATGACGAGCTTGCACGTGAGTCGCACGGCGGGCAACACAATCTCGACTCTTTGTTCGCGTACTTATGGTACATTTCGTTTCGCTGCGAACAGCATGTATTATTATTAAGAATTTGTAGGCTATTATGGCGTAGGTATTTTCGGTTTTGTATGGGAGTGATGTATCTGTTACGTAGTAACTATTAAGTAATCTGTGGTAATAATGCCATTGTTAGGCGATAGCACGTACAATGGTTATCCGCTTGAGGACACTGCCAACCTTGCTTGGTTAGATATATGACCATTTTGATTTGTTTGTTGTTTCGTATTGTATTGTTGAGCTTCAAACATTTCAGTAATGTGAGTCAGTAGGTACTAGGCATACCATGCAACGATAGTTTACTGTATGCATGCTTCTCCCTGTAAGTGACGGTTACTTTATCTTTGTTTGTTATTTTTTTATGACAACTTTCGCACTAGGAAACAAGCTCTGTTTCACGCGGGAATTTACAAACATAGAATTAACGGACACAAAGTTCACCCAGACTCGGGATGACCATTCATGAATTACACAATTTTTGGTCCCGGCTGGAATCGAACCCATAACACACCGCACAGTGGTAAATGGCGAGATAGCCACTGAACTAACCGTAAGCGTTAATATGCCTACCTTAGAAGGAAGAAGGAGGAAGAATCACAAAAATTAAGGGATTGCTAACGATGTTGCCTACATAATATTATCACAGTGTAAAGAACCCTTTATTCTATGGAAAGAGTCTTTATACTGTGATATTATATTTACCAAAGTAAATAAGGGATATTTCATTAAATTTTGAATCTACGCTAAAATTCAAAATAGAATCATCACCATTGTTGTTTAAAATTACGTTTTGATTCACAATGGTCCTATCAAGATATTCTGCTGTGTTTAACTAGGCTGTACATCCTCCTCTTCAAGATATCTTTATAATGTATTTCTATGGAACAAAACAAAACACCTCTACCCGTGTTTGACCCGCGTTATACAAAATACGCTGTATTGTGTCCTTTTGTAAATTCACTTAGAGATCACACTCTAATATTCACTTGTTTTCTAAACACACGTAATATTACTAAGAAAGCAAACAAGCATACGGCCCGCCTGATGGTCAGAAGTTACTACGGTAACTTCTTATTACTTAGGCTACGGCCTAAGGACGCTTGCCCAGGGCTTTCGCTTACGCGTTGCCTACTTTTTAAAACCTTATAACTCATTTCTTGAAGAACCCTATGCCCATGTCTTTAAGGAAAACCTCGGCAGGAAGCTCATTCCACAACCTAATCGTACGTGGGAGGAAATTCCTCTGAAACCGTACTGTACGTCACGATAGAGGTTTCACAATCATTGTTTACCTTTTACACTTTACAGCAATCAGACTGTTAGTGTTTGTTTCCACAGAAGAAAAGTGTTGACTTATAGGAACGACTAACCGGTACCTACTTATGTAGGTACGTCTTATATAAAAATCCCAAGATGTAAAAACAATTTTACATTATCTTTTTTATTTTTGCTTACCGCTTTTCTGAAAACTTTTTACGACACAGCGTAAATACGGTTCACTCGCTTTACAAAAATTGACATCCTATTTAAGCAGAATATATTTTCACATTCGTCGAATGACGTAGAGGGATAGAAAATTACAATTCTGTAGTAAGCGTAGGCAATATTGACGCAAGGAGACATTGTAATTTCTTACCAATAAAAAGAAACTTTAGTAAAATCTGTAAAATATAATAGAAGATAATATCAGTGGTTGTTTGGGTTCCGTGACTCTAGTCAATGAAATTAAATTGAATGTTTATTAGCAAGAGGCCTCACATAGTTAGAGAGATAGTGAAACTGTTTGAGGTATCTAGGTATTACAAATTAGATATTTTTATTAGAAGTTAGATCAGTTTCAGCAGAATAACTTGGCTAGTCACATAGGGCAGATATAAAGGTAACAGACTTCTTTCAAAATCGAATTTCACCATCGTATAGAATGACAATCGTTAAAGAACAAGAAAATACTTGTAATAGTTTATTTATTAAGTACTTAAAATTAAAAACTTAATGATGTAATAACTTATATGATATGTTTTTTATAAATTATAATTATTAATTACTTAAAGCTAAATTTAAAATTTATTTTAAGTCTATTAGCTAAAGGAAGAGCGGAACCTTTCAAAACAGGCATTGAAGGAAGGAAGGTTCCAGCTACTAACTACTTATTGGCTAAGAGCCCTTTCACCCCTCAAGTTTCTCCCCTTAAAAATATGTAGTGCCCGTTCACCCCGTGAACTGGCACCGGTACCCGTTTACCCCTTACTGCAAGTACGTAAAATGTATAGTCCACGGAAAAAAAATGATTTTTTAAGGGCTGCATTAATAAGATATTTGGCATTACAATAAAAAAGAAACAAGTATAGTTATGTACTTAGGTTTATTTAAATATAAAAAAATACCTACATTTATTAAATCACAGTCTTGTCAACAATTCAAAATAATGTAAAGTAAACTTTTTTTTGTTAATTTGTTTTAAATGCTAACATAGACTTTTTTATTTTTAGAAAAAATTATTAGATGTAAATTAAATAGTATAGAAAATTATTCAAAATTATTTGGATTATACTTACGAGATACTTAGAATAACCAAAAATGTATTTAATTATTTTGCGAACTGTACTTTTTTGCTTCTCAAATAGAGAAGATACTAGTAAGGGGTAAATGGGCACTCCAAAAAATATTAAATTATTATTTTCTTGATTCTCCCCTTGAAAAGGGGTGAACGAATGTTACGGGCTTGTCAACGCGGGGAGAATACATTAATTTTTATTCAAGGGGAAAATCTTGAGGGGTGAACGGGCTCTGAGCCACTTATTGTTTATATTATGAAATAAAGAATTTTGATTATTATACATATATACAACAACAATTACATAAAACGTCCGTACAAACAGATGACAACGACCCGGCATTGCCGCAGTGCTCCGTAAATGATGTAATTGAATGACAATATGTGAAGAGAGACTCTAAACTTGACACAATAGTGTAATATTTGTTTTGTTCAAGGCTCCGTCGTAAAAATCATATAGGTAGGTACAATCCAGATAGTTTTCATTTCCTACATAAGTACACCAATAAAACACAAGTAGGTAGGTAGGTATGTTATGTTCAGTAAGCAGATAATATGCTGTTGCGTGTACCGTGTGAGGCCATAGGCACTATTATATCCATAAATTACGGACAATTGAACAGAAATAGTAAGTAATTTGTAGTCTTTATTTTAAGTACCACATTTTTCTATAACTTTAGAAAAATCTTTGTAAATTTCAAGATAATAAAGAACCTATTTCTATAGTAATAGGACGCACTACTTAAGTCTAGTTATATGTGAGGCTGTTTGTTTGTTCGGCTACATAAATACATATTGTAGGTACCTTCCTACATAAAATATGCACTTATTTTATTGAGATAGGTACTGCTGGGTCATATAAATATATACATGTATATAAGAGCAGAATATGTTTATTCATTCTGTATTTCACCATCAGAAATCGAATTCAGAATGCTCCATACGTTGTTACAGTAAGGTAGGTACGACTGCGTCTTAATTTTTAAAAATAATTGTACTAAAAGGGTGAAACTCAATTACGTACGTAGCTTACCATATTATTAACCAACCTAATTAAAAGTGAAGTTACATTGCCGATACAACAACACTTTATGGTAAAGATTGTCGACCACAAATTTATGAAAGGCTTTTGTTTTCGGTGAATTACTTGCGGATACATAAAACACACATAAAATGTTTGATTACAATGTTTTACGTTTGAGATTATACGATACAAAGAGGAAAAGTCCTTCCATATAAATGTACAGTGATTTATGGGCTGTGTGCTCTTATCCTTATTTTGAAGCCTAGTGTGTACTAAACATAACAATAATAGTCGTTCAGACCAATTTTGTCCGTGTGGTGACGGATTAAGAATACAAATGTCACCACCCCCTTCCATCCCGAGGGTGTCGTAAGAGTCGACTAAGGGAGCAAGTCTAGCAGACAATCTCCACCGCAAGAGAGGGAAAACTCGAAACAAAACCCTATGCCAAACCGTCTGGCCAGCGTGGTATAGTAGGGTAATATCCCTTTAATTTTTTGGAGGAGACCCGTGCCCAGCAGTGGGACGTTTATGAGCTGAGATGATGATGATGATGAGACCAATTTCAGTTGTGGCGGCTAATTTCAACAAAGATTACCAAAGTGTGTCCGCAAACACAGATCAACTCTTTATTCCTTCATTATCATTGTCCCATGGGACGGCAATCCGACATGACCGGAGAGAGATTATTCGCAGGACCAAGGGCGGTTCGTGCTTTCCGAAGCACGGAGGGGTCGTGCTATATTTTTAGAAAATGGTCACCCATCTACGGATCGACCGCGGCAGGCTTGCTTAACCTTGCAGATCTGTCGGTAACACTCAGCTACGTTCCCAGTCGGGCTTGCTCGCTAGTATGGTGCCCTACCTCTCTTTACCTACAATCAGGTGGGCCGTCGACTTATTTGCTACCATTGGAAATAAAAACTCGATATGTTTTACAATCATCGAATACTTCAAATTGCAAGGACAATACGTATGAACACAATAGGCTGGTGACCAATAATAAGCATTCGCACTTCGTTACCGTCCGCCGCATCGCATCGTTGCGCAAAAATGTCACCGTCTGATTTACAATACTTTATGCACATGCCGACAGACATCCAAAGAGGCTATAATACCTGACCTCTATTGTTGAAAAAGACATCTATGACAGATCGTGACAATATTACTTGTTGTGGCGTATTTACTAAATAACTACATACTTCTCTTTACATTTTAGGTATATTCTTATTAAATTTATAGTAAATGACAATCATTTATCACTTTGAAAAAAGGGAAATAGAAACATGATGAGGAAATCTGCATAACCGAAGTTTTATAATTGATAAGTACGTAGCTATCAAAGGATACGATAGCACAATGATGATCTAAAATTCTGTGTTACCACGTTCAGTCTTACTTGGTTGGTCACAAACAAGCTAAAGGTAAATAAAGCATGATTGCATACCCGGTTGAATATATAGCAGCAGTTCGTTCCGACTTTGTCCGGGTTCAATAATTTTTCACCCGTTCAGAGATTGAAATTTCTAAAAAACCTTTTATAACGGACGTTTACGTTAAACAATAAACCTATATTCCAAATCTCAGTTTTCTAGTCTTAGTGTTTTTGGCTGTATGTTGATCGTCAGTCAGGACAAATGATTTAATATGATAAATGCTATTATGATACAACGAGGAATCGGGGCAATCCACAGATATAGATATACATAGATAACGCAAGTATCACAGTTTGTATTGAAATCAAGCGTGCCGACTTTTTAACACCTACTGTGACGTCACAGCCGAAATTTAGTGACGAGAAATCCAAACCGATTCAAAGACACTGATGCCGCCAATGCTCCTTCGGCCGCTACGATTCAATCGATTCAACTGGAGCCGCCGCGCTGATTATCTCACTCTTACTCATATTTTTAATGTGAGTAGTAGCACTTTTGAGCGATTTTATTCTGTCGACGTCGTTCTCTAATATTTACTTCGAGTACTCCCTTATACTGTTTTTTTTTGCGGTAATTCGCTCTCGAATTTTCACACCATTTTTGTATTTGTTTTTGCTGTTCATTTGTACTTTTATTAACCGACTTCAAAAAGAGGAGGTTATCTTGTATAGATAAAACGTGATTTATTTTTTCTTGTGCATTATTTATTTTAGTTAATAATTTCTTTTCCATTTCACTTTTTCCTTTTGATATGGGTAGTTCATGGACATCCTGTAGAGTAAAATAAGTTATAGTTGTTTATAGTAGCTGATTCCTAGTCTCTCTCAATCCCTGTTTCCGCTGCCATTTCCACTTTAGTTCCGTTACTTACACGCTTTCGCTCAAGTCTTCCACTTTTGCTTCTAGCTTACATTATACCGTTAGTCTTTTCTTATATTTGTAGGTACCTACACATTTACACGAAAAATATATATTATCTATACCTTTTCTAGTTTTCTCTTCCTTGGCAATGATGAAGGATTTTGCGATATATCTTTATTCTGTAAAGCACAAATAGGTGTATGTCATATATTTTATACTTTATTAAATAAAAATATGTTACACATTTAATCTATTCACTAACCTCATTTTCATTGTCAATGAGTTTTAGTATATCAATAGTGGGGCATGCCGTTTTTTTCAACAATCTCAACTTTTTCTCTTCAATGAAACTGGTGTTTTCAAAATGTTCGGAACAAATAGTACTGTGTTTCGTCGGGAACCAGTCTTTTCGTCCGGTGGCCGCACTCCATTTTTCTTTTATGATTGGATCACGAGGGAAACTAATAAAAATATTTTAAACACAATAGAAATTTTTAAACACACCAAATGTATAAAAATACTCGTATTAGTTTAAAGGATAAACATTAGACATGAACACATTAAATACATGAACCAGAACCACCCACCTGTTTTAAGCTGTCGTATAAAATTAGGAGATGAGTTTGTTTTTATCTACTCAACTGGCTTTTTTAATATCATTCGTCTGTCCGATATCGATTAAAATCGATTATTGATATATGTTGTAGAACGAACAACACTAGTAGCTAGATTTGACAGACGAATGATAAATTGCCTGTATCACGAAGTCGAAGCGATGCGCGACAGTATCGCTTGTTGTAATATTCATCGTCTTTTAACACACAACGCCAGTTCCAACGCTCAAACCAAACACGTCAACGTAATGTGAATATTGTTTTACTTAACGTTAATCTATAGTTACTTAGGTATATCCTTGAAATCGCAGCTCTAAACACATAAAAAATAGTTTTAAAATGAATTTACGCATAATATAATGTTAAAATAACTTACCTGTGATAAGAAATATGTTCCTGTCTTTGGGTGCTCGAAATTTTTGGGATATTGCAGTTAATTATCACGCAACGAGGCATTTTTTTAGTTTTTGCGGACGACCGGCTGAGACAACAGACGCGCGCGGACTGTAAGTTGCGGCGACCAACCTTGACGCTTTGTCGGGGTTCGGACACGCGAAGTACGTGCATTTGCGTTATCTATGTGTATCTATATCTGTGGGACAATCCAACCCACATGCCCACCGGTGTGACTCCTGTGAGCCAGGATTTACAGCGGAGTAACTAACTAATACACCGAGCTTTGACACTCGTGCGTCCTGTGGAACACAACAACACAGCTAGATACAACGAGGAAATGTAAAGCTAGAATATTTATTATACCAAGTAAATAAATAATACAAATCGTTTAGAAGGTACAACGTACCGTAACGTATACAACAACCAACAACCTTTTGTTGGTTGTTGTATACGTTATTTGAATTTACAACAACCCCTTGGTTGTTGTAAATTCGTCACAACGTAAATTATCCACAGATTAAAGTATATGTAAATTCGTCACAGTTCTAGACGAATTTACACATACTTTTTCTGTCGCAAATTTACGTTGTGACGAATGTACAACAACGCTACAAAAGATAATAATTCGAAACTTAAGTACGAGTAGCTCTACCTACATTACGGGCGGTCTTATCGCTGAGAGCGTATTTTCTAGAGAAAGTCATTCCAGAAATGTCTAAAGTTTACTAGATAAGTAAATTCTTCTCCTGTAGACAGCAAAGTGTGTACCCTAAGTATTTTTGAAAGAGTTTTATTAGTATTGTAGACTTTGTCATTTCAGATTTATGTTAACTCATAAAATAGTAACTAACTGATGTAATACTATTGTCTTCTTCACTAGGATGGAGGTGGGCGTCCAGCTGGTGGGGATACTCCTCCGTGTGCTGAACTTCCTCCTGGCACCGCTGTTCTGGTTCAAAACTCGAGACAATAAACGGGTACCGCCAGTTACCAATCCGATACTGCTGAAAAGTGCCTCCGAACTGGCAGCTTCTATCAGGAATGGAGAAGTAAGTCGTAAAAGAGGCCTTGTCCTCTTTTTTTATACCACCCTGAGCAATGTATCTTTAAGTTCAAGGCTTTTTGTTAGGTTCAAGGTTTCCAAATTCATTTTGAAAACGGCAGATTATCTTGCCAGTAAGCCATTGTCATGTTTGCCAAATTTTATTAAGATATTTAGAATATGTTTTGTTTATTCCATTTTATCTTTCCATTTTATCATACAAATTATGCTATTGCATGTAAAACAATACATACACACATTATATAAACTAGCTGTTGCCCGCGGCTCCGCCCGCGTAAATGTCGGTTATCGATGTAAAAAGTAGCCTATGTGTTATTCCAGACCATAATCTATCTCTGTGACAAATTTCACCCAGATCCGTTCAGTAGTTTTTACGTTTCCATCCATCCATCCATATTTACAATCTTTCGCGTTTATAATATTAGTAGGATCATACATTCTTAGTCGCACACTTACACCCTCAACATTATTATCAATGGCGCAGTACTGCAGTAGCTTATCATCGTGCAGGATCGTATCGTGACATCCGACTGCCATGCTGAGCTCCTGGACTCCTGGGATCGATCCTAGAGATCAGTAAAATGGTATTGGATTTTTCTGTCGAGTCCGAGCCTCGGTAGATACACGTTGTCTTCGTGAATAATAAGCCCAGCGCGATGACCGCGACATAACTTTGACTGAGACTTCATAATTTATTTATTATTATTTTAAATATATTTTTTAATTTCTAATTTTATCATATAATTTTCAATTTTTTATACTTACTTAATACTTAGTTGGTAAACAAACATACGGCCCGCCTGATGTTAAGCAGTTATTGACGCATGCAATACCAGAGGTATTACTTGCGTGTTGCCAACCTATTTTTGTACACCCGCAGTGGTATTCCGTAAGAGCAAAAACCGAGCCACCGCAAAAACCGAGCAAAATCCATCTGTCAGATTGAAAATCGGTATTCCGTAAGAGCCCTTTTTGACGTTTAGTCAATAGATTGTGCCGTCCCCGAGCAATCACAACTGTCAATTTTGCAATCACAACTGTCAGTTGTCATCGCTGTTTCTTAGAGAATTAGCCGGCCGGGCTTTAAGATGGAGTATCCCTAGGATAGGAAAACTTTTTTTTCTAAACGCATCTCTTATGAGCGCTGTAGACCTGTACTCACACCCAAGAACACAAAAACACCGTCGTGTGTAGTTATTTGGCTGTCTTCTGTAAAGAAGAAGTCCTTCCCCGAGTTAGGATTGCCCGCTAGTATCGTGAGCTACCTCTCTTAAATAAAAATAATAATTTTAACAAAAAAAAACCGACTTCAGTGCGGCAAGTTGAAAAATTTTCAAATATTTGTTTGTTACAATCGAATAAAATCGACTGAGCGTCGGGCTGAACACAGGTCAAGTAGGTATTAAAAGCAATATTTAATATTTTAATCTGTGCAATCCGCGCTCAATTCATTCACGTAATTATTTCTTATTAATAGTTGCTTAGCAACAATAACCGAAACTTATCTAATCGCCATCAGTAAAATACTTATTATTGAAAAGTTCAGATGGCCATCTGTGGTCTTCTTCATCAGCTTTTCTTCACCAAATTACACTTTCTGAATGCAAATGATTGATTAGTTGTTAAAAATATTGAAATTGCTATATGTGTGCCTATAACTTTTGAGGAGTTCCCTCAATTCCTCATGGATCCCATTATCAGAACTTTCTTTTGATGATAATGGGACCAAACTGGAAGTATGTCCAGTCAGACAAAAAAAGAATTTTTCAAATCGGTCCATAAATGACGGAGATATGCGGTAACAAACATAAAAAAAAAAAATACACACGAATTGATAACCTCCTCTTTTTGAAGTCGGTTAAAAATAAACAACGAGAATAACTCGCATAGTAGTTCAAATAATTAAGTTTTATCAATCGAACGTGTAGTACAACTGAATAGCTAATAATTACACATACAAATTCATACAATAGACAATATAATGGAATAACAATAAACAAAGTTCAAAAGACTACTAGGTACTATAATTATATTCTAACAAAGATTATTCAGAGTATTTGTATTACTATGTAGGTGTACGGCCAGCAACAAGAAATTAACGATAATTACCAACTATTTGATGCAAAATAAAAACTGTAAGTACACTCCGTGAGTCTTCAAGGCAATGCTTTAAATAATCATTTCTTCCATTTTAAAAATATAACTACCGGACGAACAAGCTCTGTGTCGCGGGGGACTTAATGGGGATACAATTAACGGACACGGACAAATTACATTTTAAGAGAGGTAGGGCACCATAACTACTTAACTAGTGAGCAAGTCCGACTGGGGAAGGACCTCCACCTTACAGAAGACCACAGCCAAATAACTACACACAGTGGTGTAATTGTGTTTCTGTGTGTGAGTACGATCTCAAGCGCTCATTTTGGGATGTGTTTTGAAAGAAACATATCCCTATCCCAGGGATACTCCCATTTTAAGGCCTTGGCGTGAAGGAATGGGTTGCAACATGCAAGTGATACCTCTGGTATTGCAAGCGTCCATTGGCTTTGGTAACTGATTAACATCAGGCGGGCCGTATGCTTGTTTGCCACCCAAGTAGTATAAAAAAACATCCAAACTCGGAACAACGATTTATGGATCACAGAAAGTTTTAAACCGAGTGGAAATCGAACCCACGATCTCCGACTTAGCAGTCAACTAGACCTTCATTCAGTTCATTCTCTTACAGTGTTTAAGAAATATTTAATGACTTCTAAAAATAGTTGTATGTGCCAATTTGCTTTCAAATTAAAAATTTGCACACCTATTACGTTTATTACTTAGGTAAGTACTTTAGGCACTTTATTTAATTACTCAGTCCCAAATGATGAAGTTATCTACTAGTTTTTTCCTATCATTACAACATCGCAGGCCTTATTTTCACATCATATAGATTTTATTGCATCTAAAGATGTAAACGTATCATTATATAATAATAATATTCTCCTAATCGAATATCGGTCACCACATCTAGGTAATGCATAACGCATTTAATCTTGTTGGACTAGTCATCTGCCCAGGAGATATTATTCTCTATGAAAAATATATTACTTTTTATTTCCTAAATATACTTAACATTACCAAATTATGGGTGTATGTTTTCTTCAAATATTGTTTTTTTTTTCGTTTTATTTGATAAAAATTGAAGTCATAAAGTGGTTACATCTCAATAATTTGATGCTGATTCGATGATTTTTTTTCAAACTATTTAGAATTACTATATAATTTATGACAAAACCATATTATGAAACACCTTGTAGATTGAAACTATATTTTTGGGAAGTCATATGTCTATAAATGCCAACAAAAAATGGTTTCATTTACACCTCTTTTTCATCATTTTTTGAGAAAGGGGTCTTCTCGAAACGAGCTTTTCGACGCAGCGAATTGCGTAACTCTACCTTTTGAGGCCCGTGGCAATGTTGTGATAATTTTCATTAATATCTTTCTGTGGTCACGGGCACTCTCGGACCAGGGGGCCCTTCAGGCTGGGCCCGTAGGATTTTGCCCATAATGCCACTACTATTTTTACGCCACAATTTTGAGGCAGTAAAGATACTACCAGTTTTTAAATTTCTGACATCTATTAAGAAATTCTTGCCACAAAAACCCAATATCTATTATTGTCTGGTCTGGTCTTGAACTTGGCACCTCATGAGCAGCAGTAGCTCTCAACGACCACTAGCCGAATAAGGCAGTCATTATAATACGTAATGTGTTACTACGCATTATTCGACCTATAATTGCTGGAACTGACAAGTAACAAGTTGTCAACTGTGCTATGGGCCGTGATCATTCAACTAATCGTACCGTCAATAGACGCAACCGACATGCTAACTTGTTGTGAAATATTGTTGTTGTTTACCGTATATACAGTTTTTGAATCTATAAGTAACACAAAGTGATTCTTTTTTTTATACTACTTAGGTGGCAAATAAGCATACGGCCCGCCTGATGTTAAGCAGTTACCTATGGACGCTTGCAATACCAAAAGTAAAACTCGCGTGTTGCCAACCCATTTTTTTTACACCAGTGCTTTATGATGGAAATATATATCCCTGGGATAGGAATACGTTTCTTTCAAAACTCATCCCTAAATGAGCGCTGGAGACCTGTCCACTGTCCACCAGATGCTTAGTAAAATTCCATTTTCATTGGGTATTCTTGTAGACAAACTGTTTTTTAAATCGAAGTTAAAATTTTGAAAACCGCACTCATGTTGGAAAGGATCAAATTGTTATTTAGAAAGAAATGTGTTCTCTATGAAAAAGTCAATGCAGTTTTCGTAATCAAATTAGGTACTGTTCGCTCCTATAATCCTTTGGAAGGAGTTTGTTAACCCCTCTCACTAGTCGTGGGGTTACCAGACTCCTTGCAACGATGCTCTAACAGGAGGGTTATAAAACATCATATAATTCGGATAAAATGTGATTAATTTGGTTGACTAACTAGTTTATTGTAGGTACTCGTATTTGTAGCTTCATATTTATTAGTATGCGCAATTTCTACTTAATGGTAAGAATTAAACATTATAAGTAATGTAATGCGTCGCCATATATATCGGTTCAGAAGTCAGGGTTAGGTAGATACTTTGCTCGGCGCCTCATCTATTTAAAACAGACATGTCTCAAATACTAATTGATTTTGAAGGCTATGCTATTTTACAATGTTGGAAACCTTCTACTTAACATAGTTTTACTCACCTTTCATAGTAGTTTGATTCTTATGTAGGCATTTCTTACCACGTACGATTAGGCTGTGGAATGAGCTCCCTGCCGAGGTTTTCCCAAGAGACTATAGCATGGGGTTCTTCAAGAAAGGAGTTATAAGGTTTTTAAAGGGTCGGCAACGCGTGAGTAACACCCCTGGTGTTGCAAACGTCCATAGGCTACGGTAACTGCTTACCATCAGGCGGGCCGTATGCTTGTTTGTCACCTTGGTAGTATAAAATAAAGGCATGCTGAGCATGTAAGTGGGACGAGGTATGGTCTTCGTAAGCAGTCTTCCCTTGCCCTATGTCAGCTTTTCACGGTCCTACGGTTTGCTTTTGAGTATCACCAAGCGATAGTAGATTTCTGACGTTTCCGCTACTCTTGACTTGACTCTTACTACTCTCTCTTTGCTATGCAGCGGGCTAGCACTGCAGATGTTCATGTACAGCGATTATCCTGATATCTATATCGGGAAAAAATATTTATGCTCTAGGCTACGAAAATAAGGAATAATAAAATCATAAATTGGTATGAAAAAATGGACAGTGGCAATGGCTGTTAATGCTTCAGGCAAGGCACATCATGTGCACAAATTATAGCCTAACTTACGTAAAGTAATACCTTCATTCCAGATATCAAGTGAGGAACTAATAACAATCTACGTAGACCGCGTCAAGGAGGTGAATCCGTTCCTCAATGCAGTGGTAGAAGAGCGGTACAGAGCGGCTCTCGATGATGCTAAGGCGGTTGACAGGCAGATACAAGAGGCGAAGGAGACCAACAGTTTTGAGGAGCTGGTGAAAGAGAAGCCGTTGTTGGGTGTGCCGTTTACCGTGAAAGAGAGCTGCTCTTTGGCTGGTGAGTGTGAATGTTAATTAGTTTAATTTAAATAGTGCAATATATGTTCTTATCGTTTCGTTAGTGGTCAATCTGGTGACAGAGTTATTTAGATCGCCCATATTTAGGCCTCTGTCGTGATCTAACGACTGTTAACAGCTGGTACCGTCTTTTTAACGTGCCCTTCGAAGCTGATATACCACTATGCGGTCACCCATCTATAGGGTTACCGCGCCTTTGGTAGTATAACCCACTGGTCGTTTACCAAACAGCTATACTTCTGGCTATGAGCATCTTAATACAGTGCAATGTATGTACAAGATCTCATGTGTCTTGGTCTTAATAGATGCAATAAGACTGCTACTAATAGCTGGTCTCAGTCTAGAGCCGCTAAAGACCAAGGTCATCGTTAAATGAGGTCAAATCAAAATGATCTATTTCATTATAGTACTGTACTTTCGGGACAATCCCGCCCACATGCCCACCGCTTTGACACTCTTGCGTCCCGTGGACAACTAAACCTACTGTCTTGGACCCCGCAACGAATTTAATCAGAAGTAAATAGGAGGAGTTAGAAAGAAAAGTTTCCACTTCCCTCCATAGCAAAGCGGGAGACAAAATAAATCTGTATAGGTTTGTAACCTATGAAAAGGAGCACCACGAAGTGTACTCTACTGTCCAATAGCCAGGTAATTATGTAGCTGTTATATTTTCCAGGTCTATCAAACTCAGTAGGTTGTCTAGAAAATGCAGGACGTCGGGCTACCACAGATGGAGGAGTCGTTAGCCTGGTGAAGAAGTCAGGGGCTATTCCACTGTTGGTGTCGAATACCCCAGAGTTATGTTTAGGATGGGAGACGACCAACTTGCTCAGGGGGGCTACAAATAATCCGTACTGTTTAAATAGGACTCCTGGTGGTTCTTCTGGTGGTGAGGTAAGGACTAATTATAAACAATTAGCTTTTGCTCGCGACTTCGTCCGCGTGCATTTTTTTTAGTTTAGTAGATTTATAAGGGGTAACAAACATCGATACATCCCCATAAAATTTTGCGTTTATAATACAAGCTGATTAATTGGTGACACAATGCAAAAGTCACTTAAATGATCGCCTAGCGAACTGTGCAAGTTCGGCATATTTTGTTTGGCATAGTTTGATATGAATACAGTTTTTCTTCTCTAGGAAGAAATGTTTATTTTGGCAGAATTTGCTATTTTTAATATTTACCGTAATATTTAGGTCTCTCTACTTTTGTCACTGTATACACATAGGTATAACATACATTATAACCAATTGTATCTGGTAATTAATAATTGGCCTTAATTTCTTGCTGGACCTTCTCGCTCCTTATTACCTAATCTGTCCGGAAACGCATTGAGCGACACCTGAAACAAACAAACAAAGGCGACAAAGATAGATGTGTTCAAATTGATAAATGCATTGCATATGTACAAACCCTAAACCCTTTTTCGCTTGATAGAGGCACAGAATAAATAAAAGTACTATGTAATAGAGGAGAGGAAACCTGTGCCCAGTAGTGGGATATATAATGGATTGCTATTTATATTATTTTATATATACTTTGACATTGACACACTTAAGTAAATAAAGCATGATCGTGGTAATACCCGAAGTACCTATACTTATTATTTATTATACCTACTAGTTTCCACCCAGCAACTTCGGCCACGTGTACCTACACTGTACAATACCACCGGAACAGTGAATTTACATTTTATTTGAAATTTAATTTATACTAGAAAATAATAAATATATAAGTAATAAAAATAACAATAAATCAATAAAAATAAGTTACCTACCTACATGATCAGAAAATAAGAAAATAAGATAGAATGTAGTCTAAGTGCTATTCCAGACTATAATCTATCCAGATTCGTAGAGCCGTGCTAGCGTGATTAAGTAACAAACATCCAAGGATTCATCCATCCAAATTTTTGCATTTATAGTATAACTAAAGATTGGGTTTTTAGGTACACATCATGCAACGCGATAGTTCAAAAGTGAATATAATAATAATAAAAAAATTAACATCTCTCTCTGCCCACGCGCAGACTAACGCTCCTAAAGGAGGTACACAACATATATTTCGCAATAAAGCCCTTTCAATGCCTCAGATATTTGCGCATACTCGCTAAGTGGAATATGTGTTGAACTGTTGATCATTACGTAAGCCACCATCATCATGACGGTAAATAATGGATGTTTGTTTGTTTGTTGACACAACATCTGTCTCTGTCTGTGGTCGTCTACTTTGAGGACAGTCAATATATATGTATTATGTATCTTATGATGAGAGAATCTAAATTGACCAATTCGTCTTCTGTAAAAGAAAAGGACCATAATTTTAGTTACAGCATTATTCAAAGTATATTTCGGAGATTATTCTCATAAAACTTTTTTATACGTAGGCATTTAAGGAATTTGTACTCTATAGGAGACTAAACTTTTCTTTATATTTTTCCATTGGGTCGATGATGATGGATGGATGGATGATTTCAAAATACACAAAATACAAACTATCTTTTCATTCCATCTTTCATATGAGTGAACTGTCTATGATGGGTATTTTTTGTCTTAGTTTTAATTGTAGTTTTAATCACATCCATTCCATCACCCTCGTTCATAGTAGCTACTTATAGAGAATAGTTTTCTGTACCTATCCATGCCTCGATTCGTTCAATTATCATAAATTTGTCTCATTCCTTTTTTTACATTCTACACCAAAAACATATCTCAAGGTATCCTATCCTATCTAGTAGGTATCCTATCTAGGAGGGTTCACATACATTGAAAACTATTAAGACAAAGTTCACCCAGACAACGTAAAAACATAATTCATTAATTCTCATTTAATTCATTCTTTAAAAGACAAACCCCGCACTAGGAAACAAGCCTAGTATCGCGGGGAACTTTACAAACATACAATTAACGGACACAAAGTACACCCAGACTTGGGAGAAACATTTATGGATCGCACAAATTTTTGTCCCGTGGAGATCGAACCCACAATACACCGCCCAGTAGTAAATGGCGAGGTAACCACTTAAGCCACTAAATCAACATGCAGCGCAGTCCTAATATGTGTGCCGTATGGGGTGATCGAACTAAAAAACACTCAGTAGGTAAACGGTGAGGTTATCGGTAAATTAAATATACATTTAATTTACCGATAACCTCACCTTCACTTTTATCTACTGAGTGTTTTTCACTCTCTTAGTTTTAATATAATACTAGCTATAGTACATATTTATGCGGGTCCCGGCAGGCTGCCCTGCTGGCGAGCGGCGCGTCCCCGTTCAGCGTGGCCTCCGACATCGCCGGCTCCATCCGTCTGCCAGCCTCCTTCTGCGGAGTGTTCGGACACAAACCTACTCCTGGTGAGTCTCTTCCTACCATTATATTATTAGCCCTGACAGTGAATTGCATAAGTTTTATGAGTATCGATAGTTTCAGGAGGTTTCAGTTTCAGTAAATTTTGCATAGATACTGCACTCATCTTCAACATATGGGACTCATCTCTTGCCAGCTACGTTTCATATTATTATCAGTTGCAAGAATTTGTGCCTAATCACGTGATCCGTACCGACAGTAGAACTTGCTCATTAGTTACTTTCTAAATACTACTGCATACCTAACTATAGCCTGGCGAATAAATCATTTAACTAATAAACCAATTCAGGTTCATTAATTTGAAACACATTTTTATTTAGTGTTGTTTAACACCGTGAAGACACTTGCATATCTGAGAGTACTGCAACATAATCTCAAAGACGTGTAAAGTCTTCCAACCCATACCTACTGGCTCTTCATCCGATGATTCTTCTTCAGGTGATTTTTGTAAGAGAAAACAAATTTGCGGCTTGACTATACTTCGGAGGTTCGCTGGCTTTATGAAATCCCATCCTTTCGCAGGTATAATATCAATAGACGGTCACATACCAACGCTAAGTGACGAGAGCTTCCCTAAATTCCTGACGATGGGACCCATGACACGCAAGGCTGATGATCTAAAGCTGCTAATGAACATTATGGCTGGAGACAACAAGGGATCCTTCAATCTGGACAAGCCTGTCGATATGAAGAATGTTAAGGTACTTTGTAATTGAACTTAAACTGGAGCTGAAACTTGATAGTGGTATCACCTACCTATCAGTCACGATCAAGCTTCAGTTCTGGCTAGGAAAAATCGTAGAGAAGGGGCTGGTTTTAAGCAGGTCGTCTTGTCTACGTTCTTATCTATGTTTCGTCGTCTAGCGATGAAAATCTCGTAAATTTAATTGTGTTAAAAGTTTTATGTTTATGCGGTTTTAGATTTATCAACTCGTTGTATGACATTAGGTACGAAGTCACAGAAAATTCGCTTTAGATACTAGCGCCATCTAGAACTTGCAATGAGAAGTAAGGAGAACCGAGAATTTGTCTTTAGCTATCGATTTATATATCGATTTCGCTTCGGAGGCGTGATCATCCACGCAGGAATTATCTTTCTACGATTCCAGCAAAACAGAGGTGTTCTTAAAATTGAAAAATAAAATGTCTATATTTTTTCCAGGTGTTCTATATGCTCGAAGCAACTGATTCTGTAGCGTTACTAAGAGTGGACGATTGTATAAATGACGCTATACGTAACGCTGTCAAATACCTCGAGACACAGTGTGGCAGTACTGTTAGTGAGGTAAACAATTGTTAATTTTAGTCAATAAATCGAATAATATCTCATGTATCGAGGTGGTTTCATCAGTGGTCTAATTTATTATTATACCGATTTTAATTATTATTGATGTAATTTTTTACTTTACTTACAGCAAAAGTTTAAGGAATTGGAAGATTCCGTAGAAATATCGGTATCTGTATTTTTCTCTATGAAAGACATTCCAAATTTGTTACAAGATCCCGCCAATCCAAAGGTAAGTTACTTGAAATGGAACGTGACATTTTTATTTTAAAAAGTTTTTGCACAATGTTGCCATTATTAATAACTTTTCCCTATTTAGTGGTAATATAACACAGTATTAGAAATGTTTGGTTTTTAATTGTTTAATATTTTTAAATCAGCCATCGACATAAACCATTATGGTTATTATTTATTAAAAAAAATATTTGTATTTACAGCGCGATAAAAGTTTAATGGTGGAACTAATAAAATATGCTTTTGGAGGCGGATCACGGTCATTACAAGGACTGAGCTTTTCACTGATAAACAGCACACATATGTTCATTCCTGAGTCACGACGTGGATATTACAATGGCAAAGCGAACCAACTACGCGAACATATGCAGGTACTTACATTGTGCAATATTTTGCATCATATTGTGCAATGAACGATGAGTCATGCTTATTATTCGTCAGAAATTGGAAGATATGATGAAATTTTATATTATTCGTTTCTTAACTTGTAATTTTCTGACCTCTACATTTTTACAAAAGGGGTTACAGTCTTTTTTATGTTTATGTAAAATTATTATATTATCGATAAATTATTTATTTTCAGAATGTCCTTGGTGACAATGGAGTATTTATCTATCCAGTGTTTATCGGTCAAGCTCATTATCACAACGAGGTATTTCTGAAAGCTTCAGGAGTTATGTACACGATGGTGTTCAACATACTCGGCATGCCTGCTACTACCGTACCTATGGGAATCTATAATGGGTTACCTATTGGCATTCAGGTAAGGTCATGAGACAAAATATGTAGAATTTTTCGACAACTTTGATTTATATACATCATATTTATTGGGGAAGTAATTTATAAAATGTTTTTTTTCCTCAGGTCATAGCTGCACCAAATCAAGACAGACTATGTTTGGCAGTAGCGAAAGAACTGGAAGTGGGCTTCGGTGGATGGAAACCACCGCAGTAATGAAAATACGAGTATCAAATTACCAAATATTTAATATAAGTCTTACAAACCACATATATGGCGTGGTTAATTTTTTACCGAAAAACATTAGATACATTTGTAATAGAAAGTTATTACTTTATTCTATTTTGTACGTAAATGTATATTTAGGGAACTCTTTAAAATCGTGAGGAATGTTATACTATGACATTAGTAAGTAATTAATGTTTACTATAATTTTAATGAACAAGTTACCTTGCCTTGCATAAACTCGGATGATTAAAAGTAAACGAAGAAATAAATCTACACCCGCCGCTGTATTTAAGTATGTTTACTTAAGTTGTGGATTATAAAATTTAGTATTTATATTAAATCGTTTCAACCATACATTTGGTACTTATAAAGTCCCAGATTATTGATTTATGTAAATGTCCTAAAGGTGTCGACTAACCACTTAGACAGAAGTCAATTTGGAGAAAAGGTGAGATATTTTTGCCTCTGATGGCAAATCTGAAAAGTAGGGGTGCAAAAATACATTTGTACAGTCCTTTTTACCGAAATCTATTTATGCATTTAGTTTATTGATAATGATATTTCTTATTGAAAGCATTTTTTTACATTTTAACGTTACTCTGTTTATATTTTTTTATCGACTTTTCCATTTTAATAAAAGTTAAACTTTCAAAATTTTAAATAACTAAACCAAAAGTCTAACTAATATTTATTAAATGTATCTGAATACCATTATTTCAGCGTGTACATAGAAAATGCTTGTGACTATTTATTTATAATTTAGTATATTTTATTATTCAATAATTTCATAAACATGTCTAAAAAACAAAAAAAATGAAATTTTGTAGATATACCATCATTGTAGTGAGAAAAATTTTGTATTAAGTAATGGTTCATTAAAGTACTATACAAGATTTTCGAGAGATAGAGTTGCCTTGCAAAACTCCTGTCTGTGAAATGAATGAAAAGCAGAGATGTCCTCGATGACGTATTAATTATTTGATTTTTCTAACTTGCAATGTATTTAAATGACGGTAATTTAAACTAAAATATATTATATTTTATGTGTATTTGGCAATTATTATAATATATTAAAAATTAATTAATGTAATATAATTACATTATAGTTGGTTTATATAGGCATTTTATGCTTCGATTTCTAGTTTTAAGCCAATACCACCAATGATATACGAGGTCGTGGATATTTTGTATTTATTTGTGATGGTGCTTTAACTTATTTTATAAACTCAAACTTTGGAAACTTCAAAACATTGTATCACAATTTTATGGTTTTAAATCTAAAAGTGCTGTGAATGTAATACATATTTAGTTCTAAACTAAATACTTACATAATTATTAAAGTATATTTAAGTTAACAATGTCTCTGCAAATTCTTTTTAATGTAATTTATGCTAAGTTTAGTGAGACAAATAAATGAAGTGGTGCGGAGTATTGATGTTATTTCGTTGGTTTTGCCTCTGCTTTGCGTTTTTCTTTTCATATTACGTAGGTGGCAAACAAGCATGCACCCCACATGATGATGATGATGATAAGCGAGCTTTATCATTGTAAGCCACGTGTCAACTAATAATTTACGATCTAATTCACATTTTTTCTGATCGAAGGCTTAGAGTATTTTTATAAACAATAAATATGTGGGATATTTATTGTTTATAAAAATACTCTAAGCTTTCGAAAGGAAAGCTAAGTCTGAAGAATATATAATCTATCCATGCGCTGGATTTTCAAATCTAACATTTTAAAAGACTCATTGCAAAATATACCTATAGACATAGGCCTCCCGCAAGGATTTCCACAACTTGGGGGAGGCCTATGTCCAGCAGTGGACGTCTTTTGACTGAGATGATGATGATGATGTTACCTATATACATAGATAAGCGCTATTTCACATAGTAGACCCAGAAAGAGTAAATAGTTTTTATGAAAAATCTTATTCCATCGCAGAAAACATTATTTCCTCGATCCCAATAATGTAGGTAATAACTGTATAGAATACTAAAAATTAAATAATTAAAATCCTTTCACAGGAATTTCAAACCTACCACCTACTTCCATGGAAATTAGATCCATTTATAAAAAAAACTTGATCATACACGGTAAATTGTGCAGCAGACGGTTCTTTCAATCAAAGCAAAGACAATAAAACATGATGGGAACTAGTTGATGCTTCGAACATCCAGTGGAATTGGACTACTCCGATGCGAACTACGAAACATTTAATTAGGTACCTTATGTCCTGAGTGTCCCTACGCAACATCGAGCGTAGACTTATATACCACGCGTTCGTAGTAAAACATTGTGTAAGAGACGCGAATTAGAACAATAATAAGATCTTATAGACAAGTCAATAATATATGAATAGTAATCAACCGGATAGACCTCCCACAATGTGAATAGATGACCTAGTCAGAGCTGCAAGCAGCCACTGGATGAATGCCGCTCAAGACTGGCCTTTGCGGAAACATATGGGAGAGGCCTACGTTCAGCAGTAGACATCATGAACCTGAGAAGAAGAAGAAGAACCGGGTAGGCTATTATACAAAGACTTAAGAAATGAAAATTAAAATGGTTACGCCTATTTATAAAAGCATTTTACACAAAAAGACTGTCCTGTTTAATTCAGAACGTATGGTAACATAGCCGTACTTAAAAAACCAATTACACTTTTTATACAACAAGGACTGTATCAACTGTTATGTTGTTGTTACAAAGACATTACGTATTTTACCGAGTGTTATCTCCTCTTATAATATTTAACATTATGTATTATCTACATATTAAAATATCATTCATTTAACATTTTAAATTATTAGAGGTCAGTACGTAATTTGTCCTATAGTTTCACCATTTAGTTATTGAATGCTATATGGTTAAATATAGCATTCAATAACTATATATCTTATAGCATTCAATAACTCAGAGGATAAGATAAATAATTCAAATGGAATATCGGGAATAAGATACTAAAATTAATAATAATAGCAAACGACAACAATGAGAATGTCATCTTATTTTAAATTTCTAAAATTATAATGCTCACGTTTTTAGCAAGCTAGCAATTAGCCTAATAACACCATACGTGCACTTTTCATGCAAATAAAATGATTTTATTTAGATTTTATTAAAAGTTTTATTTTACTAAAACATTCAGTAAATTTTGTATTTTCTTTAGGGTAAATTGAATATTTATATGGCAGCACTAAATAACGACGTTCTTTCGCGGTGCGTGCGACATGACGCGCCGGTGAATTTTATTATAAATTTGACGTAATTCTTCTGTGCATATCTCGAAAATAAGGTGAACGGTCACAAATAACGTTACATAAACAGTGTCTTAGTGAGTGCATGTGTAAATAACCTGTATTATTGTGCTTGCAGACTTCACAATGGCCGATCAAGTCGATTCAATGTCAGATGCGGAGCTGCGGACAAAACTAGCTGAGCATGGGTTCCCAATAATGCCTATAACGGCTTCTACAAGAAAGTTGTTGGTGAAAAAGTTAAAATTAGTACTAGATAACAAGACTAAGCCTAGAAGTAGCGTCGACAACAAAGCTGACAACAGGCGGTCGCTCGCACGCTACTCGAGCGGTGAAGAATCTGATTTGGACACAACTACCAATGCTAAAGAGAAACGTGGTCGTCGGGTGACGACTGGTGGGGCTATGCTACCACCTGCCGTCAATAAAACACGCCGACCGCCGTCTAAGAAAGATTCACCCGCTAAACGCGATTCTGACAAAGGCTCAGAGTCTGATGACGAAAAAGATAAGTCTGGTGTACGCACACACGAGGAGGTGGAGACAGTGACAACGCGCCGAGTGACGCGCACATACGCAGCTGACCAAGATGATTACGAGACTGGCTCAGACAGTGATGTTGACGCCGACAAGAAGACATCCAGTCCTTTCCGTAGCAACTCTAGGTCAAGCGACTACATCTCTAGCACTTTGCCTACGGTTGATGTCAATACTAGTCCCCCAAAGACATCTATATTCTCCCGAGCATCTATTATACCAACAAACTACTCATCATCATATTCAAGCAATATGACGCCCTCAGACAATCTTAATTCCATTCGCTCACGGTTAGGGTTGACATCAACCCTAGGGGACCGACCAAGTGTCAGTAGTTACACCTCTAACTTTGCTACGAGTACTTATCAACCCTCAACTTCAACTATTGATGAGGTAGAATCTCCATATTTAAGTAACTTCACTAGAAGACTTTCATCTCTCAAGTCAGATCCACCAAAACCTGCATCTTACCTTGACAGGGACACAAACAATGGCAGTACTGTGCTTCCACGTAGATCCTATATTACTGGACTAAACAGGTCTGATATTGGTGACTACAAATCTGTTAATGATAAAAAATTCTTAAAGAATAATCTTGTGTCACTTGCTTTAGTTGTGTTAGTCGCACTTTTTTTTTTTTGCTTATTTTTCATGTATATAGTTAAGAAAAACGACATCACTTCAGTGGTTGATGATCAGAACAGTGTCATACCCATCTGTCAGTTGAACATACCCGGGAACAGGCCCGGCATCAACTGTGTGCCTAAGGAACAAGTTGCTTATGCTAAAGATCTTCTAAAAAGTATTCATCCAGAGTTGACCAGTAGAATAGCATTGTATAAATGTGGCCAGCCTGGTGCACAGCCATTCATGACTGAACGAGAAATTATAGACATTGCTAGTGCCAAGTCAGGAACTAATGACGTAAGTCAATGCCGCACAGACCTGAATAATTTGCAAGTTCTCATTATAAACAACCCTCGGTGGGGTCTGAATGTTGTCCAACTTAAAAGTCTTTACACTAAGGATGTTGACTATTCCCCAATAGGTTCCACAGATTTGATTGTTCAACAAAGAACTAAAGGCACTGTTGCTATCACACTCACTGACCCTTCAACTCCAATTTCATGTTTGTTTATTAACACTCTATACTCTGCCGGGTCCACTTTAATTGTTGTTGCTCTTCTCACTGTAATAGCTTTAGGCGTGCAAAGATTTTACAAGTACTATGTGAGCTATAGGAAAAGGAAAAGCGAAGAGATCTACTCTATGGTGGAACAAATTATTGATGTTATCTCTCAAGAGACTGAAGATAGTGGGGAACCATACATATCTGTTGACCATGTCAGGGACACTCTGATTTCACCCCAGAACAGGGAAAAGATGGCGTCTGTATGGGATTCAGCTGTGAAATTTATTCAAAGAAATGAGAGTAGAGTCCGTATGGAGGTGCAGTCTGTAGATGGAGAAGATTGTCGGGTTTGGAGGTGGATTTCCGCTCACAGCAGCCCAAAACGTAGTCCAGCATGGCAGGGCCAGGCTTTTGAGACACAGGAGGGCTCTGTCAATAATCTCGTTGTCTCACCTACACCATGCCTTAAAATTCGCCACATGTTTGACAAGAACGACGCCAACCCAAGCCTTAGGTCTGTTATCCAGGATGCCATTTTGGAGAAGTGTGGCGATCGCTGTAATATTCTCCATATTGATGTTGAGAGGACATCATGCTGCGTGTATGTGAAGTGCGCATCGCCGACGGATGCTGGGGTCGTGTACAGGAGCCTGCATGGCTGGTGGTACGAGGGCAGGTTGATCACCGTTAAGTACTTGCGCTTGGAACGCTACATGCAAAGATTCCCGAACTCACCGTCAGTAGGGCCATACTTGAAGATGACTCGCCAACGACGCAGCTGGGATGAGTAGAACACCTCAGGGTCAGAGTGCTGCAGCACTTCTGGAATGTTCTAATTGTTACTGAAGTTGGTAACTGGACCCGTAAGCTTGTTTATTTATTGTGAGTCACCTTCAAGGATCGGCTGCAGTTCAAGTCGGTTGTTGCATTTGTTTTCTTAAGACGATAAAGCATAGGTAGGATGAAGTTGGAATGTCATTTCATGTTCACTAGAAATTATTCAGTTGTTTCATTTTAACATTTTCATAATAAGTGTTCTGCATAATATTTGTCCAATTGTATCTTTCTCATTTATTAAAAAAAAATGCATGTGAATAACTTTGGTAACCTGCTAAATATACTAAAGAAAATCTGTTTTCGTACAAGTCTTGCCTGATATATCAGTGATTGTAGTAATGAATTGTATGTACCTGTGTTAATATTTTATTATTAAAACATCCCATATATGGGCAAGGTCCCATAATATGTATCTGTAAGCCTACCTAAATTCTTGTACTTGTCAATTAAAAATTGTGTGACTGTTGGTCTCTTGATCTGATTGTTTTCCTTATAGTAAGGTGCTGGTCTTTTCATAATGCCTTAGGTTTTAAATGAATATAAATGTTCAATAGTATTAGAATGTAAAAATTTAGCTCAGTTTGATTGTTGTAAATATTTGACATCACAAGATTCAATTTTTAATTTCTACTCTTAATAAGTTAGAAGCCTCTATGGCTTATTTGTTACTGATTTTACTGATGTTTTGGAACAAATTGTTTAAAAATGGTAGTCATAAGTAAGTAGGGTAAGTTTCATAGGGTATACCGACGCATACACATATTTGATTTATATTTTCTTATAATTTTAAGTTTAACGATGCGACAGCACAACGTAAAGAACCTAAGTGTGTTTTAATTTCGTATAAAATTGACATTTTGTTTAAGTATTTCTACTAACTTCACTGTTCTTAATGTCTAGTTATTTTTATGGATTGATTTTCATTTTTTAATAAATTGATATAAGTATACTTTTGTTTTTTTTTTATGGGTTTTATTGATTAAGAAATATCTGTGAAAAGGTCACGGATATTCTCTTCAAATATATTTTTCCATTGACAACTAAACATCTCTAAATGTTAGAGGAGTAGGGCACCACAAGCGAGCAAGATGTAAAGTTATGTGAGTACATCCCCTCTAAACAAGTGGCATTTACGGTAATCGAATCGAAAAGTCAATAAAGCAAATGTATGGGATTTGACGTAAGTTTACGATATCAAGTCGTAAAGTTTCGTCAAATCCCATACATTTGCTTTTTAATTTGTTTTTTTTTTTTTTTTTTTTTTTTTTTATACTACTTGGGTGGCAAACAAGCATACGGCCCACCTGATGTTAAGCAGTATCCGTAGCCTATAGACGCTTGCATTACCAGAGGTATCACTTGCGTGTTGCCAACCCATTTTTTTACACCAGGGCTTTAAGATGGAAGTAACCCTGGGATAGGAATACGTATCTTTCAAAACGCATTCCTAAATGAGCGCTGGAGACCTGTACTCACACACAGGAACACAACTACACCGCTGTGTGTAGTCATTTGGCTGTGGTCTTCTGTAAGGTGGAGGTCCTTCCCCAGTCGGGCTTGCTCGCTAGTATGGTGCCCTACCTCTCTTAAAATTTGATTAGACTACCGCTTTTGCCACTTGTCTAGAGGGGCAGGTTTCTAGCACTCATTTAGGGATGCGTTTTAACGAAACGGTTTCCTATCCCAGGGCCATCATAATTTTTTTTGTGTCTGCAACTCGCTGGTGATATAATAACACCAGTCAATAGTCACCGCCTGTATGCCCAAGGACTTGTGCTTCACGGTTGAACTTTCCCGAGTACATGCAGTTCTTTGTCTGCTTAATATGCTGATCCTATGCTAAAGCGTTTTGTTAGATATAAACTTGAATAACTGCTATACTGAGTTTAATATTGCTGTTATTTTCCTTGATCACAGTGACTCATGTATATTCTGAATAATATTTGTATTTCAGCCTTTATCTAAGATTTCAACTAACTAGGTCGTTATGTTCAAGGCGCTCAATCTACTATCATTGTTCATACAAGATGATCTGAATTCTTTGCATAAATAAATACTCAGGTAACAAATAAAACTCTTTATAATATTATACTTACACTTTTTTATATATAATTACAAAAACAATAACAAATAATTTTATTATCCTTAAGTATCTAGAAATATAGTTCAAAAAATATATGTTTTATTTATATAGATAGTCTTGTTACATATTAAATATTTTCAAAATACTTTTTATAATATTCGAACAGGGCCCCAATTCTGCCAATTTACGGATTGCTACTACTGAGGTCCCAAATACCGCAGTGTCTCAAGACGAAAGTCTTTGACCAGTGTGTGTTGCCAGTGATGACATACGGATCTGAGACGTGGTCGTTCACTATGGGCCTCGTGCGAAGGCTCAAAGTCACCCAACGAGCAATGGAGAGAGCTATGCTTGGAGATCGAATCAGAAATGAGGAGATCCGTAGGAGAACCAAAGTAACCGACATAGCTCGAAGAATTGCCTCCATTAAGTGGCAATGGGCCGGGCACATAGCTCGCAGAACTGATGGCCGTTGGGGCAGAAAGGTTCTAGAGTGGCGACCACGAACTGGAAGACGAAGCGTGGGCAGGCCTCCAACAAGGTGGACCGACGACCTGGTAAAGGTTGCGGGCAACCGATGGGCGAGGTCGGCTCAGGATCGAGAGTTGTGGAAAACCTTGGGGGAGGCCTATGTCCAGCAGTGGACGTCTTTTGGCTGAGATGACTACTGAGGCTCAATTGAATATGAATTGATTCTCAATTGAATCTCAGTAGCATTTTAGGTATTCTGTTAATAATTAAATAATATTAGCATTTTTGGTACATTATTATTGCTAGTCTGCTAAATATTTTAAGACCAATGGTTTTCCAACCATTGGTCTTAAATTTATTAGCAGAATACCAAAAATGCTTCTGTTATTCAATTGATGATCAATTCAGATTCAATTGAGCCATCTGTAAATTAGCAGAATTGGGGGCCAGATTTGCTGTGTAGGTATTTTACAGACAACCAGTTGCTAGCCACCCTTTATAAAAATGCTTTTTTACTTCAAGACCAAAGCTATAATTGTAGAGTGATCTAGAATTGTAGTGTGTTGACAAGTGCTTGGTAGCACCTCCACTTGTCGGGGAGGTAGAAGGGCTCGAAGGCGTGCGGGAAGGGCGCGTCCCAGCCCGCCACGCGGAGCACCGGCGCCTCCAGGTGAAGGAAACATTCCGCCTGTCAAACATAACAAAATATAAACTTATTATGGTACTAGCTGTGGCCGCGACCTCGTCTGCGTAAAATTATTTATTTATATAAATATGTAATCACATGATAGGTCAGCTCAGCACCGAACGATGGGAAAAACCTTGAGGGAGTCCTATGTACAGTAGTGGACGTCTTATGGTTGCGATGGATGGATGCCAGTGAAAGTTCCGTCAAAATCGGTCCAGCCGTTTCAGAGACTAGCCAGGTCAAACAGACAAAAATTTTAAACAATATTACTTTGATATATTATCCATATAAATAAATAATAATAATACATCCATAGTAAAAAGAGGTTATTTTAATATTACAAACCGACACTCTAATTTTATTTTTTTGTATAGATTTACTTAACGAGCGTGCCTCCTATTGCACATATATAAAAAAAGTGTTAAAAAATAAATATATATAATAATAAAATAACATTTAAAACGCCACGGCATAAACCACGGGAAGACAGGTAGGACACTACACAAGCAAGCCCGACTAGAGAAGGACCTACATCTTACAGAAGACAATATCTTAATACAAAAAAATATAATAATAATATTTTTATTAATTTTCTCATCATCACATAACAGTAGTTTTAATGTAGTACATATTAAAGAGACTGGTATCTGTTGTAGGAAATCCTAAAACTCCTTTTAGGGCTCTGAGCGGCGTTCTGTATCGCTTCCATGTTTTCGTGCGTACTTGCTTATAGATTTCAAGTATGAATGCGATAGATAATACAGAACGTAATGATACAGAAAGAGATAGTACTAGATGAAATGAAGCTACTTAGCTACTGTTGACAGCAACAATTTTCACGCGCTAATGCGTTGTCTACCTCTTTCTTACATTATTATAATAACTACATATCTCATACTTGCTACAATATCAATTGTATTAAATTGAAAGTGTAGGTATTCCTCTTGGGGAGGGCCTGGAGATCTGTCATACAGGTCTTGAACCTACTACAGACTCCAGCTCTCCCAAGGTTATATTTACGACGCCCAATATTTTGATATACATTATTATTGTAACCTTGGAGAGAAATAAATGATTTTATTATTATTTATTATTATTGTGTGTATCTATTTATATATAAAGTTTTTATTATACTATTTAGGTGGCAAACAAGCATATGGCCCGCCTGATGTTAAGCAGTTACCGTAGCCTATTGACGTTCGCAATACTAGAGGTATGACTTGCGTGTTACCCATTTTTTTTACACCAGGACCCTGGGATATAGGAATACGTTTCTTTCAAAACGCATTCCTAAATGAGCGCTGGAGACCTGTAATCACACACAGGAACACAACTACACCGCTGTGTGTAGTTATTTGGCTGTGGTCTTCTGTTTGGAGGAGGTCTTTCCCCAATCGGGCTTGCTCGCTAGTATGGTGCCCTCCCTCTCTTAGAATATTTATAAATAATATTACCTGAACAGTAGCGGCTATTTCTGCGCCAAACCCTGACGTGAGGGGAGCCTCGTGGGCTATGATGCACCGTCCTGTCTTCTTCACTGACTGGTAAGCAAAATAGAACAATGATCAATTAATTTCTTAGTTGTATATTTGTCAGGGCTGATACTTAGCATTTGTTGACAGAAAAGCAAAATACTATTTTATCCAGGTCTCGTACTGGGTCCTATAAAGTGGTATTTTGTCACCATGCGCCGGAATTTCCGGAATTTCCCACGTATGATTAGGTTGTGGAGTGAGCTTCTTGCCGAGGTTTTCCCGAAAGACTATAGCATGGGGTTCTTCAAGAAAGGAGTTATAAGGTTTTTAAAGGGTCGGCAACGCGCGAGTGACACCCCTGGTGTTGCAAACGTTCATAGGCTATGGTAACTGCTTACCATCAGGCGGGCCGTATGTTTGTTTGTCACCCAAGTAGTATGTAAGTACCAAGTAATTTTTGTTCTGTTTTGTTGTAACGAGTTGGAACTCGTTGGAGTTCAGATATATTTAAATCTCTGATCGAGATGTTCAAGTGAGCGTTATTGCAGAACTGTGTTTGTTAAACTTAATAAAGTTTATTCTATGTGTGACAGTTCGTTTTTCTTTATTACCAGTCTATGTCCGATTATCCGAATCGACACGGCCGGCTGATTCTCTAAGAAATAGCGATCGCAAACTGACAGTTGTGATTGCTTGGTGACGGCACATACGATTGCTAAACGTCAAAAAGGCTCGGATTTCGCTCTTACGGAATACCGATTTTCAATCTGACAGCCAGATTTTCTCTGATTTTCAATCTGACAGCCAGATTTTGCTTCGATTTTCAATCTGACAGCCAGATTTTGCTCCGTTTTCGCGGTCGCTCGGTTTTCGCTCTTACGGAATACCCTTGTCGGTCCCAATTAATTCGGCTAATCGGCGTCCTACTGTACTTACATTACAAACGGTGTCTTCATCCCAAGGCAGGATGGACTGCAGGTCGATGACGTCACACTTGACGCCTAGCTTCTCTGCAGCCATCTCGGCCACCTCCAACAGAACGTGTATCTGTGTGCCCCAACCTACAAGAGTTGCCGCGTCACCTGCAAGAAAGAAGACAGGGGTAATACAAAACAAAATGGCATTTTAATACAAACTATGTAGGTACCTAAACCTAAAAAAAAAAGTTTATATATACTATTAATATTATAAATGCGAAAGTTTGTAAGTGTGGATGGATGGATGGATGTTTGTTACTCTTTCACGTAAAAACTACTGAACGGATCTGGATGAAATTTGGCACAGAGATAGATTATGGTCTGGAATAACACATAGGCTTTTACAGCGATAACCGACATCCACGCAGGAGGAGCCGCGGGCAACAGCTTGTATTATTATATACATATATGTATATATTTTGTTTGTCACATCTGCTGGAATTTGGACTCTGCTCAGCATAATGCTGCGGCGCCAGCAACTAATAGTTGCGGGTCACACAACAGAGCCCTAGAGCCTCTATAGATAATTGTGAGTTAAATACGGTCATTGTGAGGTTTGTTTTGTCCCCGTTCAAGGATAGTGGGAATGCTTCTAATGATGTCCACGTGCGGAGTTGGTAGCTTTTATGGTGATATAACTAATTTAAAAAAAGGAGGAGGTTTCTCAATTCGACCGTATATATGTATGCTTTTCTCATTTGAAATTTGTATACTCTAGAGATGGTCCCATTGGCACCAAGTCAGGATCTGATAATGGAATTCCAGGGAAATCGAGGGCAACCCTCAAATGTTGTAGGTATTAACAATGTTTTTGTTTTCT
The DNA here is from genome assembly GCA_947095525.1 of Trisateles emortualis. Classification (NCBI taxonomy): domain Eukaryota; kingdom Metazoa; phylum Arthropoda; class Insecta; order Lepidoptera; family Erebidae; genus Trisateles; species Trisateles emortualis. Next base: position 19,482,452 of record OX352735.1, on the reverse strand, counting down.
TTGTATATTTTTTACTTTTATTCAATCATTAAAAATAAAAATAAAATTTTTAAAAATAATGCTGTGCGTAGTCATTAGGCTGTGGTCTTCTGTAAGGTGGAGGACCCCAGTCGGGCTTGCTCACTAGTATGGTGCCCTTCTCTCTCATCATCATGATTTTATCATTGAAATTTTGTTCCAATGCAGCCCACATGGCAATATTTCCACGTGGACAGCTACACAATTATAAAAATCAGAATACCTACATAAAATACACATTTGATTAATTGATAATTTGAATAGCATAGAAGTTTTATAATTACCTTGTCTCAGAACCTGTGCCTTTCCTAACGGTAGAGTGTAGTCTCCCGTAGGTACCTCCTCAGCGGCGGAACGGTACAAGATCTTGGGCTCAAGGAACACGCAGGGGTCACGCTCCCTGATGCAGGACAGTAACAGGCCCTTAGCTGTGATGGGGCCTCGGGGTACTACCACCTGGAATATTAAGAGTAAATACAGTTATTATTAAAATAGCTGCCTCGGTGGTCCAGTGGCCGCAGTGTGCGCTTGCTGTGCACGAGGTTGTGGATTCAATTTCCACACAGGACAAAACTTTGTGTGACCCACAAAGAGTTGTTCTGAGTCTGGGTGTAATTTGTGTCCGTTAATTGTATGTTTGTAAAGTCCCCCGCAACACAGAGCTTGTTCTCTAATGCGGGAGTTGTCTTATTAAAAAAAATTAAAGAAAAGGACAAATACAAAAACTTTACTATACATGTTGTATGTATAATACTGTGTAAAGTTATGTGGGTTCGATTCCCACACGAAACAAAACTGGCTAAAGATGTGTAATCTATGTTTCTTCCGAGTCTGAGTACTTTGTGTACGTGATTTGAATCCCCGCGAAATAAGGCGCTTTTGTATCGCTAGTGCAGGAAATGTCTTTGAAAATAAACAATGCTTCCATTATACTGAAAACCTAATTTAGACAAAATCTGAACTGAGAAATGGTAACTATCATGTTATCTTCTTCTTATCGTTTGATTAGTAGCCAACCTGGTGACAGAGTTATTTAGATCGCCCATATTTAGGCCTCTGTCGTGATCTAACGACTGTTAACAGTCGGGACCGACTTTTAATGTGCCCTCCGAAGCACGGAGACGCTCAGATGAAATACCACTATGCGGTCACCCATTAAAGTTACCGCGCCCTTGGTTGCTTAACCCGCTGATCGTTTACCGAACAGCGAGTGCACTTAGCTATGAGCGCCTCATGTTATGAGATAATAAGATTATAATCTTACCCTTAAACCAGGTACGTGTGCAAAAAATGCCTCAGGACTCTGCGAGTGGTAGAGGCCACCATGTCCCACTGCACTGCAAGGAGTCCTCACCGTCAGGCCGCCGCAATCGAACTGACCTCCAGAGCGATACCGGGCCTTCGCCGCTTCGTTTATTAACTGCCAATAAACACAAAATAACTTAATGAAAAAAATACGGACTAATTGAAAACCTTATTCTATTTCAAAGTCGGTTAATATACTTGACAAAAACTTGGAAACACTGTAGCTAGGTTAGTCTGATATTAATATCTTTACTGACGAAATATAGCCATGCTACTATACATTCTAACCCTTTATGAGTAAGCAAGAAAATTAGTTGACCTCTAAATTTGTTTTTTTTTTATGAAATCACATTCCTGTCAACATTTATTCATTTCCTAGAAAAAAAAATTGTTGTGTTGTCTGTGGTCTTCAAATATTATAAAACTATCTGAAAATGCCCCCGTTTTGCTGTGGCTCTTTCTGATATCGTTGTCCGTTCCCGAACCCTAATTCCATTCATAACAAAAAAAGGCGGCAAAATAAAGAACAAAAATTTAACAAATGCATTTTTGTTATTATTATATAAAAAGTCATATTTGGTAAGCTGTTACTTTAATATTACAAACAGACACTTCAATTTTATTTATACATATAGACATACATATAAAGAACGAATGTAAAAAAAGTATTATAGATATTTCTTCTCATGTTTATATAATATTTAAGTTAATTTTCATGCATAGTATTAACTTGTGATTGAATAACAAACATGCATTTAAACATTATTACAATATTTGTTACAGTTTTAATAGGATTATAAAAATATATGCGATTAACTTTGTACACAGAAGTAGATTGTGTTATGGTTCAATAGTAGGTAAGTAAGAAATATTTTAATTATAACAAATATGTAGTGTTATGTATGCTAGTATGTTGGTATCGGCTGTATGGCATTAAAAAAAATTAGAAATATTTTTAGTTAAGTAGAAGTAAAAAAAAATGTAGAAGTACCTGGATGACCGTAGCTTTACTCGGTTTTTTTTTTTTGAAATTAACGTTTTATAAAAATAAAACCTAGCTAGATCGATTAATCGCCCCTGAAATCCCATGCATACTAAATTTCATGAAAATCGTTGGAACCTTTTCCGAGATTCAGATTGTATAATAGTACTAGGGGTCGCCCGCGACTTCGTCCGCGTGGTAATTTGGAATATTTTACCCGATTTTGCAACATATCTCACCACTGCTGCGCTGCTTTTGATCATAGCGTGATGTTATATAGCCTTCCTGGATAAATGCACTATTCACCAAAATAAAGACTTTTTCTAATCAAACCAGTACCTACTTTCTGAGATTAGTGCGTTCAACCAAACAAACAAACAAACTCTTCAGCTTTATAATATTATAGTATAGACAAGAATTGCTCGTTCAAGGTATTAGATAGATCGATATTAAAGACAAATCAAACCAAAAACATTGTTATACAACATTCATAAGTTCTTAAATAACCTTATACGAAACTATTCAGAGGCCTCTGTTAGTTACTTAAAAACCTCATAGTTCCAGTGACATCCTCATGAGGCGCGACTGCAGATCCTGCAATCACGAATTCAATTCCCAGGTTGGGTATAGGTTGCTAGGATTTTCTGTCATAAGGGTTTTGGAAGCCGTCTGGAGTTGAGAAAATAGTAGGTCAATTTTGTTCTAACTCACTGATTCTCAGACAGGTTAATTACTATTAAATAAAAATAAATAACTTGAAAGCACTGTACTGTACAAACCTGGTCAAAAGCAGGGAAGATGTAATCAGCAAACTGTATTTCAGCTATGGCAGTAGCACCAGTTGTTGCGAGCCCAATGCCGAAGCCAGCAATACCTTGTTCACACAGTGGAGTATTGAACACACGGTCTTTGCCATATTTCTCCTGGAAAATACCAAGTAGACTGTAAGTACAGAACATAACATTGTCCGAGTGGTGACAGATAAATAATACAAATGTCACCAACCCGTTCCATCCCGAGGGTATCGTAGGAGTCAACTAAGGGAGCAAGTCAGGCAGAAAATATCCACTGTAAGAGAGGGAAAACTCGAAATAAAGCCCTATACCAACCCGTCTGGTCAGCGTGGTACAGTAAGCTATCCCTCCAAATGTATGGAGAAGACCTGTGCCCAGTTGTTGATAATGACAGAACATTGTATCATTTTTGATCTGAATGTCCAAATGTAAATCAAAGTATAATATTCATAACATATTTTCTAATACTTAGAATGAACGAACTGTTTGACTATTGCAGCAACCGTTTGTTAAAGGTTTTGCAACGTATTAATTTTATTTGAAGTGAAAGAAGAATCACTAAACACACTTTTGCATAAAAGAGAGGATTAGGATTTTTTTCTGTTTATACTACTTAGGAGGCAAAAAGTATACAGCCCATCTGATGTTAAGCAGTTACCATAGCCTATGGAGTACTAGTACTTGGAAAGTTGTGATTACTTAGCGATGCTATATTTAATGACAGTTACCTGCAGTCCAAGGGCACACCTGAATACTCCACCGAAGCCAACGTCTTCACCAAACACTACTGCAGAAGGGTCACTCTTAAGAGTGATATCCATGGCGTTGTTGATTGCCTGCATCATGTTCATCTTTGTAGTTTCACCTAAATTAATGTAAAAAAAGTTTCAGAAGTGACGAACAAATTTTTAGTTTTTGAACTGTTGATTTATAGTAACTCCTGTAAATATATTTAAGGTCTTTCATTGTGCCTGATACTTTAAGGCTATTAGAATCTTTTTAAAGAGCATCCACAATATTGAATGTCAATTGAAGTAGGTTATAAACATTTTCCCGGCGAGTAATGTAGACGTAATAGATATAGAATAATAATAATGTTTTAAAGGGTCGGCAACGCGTGAGTGACACCCCTGGTGTTGCAGACATCCATGGGCTACAGTAACTGCTTACCATCAGGCGGGCCGCTTTTGCCACATTAGTTGTATAAATAAAGTAGACATAGAGACAATGTACTAGACCTTAGCTGTCTTACAAAGCATTAAAGGGTGCGGTCTATTTGGTAGAAACTTGATACTCCGAAACCTATTTGGGATAACTGACTTCGCAGAAACTTCTTTAGTCGATCATTTATTAGGCATAAAAAATATTTGACATAAATATTTTTAGGCATAATGTGCTTATGACCGAATTTAGAATGGCATACATTTAAGATAGTAGAATTTTTATTGTCATAATTACCTTTGGCATAGTTAAAATTTTGTATAATTTCATTTAGCATAACGTTCATTTAGAGTACAGATTATTTGGCATAATTTGACTAGGCATACTATGAAGATCATAGAATTTCAATTAGAATAATATAGATTGGGTTACTTTCTTCTTTAAAAATGCGTAGGTTAGGTTAGGTTAGAACTGTGACCTCTTATGTCCAGAAACGAACATGTGAATCATAAAATATGATTCTTGCTGTAAGCATTATGCGAAATGATGGTTCTACTTTTAAATACATAAGGATAAGAAATATATGCCAAAAGATGAATATGGTTTTGAACTTTCTGCGATGTGATGATTATACATTGTGATTATTATGGATACCAAAATTATGCGTACAGATGATTCTGACTTACAAAATTATGGGTTTCAATGTATGCTAAATGAGTTTATGCCAAACGATATTCTGCGAAAAGAGTTTATGCTAATAGTTGTTATGCAATATAAAATTATTACTTCAAAAGTTCTACTATAATAGGTGTACCCAGCATTAAAATAGTGTATTGTGCATGGTATGATACTATACAAGTAGCAAACCTGCACCTGTTTCCCAGAGCAAGTTTTAAGTAGGAAATTTTAAGGAAAACTTTTTTATTTATTTCTCGATGCTACATTCTATACATACTTCTTTTAACTTATTTGTTATGCATGTGGTTAAGGTTAAGGGTATTATTAACTTGGTTATTAACCAAAATGATAGTTAATGATCCGGGAATGTTTGACATCCTCCTTCCTATTTCCCAATCGTGATATCCTCTAATATAAGCAAAATATTTTTCTATTTAAAAGTAAGAGATACTTGTCTTAATGAATATTGAGCATACATTAAGTAGGTACCGCATGTGTGTATTATTAATAAAATTTGACTAAAGAAGGAATTACAAAGGTGGACCAGAAGGCTGTGGCCCTGCAGAGGGACAATATAGGTTAGGAATTAATAGGTATTAATTTAGCAAAAAATGGAACTAAATTATGAACTTCCTATCTAATCTGATATATATTAATGCAAACATCTGATAAGGTGGGAACAAGTTAATTTCATTTTAATCTCTCATCTCTGTAATAAGCTAGTCTTTAAAATAAAATGTACATAGGTGTCCGTGTAGCTAACTACAAAGAATGAAATAGGTTATAATTATTTTTAGAAAAGAACAATAATTTAAAAGTACAATCATGAGCAGAGCCTATACTTTTTAAATTAAGAAATAGGCAAGGGGCATAAGTTTAACTACATACAGATAAACAAGTAATATAGAAAGTCTATCTTACCTTCAACAGGGACTTCATTGTCAGGGTAATATATAAAATGCGAAGACAGTCTTTTAGTGTTATTCGTCACATTTCTTATTAATTTCACTAACAAACTAGAGTTTTTCGTTGCCAAACTAGTCATATTTACTGTGTGAGGACGTGCGCAGTGTTCAGAATATAATATGCTAATAATAAATTAAGTCATGTGTGTCTTATCTACAATTATAATCAGCTTTGCTTTGATTATAATTTGGTGATAAGAGCAGTGATTGGAAAATATGTGGAGTTGTTTTTGTTTGTTGTCATCTTGACGTAATTGACGTCAAAATGGACTTGTTGATTGACGTTATGGTTAAAGTAGAGCACACACTGTCTGATATGTGCCGCTGAATCTAAAGCTGGCCATACAACAACGTGCAAATCGATTGATCGTAAATTGTCTTAAATTTTAAAATATTTTTGTATAATCAGTTACGTAAAATTTATTGGTGTCATTGTTTTGTGCTTGTTTTTATTTATTTATTATTGTATTTTTTTTTGTCTTGGCAACTTAAGACACTAATAGAGATCTATTATAATAAAATGTATCTAAGGAGCTACATTCATCTCCAAATGTATGGAGGAGACCCGTGCCCAGCAGTGGGAGGTTTTTTTTTTTTATACTACCAAGGTGGCAAACAAGCATACGGCCCGCCTGATGGTAAGCAGTTACCGTAGCCTATGGACGTTTGCAACACCAGGGGTGTAACTCACGCGTTGCCGACCTTTTAAAAACCTTTTAACTCCTTTCTTGAAGAACCCCATGCTATAGTCATGGGTTGAGATGATGAAGGAGCTACATTATTCCTAAATATAATAGAAGTTTTTAATAAAATCTAAAACCTATTATTGTAGGTTCTATTGTACCTATTCCACAAAAACGAAGTCGCTACCATATGCTTAATTTCACAAACGCGTACTTACCGTTGGTAAGTAGGTACTAAAACGGGATCTGTTATTTTAAGAAATATTTTCGGTTTTTAATAATTGTGATAGAATTCAGCATCGACTGGTGTCGCAATAACCCGCATCACCAATAAGCCTGCTAGATATGACTGTTGTTGTTTCCGTCCTTTTTCAACCTAATGAGAAAAAGCAAGATGTAAAAATGTTTCCTGCGAAAATTCGACATGCATTACGATATTCAGTAAGTATTTTAATTAAAACCAGTTTCCACGCGTACGTAAACATTATGGACAATAAAATTAAAATATTTTAATCGTAATTGTCTCGCATGTTGCATAAATATTTATTTCATCTTGTTTAATTTATCGTAATAATCGATTACGGGAATCGATTTAATAATAATATGGCGACATTTTTGTTTTGAAAAAAGTGAGTCGAAGAGTTAATTTTTAACTAAGTACTTACTTTCGTCAACATACCGTTGGTGTAAATTGGTTTATTGCAGAAATAACGCATATGGCTTTAATGTGTTTTTTTTATTTCTTGGAAGATTCTCATTCAAAAATGATTTTCACTTTTGTAAGTGTCGATGAGATTGTAATTCTGTAGGTTATTAATCGAGTCTGTCGGTACGTTTTGCAGCAAAAGTACCTAGTAGATAGGTATTTGTCTAAATGGTAGGCAAAAAAGACAGGTTATTGATTTTTCAGGCGATGCATAAACAATAGGCAGGTAGCCCCGTCTCCCATTCGGGTAGGCAGAGACTATGGTATGCCAATTGCTTCGATCCAGACATACTTACCTACAAAAGTTATATACGTCTTTGTTTATTTATAACCCTACTTACCCTCTTATCTATGTATGATATTAAATATAGCTAGCTGTTGTTGCCTGAGGTTCCGCTCGCGTGTATGTCAGTTATCGTAATAAAAGGTACCAATATGTATGTACCTACTTCCCAAGTATATCATCTATCTCCTTGCCAAATTTCATTAAAATCCGTTAAGCACTTTAGTCGTAAAACGCATATTATATCAGTAGAGAGGCTGCATACCTATATTGCTATGACTACGCTATATTGATAATTCTAGTACTATTAATATTATATTATTATGCTATCATACTACTATTGATATATATTTTTTAAACATGCTGACATTCTTAATCTGTAATTAAGTATAATATATTTGTAAAGAAATTGTATTATATTAATTTGTACGCACCAATGCATAACATAGCCGTACGCATTCTTATAATAACACCCACGTAAATGAACCTATGTTTACAAATAAAGGATTTGATTTTTAGAGATTCAGAAACAAATATTACTAAAATTTAAATAGGTAGGTACTTACTTAAGTTCTGTGTAATATTACAGCCATCGGCAAAACTGTTCCTGGATAAATAAATAAATACCTACAACTATGTATTACTAAAGTGTAACGGTCGATTTGTTCTATACCTACATAATAGGTCAACGAAACTGTTACCGTTATGTCGTAGATATAAAAATAAACAGTTTTCGTTATAAATAGTTGTTTAACACAAAGGTAAAACTAGTTCAAGAATAACTGACATGCCGTTCACATATAAACGTACGTTATTAAGGCTGGATATACACTCCAAAATATATTTTAGTTGCACATATTTTATAAGTACCTATTAGTTGTTGCCCGCGGATCTGCCCGCGTGGATATCACTGTAAAAAGTACTCTTATATTCCCTTTTAGGCCCAATCAGCGCTGCAGCATGAATAGCCGCAGCCCAGAGCCAGTGCCGGATTAGCCATATAGCAAGAGTAGCAAATGCTACGGGCCCCGCGCACTGGGGGGCCCCGCGCTACAACGCTTTTCTGACCGTAAACAAAAATCAATTTTAGACAGGAGCGTAAAACATCGAAGAAATTGTAAAAATAAGTATTTTATTAAATTTTCTTATATTTTACTGTAGGCCCTAATGTTTATGGTGTTGGAGACAGTACAATTCCTGATAAATCATTCTTTTTTAGCTTTTTTTTTTATTTTAAGCCGACGAAAAAAGGAGGAGATTCTCAATTCGACCTGACCGTATATTTGTTTTCTTTTCTTTTTTTTATGTATGACCACGCATAACTTTTTACAGGGCTGTCCGATAATTCCATTTTTTATTCGATACATACCTACATATAGCGATTTCGGTATTTTCTGCAATAAGTCAAGCATTTGCATTCAGATAATATTATTTGGTGAAATAAAACAGATGAAAAAGACCACAAATGACTACCGGAGCTTCTCAATGTAAGGCATTTTGCGGATGACGATAAGATGATATACATGGAATAAGGTAGTTAAAGCGACTGTAATAAAGTAAATTTTAATGTTTTTGATAAAAATGGCACCATTAAACTAATCTGACGATGAACCTGGAAGACGTAAGCATCAACATAAATAAACAATGTGACCTAGCCGTGTTTGGGCTTATTGGATATGGTCATAAAATGCACTCTGACTAAGTATAAATGATTAGATTTACGAAAACTCTGTATTTTTAACTTAATAATTTCAACAAAAAAGCGACTTTTTTTAATCTGACCAATTACAGCTAAAGTGCATCTCATGACCATTCAAATAAACCCAAACACGGCTAATTATGGAGTTCATTGCGTACCTTCCAGCTTCATCTTCAGTTCAGTTCAACTGTACCAATTTTATTTGCATTACATTTGCTTAGTAATAGTTGCTTAACAACCTTAATCGAGACTTATTTAATCGTCATCCGTGAAATACTTATCATTGAGAAGTTTGGGTGGCTTTCTATGGTATTTCTAATAAGGTTCACTTCACCAAATTACACTTTCTGAATGCAAATGTTTGATTTGTTGTAAAAAAAATAATAAAAAATAAAATTGCTTTATATCTGCCTATCATTTTTGAAGAGTTCCCTCAATTCCTCAGGGATCCTATCATTTTTTGATTAAAAACGGGAACAAACTGAAAGTCCTCTTAGACAAAAAAAATATAATTTTGTAGTCGGTTAAAAATGAGGGCCAAAAACAAACGTCTTTCTCATTTCACTTTGATGAATATACAGCATGATTTGCTTAAAGAAGTCGATATTGAAAGGGTTGTCTCTAAATTTGCCCATATTAAATCCAGAAAACTTTTTTTGTAACTTTTTGTTTTATTTACCCTAAACTTGAGAACCTGAAGCAAACCAAGGGCCCCTAGACAGAAATTGCTACAGGCCCCGCGCTGGCTTAATCCGGCACTGCCCAGAGCTGAGATTGGGATCTATTCTGACATCGCACAGGATAACAAAATTAAAAATCTATGAGATTTTTATACCTATTTTGTACCTACTTGTTGTTCCTTTGTAATGATGTCCTGTGTAAGTATGTTCGAATAAAGGTTTTTATTTCTTTCTTTATTTTTCCCAGGAATTTTTTAAATTGGTCTAGTAGTTTTTGAGTTTATTCGTTATATACAAAAATATAAATCTTTCCTCTTTTTAAAATATTTGTGTAGATTTAGATATTAAAATTTTTGTAAATGAAATTATCTTAAAATAGCTGTTGCCCGCGGCTCCGCCCGCGTGGATGTCGGTTATCGCTGTAAAAAGTATGTGTTATTCCAAACCATAATCTATCTCTGTGCCAATTTTCATCCAGATCCGTTCAGTAGTTTTTACGTGAAAGAGTAACAAACATCCATCCATCCATTCTCACAAACTTTCACCTTTATAATATTAGTAAGGATAATGAATTTACTGATAATTACATTTGATAGTGTATAACATGCCTAAAGTAGATAGGTAGGTGCACCCAACGGAATATGTGCAAAACCAGCGCTGCGTATTGTAACTGATACCTGTTTGGTAAGTGGCCGTGGTATTTTTAGATCTCGGGATCTTTACGACGATAAGCGGTGCTGTTTCCAGTTTGTTCTGGAATATAACTACAATTAAGTCATCTGTTACTCTGTTATAAAATGCAGTATTTGTTTAGTATAAGGAAAATATTGGACAAAATTAAGTTGTAGGTAAAATTGTGCGGTTCCTTTTGGTTAGTCGTTTACTAAGTGTCTAGATTTTTAAACTACTAACGTACTAACCTTCAGAACTAAGCTCCACTTTATAATAAGGCAAGTTTTAGCAGTGTAGTAGTGTTCTTGGGAATGAGTAATTTGAAAGAAACGTTTTCCTATTCCAGAGATTGTCTCAACCCATAAACGTCCCGCTGCTGGGCACGGGTCTCCTCCATACATTTGGAGGGATATTAGCCTACTATATCACGCTGGCCAGACGGGTTGGTATAGGGTTTTGTTTCGAGTTTTCCTTCTCTAGCAGGGGATTTTGTCTGCCTGACTTACTCTCTTAGTCGACTCTTACGACACCCTTGGGATGGACGGGGTGGTGACATTAGTATTCCTAATCCTTCGCCACACGGATATCCCAGGGATACTCCACCCTAAAGCCCTGGTGTCAAAACTTGGGTCGGCAACACGCAAATGGTACTTACTATTTTAAGCACCCATAGCCTACGGTAACTGTTCCACATTAGGTGGACCTTATGCTTGTTTGTTGCCCAAGTAGTACAAAAAAAACATCAGACTGAGCCACAGCAAAGCCTGTCCGGGATTTTTATTCTATTTTTCTTTATTGGGACAATATTACCTACAGTGCAAAGATTTGCACTTGCAAAGTGCAAAGATTAAGCTAGATAGCTTAATCTAAATTAAACGTACAAACCACACTTTTGTCCTTAGCAGAAGTAAAGGACAGAAAATTAAAAGTGCGCTTAAAAGATATTTGGTAAAGTATCTATTATTATAGTAAGAAGTGAATCATTAATTATTTATTTACTAGTCAATATTAATTATCATTAATTATTTATCTCAAATGCTTGTTGTCTTAAATTTAAGGTCTAAGAGAGTAAGTATGTAAATATTTGTGAAGTATGTGCTGTAGGCTTGCTTTTTTTTTTTAGTTCTTCTTGGGTGGCAAACAAGCATACGGCCCACCTGATGTTAAGCAGTTACCGTAGCCTATGTATGGACGCTTGCAATACCAGAGGTATCATTTGCGTGTTGCCAACCCATTTTTTGACACCAGGGTTTTAAGATGGAAGTAAAGTGACCCTAGGATAGGAATATGTTTCTTTCAAAACGCATCCACAAACACAACTACACCGCTGTGTGTAGTTATTTAGTTTAGTTTTAGGGTTAAACGATTTAGTTGGTAGATATAGGCGATCGACGATCTACACTTGTTCCACTCCATCTCGCAGTATTTTGACCGCCTATATTCGCACTAAACGCACTCATTTACCGTACCTACATAGTACATCTACATATCTGCTAGCTGTCACTTTTACTTTCGATCACGACACGCGGCCGATGACTCCCACTCGGTACTATTATCTGCGAGCTAGTGAACAAGGCAGTTTATTACGAGATACTTGAATCTGTATTGTTCGTAAATAACCTTAATAATGGAAGGTTTGTTTTTTGTTTTTTTTGTTTTGTTTTTTAAAAGACAACTATAAGACCATGGGGTTCTTCAAGAAAGGAGTTATAAGGTTTTTAAAGGGTCGGCAACGCGCGAGTGATACCCCTGGTGTTGCAAACGTCCATAGGCTACGGTAACTGCTTACCATCAGGCGGGCCGTATGCTTGTTTGTCAACTTGGTAGTATAAAAAAAAAACTCCCGCACTAGAGAACAAGCTCTGTGTTGCGGAGGACTTTACAAACATACAATTAACGGGCACAAATTACATCCAGACTCAGAACAACTCTTTGTAGGTCACACAAAGTTTTGTCCCTGTGTGGGAATCGAACCCACAACCTCGTGCACAGCAGGCGTATACTGTGACCACTGGACCACCAAGGCAGTCAAGGAGGTAGGTAATTTAAGAGAATATAGAAATATCTTGAATTGCTCCTAAAGAAGTAGTTCAGCTGCTGCGTTCATGCGATGCGATGATTTTTAAGAGTTTCAAGGATTTTTTTATACTACTTGGGTAGCAAATAAGCATACGGTCCACCTGATGTTAAGCAGTTACCGCAGCCTATGGACGCTTGCAATACCAGAAGTATCTCTTTCGTGTTGCTGACACTTTTTTACATCTAAAGATAGAACATCCCTGGGATAGGAAAACGTTTCTTTCAAAACGCATCCCTAAATGAGCGTTTGTATTTTAATTTTGTCAATTTTGTATGACAGTTAATTTTTTTTTTCTAATAAACACTGTACCTCACAACGCCATATAGTCTTAATAATTTTAAGCATTACACCGTGTTTCGCATTCCATCGATAAATAGGTCCCGACCTCTCCTATATAAATATATTAGGATCAAAGGTGTGTACACTGATGAGTAGCACGTATTTTCATTGCCTTCTCTTACTAACACCAATAAAATAATAACTGGTTTCTAGAATGCCATATAATAATATTGTGCAAAAAAATATATAGTTCCAAGAGCTCCAAGAATTTTGCAATATTATTTCACATACATATCATCACACCCGTTTCTCACTGGGGTAAGCAAAGACTATAGTACGCCAATTCTTTCGCCTCCACTGCATTCATCAACTTCTTCATGCATGAACGTCGATTCTGGGTACTTTTAATTTGGCCCTTTTTTAGCAAATCCCCTACTTGGTCGCTGTATGTTCTCATAGGGCTGCCCCTACCGACATCTCTATTCATTCTCGCACGTTATACCTCTTTTGTTATTCTTCTTTTGATATTATTATAATATCGAAATACTATAACAAAATATAATTTTTAATGGTGCTTTTACACGGCAACGCAGTAACCACAGTCTATCAGTTACGCTAACTGCTTAACTTTAGGCGGACCATGATAGGAGTTAGAAGTAGGGTTAAATCTTAAAATGTAGGCTATGAAAGAACAATTATCATGGCATTGTTTGCATGGCACCATGCTCCATAAATCATTCAATCATTCTTCAACAGAAATACAATATTTCTTAAGTAACTAGGTAGTGTTATTTAGTTTTCTATAGTATGGAAGTGCTTCCCTAGCCTGATTTAAAAAACAGTGGGTAATATGCCTAGACTTTACTTCTCTTAAACTTGCGAAGATTCAACTTCAAGTTTGTATCCTGTAAATAAATAAGCAAGGAATTGCGCTAACAAATGTGCTGAAACGCCCCATTTGGGCGAATAGCCATCATCTTTACTTGCTCTAGTTACTTGTACCATATGTACAAGTGACCGGTAGACAACTGAACTAAATAATAACAGATTGTGTTAATAAATACGATTGTGTATAAAAGAGTTCAACGCGTCGAGTCTACGAATTATGTATGCTACGAAACGCTACGAATGTACCAATTATATCACTGGAAATTGGGGTTTTAGTGATATTTTAGATTAATTTATAGATTTGTAAACTTATTTCGATGTTAGTGCTTTTTACTTCATAAAAAAATAAGTTACATTTGATGGGAATATGATATATTTGTAGTAGTATAGTTTCTCTCGGTTCGCGACGACGATTGCGATGCTCGCCCATCCCAATCAGCCTTTCATGGGTTGATTGGGGCGGGCGAGCGTTGTGTTATTCGACTGAATTTTTGGGTAACAAAAGTTAGAAAACCTTTAAAATGTTACTCCACTTAGACCTACTGTCTAATGGCAAAATAGCACAGTCTATAGAACTCAAAGATACTGTGGTAATAAGTATGTGTATAAATAATGAAAGTTTAAAACATTTTATATGAATTCTGTATCCTACATATACATATTATTATTTTTCTTGGCTCACTGAATGGTTCAATAATGCAGAGCCATAACCGCTGAGGCAGCAAATTGGACATTTTGCAAAAAGGTCCATTAATGATGATGCATAATTTTGTGATGGAATTTCCTTGGTATAGGAAAGCGTTTCGTTAAAAATGCATCTCAAAATGAGCTCTGGAAACTAGTACTCATACACAGGAACACAACTACACCGCTGTATGTAGTAATTTGTAAGATGAAGGTCCTTTTCTTTTCTTTTATATTTTTTTAATACTTGATCTCTGTTCCGACGCTTAGTCGATTTTATTCGATTCTAACAAACAAACAATTTAAAAGTATATTTCTTTATTTTAACATATTTATTCTCTTTATTCTTTTTCCTGATATTCTCAAACATATATTTAAAGGTATATTATATTCTGTATTATAATTGTGTGGTGTACAATAAAGAGCTTCTATCAATTGATTGACCGTGACTTCACTAAGGCCTGATCAGAATATCAGCGCTGCAGTTTAAAATGCCGCAGCACAGAGCTGAGATTAGGACCCTTTCTGACATCACACAGGATATTTTTTTGATTATATCTATTATCCTGTGTATGTTCGAATAAATGCTTTTTTTTCCAGTCGGGTTTGCTCACCAGTATGGTATCCTACCTCTCTTTAGTCGCCGCACTTTGACCCGAATAGTAATAAAAGTATGACAAAATATGCTGATCACCTCTCGTTGCCTCCAGCTGGTTAGATGAAGCAAGTACGCATCTGACATTATATTATTTACAGTCTATCACCTACATTATCTGACATTATAGTAACCGCAAAAGTCACGACCATGTACCTACGTAACCGAACATCTCTTGAAATAAAAAAGTATTTAGTAATAGGCGTACGTGTAAATATAATTTTATTTGCTTGTGGTTTTGAAAGTTTTGATTGAAATGATGATTGATATGGAAGGTTTTTATATTGTCAGATCATAATTTGTTATAGACCGGGGCTGAAATTGATTTATTTTGTATTTATTTCTAATTGTATTATGATTGGCTAGCTGTTGTCCACGGATTCGCTCACGTGGATGTTGGTTTTTGCGATAAAAAGTAGCCTACTCGCTATTCCAGACTATAATAAAGTTTTAAGAGAGGGGAACGACCTCCACCTTACAGAAGACCACAGCCAAATAACTACACACAGCAGTGTAGTTGTGTTCCTGTGTGTGAGTACAGCGCTCATTTAGGGATGTGTTTTGTAAGAAACATATTCTTATGCCAGGGACACTCTCATCTTTAAGGCCTGGTGTAAAAAAATAGATTGGCAACACGCAAGCGTCCATAGGCTACGGTAACTGCTTAACATCAGGCGAGCCGTATGCTTGTTTGCCACCCAAGTAGTATAAAAAAAACTATATCTATGCCAAATTTCATCCAGATCCGTTCAGTAGTTTTTACGTGGAAGAGTAACAAACCTATCAGGTTCATCATATCAACCCATGGTGTGTCCCACTGCTGGGCACGGGTCTTCCCCATATACTTGGAGGGATATTAGCCTACTACAACACGCTGGCCAGACGGATTGGTAAAGGGTTTTATTTCGAATTTTCCTTCTCTTGCAGTGGATATTGTCTGCCTGACTTACTCCTTTAGTCGACTCTTAGGACACCCTTGGGATAGATAGGGGTGGTGACATTTTGTATTCTTAATCCGTCACCACACGGAAACCTATCAGGTTAGAAGTGACCAATTTAAAACGAAATGTATGGATGCAGAAATTTCTACAGGGCATGGCACAGATAAGCTAGGCAATAGGCCATTAGATTGTTCACGTTTGCGCTAAGACAATTTGAAAAGCAGAACAATCGTACAAACAAGGAATATTTCTTTATAAAGTTTATTAATTGCAGAACCTACATGTTTTAAAGAAAAACGTAACTGACAAATCAACAAACGCACAGTTTAATTCACTAGACACTCAGATAGCTATTACGATATAGGCATCCGCTAAGAAAGGTTTTTTAAAATGTAACCGCTAAAGATGACAATCAGCCGATGAAAGTTTGTAGTTTTCAGATTTACAGTAAAGGACTGAACACGCGAACGAAGTCGCGGGTACAGCTAGTGTTAAATAAAGTAGAATTTGAATTTACATTATTACGTTATTGTTTTTGTACAGAATTACAATAATATGAAATATAGAAAGATAACTTCACTATTGTATGTTACTAGCCCAATTTTGTATCATAATGTTCAAACATGGCCTGATTTATATCACTAGTATATTGGATAGATTTATTAATAACAAGAAATATAAATGTTACATAACCATAAAATACACAAATAAATCAACGAGTCGGTATGTAGGTACCATATAATTATTCTGCAAATACAAAAGACCGTTTAAAATTATTGGTATATGAAATAAATAATCGTGTGAACATTTGTTATGTTACTAAAGATGTTATCATTTATCTTAAAAGATCTTTATTTTTATCTGGTAAGATTTTTTTATATACATACATAGCATAGCATATAGCTCGCTGAAATGATGGCCGTTGGGGCAGAAAGGTTCCAGAGTTGCGACCACGAACTGAAAGACGAAGCATGGGTAAGTCTTCAACAAGGTGGACCGACGACCTAGTGAAGGTTGCGGGCAACCGGACACCGGACCGGACCGGTGGACAAGATCGGCTCAGGATCGAGAGTTGTGGAAATCCTTGGAAGAGGCCTATGTCCAGCAGTGGACGTCTTTTGGCTGAGATGATGATGATGATGAAGATTTTTATGCTTATCTTTTGGATTACTTCCTCGGTCAAGCTTCTCAACTTAACTAAATAACACTGCATGTGCGATTTTATGCAAGCTCTGCAGTTCTTCTCGGGGAATTCATGTTTTTTTTTTTCATGAAAAGATTTTGTAACTTTAACATAACTGTGCTTGAGGGAGGTATCACTTGTTGAAACCTACCACCTACTTGCAAGAAAACAATTTTTATCCAAGAGACAAGGTCTTATGTGTAGATAGCACGGCACTCCTCTTTATTAAGAACATTAATAATAATATTACATTAATAATTACATTAATAATAACATTAACAATATTATTAAGAACACACCTAAAATTGCCTGCATGAAAAATCTCAAATGCAAAGTGTTTAAGTGCATTAGCAACTTGCCAATCGACCAACATAATGGCGAAAATCATATTATATGACCGACAATACGGCGTTCGCCACAGTCGCTCGACGGGTGATCTTCTGGTGTATCTCACGCACCGCTGGGCTCTAGCCATCGAGAGTCAAGATGAGACGTTGGCGGTTAGCCTAGATATAGCTAAGGCGTTCGATCGGGTCTGGCACCGGAGTCTTCTGTCGAAGCTGCCATCATACGGACTCCCCGAGGGATTATGCGAATGGATTGCCAGCTTTTTGTCTAGCAGAAGCATACAAACTGTCATTGACGGTTGTTGCTCGGATCGCCTGGACATCAATGCTGGCGTACCGCAAGGCTCTGTGCTGTCTCCGACGTTGTTTCTTCTGCATATAAATGATATGTTGTCTATCGACAACATTCATTGTTATGCGGATGACAGCACCAGGGACACTTTTTACACAGGCCGCGCAAATATCCCTCGTTCCATTGTTGATGAAAGTCGCGAAAAACTTGTGTCTGAAATCAGTAGCACTCTTTCCAGAGTCTCTGATCGGGGACGACTAAATTTAGTCCAATTTAACCCCAGTAAGACACAAGTTTGCGCGTTCACCGCTAAGAAAGCCCCATTTGCTATGGCTCCACAATTCCAAGACACAGCCCTTACAATATCCAAGAGCATTGGTATCCTCGGCGTCGACATCTCCAGTGACGTCCAGTTCCGACATGACTTGGAAGACAAGGCTAAGCTGGCATCTAGAAAGCTAGGTGTGCTCAACAGGGCAAAGTGGTACTTCACCGCAGGCCAAAGACTGCTGCTCTACAAAGCGCAAGTCCGGCCCCACATGGAGTACTGCTGCCACCTTTGGGCGGGAGCACCTGGATACCAGCTTGGACCCTTTGATTCTATCCAAAGAGGAGGAGGCTGATGATTGTTGCCGATCCCAAGCTCACAGGCGGTATTGATCCACTAAGTCTAAGACTCTGAGACTTCGCCTCCTTGTGTGTGTTCTACCGCCTGTACAATGGGCTGTGTTCTGAGGAATTGTTCGAGATGATGCCCACGGCCACATTTTACCAACGCACCTCTCCCCACCGACAGGGAGTTCATCCTCACATCCTTGCACCTCAAACTTGCCGTACCGTGAGATTCCAGAGGAATTTCTTACCACGTACGATTAGGCTGTGGAATAAGCTCCCTGCCGAGGTTTTCCCAAGAGACTATAGCATGGGGTTCTTCAAGAAAGGAGTTATAAGGTTTTTAAAGGGTCGGCAACGCGTGAGTGACACCCCTGGTGTTGCAAACGTCCATAGGCTACGGTAGCTGCTTACCATCAGGCGGGCCGTATGCTTGTTTGTCACCTTGGTAGTATAAAAAAAAAAAATGATTTGTTGGTCATCGACGTCCGAGTTTATACAGTACTAGCGGACCTGGCAGTCGTCGTCCTGCCCGGATAAGCTGACATATCGACAGCAGCGCCACATACCGGCAGGGGTATTCCGTAAGAGCAAAAACCGAGCCACCGCAAAAACCGAGCGAAATCTGTCTGTCAGATTAAAAATCGGTATTCTGTAAGAGCCTTTTTTGACGTTTTGTCAATAGATTGTGCCGTCACCAATTAAAAAAACACAACTGTCAGTTTGCCATCGCTGTTTCTTAGGAAATCAGCCGGTGGGTCTAATTGTGAATCCAAATCTGGTGTTTACACCTCTGTGTCTCCACACATAAATGTGTGCAGTCAATATGCCATACTATATCTTCTAAGCTACTACTTGATATAGTAATTTAAATTTATGTTGGTGGTTTATAGGTGGCTGTTTGGTCCTTCCTAGTTATTAAACAAGTAAGTACTATAAACAACCGTTATCTTTAACTAACAGTTCTACTCCACTCAGTTATTGTTAATAATAAACCGATATACTCAAGACATTTCACAGCTATCGTGGAAGCAGTTATTAACATCGCTTCATTGACCAAACTGCTTAGTCGATTAGCTCAACTATTAAACTTTTCTTGAAATTTCTGAACGAATGGGCAATGGCAATCTATTGGAGTTACTGACTGACCTACCTTTAACCTCGACTTTGCCTGCGTAATAACGTTGATCTGTAGTATCGTTCTTTATTAAACATTTTTTTTCTCACATTTTTTTAAACCGTGTAAATATAGTTTTATTATAGTTAATGAAAGAAAGGTTCTAGAGTGGCGACCACGAACTGAAAGACGAAGCGTGGGTAGGCCTTCAACAAGGTGGCCCGACGACTTGGTTAAGGTTGCGGGCAACCGATGGACAAGGTCGACTCAGGATCGAGAGTTGTGGAAAACCTTGGGGGAGGCCTATATCCAGCAGTGGACGTCTTTTGGCTGAGATGATGATGTTAGTTAATGATGAAATAAATATGTAGACGTATATATATATAAACGTATATACATATTATGACGGGCGCCTCCAAATGATAAATACTCGTACCTATATATATAAATGACAATCTAGACAAAACCCAGCTTACATAAAAATTGAGTTCTCTTACCGTAAACCATTTTACCCTAAAATAGGACAAATAAAAAATGAATAAAAACATAATCTTCTGTTTCATTTTTACACTACTAATGACGTGATAGCTTATATGCTATAGCAGGAATAATTCTACGTTGCCATCCTCAGATAAACAAAGCCCCTCCTGCTGGAAGAACAGCGATTACTCAAGGAGTTTTGAGGACCGTAGTCTATATATATCGTAGTTAATCATTACGAAAGAATTGCTTGAAATTTCTACTAATAGTTTATATCCCCATATAGAACTTCCTAGGAGGCGAGTATTCGTTATACGTCGAATAACTCCCTGTATCACGAACTCAGCAGAGTATCAAGCAGGCAGGCGACAGATGGCTGGATCCCTAGTGTGGGAATTGTCTTTTTTTATTAATGAAACTGACTTCAAAAACCTAAAAATAACTGAATACAGATTGAAGTCGGTGCTAGGTTCATCCTGTCACTTAATATTACACTTATTTTTCTAATTTTAGTGATAAAATAAAAGTAAAAAATATACGAAAAACATATTATATACTATTGTATATAATATGTTTTTCGTATATTTTTTAATACCTACAACATTTGAGGGATGCGCTCGATTTCCCTGGGATTCCATCGTCAGATCCTGACTTGGTGCCAATGGGACCACCTCCAGAGTATACTCTTTCAAATAAAAAAAGAATTTTGAGAATCGGTTCAAACAACGAAGTTATCCGCGAACAAACATAAAAAAGCATAAATATAGTGAATTGAGAAACCTCCTCATTTTTTGGAGTCGGTTAAAAAGGATAGGTCTTTTTTAGTACATATATAAACTCCACATAGTGAAATTCACATTGTTCATAATTGTACTGTTACCCGGGACCGAACTCGCACCTCCTGATAATACTTCACAAGCCTTATGTTTTATGCCTTACAAGTTAATAGATCTGTGTTTATTTGAATATCAATAGCAGGTTAGTTTAGGTATTAAAACTTAAGGCGAGGTTCCTAAACAGTTGTATAGTGACCATTGTGTAGAGGCCCCATATATATTTAATAACATATCTCGCACAAGGGAACAAGCTCTGTGTTGCCGTGGACTTAACAAACGTCCAATTTACAGACACAAATTACACCCAGACTTGGAACAAATATAGTCTTTGTCCTGTGTGGTAGGTAATCGAACCCACGACCTCCGGCGTAGCATTCAGAGTCACTAACCACTAACCCAACTCAAAAATAAATCCTTGGTTATTTATATGGCTCGGACCTTGAGCATTTGGGCGAAGCAAACACTACTCTATACTCTAGGTGAGTGTTGGTATACAAACAGATGTACTCTTTTAATGGACGTCTTATTAGTTTTTAATTTTAATTTATTAAAAACTAACTTAATTTTTTATCAAATAATACGAAAAGAATACCAATATTCGAAGAAAACATACACCTATAATTTTATAGGTGTATGTTTTCTTCGAATACTTATTATTCTTTTCGTATTATTTGATAAAAAAATAAGTCATAAAGTGGTTACATCTCAATAATTTGTTGCTGATTCAACGATTGTTTTACAGTCTATTTAGAATTAATATATATAATTTAGGAGAGGCCTATGTCCAGCAGTGGACTGCGATAGGCTGATTGATTGATTGATATATAATTGATTGCAAGACGATATTATGAAACACACCTTGTAGATTAATACTGTATTTTTTGGCAGTCATTTGTCTATAAATGCCAACACAAAAAGAAAGAAAGATTCTAGAGTGGCGACCACGAACTGGAAGACGCAGTGTGGACAGGCCTCCAACAAGGTGGACCGACGACCTGGTAAAGGTCGCGAGCAACCGATGGACAACGTCAGCTCAGGGCCGAATGATGTGGAAGACCTTAGGGGAGGCCTATGTCCAGCAGTGGACGTCTTATGGCTGAGATGGATGGATGGCCAACAAAAAATGGTTTCATTTTCACCTCTTTTTCATCATATTTTGAGAGAGGAACCTTAAAGAACACCACCTTAAAAGTATTCGGTGTATATATACGCTCCCGGGGTATTTGCATATTGCTTTATCGTGTACCTCTCGTAGACAAGGTTTTGCAATAACTACCCCCACTCACCCCTCTCTACCCACCCTCCGCCATATGTCACGATACAAGCTGATATTTGTCGAGCCAAAACTAAAGGATGGTGACATCATCGATCATAGTAGTGTTAGGACATTTTGGCGTCTGGATATTGGAACCAGATAGATATGAATAAATTATAAGGTCTATAAACGGAGCAAGTAGGAGTGAACACAATAAATTTAAAAGAGGTAGGGTTCCATACTAGCAAGGAAGCCCGAGTGAGGAGTATAGGTCTCCAGAACTCATTTAGGGATGCGTTTTAAAAGAAACGTTTTTCTATCCCAGGGATACTAAATCTTAAAACCCTGGTTAAAAAAATGGGTCGGCAACACGCTAGTAATAGCTCTGGTATTGCAAGCGTCCATAGGCTAAGGTAACTGCTTAACATCAGGCAGGCCGCATGCTTGAATGCAACCTAGTAAGTATAAAAAAAAAATTTGGCCGACTGAGAAAGCATCTCTATTTAACGGAAAACCACAGCCAAATATCTATATACACACAGTGATGTAGTAACATTCCTGTGCATGAGATTAAGTCTCTAGTGTTTATATCGGTTTATCGTCCATTGTCCTAGTTCGTCACCTAAGGAGTAAAATGGAAGAACCTTACAGAAAAGTGAAGGTCCCTAGTTGGGCATGCTCAATGATATGGTGCCCTACCTCGCATAACTTTCTTTTACCGCCAAGGAATGGTGTATATTACCCACATTTTACCATTTATATGAGGTTAATGGTGTAACCCTCTCTCTCTTGATAGAGGACAGGAGACGTGCCCAGTAGTGGGGCATAATATGGGTTGCTATTATAATGGTGTAATAGCAGGGATACTCATATACCAAGCACAATTCTAAATTTTGTAGTTAGTATCATCATAATTTTTGCCAAAAGACGTCCACGGCTGGACATAGGCCTCCCCCAAAGATTTTCACAACTTACAATCCTGAGCCGAGTTTGTCCATCGGTTGCCCGCAACCTTTACCAGGTAGTCGGTCTACCTTGTTGGAGGCCTGCCCACGCTTCGTCTTCCACTGAAATTTTCATAACAAAAATCACAATCACACTGCCCAATCCGGGAGTCAAACCTTTGACTCCCGGACATCTCAAATATAAACGCAAGTATAATGCCGAGGTATTAACAACCAATAAACAATTCAAACAAATGAATATGTATTTAACACTCATCTCGGTCCGACAGATGGCAGTAATCTCCTATTAAACGCGTCCTAAAGTTAGTGACAGAACGTGGGTGTTCCAACATCTCTGCATAATCCTGGAGGGAGTTACCTACTACCGAGATGTTATCACATATCAGGCAAAGAAAAACTGCCCAATAGGATTTCAGCGTCCATGTAAGTTGTCTGGAACACCTACGGGAAATAAAATATAGCAGAATACTACTTAAGTTCTTTAAGACATAATTTTTATGATGAGTACTACATACACACGATATGTCACTGAACTTCTCTTAATCGGTGGAAGATTTTTTATAGGTTTATTAAAGACCTTTATGGACAGTGAAAAGTCATTATTATTTCATTACTAGATGTTGCCCGCGGCTCCGCCCGCGCGAATGTCGGTTATCGCTGTAAAAAGTAGCCTATGTGTTATTCCAGACCATAATCTATCTCTGTGCCAAATTTCATCCAGATCCGTTCAGTAGTTTTTACGTGAAAGAGTAACAAACATCCATCCATCCATCCATACTTACAAACTTTCACATTTGTAATACTAGTAAGGATGTTTAAATATAATAAAACATAAAGTTACTTCGAGAATTTTCTCGGAGTAACTAATGTTGTAGTTTATTTTTCATTCATACTATTACTTAGCAAATATTTGTTTGATAAGTGTTATGAATGGCCATTTTGTCAAATACAAAAAAAATTGACAGGGGAGCAACTCCACTTACCACCATCTATTTCGCTTGGCACCGACTTAAATCTGTAGTTTAGTAACTTTCTTTTTTAAATTTTCCAGCCATTATAATTAACTTAATTTCTACAATTGAACCGATTTGGATTTTCTTATGTTTCAAATTCTTAATTAAAAATAATAACAAAAATTACTTAACTTATTTCGTGATGTTGCTGCGGAGTTTCGTCACCTACTTTAGTAATTACAGGTCGAGTAGTAACTAATTATAATTAGGTCAGGCAACAAATCAAACTTTATATAAAAAGAAAAATTAAGTAAGTTTGAAATCTATAAGGTTTCTCTGTTTAGCAAGTCGCAACTTAATTTTATAGCATTGTACGGGTTGCCGTTATTTTGCCCACCCGAGCGATATTTCAAAATTCAATCGTCGATCTGTACTTGCTCCGAGTAGCGCTTACTTAGAGACTCAGTTCAACAAATTTCTTTCTTAATGTAGTCTATAGTGCACTTTTATTGGAACAAATGTTGCGAACTTCGCCTTTTGATATTCAGTTATCCTGCCTCATTCCATTAAGATCCACCGTCGCGGCTCCACTGGTGGATCCAGGGATAATTTACTTTCTCCTCGTAAAAAGGGGATCAAAATAATAATATAATCATACATTTCTTATATCTAATATAACACATACACACAGCTGCAATGCTGTGTAGTCTTCTATCGCATGGGATGGTTCGCTGGGACCTCTGTGGAACGTATTCACTCGCAGCAAAATTTCACTTTTTAAAACTCGGCAACCGGAATTCTGGACTGATTTATCGCAGGCAATCCTATACCACCGAGTTCGTAATGGAATAATCTTTATTTTAATTTAACTTTCATTCATTAACCAGACCGGTGCAAGTTACTATTATCGATATACCTGTTTATACCTGGCAACCCAGAGTTGTGACGGGAAAATGATAGGCAACCTAACGTTTGCATATTCTATGGGCTTCATACTTTTGATTGGTGTGGAATTTGTCTATTAACCACACCGGTGTAATTTAAAAAAAATACTCAAAATTAAATTCTGGACTGAAAATCTTTAGGCAACCCATTTGCCATATATTTATAGACATATTTAATTGAATATAAAATATTTTTCATCCATTAACCAGATCGGTGAAGGTCGTTCTATAGAGGGATCCTGTACTATTATGTTAGTTTCTGTTTCTTTATTTATCACATTATTTTATTGAGTTTGCATATCGACTTCCAAGTGGGGACCTGGTGACCTGTACTACAGGTTTATTAAACCTACCATAGGCACCAGTGCTCCACAACCAATTCCTAATATTGTTTTAACTTAATTTTTATGCTCATACATATTTGTATTCGGTTGTTGGAGAGAAAATAAAGATTTTTATTTATTTATTTATTCGTGTTGGTTCGTCCTAGTATTAGCGTGATCTTCTGTCAGACAATTAAAACGATGGTATGTGCTTGAACGATGTGGAAAACCTTGGGAGAGGCCTATGTCCAGCAGCATCGAGCCTCTGACCCGCATCTTTCCGCGGAGGGACAGCGTTCCCCGTGCACCCGGACGCTGTCACTGGAGTGGATCCCGCGCAGCGTGGGCAGCCGCTGGGTGGACCACTGACGTCATATCAGGTTCCGGTGGTCCACCCGTGAAGGCGGGTGTAGGTGCACAGGGGGGTTTTAGTCAGTATGCCGGCCGGCGACCACTTTTAGGCTGGAGAGTCCGACATATCCGCTTCGCTTTCCCGAGCGGGGCGGTATGCGTAAAGCATTTCCCCTCTAAAAAGCAAAGCTGTTCCGAGTTCCAGTCGTTGTCATGCCAACATAATTGACGACATTGGCGGCGAGATGTACAGTTGAACCGTCGAGATACTCGAGATGAAGTAGTCAAATAATATTATTGATCCTAAATAATACAGTGAAATTGTCCAAGAGATTAAAATCAGTGGAAGTGCAGTAAAGTAATAATGTTGATATAATAAAATTAGAATCCTAAATCCTTCTAAGTAAGTAGTGATCAGATCTGATTAAGGACGTATATGCCAATACGTTTTTATACAAGTGAATTCTACTATAGAAGACGAGAGAATAGTCCTAATCCTATGCCATACCTACCACCGTTTATGTAACGATATCAACGAAACATTAAAAGTGCTCGATATAGAGACACACACATTTGGTTGTAAATACGATTACAATTCAGAGACTGTAGCAACACTAGTAATGAATAGATAATATTGCCATTAGTGTTTAGCCAGTCTGATGAAAACTATGTACATACATACATATACCTACTCACGGAAAACATTTTTTTTATACGACGGGTGGCAAAAAAGCTTTGGCTGTGGTCTTCTGTAAGGTGGAGGTGTTTCCCCAGTCGAGCTTGCTCACTAGTATGGTGAAAAAATCTCATTTAAGAGAGGTATCTCTTAAATGAGATTTTTTTTTAAATACATCTTCCGCGCTAGGCAGCAAGCTCTGCGTCGCGTTGGGCTTTACAAACATACAATTCACGGACACAAATTAACACCCAGACTCGGAACAAACATTTAATTTTACGAATCGAACAAAGTTTTGCACCGTGTGGAAATCGAACCTACGACCTCCGGCATAGCCAGTCATGGTCATTAACCACTAGACAAAAGGTCAGTCAGTCAACTAATGGATAAACATAGCGAAGGGAATCCTATGATTTTTGACGACTTTCCTCACTCTCCTTAACATTACGAAATCATTCTCCTGTGGTCTTTTGTTTAGGAAGCAGTTACATTAATATCCTAATGCTTAATTAAGCACTAACATCACTTGGAAGACAAGGCTAAGCTGGCATCTAGAAAGCTAGGTGTGCTCAACAGGGCAAAGTGGTACTTCACCGCGGGCCAAAGACTGCTGCTCTACAAAGCGCAAGTCCGGCCATATGGCCATATGGAGTACTGCTGCCACCTTTGGGCGTAAGCACCTGGATACCAGCTTGGACCCTTTGAATCAATGGGTTTTTAAAGGGTCGGCAACGCGTGAGTGGCACCCCTGGAGTAGCAAACGTCCATAGGCTACGGTAACTGCTTACCATCAGTCGGGCCGTATGCTTGTTTGCCTCCTTAGTAGTATAAAAAAAGCACAAGGAACAATTTTGTTTATTCATATTATTCACTTATGTCTTTTCAGTACTAAGTCTCCAGTTGATCTACCTCGAAAGTTGTCCAAATGAACGGAAATATTCCATCCATATTGCTGAAGTAAACTTTTAGTACGTATGGTTCGTACACTTAATACTATAATAAAGTTTTACTGTTCTTAGCTAGGTTAATGTTTCTCTGTAATGTATCCACGACAGATTTGGATAAAGATTTTCCTCATGATGTGTTTTCCTTTAGCCTGTATCCTTCTTAAACGTATAGGTAATATAAATATACGCAATATTGCAGTTCCCTGTGACTTATGTCACAATGACTGAGATGATGAGACTAAGTCTACGGTTATCTCGGAACTGGCTTGTTGGTCTAGTGGTCATCATCATCATCTCAGCCTGATAATGTCCACTGCTGAACGTAGGCCTCCCTCATATGTCTCCACAATGGCCGATCTTGAGCTGCCTGCATACAGTGCTTTCCTGCAGCTCTGATAATGTCATCTGTCCACCGAGTGGGAGGTCGTCCCACACTGCGTTGGTCTAGTGGTGAGTGACCCTAACTACGCCGGGGGTCATGGCTTCGATTCTCACACGAGGCAAAACTTTGTTCTATTCATGAAATTAAATGTTCCGCGTCTGGGTGTAATTTGTGTGTTTGTAAAAAAACTCGGCATTTATTGCCAGGCGTTACAGAATGTGTTAAAAATCAAGTTGAGATAATAGGTCATCCAGTTTAACTACTTAAGTATATCATGCTAAAATACTAAGCTGATCTGTCAAGTAATCAAAGGTATCACGTACAATCCTATGTCGCATTTAATTATATAAATCTCTCTAAATCTTATTAATCCAGAAAGGTCTGTCATTTTACTGTTATATAATTTCCTTGTACGATTTCAGATACCCTTATCAAATGCCGACGACTCGCCGACATTAAAGTCGTATATATCCGTAATAGATATAGACTACATATAATTCAGGACCTTCTTTTCTAGAGAACATGCCCTAAATATCTCACGGTCGGAGTTTTACATCATTATTGAATTATACGCAATTAGAGCAAGGATATTGGACGGGAGTCATCCAGACGGACGAAATGTAAAACGACTTCTCATTATCACGCTTCCTTGAATATTCATAGACGTCATTTACCGTCGCGACGCCGACCGACGCAAATCGCTTCTCAAGTATACCCAAAATACCTATTATTTAGTACCTAAATACTGTTTTGTTTAAACCTTCTTATTCCTTATTTACTACTGATATACTAATTCGGATAATATTTTCAAGTTCCATCCGCATATTAACTGCCAATTCCCAAGATTCGATGCAAAGATTATGTGCGCAGAAATTGCTGTGAAAAGTTATTCCCGATTCTTCCTCGGAAACTGCGTGGGACGATCAACGTAGTTCGGCGTTATACATGTTCAACCGCGCGACACTCTTTGACCTTTCCTGTGGGCTTGCATTTAATCATGGAATGCATATGAGTTCGATTCTCTCGGTCCCAAGGACCGCTCCCGAAATCGTGACATCGATTAGACGCGAACGGCGCACAGTAATCGAGTAACACGATTACGAAACTATAAAATATTATGGAGTTAAGTTACGTTACGTAGGTATTTCGAGTTGCGAATTGCCGTTCGCTGAGCGCTAGCGTAGTGTTGTGCGACGCTCGTGGGCAGTGCCGCGCTCACCGTCGAGCGATCCACACGTATTACGCCGCAGAGCGCGCTCTCGCCGCGACTCGACTCGTGCTACCCTGTGTACCTGTGCCCTGTGTTATACCCCTAAAAGTACGTAAACAAAACACAATAACTAACCTGTGAAAGTGCGATCCGGATTTATATTGGAGCGGCATCAAACGCGTGCGTATAACTTACTTGTTTGTTGCGAGTGATAGAATCTGTTGCATTCTGCAGGTGCTTGCTTGTTCTTTATTAATTGAAAAGTGATTGTAAAGCGGTCACGGCCGAGGCACACATGTCCGGCCCAGTTTTCACGATCGTTGGCTCTGTCTCGAACGAATTCCATGGCTTAGTTGCTTTTCTTTGTTTACCGGCGGGAGATGACAATGTAGTCGGTGCGTTTTGCACTTGTTGATTCTGTTGCGGGTAGCGGCTTGTCGATTCGAAATTTTTTCGGCATCTGATCAATTGTTTTCCATTTTAATTTAGCAACCGGTATTGATATAAGCCGTTGAAAAGCATCGATGCCAGATTCTTGTTAAGAAAACGCAGCTCATGTTACGGTATGCACATGTAATGAGATCGATCTTGTCTAGTTTCTCACGATAGCCTTATCAACAAATTCTGGTGCTGCTAATGTGTTGCAGCCGACAATTTCTGAACAGATTATGACGTTGCTGTGATGTAATTTCATGTAACAATAAAACTCTTGTTTAAATTCTAGTGTTTTGTATAACATCTGCAAATATTTAAGTTTAGTAAGAAAGAACTCGCCGATATACAACGATAATCATAAATTGATTTTTCTTGCTCTGCACGAATTAAAATCAAAGTAAAAAAATGCAAAACAAAAATTAAAAATTAAAGAATAAGACGAAGAAAACTAAAACTACGATTATTTTGTGTTCTTAATGAAAATAAGACGGAAAATAATGAATATAAAAGAGATGATAAGTAATAATAAGACCAGAGGAACAAAAAAATGGAGTCTCACTAGTCTCGTCTATTAGTACTGGTAGTTTTTTATTTGCTATAAAAAAATGACACTTTGAACTTGAACTTTGAAACTATAAATGGCAAATGAAAAGCAGATGCTAATAAATACTAGGTACGTCTAAGTGTCATCAAATATATAAATTTAGAATGTAGGGAAATTCCAATTGTTTTGAATTTAATAATGCCGAATGAACCTTTTTAAAATTTAGTATATTTTGAATCATTATTACAAAAAATCTAATCGCGTAGTAATAAGCTATGCTTCTTAAAAGTAACTGTGGGTAGAAGAATAATTAATCTAAGCAATCTGTTAGGAAAATCTATTCTCATGCTCAATATCTGTCTTACAGTAAACCCTTTATTATCTTCATAACTCTTGTTCGAAAATGGGCCAAACTTAGTTGAATTTGGTATTCGTCCTCTTTTTAACAAAACTGATATCGATTACAATCAAACTTTCATAATTATATTCTACAGGTCTGGAACGAATGAACCGATTATAACACGGATTGAAAGCATGAACGATATGAACCGACCGAACGATTATACTGTTTAAAACATTTAATATAACTCTGATAATGCAATAAAATCATTCGATATGTGGACGTTATATTTTTTTAATTTAACTCCAGCTGAAATTAAAGCGGAAAGGCTTTGTTTTTATTCTTTTTTTTGTTAGTTATAAGCAAAAAAATAGAAAATATTTTCAATGCTTCTGATTATTTTGGATCATATTCTATAATTAGAATTGCAATAAGGATAAGCATATCCTTTTTCATGTGCCTAACTGCACGGTTTACTTTCTCCTTCAGGGGAATCCCTGCTTGTAGATTTACCTTCATTTCATTAGCTTCACATGCTGAAATACGATCTATAGCAACGATAGACGTTCTTACACCAATGATTACGTCATTATCATCTTGATAGCAGTTTGTTGTTATTCAGTCCGTTGGCAAAATTAGGTTCTAGACGCC
This sequence comes from Trisateles emortualis, assembly GCA_947095525.1. Taxonomy (NCBI): domain Eukaryota; kingdom Metazoa; phylum Arthropoda; class Insecta; order Lepidoptera; family Erebidae; genus Trisateles; species Trisateles emortualis. The sequence continues at coordinate 19,451,456 of OX352735.1, read as the reverse complement.
ATTTCGTCGTAACCCAGACGTCATCATTTGCAAATCGCAGATGTTGACTTTACGTAACAATCTAAATGGTCGTTGAATATTATCTTGACTGGTTTTGAATGTACCGATGATGCAGCGTTAAGGCGTTCAAGCCTTCTTCGATACAATCTTCGTTCTGAACATAAAGAATTTGTGCAGTGTAATATAGATAGGTACATTTATGGATGTGTTTTTTACCATCGTGAGCAAATTCGTTTTTTGATTGATCAACAGTTTAGTTATGTCGACATTGCTGCGCAAGCGATGGGCTCAATCGACCAAATTACTGTTTGTAAGTCAATAAATTTGGTCACTTGAGTACTTTTGAATGGCATTTAAATTGGAAAGAAGGTTAAGTATAATATATCGGAAGATATGTTAATTCGGAGAAATTCACTGCTAAACAATAATTACGTTTAAAAAGTGGTTACTTAAACTAATAAAATGGAAGTATCATTGTTTTCATCAACGCATAATTAGCAAAATTCCTATCAGTTCATTATGTAATTTAACTTAAATCTAAAAATTGTTCCGAGCGATAAAGTACCAAATAGACATTTTGTAACAAAGTCTCAAATAGATTATTATTTTATGTTCATACAGCCTGATAACGTCTTTCAAAATTATTTCTCAATTTAAGATATGACAGTGATTGAAAATAAGATCCAAACAATTATGGAAAATGTACCTACTTCATTTTTTATTTTTGACAACTAGATACTTAAAGTGCCATTATTTAACACTAGTAAAAAATAAAATATTCAAAATTTAAGAAGCTAAATGTTGTGCGATGACGTCACATGCCATTATTTCATGAGCCGTACTATTTATCTTCATAATATGACATACAACTGAAGTTTGTATAATCTTGTTACTAAAACGTGACTGGCAATAGGTACTTTGTGAGAGGTTTCTGTGCCATTTGTTCATTATTATAGCTTTGTCAATGTATATGTAATAGAAGTGTAAGACAACATCATCATCATATTATTAACTGAGGCATCAACCAGTGTCATTAGACCTTCCAGTGGAAAATACATTCAACTATATTTTCTTAATTGTTAATTTATAAGATAGTTATATTGTTTTTCTTGTTTTTTTCATTTCTTAATCTTTTTCTTACAGTTATGTTTTTTTGTGTGTAGGTATGTCTTTTTGTAATCCTTGTCTTTTATATTTAAAGTTGTGGGCTATCTGTGAGTTAAAATTTCTTTCTCTTCTTTCTCCTAACCTTTAAATGGCTAATTCTGTGGGTAATTATAGGTTGATTTTAGATGAATGCAATCTTATGGATTGAAAAGGTGTATTATTTACCTACCTATCGAAGTTTTGAGTACCTACGTGTTTAGAAGATTGTATTTATATTTGACATTTAAGTAACTGGCCTGCAATTCGTCCGCTTTTGATGTTCTTAGCCTTCCAAGAGAATTTTGATACAGCCTGTTTCAGCTGACGCCTACAATAAATCTAAGTGCAACTTAGTCGGGTTATCTTTGCAATTTACATCTGCACAGCGTATTATGAGTTCAATCCCCAAGCCGGACGAATATTTGTGTAATCTACAAACGGTTTCTCGAGTCTGGGTGTAATTTGTGCTCATGAATTGTTGTGTTTGTGAAGTCCCGACGATACAGGGCTTTCCCTTAAAAATAATTAAGGCGCGAGAACTATCTTTAAAAAATGTCGACTGCCTTGGTGGTCCAGTGGCCGCAGTATGCGCCTGCTGTGCACGAGGTTGTGTTCGATTCCTACACAGGACAAAACTTTGTGTGACCCGCAAAGAGTTGTTCTGAGTCTGGGTGTAGTTTGTGTTCGTAAATTGTATGTTTGAAAAGTACCCCGCGACACAGAGCTTGTTCTCTAGTGCGGTAGTTGTCTTTTTTTAAAACAAAAAAAAATACACACGATAGAGTAACCGGTGGTAATAGACCACAGCTTGATAAAGACATAGATGCGTCACCACGTCTCGACATTTTGATATAGCTGTTTCTTTTTCCAAGCTGTGATAGATGCTATAACAATATAGCTAAAACAATGTTATTACTAACAGGTAGGTAGGCACATAATGTAGGTAATGATAGTCGCAGACCGGATGGAAGGTAGATAACATGTTATCTAGATCTGACGTACCGAATTAAATTGGTACCGTCAACTCTTGAATTATTCGAAACAACTTGTACAATAGTCGGGTTATAATTGTATTCATATTGCATCACGACTTCTTCTACGAGGGTAGGCAGAGGTATAGGTGTACCAACGTTTTGCTAGTTACATTAAGTACCCACAATAATATTATAAATAAATACAAGCTACCTTTATATTGAGCGGCGTTCAATTTTATGCCCATGTTTTGGTCCGTACCGGGTTATAGATTTCAAGTATAAATGCGATAGATAATACTGAAGGTTATGATACAGAAAGAGATAGTGATAGATGAAATGAAGCGACTTAGCTACTGTTGACGCCAACAATTTTCGCGATATCTTTGTCTTTAAAACTATAATATAATTGGGTACCTAGTTATGATACGCTTACTGCGGGAGAGGGTATTGCTATCTATCGAGTTATTTTTGATCACTATCCGATCATGAGTTCATGACAGATTGCCATCCCATCGGACACTAAGGGAATAAAAAGTGCAGGTACCAAGTCTGCGTCGACATTATTTATCACTAGCTGTTGCCCGCGGCTCCGCCCGCGTGGATGTCGGTTATTGCGACAAAAAGTAGCTAATGTGCTTTTCCAGACTATAATCTATCTCTGTGCCAAATTTCATCCAGATCCGTTAAGTAGTTTTTACGTGAGTAAAGTAACAAATACATCAATACATTATTACAAACTTTCGCGTTTATAATATTAGTAGGATTCCTTCTTCTGAGAAAAATAATAAAGTTATATTTTTGCTAAAAATCCGTCGGACTGGCTGGAAATGAAACAAAAACAAAAGAGAACTGCGGTGTGTAAAAAGTAACTCAGTTTACGCTAGTGGGAACGCTGTGGGAGTGTAGCATATGAAACTCTGTCCGTGTCTGTTCGACACTTGTTGAACAGTACACACACTAGTGTGCTCGTGTCTTGACTCACATACTGCTAATAACTTTTATTGTTCCATTTGATCTAAATAAGTTTCAGTTGTCTTTGTGGTGACGGATTTTAAATACAAATGTCACAATTCTATCCCGAGGTTGTCGTAGGAGTCGACTAAGGGACTTAAGTTAGGCAGACTATGTCCACTGCAAGAGAGGGAAAACCAGTCTGGCCAGCGTGGTATAGAAGGCTAATAACCCTACAAGTTTGTGGTACCTACCCGTGCCCAGTAGTGGTACGTTTATGTGTTAAGATGAGTTTGAATTTGATTAATGTTATAGAGATTAAGCATGGTTTTATTTTTCTCTTAAGTTTTAGTTCTATTGCTTATGATTTTGCTTTAGAAGTGCAAAGTTCCGAGGCTTCTCAAGGTGTGATCATAGGTATCACAGTCAGCTTTTGTCACCTCTTTTTAAATCATCGTTTGCAGTAGTGAATAAGTCGGTGTATCGCGGAGTTGGAGATTATTGTACAAGGATTGAAATCATGGACACCCCGAAATAAACATTTGTGGATCGAATCACATTATAATTTTTTTATGTTCCAAGTGGGGACCAAACTCGTAACACGCGGCGCAATTTAAAGTAGTAAGGTAATCACTTAAACCCATATGCCATAGTACATCATTTCAAGTTGTAAGGTTCGTGTATTTTGAGTGAACTATGAAGTCGTATTTCTATATAAGTATACTTTGATAGGGACAATTCTAACAAAAATATGGTCTCAGTAAACAAAGCTTTATGATAAAACTATCGATTCGGCTTTACGTGAACGTGTGAAGCAATCAGCCCACAATAATATCAAAAACGTCAAAGGAAATAGAAAGTGTTATATAGAACTATACTAATATTACAAAGATAAAATATTTATATTTTCGTTTGTAATGATATTATTGTGGCGACCACGAACTGGAAGACGAAGCGTGGGCAAGCCTCCAACAAGATGGACCGACGACCTGGTAAAGGTTGCGGGCAACCGATGGACAAGGTCGGCTCAGGATCGAGAGTTGTGGAAATCCTTGGGGGAGGCCTATGTCCAGCAGTGGACGTCTTTTGGCTGAGATGATGATGATGATGAAACAAACTCATCGGATCGGATAGACCGATTTAAAAAATTCTTGCACCTATAAAAAGCTACATTATTAGCGGGTAAGATAGGCTATATTTTTATTTTAAATATACAAGGGATTCATACAAAACATGTGCGAAGCCGGAACGTTCGGATAGTATAGTTAATTATTTGACCAGTACGACTGCTGTAGCTACTAGCTAGCCTGCAAGCCGTGAGAACATATGCATTGTGTGAGTCCTGCTTACGACTCTGTGTTATTCTTTCTCTACAATGTTTCTAATAATAACTCTTCTACTTACATATTATTATGTTAGGTGACCGACATTTGTACTGTTGTTAATATAACTTACGTTTTGATCGTTTACTACTTTTGATACAATTAAAGTGATAATTCATGTTTGATTGTAAGCAGTTACTGAAGACTATAGACACAACAGCATTTTTTCTATTTTTTTATACTCATCATATCAACCCATAAACGTCCCAATGCTGGGCACGGGTCTCCTACATACATCTGGAGGGATATTAGCCTACTACACCACGCTGGCCAGATGGATTGGTATAGGGTTTTATTTCGAGTTTTCCTTCTCTTGCAGTGGATATTGTCTCCCTGACATAAATCAGGCAGACAAAAGGAATAATCCTTTCTTATGATACCCTCGGGATTGAAAGGGATGGTGACAATTTGTATTCCTAATCCGTCACCACACGGAAATTTTATACTACTTAGATGGCAAACAAGCATACGGCCCGCCTGATGGTAAGCAGTTACCGTAGCCTATGGACGCTTCCAATATTAGAGGAATCGCTTGCGTGTTGCTGATCTATACATATAAATCTGCAACCACTTATTCTATTCTTGAATCATAGACAATATCATCAACAATGATTGATGATATAGTCAAAATTTTGCACGTTATGCCATCCTCCAAGGATTTCAGTAGTGGATAAGGTATCTATTGCTGTAAAAATCTACTGCTAAATCACTTATGAGGATCTGTGGAGCATACATAATCCTACTAATATTATAAACGCGAAAGTATGGATGGATGTATGGATGGATGTTCGTTACTCTTTCACGTAAAAACTACTGATCTGGATGAAATTTGCCACAGAGATAGATTATGGTCTGGAATAACATATAGGCTTTTCACAGCGATAACCAACATCCACGCGGGTGGAGCCGCGGGCAACAGCTAGTAGTTACAAAAATGTCGGTCACTTAAAATAATTCCGTGCGGAATTCTAGCAATTACATTCAGTGAATTTTAAGAAATAAGGAAATCTATGCATATATTCATATTTAGCGACTACAATTATTCAACTTAACCCATTACACATCAAAAAGAACTGATGTACGTTTGTACCATAATTAATTGTTAACCCTCTAGAACTCAAGAGTCCTTAACTCCAAATTTACGTGGATCGATCCTCCCACTCGTAAATCTGGCGCTATACGACTTTTATCATTACGCTTTAAGCCTTGTGTTGTTATCGGGCTTATTTATAGCCAGTTAACCCTTCTGCTTGACCATGGTCGAAATGTTCTATGTTCACGATATGGCCCTTAGAGGGAAAACAGGAATTTAAGTTGGGATTTGATAAACGTTAATTTGTCGATATCTTACAAACCTGTTTGGGTTGATGTTTTATATCTCATTCTTAGTAGAAAACGGGCGTAACTTGAGAAATGTCGCTGGACAATTTTGAACTTTAGCTGTCATTAATAAGATATAAATTGCAAAACCAGTTGAGAGGTAGGGCTCCATACTGGCGAGCAAGCCCGACTGGGGAAGGACCTCCACCTTACAGAAACACAGCGGTGTAGTTGTGTTCCTGTGTGTGAGTACAGGTCTCCAGCGCTCATTTAGGAATGCGTTTTGAAAGAAACTTATTTCTATAGTTCCTTGCATCTTAAAGCCCTGGTGTAAAAAAATGGGTTGGCAACACGCAAGTGATACCTCTGGTAATGCAAGCGTCTATAGGCTACGGATACTGCTTAACATCAGGCGGGCCGTATGCTTGTTTGCCACCCAAGTAGTATAAAAAAAAAAAAAACCAACATGTTTCGACTTAAGTCATTTTTCCACTGTAAGTGCGATATATAAACTATCCGGAAAACATTATTTGAATGATCAAAATTTGCTGCGTAGGTATTTTAGAAGACCAAAGCGTCCATATATACAGACAGCAGAAATCTTTTTGCTGTTTTATACTATGTAAAGATAAAGACAAAAAATTGTGTTGTCAATAAATGGTTTTCCGGAGTCTGGGTGTACTTTGTGTCCCTTAATTGTATGTTTGTAAAGTCCCCCGCGACGCATGGCTTAGAAATAAGTAAATATTGTTGATTTAAATGTTATATGAAGACACATTAAACCCGGGAAAAGTACGTAAAATAATGATACGCAATAAAAACATCGGACAAGAGTAAGTCATTCAATTTTGTTTTCAAATTTAGGGTTTAAGCTAATTTCAGACTACGCTATACTATTGTGGTATATAGTATAGCGAAGAGAGACCTAAGTTTCTTAATAATATATTAATACTTGTAGCTTTTTAACTGCCTCCGTGGCTCATTGGTCGATGTGTGAGACTGCTGATCACGAGGTCCCGGGTTCGATTCCCGGGTCGGGCCATAAAATCGATATTGTGTTTTTCTGTTAAGAAATTCGCAATAGATGCCCGGAGTTTGGAAACTGGCGGTGTTTACACCCCTGTGCCTCGGAAAGCACGTAAAGCCGTTGGTGATCCTCTCCGCCTGATCTCTCTCCGGTCGTGTCGGATTTGCCGTCCCATCGGACTATGAGAGTGAGGGAATAAACAGTGCACTTGTGTTTGCGTACACACTTGTGCACTATAATATCTCCCGCGCAGATGGCAAGTCTCCGTTGAGATTAGCCGCCGTGACCGAAATTCGGTTAGGAGGACATTATTATTAATACTTGTAGCGTATAGTAAGTCAATAATATATAGTACAGTACACTGTAAACGTGTCCATAACAACCTATGGTGCGCGATATTGTTGTGCTATGTGCTATATACTATATGCTATTATATTATGGGAAATTATAAGTCTAGCCACAAAAATATTTATTGGACACGTGATTAAACTTCTAATTTTATTACTAAGCAACGGGAAAATGACATAGCCTCTAATAAACTAATTCGTCTTTTTTACAACGCCCGCTAAATATTCTATAGAAAGCGTCAAGTAAAGATCATCAATTATTGTGACTTGTCCTTCTTATTTATGCATTACCACCTAATTTACTAACTCGGCCACGGATTTTACATCTCGTCACCATTTTACGTTTTACAGCTTCTACGCAATGTCCTCAAAAAAATATAATTCAAGCTTCTACAGAAAGCACCATTTATTATAACTTAGCATGTAAAATAATACATCATATTCTTTTATCGTGAAATAAGATACTGTAAATTCTAGCCCTGCGACTAAATTAATAGGTGGGCGACTAAATTACTAAGTGACCGACTAGAAAGTCATGCATTTGAATATTATTATATATTCATGCATTTGCTACCAGAAACGAGATGCTATCAGACAAGTAGGTTAGGTTAGGTTAGAACTGTGACCCTAACAACGCGCGAGCCGAGCGAGCGAAGCGAGCGTGCCGCGGCAGCGGCCGGCGAAGCGCTAATTTTTATAAATTGTGTTCGCCCTCAGTTTTTAGCTCACTTAGTATTTCTGTACCCCATATACAGTATTTCTGTGCGCCATATTCAGTAATGTTGGCACCCATAAATTGAATTTGTGTTTGCCCTTAGTTTGTCACTCACTTAGTATTTCTGTACGCCATATTCAGTAATTTGGACACCCATAAATTGAATTTATAGTCGCTCGTTTAAATACTAGCCCTTTTCATATGTTTCTATTATTTCTATAAGTAAAATGATGGTTATTCAATAAACAAATTGATTTTTCAAAAATAAAGTCTTTTATTTTGTATCTCCTCAATAGCTTCTGATAATATTAGTGGCCAATATACCGACTATTTGATGACATTTTTAGCAAAATTTTGACTATCGATTTATATGGGATGAGTTACATTTTAAACGTACTCAGTTAAAAAGTTAGATGCTAAATAAATATATATTTTGATGTCATTTAATAGTATTTTAGAAGTTTACTATTAGAATGCATGCTACAAATTTAGATGCTAAAAAATAATCATTATGCTGAATAGTATTTAGAGTGGTTCACATAGAAGATAACTAGTGGCTAAGATAGTATTATTTTGATGCTCGTTAATTGTGGCTGACTTAGTAATTTAGAAGGCAACATACATTTTTGGGGGCGAATAATGATACTAAAAAGAAGCCTGTTTAATTAGCACCCTTATATTATACCGTAGTCTGAAAGCCGCTTTACACGCGTACGTGTTTTTAACCCTTGTGGTCTAACCTTTCCCTCATGCTACTTTTACTCACGAAAATACAAAAGTTATTATTAAAATAGTTTTTCTATAGAAAGAAATAAGTTTCGGCCAAATTATTCTCACATTAATATTCATCATATTCATTACTATACATGGCTGCTAGGCACATAACTGGCGCGAAATATTTACATTTCATAAAGCCTTTGGCGAATCACTGGAAATTAATGTACCGCACATCGAAACTTGAAATGTCAGAGGTGAAACTGGTGAAAGGATGGTCGGAATGATTTTTGTTTGTAGATAAAATCTATACTATATAATATTATGAAGCTGAAGAGTTTGTTTGTTTGGTTGAACGCGCTAATCTCAGAAAGTACTGAGCCTCTAGACAAGTGGCATAAGCGATAGTCGAATCGAAAAGTCAAAAAATAAAATGTATGATACGATTTAATGTCGTAAACTTACGTCAAATCCCATACATTTTCTTTTTTGACTTTTCGATTCGACTATCGCTTATGCCACTTGTCTAGAGGCTCTGGTTCGATTAGAAAAAAATCTTTTTTTGTTGAATAGTGAATTTATCCAGGCTATGATCAATAGGAGCGGAGCAGTAGTGAGATATGTTGCAAAATCGGGGAAAATATTCCAAATCACCACGCGGACGAAGTCGCGGGAGACCGCTAGTATTTTATATAATGAAAGAATGACCTAACTTTACTGGGGAAGTATGTTTGTGTTTCTGCTGAAATAGCGTTAGTTTCGTCAGTTCTATTCTTCATCATAGTCATCTCTCAGCTGAAAGATGTCCTTAGCCATTAAACTTGTATTTTGAGTTATCGCTTTCTTGTACCACGGGCAAAACGAGGGCCAACCGCAACTCGTTCTGCCCCTGGTATTTTTACTTTAGAGACGGATCGTGCTTGCTACCATTATAATCACGGCTTTTTCTTGATGGGACAGATAAAAAATACTACATACGTTTCTACGTGGGAATACATTTAATAACTCTATGCTGATACTAAACATACTAATAGCAACCCATATACATATGTCCCACTGTTGGGCACGGGTCTCCTTACCTCTATAAAGAGAGAAAGAGGAGGGTTTAGGCCTTCATTCATGCGGGTTGGTGAATCAGACATGTTTTTAGAATTACTTCTAAGACATATGGGTTTTCTTCACCGTTAGCAGATGGTAAAATCATTTGATTAGTACATCCTTACTAATATTATAAATGTGAAAGTTTGTGAGAATTGATGGATGTTTGTTACTCTTTCACGTAAAAACTACTGAACAGATCTGGATGAAATTTTGCACAGAGATAGATTATGGTGTGGAATAACACATAGGCTTTTGCAGCGATAACCGACATCCACGCGGGCGGAGCCGCGGGCAACAGCTAGTAATATATAAACTCCACAAAGTGAAATTTACATTGGTACTGCCTGGGATCAAACTCGCTCCTCTTGCGTGCAAGTCGGTTACTTTCCCACTAGTCCATCACCGCTGCACTGAACAATCCAAAACTAGTGAAACATCAATCAATCAACATATCAATGCCATTTTACCAGATGCGAACTTGAACTTGAAAATTTAGCACTTCAATACACTACCACTTCTTCATTTAGATCATCTTGTATAAAAAAGGTTTAGTACCACGTTTACATACATGTTTTCTAGATGGCAGTAAAAATGTCTCGTGTTTAGATAGGAAGTAGCAGGTGGTCTGCTGTAGCAACTACGCCATTGAAATATCAGTATATTGAGTATGAATTTTAATACAATAGCTGTTATAATCGTGAATTTGTTTCGCACATTTAACGAATCAACTCGTGACGGCTTCGGTCTTACGATCACACTTCTTTGCGTATTATCATTGTAATGTAAGGAAGCTATATGTATGTCTGTTACATTAAGAACGGTTTCAGTGTCAAATAGTGAATTGTGACAATGGTCAGGTCACATCGCTCGAAGAACCGATGGGGAAAATTGTTCTCGTGCAATCAGGAAATGTCCGTGTGGTGACGGATTAAGAATACAAATGTCATCACCCCATTCCATCCCGTGGGTGTCGTAAGAGTCGACTAAGGGAGTAAGTCAGGCAGACAATATCTACTGCAAGAGAGGGAAAACTCGAAACAAAACCCTTTACCAACCCGTCTTGCCAGCGTGGTATAGTAGGCTAATATCCCTCCAAATTAATGGAGGAGACCCGTGCTCAGCAGTGGGACGTTTATGGGTTGAGATGTATGTATGTATGTAATCAGGAAAACGCTGCCTGGGTCGACCTTTCATAATCTATCGAGCTTCATCATAATCTCAGCCAAAAGATGTTCACTGCTGGTCATAGGCCCATAGATTTCTACAGCATTCGGTATTAATAAAAAAAAAAAAAATGAGACCACTCACACACCACCATTTGATCCCAAACTACGCAGACCCTGTACTATGGAAACTAGATAACTGATAAGGATACTTATATATTTCTAAATACAAGCACATGCGGGCCTTGTTCATCGGCTGCCTTTACCAGGTCGTCGGTCTACCTTGTTGGAAGCCTGCCCACGCTGCACCTTTCAAAGTTATAATAATATATCAAAATAAAATAAAAGCAGAACCATTTATTTTGATTCGGCCAAGTGATACCGTCCTTTCTTACGCAAACATATCAATATTTTTCAATGAGTGGAATTGCCAGTGTGACGATGACGTAGGTTGGTAGTTACTGCCCAATCACCTCAACCTATTTATCAATTTATTCTTCTTCATCGTTCCTATCAAGGATTGCTTGTATTTAGTACTACTCAGTATGATGATAATAATTATGAAATAATCAGATATAAAATAATCAGTGTGGTTACCACACTGATTATTTTGCAAAGTCAAGAGTTGTCTTGAATTTAAGCCAACACGTTGTGTTGAGAGGCTCGACACAACGCATCACTCATTTCATTTAGAACAGCTGGACCGTCGGAAATATCTTTACCCTACAAAAGACCAAGAAGAAAATAATAATAATACTGTCTAGGTTGCTTTGAGTTACAGCTGGTGAGTAGTATTGGTAGTGGCAGAGAAATTTGAACCTTCAGGCTAAAAATGCACCATTTTCCTTTTATTTATAGAGTAGCGTCTATAGGTAATGATATTTGCTTACCGTCAGACGGGCTGTGTACATGTTTACCAGTTTAGTTGTATAAAAAAGTAAATAGGCTTTACAGTTCCATGGTTTCCGTACTAAGCTTTGTCTGCCTGTGTTATTGAAGTTACATAAAATTTTTACTGAAGATTTTTGTCATCAGAAATAAAGCAGTAGGGAAGAAAAAATCTTTATATATATATTTCTTGTGTGCGTGTGTATGTCACTGAATTCCTCCTAGACGGCTGGACCGATTTTGATGATTTTTTTAGTGTGTTCGGGTAGGGCCCCGGATGGTTTAGATTCACAATTGGACCTGGTAGGTGGCGCTGCTGTCGGTATATCAGCTTTTTCAGGCAGGACTACGTCTGCCAGGTCCACTAGAATATATATATATATATAATTCAACATATGTATAAGAGAAATTCAAAGAATAGTAATTCATTATTATTTAAGACATAGGTCTCCCCTAAGGATTTTCACTCATCAGCATTCGTTCCTGTATCTGTATCTTACTAATTTGCTGCCCGCAAACTTTGCCAGGTCAAAAGGCAAATATTTAAAATTTTGATAATCTCGTCATAAGACCTGATCTCATCAATGTAGTAGAGGCATTATCATAGTGCAGCCCTAACTTTCAGATTCAGGAATGTTAGGATTGCAAGTTTTATTAGTTTGTGCGTAATTCTCGCATAAGATCGAGTACATTAGGCGAGTTGTCGATAATACGAGGGCGATACCAATCAGCTATGTCAAGGTTGTGCGTTTTCCACCGACAGATTAGAATCACTCGCGACTATTTACAATGTGTTGTTAAATTGTTTTATTGTCTTTATATCTACGAATTTTTACATGTTATTGTTTGTTTTTATATCTGTTATCATTTTGTTTTTCATGTGTTTTTGTAAGACTACTTTTTTACCTTGCAAATATTTGTACATAGCTGCCGTTTGTTTTTGTATTGTATAACTATTGATGTATTGTCAGGTTATACTTCAATTACTATGGTAAATTTTAAATACTCGTAGCTAATAGCCTCGCAATTCGGTAAGATACAAGAGTGCCGGGGTAAGTTGACTGCCTTGGTGGTCCAGTGGCGGCAGTATGCGCCTTTGTTGTGGGTTCGATTCCCACACAGGACAAAACTTTGTGTGACCCACAAAGAGTTGTTCTGAGTCTGGGTGTAATTTGTGTCCGTTTAATTGTATATTTGTAAAGTCCCCTGCGATACAGAGTTTGTTCTCTAGTGCGGGAGTTGTCTTAAAAAAAAAAGTCCCATTGATAGGTACCATATCCCAAAAATTGTCCGCGTGGTGACGGATTAAGAATACAAATGTCACCACCCCTTCCATCCCGAGGGTGTCGTAAGAGTCGACTTAGGGAGTAAGTCAGGCAGACATATCCACTGCTAGAGAAGGAAAACTCGAAACAATACCCTATACCCGTCTGGCCAGCGTGGTATAGTAGGCTAATATCCCTCTAAATGTTTAGAGGAGACCCGTGCCCAGCAGTGGGACGTTTATGGGTTGAGATGTAAATATCCCAAAAAAACAACGACATCCTGTACCCTGAAAATCACGTAAAACTGTTGGTTTTGACCTCCTGCTGACGTTATTATTGGATTGCCATCACATTACACTATGAGAGTTACAGAATATGTGCATCTTAATTGCGCACACATTCGTGCACTATTATATGATGTCCTACGCAAATCATTAAGAGTTGCCTCTTCGCGCCGTGACCGAAATCGGTTTAAATGACTATTATTATTATGATAAATAAACAAGGAGAATAGGGCAAGTGAGTAATGTTAATATATTATACAGTTAAATGCATGTTATGTTGTGTAACAAGTAATTTGGTCATGTCCGGAAGATATTTACAGAGATACTCATTAAGATAAGAGGTAGTACGACTCTGCAGAGTTAGTGTTTGTTATAAATTAGCGCCGGCATTGTGTGGCTGTAGTGTGTGACTATTTTTAGGAGTAGGTAATTAAATGTATGTTGTGTATTTTATTTTTGTATAAATAGACTTTTTTTTGACTGCTTTGGTGGTACAGTGGCCGCAGTATGCGCCTGTGCACGAGGTTGAGGGTTCGATTCCCACACAGGACAAAACTTTGTGTGACCCATAAAGAGTTGTTCTGAGTCTGAGTGTAATTTGTGTCCGTTAATTGTATGTTTGTAAAGTCGTCCGCGACACTTCTTGTTCTCTAGTGCGGGAGTTGTCATTTTTAAATTAAAAAATAAATAAATTAGACTGCAGGTATATGTGGCTATAAATATCGTCATTTTATTTTAGGACAGAGGAGTATAGGTTTGACTTCCAGGCGTGAATTTTAAATTAGAATATTACCCATGGATATGGTTGCCAGGTCGCCAAACCTAATAGTTGGACAGACCAGCCAGTTTGATGACAGTTGCTCGCTGACGGCACACACGACTACTAAACGTCAAAAAGGCTCGGTTTTCGCTCTTACGGAATACCAATTTTCAATCTGACAGCCAGAATTTGCTCCGTTTTCGCGGTCGCTCGGTTTTCGCTCTTACGGAATATCCCTGCCGGTCGTTTTGACAAGTTTTGTATTCTCATCGACCCATTTAGCATAGGGAAAATGCAAGCAAATCAGTTATATTACTAGGAACGAAAGCTACACAACGATGTCTTCATTCAGTAGAATGGTGGGAAATGACAAATGGCTTCATTGAACGTCGTTAGCTCTGTTTAGTAACATTATTACGGTGTTCAAACTAGTTGTCTAATGTACAAACATTTACTTGAATTTTCTTAGAATGGGATGATTTATTGTGTAGTTGTTTGTATCTCAGAATTTTATAAAGGTAAGGTAACCATACTTGCCAGCCCGACTGGCGAAGGGCCTCCTTACAGAAAACCACAGCCAAATAACTATAGTCTCCAGCGCTGATTTAGGAATGCGTTATGAAAGAAACGTATTCTTATCCCAGGGATACTCCATCTTAAAGCCCTGATGTAAAAAAATGGGTTGGTAACACATGATACCTCTAATATTGCAAGCGTCCATAGGCTACGGTAACTGCTTAACATCAGGCGGGCCTATGCTTGTTTGCCACCCAAAAAAAAGAGAAATAGCTTGAAGATACCGTTATCAGTTTGCTACACGATTATTCCAACAAATTTGTGCGCAGTTATCCGTCAGGACGTACCTAATCTATAATAACTAGGTAGTTAGTACAATATATCGATACCTCCCACGTAAGTTATTGTAACCCCAAAAACAAGATTTTACAGTAGAGCGTTTTAAAGTTATAAATTGAAATATAATCGTCATTTTTGTAGTATTTTTGTGAAATTTGGTATGTATATATAATTTTGGGTACTTTCAATTATAAGGCAAGAAAATTTATGAAAATATTGGTACTTTTTGAGATTTTGCTCATACAATATTTTACAGCGATGTGTATCTTAAAAAAAAATTGTATGTGATACTTACAATCGTTTACACTGGAAAATAATGGTTGTATTTTATTGTATGTGTTAGATACTATAGTGTACGTTGGATGAAACTAAATATATGCAGTATTGTATGTTAAGAAAATTAACTTTTATTAATGAAAATAAACTTAAAAATATTTCAAATAGGGACAAAACATACTTGTAGAGTTTTTCATCTAGGAACTTGTTCTAGAATTCTAACGAATAATAACAAAAGAGATCAAAGGAATACAAACATAAAAATGTAAATACAATGTTTCATACAGAAAGTATACTAAGTATCTTTCTTTCTTTTTCATCTTTTTTTTTAAAGACAACTCCCGCACTAGAGAACAAGCTCTGTGTCGCGGGGGACTTTACAAACATACAATTAACGGACACAAATTACACCCAGACTCAGAACAAATATTTGTGGGCCACACAAAGTTTTGTCCTGTGTGGAAACCGAACCCACAACCTCGTGCACAGCAGTCGCATATTGCGACCACTGGACCACCAAGGCACTCAAGTCAAGTATAAAAAATATAATCAAAATAATGTGTGTTGCTTTCAATCAATAATAATTTGCACCCTACTTTCTTGTACAGTTTTATGGATAAATAATAAAAACTGTAACAAACATTCTTCATCAATAAATTTACATTAGGTACTAGTAATTAAACAAATGTCTATCTCTGAGATCAGCTTACAATCAAGGTTCATAACGTTAACTTCATTCTTTTTTAAGTTATCTGAATGTCAGTATCCAAGAAAAATCTAATAGGAAGCCTGCCATTGCGATAGAACTCTGGTGATCTAGATTCGACAAACTGTGTGAAAGCAATATGTATTGTAATATAGTCCGTAGGAGCAAGGTCTGGCGAATACGGTGTTGACGAATGGTTTCTAATTGCAGTTCCTGTAGAGTTAAATTGGTTTCTCGTGCTGTATGAAGTCTCGCGATATCATGAAACAATAATGGTGAAGATCGATTCATGAGTCGAGGCTGTTTCACTGCTAGTTTTGCTATTATTGTTCGGAGTTCGGCACAGTAGACATCTGCCGTTATTGCTTGACCAGATCGGAGAAAGCTATAGCGAAGAATAACACGCTGAGACCACCAAACAGTTACTATTACCTTTTTATTGGTAAGCTTTGCTTTAGGACACTGTTGCGGCTTTGACCTGGGACCAGCCATTGCATTTCTCGCTTACGGTTATCGTAAAGAATCCACTTTTTATCGCATGTCACAACTCGATACAATATTCCTTAATTTCTGTATCGATTCAACAAGGCAGCTCAAGTTTCAATACGTGTTTCTTTCTACAGATCAGTCAAATCATGAGGCTCCCATTTTTCATATTTTTTATTTTATTGATTTGTCGTAAATGAGTCAATATTGTTGGTAAAGCAACGTTAAACTATGCCGCTAGTTCCTGGATAGTTGGCTCGGATCGGCTTCCACCATCTCTTTAAATTCATTGTTATTCGCCTTTGTGGGCGGTCTTCCACGTGGTTCGTTCTTCAAATCAAAGTTTCCATCACAAACGCGTTAAAACTAAAATCACGCGGTGCGTTCATTAGCAGTCCTCTCTCCAAACGCAACATTGATATTGCAAGCTGTTTCTGCCGCGTTAGTTCCGCGTTGGAACTCGTATTCAAAAATCACTCGAATTTTAGAAGTATCCATCTTTCTTGTCTAAGCTGAATAAAAAAAAACAACTGAAAGTCGATAATCATCTTGTGGTATATCTAACTCGAGAGTTTCTGGGCTTCGGCAGGTACGTAAAGTAATTGTAAAGATCCCGGTGATTACGATTGTAATAATCGTTAAGCTAGGTAGAGAAATCCTAGACGGCTTGACAATCAGTAGGTGGACCACTAGCCTACTCCCACCATCTACAATTGACTAGCGTGGTGAAGTATTTACCCAACCCCTCCCAATTTTAAAAAGGAATGTTATGTTATGTTAAGCAGTCATTTCATCAATTCTTAATGAAATAGAAGTGGTAGAATCCCATGAGCTGAACCATAGAAATAGCTGATGCATAAATTATGATAGCAGTGGCAGAAAATGTAAGAATTTTAGGCATACTCTATTGTATGTAAATTAAAAAAAAAATTCATAGCAACGTAAAATATGCCATGTCAGCATACAATATAATTTTTAGTAACCAATCCCCACGTAAAATATTGTATGTATTACATAACACTTAATTTGTTATAATTCCGCAACGTAAATTGTTGTATGTGATTATACAATATTGTTTTAGGTTATTCTTAGCGACGTAAGTTATTGTAAGTAATCTTTACAACAGTTTAGGCTGGCTTTGTCAAAATAAAATAAAAAATTGAAATAAAATAAAGAAAATTAAATGATACTGTTACATTTTGGAAACTTGAATTACTAAAACTTTCGGGCTTATTATTTAGTTATTTGGTTTAAGGACATATTCTGGTTTTCTATTGATTTTTCCAAGGAACTTTCGGTGGGTTTCTCAGTATTATTTACCATATCACAGAGTTTTCGGCCTCTACTTTGTATTTTTTGTTTACACTCCATTGTTTTCAAAAATAGCTAAATAAAAATACTGTTAAAACATTAAATACGTTCGAAATTTCATCGCAACCAGCGCGGCATCCACCCGATCGAGCGCCCCCGGGCAAGACTATTGTATGTCACACATACACGGCGCGAGCGCTCAACGATCCCCGGCCCCGACCCGCGTAAACAGTTGCATCGACCTGATGCAATGTTATACGCTGTGGTCATAATAATGATACAACTGTATACGTCTGAAAAGTACCCTAAATATGGCTATTTTTCAACTTTTTTAATTTTTAGTAGGTAAATATAGGTATAAAAAGGCGATATAGCTAAAAAAAGCAAAATGTCAAAATTGTGGGTTACAATAACTTACGTGGGAGGTATCGATATAATCGTATCAAAACATTGTAGGTGTAAAAATGTTATGATGGCCTGGTTACTTCCACTAAATTAGTCTGTAACTAGCTGTTGCCCGCGTGTATGTCCATTAACGCGATAAAAATGTCATTCCTCAGGAGGAAGGCAAGGAGATATGCCTTGCCAAATTTAATGTTGTTTCAACTTGATTTTGTTGCTAGTTAGGTGAAAAACAAGCTTACGGCCTGATGTTAAGTAGTTACCGTAGCCTATGGACGCTTACAATACCAGAGGTATCACTTGCGTGTGTCTGACACTGACACCAGGGTTTGTAAATTAGGTAAGTATCCCTGGGATAGAAAAACATATGAACACTTGTACTCACGCACAGGAACACAACTATATCACTGTGTGTAGTTATTTGGCTTTGGTTTATAGTGAAGTTCTTCCCCAGTCGGGCTAGCCCGCTTGTATTGTACCCTAACTCTCTTGATAAACTTTGCTTATACAAATAACGACTCTTCAATCTTCAGAAACAAGTCGTAGATCGTTTAAAATGACCCGAATTTTGTTCAGCGTATTAACAACTTCAAACAGAAATAACTAGTCTAGGAATATGAAAATGCTCGGTTATATATTTCATAGAACTCGTATGCCTATTGTACCAACAGATGATGCATAAAGCTATATTAAGATGGCGCTTAACCGCGATTTAAATTAAGTGTTCGACAGCATAAATGAATGTCACAGTCTTAGGGCATTAGATTATAGATACTATCAGCGAACTAGCCGTAGGAAAATTTTGCTGACATCATCTTTCTGGTTTATTAATAATTGATGACCTTCATAAGTGGTACTTTGTAACCTAAATGAATAAATGAATTTTGAGTTTGAGTTCGAAATAGTAGGCAAACGTACGATATTTCGGGAACATTTACAGACTTCTGCTAAGCAATTTTTCTTACATAACTGGCTTGTTGGTCTAGGGATTCCTACTGAGCCGGGGATCGTCGGTTTGATTCCCATACATAAAACTTTGTGTTAAAAACGATTGTTCCGAGTTTGTGTGTGATTTGAGTCCGTTAATTGTATGCATGTAATATCCCGCAACACAGAGCTTGTTTTCTAGAGCGGGAGCAGTCTTAAAAAAGAAGAAAGAACTCAAACTTCACAGTACCCAACTCAGAGATAGAAACCAGGCACTCCACATTACTGTCATATCTACCACTGCGCCATAAAACAATTGTAATATAGAAACATTATCTATCTGTACTTTTGCATTATCTGCCCAAGAATTTCAATTTTTATGCAAAATATCTCAAGCCAATTTTATTGGCTGTTCAACCATCTATATCTAATTTTGAACATGTGACTTTAGGAGATAAGAAACGTGTCATTGTGATAGACATACAACCTGCTTATTGTTTATTATTAGATAGTGTTGTTAACAATGTGGCACACGGCATCCTGCGTGGGCGTCGATAAGCTATCTCTTACCTTTCAAACTGGGGCTATTGGATACTTGTATTCAAAAAGCTTTCTGATAGTATTGTAAAAAATATGAATCACTGAAAAATATTTTTTAGATCTTGATAAAATGTCCACTGTATTTTTTATACTCCTTAGCTGGCAAATAAGTATATGGATCGATGTGCTTTGCTTGCAATACCAGAGGTATCACTTGCGTGTTGACGACCCAAAAATTAAAACATCAAGGTGTTGTGATAGGGGTATCCCTGGGATATAAAAACGTTTCGGTAAAACGCATCCCTAAATGAGCATAGGAAACCTGTACTGTAAGTACAGGTTTCCTATGCTCATTTACGTTCGCAGGAACACAACTACTCTTCTGTGTGTAGTCATTTGGCTGTAGTCTTCTGTAAGGTGAAGGTTCTTTCCCAGTTGGGCTTGCTTACTTATATGGCTCCCTACTTCTCTTTTATTATTCCATTTGTGGATTTAATTTCTTTACGGATTATTTTTATTTTCTACATTCAAAATAAAATTGATATAATGCCTGCCCACCCACGTGCATTAAGTGGTTTTAATGCTACTTATACGTATTATCTTTAAGAGGACTCTTCGATATCATTATTTAACTAAAACCCATTACGAATTCCATTATGTATGTAATATTATCTAATATATAAAATTCTCGTGTCACAGTTTTCGTTGCCATACTCCTCCGAAACGGCTTGACCGATTCTCATGAAATTTTGTGAGCATATTGAGTAGGTCTGAGAATCGGCCAACATCTATTTTTCATTTCCCTAAATGTTAAGGGTGGTCCACCCCTAATTTTTTTATTTAATTTTTTTTGACGAACATTTTTTGTTTTTATTTTTTTGTGATTCAACATTATAAAATACATACAATCCTTAATTTTCACTCCTCTACGATTTTTAATAGCGATATTACCATTATAGTAGCAAAACAACGTTTGCTGGGTCAGCTAGTATTATATGTATTTTATTAATATAAAAGTTCAGTAATTTAAGACTCAGATACAATATTATAAAATGTCGAGTTTAATTAATGACAGAAGATGTGTGCGAATGCGGTATGACACACACACCTCTTTTCATAATCCTATGTCTCATAAGACGTAAGCGACATATTATTGTTTTTTTATTATTATTACAAGGTTATTTAACTTGCAATGTATGTTAATTTGTTTAGGTCATATCTTGTAAGCTAGATTTGAAGCACTTCCCGGTGTTTGAGCTCAAATTTGGTATACCTACGTAACTTCGGTAACAATGTAGCATGGTCAGATGATGCAGTGGCCATAGAAACTCTTCAATTAAGAGACAGCCGCGTGTTTGGGCTTTTTTAAAAATATTTAATAATACAAAAATACACTATAAAAGCTTGTATTTAATTTTTTTTTAAATATACACTTATTTATACTACTTAGGTAGGTAGCAAACAAGCATACGGCCCGCCTGATGGTAAGCAGTTACCGTAGACATTCGTGCGTTGCCACCTCAAAAAAATATATCACCAGGGTTTTGAGATGGGGTATCTCGTGGGTAAAAAAAAGGTATCCCCAAATGAGCAATGGAGACCTGTACACATACAGAAATACATCTACATTGTGCAGTTATTTGACTGTTGCCTTCTGTCCAACTGGGGAAGGACCTCAACCTACCCCAGTCGGGCTTGCACGCTTGTATGTGGCCCTACATCTTAAGTTAGTCAGTTTTTGGTTTATAACTGTATAGTAAAACAGTTTGCACCATGACGTTACGTTGGTACATCTGCGCGGCAACAATTGCAAGATATTATTATGACGTCATTTGCATAAAACGTGTAAAACATGTTTATCAAAATCCAACATTTTTTCCACTGGTTACATAATAGAAACAGAACAATTTGACTCATTCTCTATTAGTATTAGGTAGACCATTTATTTTAAGGGCCAACTAGGTAGGGCACGGTAAGCGAGCAGGCCCGACTAGAAAGGACCTTCCACCTTATAGAAGATAACATCCAAATTTAAATATTTGGTAAACGACTTTCTTATTTGTGTAGATGACAAACAAATATATGACAACGGTAAGTAATTGCCATTAGTTGGGCCGCTTATGAGCACTTGCAATATCCTACTAATACTATAAACGCGAAAGTTTGTAAGTATGGATGGATGGATGTTTGTTACTCTTTCACGTAAAAACTACTGAACGGATCTGGATGAAATTTGGCACCGAGATAGATCCATTATCTGGAATAACGTAAATAAAATATAAACGATTCTCTAAGTACTGAAAACATATACTCGCGTGTAGAAACACAGTTACACTTAATTGTTGTAATTACAAGGATGTGGGCTTGTGTAAGAAGTTCCAGTCTGCTACAATAGTTCTAATAGTATAATAGTATAGGAATCTAAATTCTTTATTATTCCGGGTATGTAAGTTTTAAGAGTAAATATCTCAGAATCAATTCGTGTCGATGGTACATACGTATGGTAGTATTTAAAGTGTACAAGCTCAGAATTTTGCCACCTCTTACATTTTGCAGGGTAAGCAACGCGTGCGCGATGAACAGATGACCCTAGTATTGAAAAAGCTGATAGGATACCGTTCACTTATAAACAGCATCCAGTTGCCGAAACAAAACCCGATCATAGCCGAGTGTGTCCGAACATTACGTCATAGTACAGTGAAAGTTACACGACAACTGATTGGCGCTTGTATTTATCTAACTTACATATTACTACTTCTATTATTACTGACGATATATATATTTTTTAATCCAGCGGGTGGACAATAGTTCCCAGCTGGTGGTAGACACACACTGTACGTGAAGCTTAGTAGTTTATGTCCTTGAGGTGTGTTGTGAGTTCGATCTTCACACGGGAAAAAGAACACTATCTTTGTCCTGAGGCTACACATATGTCTTTGTTACGATCCTACGTGTACTTTATGTCCTTGATTTTAATGTTTGGTGAGCTTTCGCGATTCAAAAATAAGCTCTCGCGATTTGGAATCATCGCCACTAGGCGTTGATGCCTGAATCGCGAGTGCTTATTTTTTAGAGAGAATATTTTTAAATAAAGAAAAAGACATTCGTACTGACGAACGTCTTTTTCTTTATTCAAAAATATTGTAATGAATTGTCTTATTTATTAAAGAAAACCGGCCAGCTGGCTTTTTGAAGAAACTATATACACACCAGTAAAAACAGCACTGCTCAGTTAGATGAACATACACATATCTCTCATTTAAAACGTTTCTATTGTGTTTAGCCTGCTGTCGGTGAAAGGATTAGCATATAAGGTAACACAGATTTGAATCTTACGCACTTTAAAAGCAGAACACATACTACAAAATAGGTATCGAGAACTATTTAACATTGTAGCAGAATCGAGCGAATTACCGGCGCGTTAATATGCGTGTGCCAATCGATTAAATCGAACGCAGTGTGCTTCAAAATACGATAATTAGTAATTTTCTACAGTAAGCGTATTTAATCCAACCGGTGTACATGTTTAAATAATTCCGACCACAATTTGTACCATACGAGGTACTGTGGTTACGTTTTACGTATTTGTGGTTATTTTACTCTATCGGTAGAATGAAAATTTATGTGGTTCTGCTACGTTGACTTCATTGAATCACTGATTTGCTACTGTATTGTATTTGAGGTTTTTTTTTATAGTTTGACATAGTCACTAAGTTTGAGGAAGGTGTCGACTTCGTATTAACGATTTGTAAGGTTTAGTCTTTGCCATAGAACATAAGTGAATTATTATTTTTTTTTCTTAAAAAAAGACAACTACCGCACTAGAGAACAAGCTCTGTGTCACGGGAGACTTTACAAACATACAATTAACGGACACAAATTACACCCAGACTCAGAACAACACTTTGTGGGTCACACAAAGTTTTGTCCTGTTTGGCAATCGAACCCACAATCTCGTGCACAGTAGGCGCATACTGCGACCACTGGACCACCAAGGCAGTCAAATTCAATTTGATATTGAGGTGCATTTATTAGAGAATTATTGCAGTCAAATTAATACAATTCTAAGAATTCCTACTCGTAGAATGGAGTGTTTCCGAGGTACGAAGCAGTTGCACAAATGTTTTCTTTTAGACCAAAGCAGTTTTATTTAATCTTATCCTACTAATATTATTAACGCGAAAGTTTGTAAGAATGTATGGATGTATGTTTGTTACTCTTTCACGCAATAACTACTGAACGGATCTAAATGACATTTGGCACAAAGATAGATTATAGTCTTTTTATTGCGATAACCAACAACCACGCGGGTGGAGCCGCGGGCAACAACTAGTACATATATAAAATAGTTTGTCGTGACTGACGATCAACGCACACCAAAAATTACTAAGTCTAGGAAGGTTACATTTGGAATATCGATTTATTATATAATGTAAGCATCCGCTTAAACGGCTAAGCCCAAAACGGGTCAAAAATTGTTTAACTCGGGTCGGGTAAATTTTGTGAGCATATTGACCAACATCTATTTTTCATCCCCCTAAATGTTAAGGGTGGTCCACCCCTAATTTATTAGACATTTGTTTCTGTTTTTATTTTTTTGTGATTCAGCCTTAAAAATTACATACAACCCTTAATTTTCACCCCTCTACGATCAACCCCTATTTTTTAATAGAGATATTACTATTTTAGTAGCAAAACAACGTTTGCTGGGTCAGCTAGTAAGATATAAAATCTCTTCATATTACTATTTTCTGTTGCATAATACAAGTTGCAACAGCCAGCCTCAGTCTTGTGTCCCTTCGATAGTAAAACTATTGTGTATAGGCAAGCGACCAGACGGTAGACGACCTTAACTAGTTAGGGTAGACAAGTAGACTAGTTGCGGAAGTCGCAGAACTGGGTGCTGTGACGCAAGTGACCAGCCACCTGTCCGATAAGCTTACTGGGTCGATCGGTGGACTAATACCGCGTAGGACTGAGCTTTATATAGCTGTTATCGATGTAAAAAGCAGCCTATGTGTTATTCCAGACCATAATCTATCTCATAGCCTGATCAGAATATCAGCGCTGCAGTTTAAATGCCGCAGCACAGAGCTGAGATTAGGACCCTTTCTGACATCACACAGGATAATTCTCTGTTTTTGTAGTTGTGTGTCTATTTGTTTTTGTCTGTATCTGTTATCCTGTGTGTGTTCGAATAAATGCTTTCTTTCTTTTTTTCTTATCTCTGTGCCAAACGATGTGACAGAGTAACAGATATCCATCCATCCATCCATCCATACTTACAAACATATTAGTAGGATATTTATTGGAACCTGTATGAGTTGCATTAATAAATCTATTTCATAGTATAAAACAAAGCCACCACCGCTATCTATACGCTTAGATATTTTAAACTACGCCACGGATTTTAATGCAGTTTTCAACAATAGATAGAGTGATTCAAGAGGAAGGATATATGCATATATACAGAGAAAATCGAAAGAAAATACCGAAGTGTGGCGAGGACGGATCGTTAGTAATATTAGCTATATTCTTCTATATTGAATACTATAAAGAAGTTAAGGTTGTTAACTTGAATGTGGGGATAATCTCTGAAACATCTGATCTGATTCTAAAACCTCTTTAACTTATAGGAAACTACATTGTGTTTGTGAGTAAAGTCGCGATCAGAAGCTAGTTACTTGTAAAACGGATTAATCACATTCAGGTTTTGCTCTACTAGTCTCGAACTGTAATAGGGTCCCATTTATGACTACGTTGCACCTGACACTATTGTGGCAGAGTGCTGGAATCTGTCACCTGCTGTTCAAGTACATTTCTGTAGATTTGAGAAATTATAGCTAAGGTCCTGTAATCGGTTTTTTTTCATTAAGGCTTAGGATATCGCCAACGACCTTGAGCATTTGGGCGTGCTTCGCCCAAATGCTCAAGGTCGTTACACACTCATTCTCTAGGCGAGCGCGGGGATACAAACAGATGTACTCTTTGAATGGACGCCTTATTATTTTTTTATAAATTAAAATTTAAACTTATTTTAAATATAACATTACCAAATTATAGGTGTATGTTTACTTCAAATAGTGTTTTTTTTTGTTTTGAAGACATAAAGTGGTTACATCTCAATAATTTGGTGCTGATTCGGTGTTTTTTTTACAAATTGTTTAGAATTAATATATAATTTATGATAAAATTATATTATGAAACACATCTTGTAGATTAATACTGTATTTTTTGGCAGTCATTTGTCTATAAATGCCAACGAAAAACATGGTTTAATTTACACCTCTTTTTCATAATTTTTTGAGAGAGAGGGGCCTTAAGTTTACACAAAAAGCCTGTATTCAGATACAAGATTAGTTACATAACTATGATGGTATTGTTACTTCAATACTTTTATACATAAAGTGCCCTTTACAAAATCCAATACAAACTTCTTTGCGGTTCAAATATTTTCTCAGAAATTTACCTGTGTAAAGCAACATAAATAATACTTGTATCAAAAATACAATTTATTTTCGTATCCATTCTCCGTACCAAGTAAATATAGTTCGTAGAATCGAGACACTTCGTTGAGATTTTATATATTTCGACATTTTACGAGATCATATCATTACCTCAAAGTTTTGACACGCCTAATTTTATTTCCTTTAGAGTAAAAAATCTGATACTATAAGAAAAGTAGGACTAATAAGAAAATACGCAAGTTGTCGCAAAATAAAATAGATAGATAGATAACTCTTTATTGTACACCAAAATACATATTGCGGGTATATACCTCTACATATACATACTAGGTTCCTGTTTAAAACATCTTTTTTTTTTGCTTTTTACGTACAGCTTTGGATCTTATCCTTTTTCAGGATAGAAAGGCACGTAATTTAACGACTGCACGTGTAGTCCAGTGGTATAAAGATGGTGTTTTTTTATACTACTTAGGTGGCAAACAAGCATACGGCCCGCCTGATGTTAAGCAGTTACCGTAGTCTATGGACGCTTGCCATACCATAAGTATCACTTTTTTATAACCAGGGCTTTATGTTGGGAGTATCCCTGAGATAGAAATACATGTTTTTCAAAACGCATTCCTAAATGAGCGCTGGAGACCTGTACTCACACACAGGAACACAACTACACCGCTGTGTCTAGTTATTTGGCTGTGGTCTTCTGTAAGGTGGAGGTCCTTCCCCAGTCTTCTTGCTCGCTAGTATGGTGCCTTACCTCTCTTATATCTCCGGTATATATGTATTGTCAACATACTAATACTTTTTCTTGCATAAAATATTTTATGCGTAAATCAAACCAAATAACGTTCATTTAATTAATCAATTTCTATTACATAGGTCGTCGCAAAGAAAAAACTATAATAGAGAATTTACAATATACATTGCAATATGAACGGTATGAATGAAACACATGTTCATAAATCAAACAACATGAATGATAAGATAACAATGTGTGAATTAAAATTCTATTTGAATTTTATAATAATTGTAAATGAAACATTATTATTTACATAATTGTAACTACGAGTAGCTAAACTCATTTAGTTGTGTTCAGATTTTGAATAAATTATGAATTTTAAATTTTATTTTAAACCTAGTTTAAAATAAAATAAAATTTCGCCGGTCGCTCGCGTGGTAATTTTGAATGTTTTCCCCGATTTTGCAACATATCTCACTACTGCTCCGCTCCTATTGATCATAGCGTGATGTTATATAGCCTATAGCCTTCCTGGATAAATGCACTATTCAACAAAATATTTTTTCTAATCGAACCAGTACTTTCTGAGATTAGCGCGTTCAACCAAACAAACAAACTCTTCAGCTGTATAATATTATAGATTAGATAAAATATGTATTTCATCATCATCTCAGCCAAAATACGTCCAAAGATTCCATAGCATTCACTCCTGAGCTGACCTTATCCATCGGCTACCCGCGACCAGGTCGTGTCGGTCCACCTACCTATTTTCTTCAGCGAAATGCTCAAGAAAATAGGTATTTTATATAATTTCTACTTGAAATTGAAATCTACTTGAAATTGAAATGCTAAAGAAAATAGGTATTTTATATAATTTATTTTAATTCATTTCCTTCTTTCATTAATTCTCAAAAAAATAAAACCCCTGCTCTAAGGAATTAGCATTGTATTTTAGACTTGTAGAGGACTTTACAAACATACAATTCACTGACACAAAATACACCTAAACTCGGAACAAGTACATACCGGATCACATAAATATATGTGCCGTGTGTGTCTGGATGTAATTTGTCTATAATTTATGTATATATATAGGAATAAAAGTATGTTTGCCAGTTGTCTGGTTCCCATAGTACAGGCTCTGCCTCTGTGTGTGAGAGTTGTGCCAAGATATTATAACTATAATATGTAATACTAAATACTACTGCGTCCAAATTGTCGTTTTTTTTTTTTTTTTTTTTTTTTATACTACCAAGGTGACAAACAAGCATACGGCCCGCCTGATGGTAAGCAGTTACCGTAGCCTATGGACGTTTGCAACACCAGGGGTGTCACTCACGCGTCGCCGACCCTTTAAAAACCTTATAACTCCTTTCTTGAAGAACCCCATGCTATAGTCTTTTGGGAAAACCTCGGCAGGGAGCTCATTCCACAGCCTAATCGTACGTGGTAAGAAATTCCTCTGGAATCTTACGGTACGGCAAGTTTGAGGTGCAAGGATGTGAGGATGAACTCCCTGTCGGTGGCGAGAGGTGCGTTGATAAAATGTGGCCGTGGGCATCATCTCGAACAATTCCTCAGAACACAGCCCATTGTACAGGCGGTAGAACACACACAAGGAGGCGAAGTCTCTCCTTAGACTTAGTGGATCAATACCGCCTGTGAGCTTGGGATCGTCAACAATCCTCACAGCGCGTCTTTGGATAGAATCAAATATAGTATAATAATAGTTTTACTGATAATAATATCTTTTTAACAAAAAATTGAACCGACGAAAAAAATTGGATTTGAAAAGTAAAAAATAATAAAGTTTTGAGTCGGCGCCAAACAAACAAGCCATCATCTCACTTTATGTATATGCTCTGCGTTGGTGAATCAGTTACGGCAAGTATTATATACATATGTAGGTATAGATTAATTTGCTTATTCGTTAGTTTGGCGCCGACTCAAAACTTTATTATTTTTTACTTTTCAAATCCAATTTTTTTCGTCGGTTCAATTTTTTGTTAAAAAGATATTATTTTTTAATTTTTTGTGAGTTACATATACAAATCAATAATTATACATCACAAATTGGTTACAAAGTCCTTATGATCTCAATCAAAAGACGCGCACTGGTCTACCAGTGCACGTCTTTTGACTGAGATCACTGCACTGTGTAAATCCTTATGCTATGTAAACATAAGCATTAATCTTACGTTTACATAAAGATTTACACAGCGCAAATAAATCCTTATGCTTATGTATACATAAGCATTAACTGGCCTGTTGGTCTAGTGGTTAGTGACTCTGACTGCTACGCCGGAGGTCGTGGGTTCGATTCCCACCCAGGACAAATCTTTGTGTGATGAGCACGAATGTTTGTTCTGTGTCTGGGTGTAATTTATTTATAATATGTATATATTTAGAAATATATAAGTATGTTTATCAGTTGTCTGGTTACCATAGTTCAGGTTCTGCCTAGTTTGGAATCAGATAGCGATGTGTGAGTTGTCTCGAAAATATTATTATTATTAAGGTTTAACACAGCGCAGCGTTAGTATACGACCACGTCTCAGATGTATAATGTTCATCACTGGTAACATACACGGGTCAAACATTTTTGTCTTGAGATACTGCGATATTTAGGACAGAGAGATATGGCTAAGCCATTCAAACACTACCCAGCCGAATCCGATTAGCGAGTTACCTCCTTTAACGAGTTACCACTTTTGACAAGTGACCTGTTATGGTGTCCTCTTCGAGCTTTTCGGGGGTGTTGAATACGAATATAACATCTATTTCGTGATCAAAGATGGAGAACGCGATTTTTTCTAAAAAGTCAATATATCTTTGTATTTTAGAAGTTTTAATTTTTTTTTATTACTACCCCTTATTTTTGTACCTTTGATTAAACAATAAAATCAAAATCTTTATTTTTCTTTTCTTTTAAGGCATGTCCCTCGCTAGGTATCAAGCCCTGTGTCGCGGGAGACTTTACAAATATACAATTGACGGATTCAAAGTAGGTACACTCTATATACTAGGGACAACCATTGGCACCACCATGGGTCACACAACTTTTTTCTCGTATGGACATCGAACCTAAAACACGCCGCGTAGTGGTAAACGGCGAGGTAACCACTTATGCCACTGAACCAAATATCGTCTTATAGTCCACAAAACAATTTTTTTTTAACCTAACGAAGCTGCTTAAAATATCCTGACATTAATATTTAATACTTTTATCCTTCGTCTAGGTGCTTCTTCTATTTCTCAGCATAGATGTTGCTGTGGTGAAGCCGTCGATAGCCTTGGACACCACGTCCTGTCATGCAGCAGGAGTGCAGGCCGCATATACTTTTTATACTACTTGGATGGCAAACAAGCATATGGCCTGCCTGATGTTAAGTAGTTACCGTACCCTATGGACTTTTGCAATACTTACCAGGGGTATAACTTGTGTGTGTTGCCGACCCACCTTTTTACACTAAGGCTTAAAAATGGAGTATCCCTGAGACAGGAAAACGTTTCTTTCAAAACGCATACCTAAATGAGCGCTGGAGACCTGTATGGGTACAGGTCGCCAACCGCAGCGCTCATTTAGGAACACAACTACATCGCTGTGTGTAGTTATTTGGCTGTGGTTTTCTGTAAGGTGGAGGTCCTACCCCAGTCGGGCTTGCTCGTTAGTATAGCGCCCTACCTCTTTTTTTTTAATATATCCCGGCACGCTAACCTAAATGACATACTCCGACGCGCTCTTGTCACCACTGGCGTTACAGCTGTACGGGAACCCAATTGTGTATATATATTGTGTACACAACGATGGTAAGAGACCTGATGGTATGTCTTTACTGCCCTGGAAGATGGGTAGGCCTTTGATGTGGGATGCAGCATGTGTCTACGCCATCACGCCATCCCATCTCCCAAGCACAGCAGGTGGTGTTGCTGTTGCATCTGCGGAGGCTCTCAAAGGGCGCAAATACAGCATTCTCATCGGAGATTATGTTTTTGAGCCGTTTGGGTGGGGTGCAAGTGCTCGCGGTCTTTTCAAAGCTCTGTCGAAGGGTTTAATCGACGCTTCACGTGACCAGAACGCTGGTTTATATGTGGCTTAAAGAATAAGCATTGCCATTCAGCGTGGCAATGCTGCCAGTCTCTTGGCCGCGTTTTCAGTAGACAGACCGAGCTTTTTTTTTTATTAGAATCTATAATCGAACATTTTGAATTAATTACCATTATTATTTTTATATTTATTACAAAATTTATTAAATATGTTTATTCTAATCTGTAATAATATAGGCAATGAATGTTTTAATTATAATCAGAGTACTTAGATTTGATTGTTAGTAGTTAAGTAGCTGCTATAAACTATTGAAGAGTGCCCTTAACTGTCTTCCGTGTCGGTTGTAGATCAATTTAAGGTCTCCTTGATGATGTAGTGTCATTAAAACTGTATATGTTTAGCAAATTTTAACAAAATCGGTAAACAAATGTAAATGTTATGAGTGAACAATCAATTATTTCCTATTTATTTAACTGAGGGGTATTATTTCTATTTGAAAATACGGAGTTTCCGAAAATCTAATAATTTACAATCAGAGTGCATCTTATGACCACTCCAATAAGCCCAAACACGGCTAGAATACATTGTTTATTTATGAAGTTCCGATGCTTATGCCTTCCAAGTTCATCATCAGATTAGTTTAATGGTACCATTTTTATCAAAAACATTGAATTTACTTTATTACAGTCGCTGTAACTATCTTATTCGATATCTATATTATCCTATCGCCATTCACAAAATGCTTATTATTGAGAACTTCTGGCAGTCATTTGTGGTCTTCTTCATCTGTTTTACTTCACCAAATGATACTTTCTGAATGCAAATGCTTGACTTATTGTAGAAAATATCAAAATCGTTATATGTTTGCCTATAATATTTGAGGAGTTCTCTCAATTCCTCATGGATCCCATCATAAGAGCTGAATGTCGTTAAAATGGGACCAACTTCAAAGTATATCTTATCGAATAAAAAAAGAATTATCGAAATCGGACGCCCCTGTAAAAAGTTATGCGTGGTCATACATAAAAAAAAATAAAAATAAAAAAAAACAAATATACGGGTCGACTTGAGAACCTCCCTTTTTTTTTCGTCGGTTAAAAATATCTCATACTCGTTTCAAAACGCGGCTTTGCCTGCGCGTCCAATCTCAAGAAACAGTGTTTTCGTTCTGTATAAAATGTTATTCCAGACTATAATAATCTATCTCTACGACAAATTTCACCCAAATCCATTTAGCCATTTTTGCGTGATCGAGTAGACGGTAAGTTGACCGTGTGGTGACCGATTAAGAATACAAATGTCACCACCCCGTTCTATCCCGAAGGTGTCGTAAGAGTCGACCAAGGGAGTAAGTCAAACAGACAATATCCACTGTAAGAGAAGGAAAACTCGAAACAAACCCCTATACCAACCCGTCTGGCCAGCGTGGTATAGTAGGCTAACATTCTTTCAAATGTATGGAGGAGACCCGTGCCCAGCAGTGGGACGTTTATGGGTTGCAGTTATAAGTAATAAAAATCCATCCATCCAAACATTTGCATTAATAATACTAGTATAGATCACACACGGCAACATTGGCGTTAATAGGTTTGAAGTGTTGCATCACATAATGAGGGCTAATATTTAAGTTATATATCTTAATAATGAATAACATTGAAGATACAGATAACAAACATCGTACTCCCGGTGAAGTCATTGCCATAATATTATCATGTCGCGAGACAATGATCATTTCTTTTAATTGTATTCTCTAATAAATATAGGTCTTTAGGCTATACTAGACTATTATGTATGCCTACTAACCGCACTTATCTAATGGCTAGGAATAATCTGATCCGGCCGGCTGATTCTCTAAGAAACAGCGATGGCAAACTGACAGTTGTGATCGCAAACTGACTGTTGTGATTGCTCGGTGACGGCACAATCTATTGACTAAACGTCAAAAAGGCTCGGTTTTTGCTCTTACGGAATACCGATTTTCAATTTGACAGTCAGATTTTGCTCGGTATTTGCGGTGGCTTGGTTTTTGCTCTTACGGAATACCCCTGCCGATCTGGATAAAAGTAGCATAGAGATAAATTATTGTCTGGAATAGCACACAGTTACTTTTTATATAAAAAAATACTGTTCCCGTTGGATTATACATGCGGGTGAAAACACGGGAAAAGTTAGTATGTAACGTATATATTTTTAAATACATATGTATATTATATAGTTGTTGCCTGCGGCTACACCCGCGTAGATGACGGTTATCGCAATAAAAAGCAGCCTATTCCAGACTATAATCTATCTCTGTGCCAAATTTCATCAAATCCGTTCAATTATGTAATTGTTTATTCTATTTTATTTATTTTTATTCTTTGTATAATTTATGTGAGTTTGTATAATTTTATCTAATTTTATTTATTTATTTTTGTTTATGTTGTTTCTGGGCCTACCTAAAAACCAGCGCTGCGGCAGGATTGCAGTCCATAAATAAATGTTTTTTCTTTCTTTCTTTCAATAGTTTTTGCGTGAAAGAGTAACAAACATCCATACGTCCATACTCACAAACTTTCACATTTATAATATTAGTAAGGAAGTATGTTTATCAGTCGTCTAGTTCCTGTAGCTTGTGATCAGATGATTGTCGTGTGTGAGTTATCCCAAAACAATAACTCTAAATAGAATCACAGTGCATTCCATATGAATATTGCACCCAATATTTTAATTAATAAATACATACATTAACTTTTTATATAGGTTGGTAGGTGACCGATTACTTAACACGTAAATTTGTTTCAGTACATCACATAGTTGCCTAGTAGAACATTTAGTATTGCTAACTTTTATAATTTGCTATTGTTTGTCATTTTGCAAGAATTTCATTATATTTCATATGAAATAGAGAAGAAAGGAAATTCCTTTTACTTTCAAATATTTATTTAGATGTTTCAATTGATTCTTACAGTCAGAGTACTTAAAGTTAATTATATATAACAATACATTATTTATTACGCACGTATAGTAAAGAAGCAGGTAAGTATTAAGTTTTATAGATACAACATGCCTTTCAATTACAATTTACAACAAACAACGCAAAATAAGTAGCCATTATCCGCTTAGAAATAAGACAAAAGAATTTTACACGACGAAATAATCGTTCAAGTTGATTTTAAAATGTCAATCAATAACGCCCTACATACTCTCGCATTTATTCTAATACGTCTATATTGAACTCTATGGATTTAGATATAAAGGCTATAATAAATGTGCCGTTCTAGAAATCAGCATTCATAATAAATAAAATAGTATATAGTTACAAAAGTGAGTGTACCAAGGCTGACTGGTGTTCACTATCGTATGCTCGAATTTTTACTTGCAATCTAATATATGCCTTATTGTGATAGATATAAGGGCTAGGCTTTGTGGTTGTTAGGTTAGGGTTTTTGTTAGTACGATAGTTCGTTGCCATTTATAGAGGTAGCTTTCCTTGTCGGGTTGTACGTTTGATTTATTGCTACAAAACAAGTTAAATTTTTTATAACTAAAATTATGGATTTAGAGTAACAAGTTGTGTAGTTTTTATTTAAAATAATTGGTCTTTTCTGGGTTTAGATTGGCATTACCGGTTACTTTGGCCCAAATATCCCAATAGTGCAGCGGTAAAAAATTACTAATTTGGTCCCTTTGTAGTAGATATTATAGTTACATTTGCGAAAAGTGTTGCTACTTCTGACCAAATAAAATAATATTAATAAAATTGTATAATATGCTGTGAATATATTAGTTAACATATTAATATAATACTAGCGAACAGCCCTCGCTTCGCTTTGGATTTCTAGCCTACCTTAATTATATGTATATTCAAGCCTACGTCCAATAGTGGACTGCGATAGACTAATTGATTGATATATAAATCTTTCGGAAGATTTTTGAAGTAAGAACTTCTCTTAACACGTTACGCATATTTTTATATGAGATAAAAACTCTGGATTCACGACACCGTTACGAGACGCAGCTTGACATATCCGAAAAATCTTTTTTCGGCTGTCACGTTATGAAAGCAAAGAGGTGATATATGCATGTACATATAGCAGACCACGAACGTGTCTAGAAAAATTAAAAAAAAAAAACATTTATTGCTATAAAATTTACAACAACTGTTTTGCCTAGTGTTTTCACTTCTGTCGGCACTCCCGGAGTGCAGATATATTTTTAAAATGATAATCAAATCTGTATCATAGTTTTCGTCTAGCTAAATCTAAGCCTACAGACAGTGGGATACGACTTTGTTTTATAAGTGTATGTGACAGATTTTATACCTACCTTCGAGAACATTATGGAAAATCCTCAAGCATAGTTAATAGAGGTTTCCTCACAATGCATAATTTCTTCGAAATGATTATCAACTGTTGGAATGACTTGTTGTACTTACATGTTCATGAAGTAAACAGTCGTAAATACGGTGTTATTAGTAGTTAATATGTTATTAACTTATTAGAATAGATACGCGTGTCATTCGGCTTGATTATCAGTAGAAACATGAGCACACAATTTATTCAAACCTGTGATTAGTCATTAGCTAACATCGAACGTTCTTGTAGACGTATGTATGCAACACATGAGACACACACACATCAAATGCGCGTTGTTTACCTTGTAAACACATGTAACTATTAAAAAAACGTATGCTTGTAGTGTATCGGCAAAATATACCTATCCCATATTAAAAAGTATTCCTATCACAGGGGGTCCGTATGGTGACGGATTAAGAATACAAATGTCACCACCCCTTCCATCAGGGTGTCGTTAGATCGACTAAGGGAGTAAGTGTTATCCACCGCAAAGGGAAAACTCGAAACAAAATTCTATACCAACCCGTCTGGCCAGCGTGGTATAGTAGGTTAATATCCCTCTAAATGTTTGGAGGAGACCCGTGCCCAGCAGTGGGACGTTTATGGGTCGAAACGTATATATCCCAGAGATACTCCCATCATAAAGCCCTGGTGTAAAAAAAATGGGTTGGCAACACGCAAGTGATACTTCTGGTATTGCAAGCGTTTATAGGCTAGGGTAACTGCTTAACATCAGGCGGGCCGTATGCTTGTTGGCCACCTAAGTAGTATAAAAAAAATAGTCGGGCAAATTATTATTCTTTTCTTTTAAAAGACAACGCCTAAACTAGGTCAATGTTTCGCAAAACTTAAGTCTTCAAAGTAAATCTAGAATATCGGGAAGTTTTAGAGGAACCATAAATAAAAAATCATTTAAAAAAATATAAACACTTAATCAACAATATTATAATATACCGAGGCCGCACGCCAAGTAATGACCACGGTACAGTGCAGGAGTTGTCTTAAAAAAAGAAGAAAAATAAATGATAAGGTATACTATACAATAGTTTTGGCCATTAAGCCCAAAATCGTTTGGCTAAAATGTTATGAGTGATCGAACACCAACTACGTACAAATGTACTAACTAATATTATTCTAAATGCACTAGTTGGCGTGTTAGAATGGTTTCTGGTGTGTCTAATCTTTATACATTCAACATAATTAATTCTGTTTGGATATATGTGTGTACATCTGAATGTAGGTACTTTCGCATTGAACATTGTTTGTTTCTACGTCAGATACTTTTTTAACTGCCCCGGTGGTCCAGTGGTCGCAGTATGCGCCTGCTGTGCACGAGGTTGTGGGTTCGATTCCCACACAGGACAAAACTTTGTGTGACCCACAAAGAATTGTTCTGAGTCTGGGTGTAATTTGTGTCCGTTAATTGTATGTTTATAAAGTCCCCCGCGACACAGAGCTCGTTCTCTAGTGCCGGAGTTGTCTTTTTTAAAAAACAAAAACAAAAGATAGATATTCAGGACTGCAGAGTTAGCAGTGAAGTCCGGATAAAGATCAATAAAATCTTTTACGTAGCTATATTATTAAAATATCTTTTAATTTTATAAAACTGCATTTAAATCATTCGATCCAGAACCTTTTTGGCTTTAGTCTTTCTTCCCGAGATTGATTATAAAGTAAGAAGGAAAAAAAAGCGTTTATTTGAACAGAAATAAAGTACCAACTTGGAAGATAAATTCAAACTGGCAAGCAAAAAGGTAGGCGTACTAAATAGCGCTAAGCGATACTTAACGCCAAGTCAACGGCTTGTGTTGTGTTAAGGACGAAATTAGGCCGCACGTGGTATACAGCTTTCATCAATATTCAGGCTTCTAAATAAGGTCGATTCACTGAACTTCTTCTAAAGAGGAGTTGTTCGATGTGTCTGAGAGTCGAGAGACCACCAGGTAGGCCGTTTTCACGTTTCTCATTGGCAATAAAGAAAGCTGTTTTTATGCAACCTTTTTTATACTATTTGGGCAACAAAACAAGCATACGGCCCCTTCTGATGTTAAGCAGTTACCGTAGCCTATAGACGCTTGTAATACCAGAGATATCACTTGCGTGTTGCCGACCCATTTTTTACACTAAGGCTTTAGGATGAAGTATATCTGCTATAAGAAAACGCGATTCGAATCGCATTCCTAAATAATCACTGGAGACCTGTACTTACACACAGGAACACAACCGCTATGAGCTATTTGGCTGTGGTCTTCTGTAAGGTGGAGGTCCTTCCTCGCTAATATAGCGGGTTACCTCTTAAACACCTTTTGCCAGTCAAAGAAAAGTTTTGAAGTTCATATAATAGCAATCCCGGTCCAATCCAAGGCCGCTCTTGTTCCTAATTTTGATAAAGAATAAGAATCCAATTTAGAAAACAGTCGCGGGCCGCGTATTGCTGATCGCAGTCGATTTGCGAACACATTAAAATGCCAAACTGTTAAACGATTATTCGACTTTTGCTACATAAATCTTATTACCTAGCACTAAATATGAAACAGTTTAATAGTCGTTATGTCAGCTATATTAACTGCTAAAGTAATTACATCTGCGTAAGTGCTCATGTGTCAGACGAATGCCATCTTGCATTCTACACAACATGTGTATGTGAGCTGAGTGAACACTTTCTGTTGAACGCTTTCCATGCAAATTGATAGTTCTGTTTAATAGTTTTGTTTTAAATACAAACTTATCTATCGCTATGCAATTTTAGACATTTTTTTTGTTGATTTAAATTGAATATTGCATTGTAAGGTTCTATAGATGTTAGGTGGTTTAGTACATGGTCGTGTGTCTTTTAGTATCTGTGGCTGTTGTCGACCTTAATAAAAATTAAATGGACAGATGTAGGAAACATTTCTAGTATGAAAAATAAATAATCATACAGATTAGAATAATTTGATACATTATAATATTTGTGCTATAATCTAAATCTTGATATTGATAAAATACTTAAAGCAATTAGATATAACTAATTGAAAACAACACGCAGATATAGAGATAATCAAAAGATTAATAAACACTTATTGATTGCAATCAAAACAACAAAAACTTATATTTTTAACACGCAAACTTCTAACTCCACAATAATCAACCGCGGGGGACTTCACAAACATACAATTAACGGACACAAATTACACCCAGATTCAGAACAATTCTGTGCCTCACACAAAGTTTTGTCCTGTGTGGGAATCGAACCCTCAACCTCGTTCACAGCAGGCGCATACTGCGACCACTGGACCACCGAGGCAGTCAAGTTGTGTCCTTGTAGACATCTAAATCTACCACTGGACCTGAACGATCTGTTCTCGTAACTACAGATATATTACAAAACAGGATATTTTGATAGTAAAATCGTTCCACCGGATACATAGCCATAGAAGTTTCCTTTAGACATGACACGGATTGTCATTCACATCGAATCGGGTTTGTTCGTGGTGCCCTGATCAATGGAGACAATGGATGCAGCGTTCTATTGTGTCGGTGCATCGTGTACATCGTAAATCGTGAGTACGACGGTAAAAGCACGTGTTTTAAATTTTACTCCAAGGTTAACATAACACCAAGTAATTGCCTAATGATTGTAGTATTGCATTCAATTTTGTTTTGTACCAAGTTGTAAATATACATAGCCACTTTTTCTATGTCATATCCATTGACAAAAATAATAATAATGACTAAGAAATTGAGATGTTTTAAACAGATCCTTCTCCTTTGATCTTTGTTTTCTTTCGTCTCTTTTATCGGGGTATTTAGAAAGATTAGTGCAGTAGTAATCATAGGATTCTTGTGTAATCCAAAGTAATTATTGTTATTATTGCAAGCTAGAATTGGCTTTGTGTAATGAATAAAACTTTATAAACAGTTTGTTCGTAGGTTGATAAGTATTAATACTAGCATGTAACACATATAGAATTGTAAAATTTTCTTAAATAAACTCATTATTGTTATATCTAAAACATTGACTGCCTTTGTGGTCCAGTAGTCGCAGTATGCGCCTGCTGTGCATGAGGTTGTGGGTTCGATTCCCACGCAGGACAAAACTTTGTGTGGCTCACAAAGAGTTGTTCTGAGTCTGGGTGTAATTTGTGTCCGTTAATTGTATGTTTTTAAAGTCCTCCGTGACACAGAGCTTGCTCTCTAGTGCGGGAGTTGTCTTTTTTAAAGAAAAAGATTAAGTTATGTATTGATTCTTAAATCGGGAAGTCATCATAGGTTATAGGTTCATATCGAGGTTTATAATTTCGTTTATACACAATACGAATAGGCAAATTGAAGATGTCTAGTTATATTGTTATCTTTTCCTAAATTTATATAAAAATAGGCATATTACTGAAGGAAATAGCGAGCCTGTGATACTTATCTACGTTTATATGTGTATACGTTATATCATATAATAAAAACTGAAACTCAAGATTAATCTATTCATTTATGTTACATAGTGACATTTATGAAGGTCATAAATTTATGTAAGTTACAGGCAAGCCAGAAAGATGATGTCAGCCAATTTACCTACGCTAGTTCGCTGACAAATTGAAAACCCTGAGAAGAATTAACAAGAAACTCATGTATTTTTTAATCACCAGATAATTGTATCTTTTGTATATTACAATTATGGTAGCATGCAAACTGATATAATTAAAAATAGTAGTATATATGACTAAAAGTCAGTTTTTTTTATACTACTTAGATGGCAAACAGGCATACGGCCTGATGTTAAGCAGGTAACTGCTTAACATCAGGCGGGCCGTATGCTTGCCGTATGCTATAGTATAGCAAGCGTCCATAAGCTACGGTAACGTAACCTATGGACGCTTGCAATACCATAAGTATTACTTGCGTGTTGCGGACCCATTTTTTACACCAGGGCTTTATGATGGTAGTATCCCTGGGATAGGAATACGTTTCTTTCAAAACGCATCCCTGAATGAGCGCTGCAGACCTTAGACCTGGAGACCAGTTTTTAGCAATAATAAACATCACGCGAATGTTTGAATGAAATGAACGAACTTATACGAATGAAAAGTATTTAAATACTGTATGACGTATAAATTGAAGTTGTTCGCGATAAAACTGTTGTATGGGTAGAGAGAGATAAATTAAAATAACCTAAAAACTTTTAATTTATTCCACAAAATGAATTCAATCGCAATAATGTTATCGTTCGATCCATGGCGTAACTTGCATGACACCTATTATCGTGTATTTAAAATGGCCGTTGATTAAATACGACTACCGCAAACCGTGACGTGTGTCGAATGGACACGTGCCTAGCCTACTGACGTGACGCTTCCCACTGCCGAGCCATTTTACTTTTAACCTTTAAATGGTACAGTTCTTGCAATCCAATGCAAGGCATGTTTCATAGTGTGCGTGTTACCAAAAATCAAATGTCAATTCCGTTCGAATTTCGGCTCACGCCCACATACGCATTTATGCATTATGACAATAAAATGCAACAAATCTATGGTGATGTGTATGTGTTTGTGAGAATGGGATCATGCAGTGCTTGTGTTATTCTACTAATACTAGTATAAACATTGGTTTTAGTTGTGTGTGTAAGTGTAACGGTGTTCATGATAAGAAATTTCCGTGTGGGCCGTAAGTATTAAACAAAAGTTTGAGGTGATGAATTATTCTTTTGTTGTGTAATGTTTGAGTTGCTCCTTCGGTGGCATTGCGTCTTGACGATGCCTCGTGTAAGGGTTAAACACGTGATATATATTTAAAACAAAAACCGTCATTTTTTAGTGTTCCGTATCGAAATCGCAAAATGGAACACTTATATAAAATAAATATTGGAGAAAATGATTCTAGTCTAAAACAAGGAAGGAGAAAAGATTTTTCATAGATATCTTACAATATATTGCCGCCACATGTTGCAATGCCAATGCCTTATTTATTTATCTCGTAAGTGTTACTGAAATATTTTTTCTTTTTTTTAATCTAACTACTTTTAGTTTAACCCTCTCTCTCTCTTGATAGAGAAGAGGAGACTCGAGCCCAGCAGTGAGACATATATGGGTTGTTATTACATTACATTTATTTTCACTTTATCATATAATTATTATTGTAATCCAATATCTACTTCACTTTCATATTTTTCTTGGTGTATACTTAGAGAAGCCCATGTCCAGCAGTGGACTGCGAAAGACTGATGATGACGATTCTTTTCCTACCTTGAAATAGCCTGCCACCTGTCGTGTAAGATTTTTGCTAATATTGATTAGCTAGCGTAACGTGAATAGTAAAGTAGGTAACAAAAATCAAGCCTGCATTGCCAAGGCCGATAAGATTGGTATTTCATTAGCAGATTATTTTGCCGCCTAGTATGAAAATCAAACAATACAATAGTAACCCCTAAAACACTCGTCGGCAGAATAATTATCAAGAGAGGTAGGTACCATACTAGTGAGCAAGCCCGACTGGGAAAGTTTTTCAAATTCCAATTCAATTCTCAATTATATCAATACTCCATCTTAAAGCACTGGTGTAAAAAAATGGGTCGGCAACACGCAAGTGATACTACATTTATTTTCACTACGCTACGGTAACTGCTTAACATCAGGCCGTATGCTTGTTTGCCACCTAAGTAGTATAAAAAAAGCTATGTAAACTTATATATTTTTATATTGTGTAAGGTTTTAGGACATTCATTGTTTTCATTTATCAATGGAGTGTTAAAATGTGTATGATATTAGCCATTCTTGTAGGGTGTCGTAAAGTGTAATCGTAATCACAACATTTGCCATACATGTTAGCGGTTGTACCATTATGTTATTACTTTAGCTTATGTAATACTTCACTTTGTATTTTGTATTTTATGATGTGAAGTCTAAATGTATCTTCATCCTTACTAAGGATTGATGTTGCGGTTAAAACGGGAGATAGATTTGCGAGATGATATCTTGGGATAACTCACACGAGATCAGCTGATTCATAACTAGGTAGTCCACCTTACTGAAGACCACATCTAAATAGCCTAACACAGTTGCGTGCCTGTGTGTGAAGTACAGGTCTCTAATACTCATTTAGGGGTGGTGCGTTTGGAAAGAAACGTTATCCTTTTATTTTTGGGCTCCACTCCAGTGACAGTGTCCGGGTGCACCGGCAGAGGTATTCGTAAGAGCAAAAACCGAGCAAAATCTAGCTGTCAGATTGAAAATCGGTATTCCATAAGAGCCCTTTTTGACGTTTA
Organism: Trisateles emortualis; assembly: GCA_947095525.1. Taxonomy (NCBI): domain Eukaryota; kingdom Metazoa; phylum Arthropoda; class Insecta; order Lepidoptera; family Erebidae; genus Trisateles; species Trisateles emortualis. The sequence continues at coordinate 19,409,094 of OX352735.1, read as the reverse complement.
GTCAATAGATTGTGCCGTCACCGAGCAATCACAACTGTCAGTTTGCCATCGCTGTTTCTTAGAGAATCAGCCGGCGGGAACGCTGTCCCTCCGCGGAAAGGTGCGGCTAAGAGGCTCGAGGAAACGTTATCCTATCCTAGGGATCAATCAATCAATAGCCTATCGCAGTCCGCTGCTGGATATAGGCCTCTCCTAACACGGACTTTAAGATGGAGTATCCCAGGGATACTCCATCTTAAAGTTCTGGTAAAAAAAGGGTAGGCAAAACGCAAGTGATATTTCTGGTATTGCAAGCGTCCATTGGCTAACTGCTTATCAGACCTTCCTGGTGGTAAGGTGGATAGTAAGGTTCCGTATGCTTGTCTACCACCTAAGTGGTATAAAAAAACCTACAAAGGTCCGAAGTTTCTTGCTCGTTCTTTCTTGAGGCTTTACCTTCATCTGTTTAGTCAGCAAAACTGACAGCAGGCAAATTGGCTGACGTTTAATTTGACTCAACCTGCATAAGCATTACGGTATGACCTAAATGTTTTTTTTTTACACAAAGCAATTTTACTTTCGAGCAAATGCCATAAAGCCTATAAATGTAAAAAATATACTAACCATTATGTTTGTATTAGCCATTGCCCGCGACTTCACCTTTGTGAATTCTATTGCTTTATTATAAAATCGTAAATATTTTATTCTTGTGTATTATCTATGCCATTGTAAAATTTCATTAGAATCCGTCCAGTAGTTTCTGCGTGAAGAAGTATCTAGCATACTTACAAACTTTTGCGTTTATTGTATTGGTAGAATTTTCTTGAAACATGATATACTCGTATAAACTCGTATCTCGATCTGACGACGATCTGACCGCATTTATGAACCTAAGTATTGCCCGCGGCATCGCCTGAATCAGTCGTTTTGGCGTGATTAAGTAACAAATATCCTCAAAAGACAAATTTTCGCATTATGTATCTGTAGCACTATATATTTCGGTTCCACCTCTAAGGAGGTTATCATTATGCTAAAAACAAAACACCCCCATATCTTTATTGATACAACCTTACATAAAAGCTCCATTACACGAGTCATTTCAACAACATACTTACTACCGGCCTTGACATCATGCTCGTGAACGTGAGACACATTAATGTTCGAATCACCAGAGTTTACAGGATCACTTATTGTGTGTACTAGCTGCAATAGAAAGCTACAATCATAAATATTTTTTTTTTTTAAAAGACAACTCCCGCACAAGAGAACAAGCTTTGTGTCGCGGGGGACTTTACAAACATACAATTAACGGACACAAATTCCTTATGGGTCACACAAAGTTTTCTCCTATGTGGAAAACGATCCCACAACCTCGTGCACTGGAGGCGCATACTGTAGCCACTGGACCACCGAGGCAGTCAAATTATTTAAGTATGCTTGTATAATAATAGCCACCGATATACATATATACCACTCACTGCTGGGCACGGGTTTCTTCTCCTCTATCAGGAGAGCTTAGAGGGTTTAGGCTTTAGTCTACATAAGCACTGGCCTAATGCAGGACCTAATTCTGCTAATTTATGGATAGCTCAATTGAATCTCAATTGAATTTCAGTAGCATTTTTGTATTCTACTAATAATTTAAGACTAATGCTTGGAAAACCATTGGTATTAAATTATTTATCAGAATACCAAAAATGTAATACCAAAAGTTCTACTGAGATTCAATGGTGCCATCCGTAAATAAGCTGAATTGGGGCCCAGGTTGATATATTAATTGATAGAATTTCTCGACTTGGCTACCATCGCTTATACAATTAAAATTATAGGAAACTTCTTTAATTGTGCTTGTAAAATTGTGAAAAATATGTAAAGTCAATAATAAAAGTGGTAAATGATTACATTTCAAAATGTAATTACAATTGCCATGACATCGTAATTAATGCGACAATAAAAAATATGATTAAAATAATTGTTTTCTGTGTTTTTTGATTTAAAAATGATGTTTAACATTTTTATTACTTGCTTACTAACTTTTGTCCGCGGCTTTACTTTAAATCTATAAAATAATCATGTAGATTTAAAATTGCCAATTATGACAGTACGTTCTTATAACCATTTATTTTCGAAAATATAAAATAATTTTATCTTAGCTTAAAAAAATACCTTTCTAAAATAAATATTTTGTTTTTAACCGACTTTATTAAAAGAGGAGGTTCCATGTTAATCTGTACGTATAAAATATAAAATGATTCTTATTAGCTTTTATTTTGTTATTGTTAATTTTTAAAAGTATATATTCGGAGTCACGCCTTTTTAAATTTAATTTATTTAAGAATATTTCTTTAAACCATATCAAATCCATTGTACTCGTAACCCCATAGTTACGCCTTTTAGCAATGTGCGGAGTTACGCCCTTTGTAACGACAAAGACTTTGTAATGACAAACCTAAACACTTTCGGAATGTTAGTAAACAATAATAACGTATGTAAGTCTATTGTATTTTTATCTAACGTTATTTAATCGACATTTAACGTTCAAGGTAGATCACTTTATTTGCATATAATAATACTTAATGACAGATAATGACATTTATTGGTTTTTTATATTCATCTTTGACATTTACACTGTGATATTACAGCACAGATGTGCCTTATCAATAGATCTTAGCGTAAAGTCGTATGTTAATCTGACATTTGGTGAATTTATAAAATAATGTCACTAATAACTAGATGTTTCCCACGTTTTTACACCTGCATTAAATTTGAATTTTGTTCACAATGTCATGGTTTTTGCTCTGAAGACTAATTCATTATAAAAAATAAAAGTAATTCAATAACTTATTACATCAGCTACCGTTAAAAACGGTCCAGCCGTTTTAGAGATTAGCCGGAACAAATAGAGTCAGACAGTTTACTATCGTATATACTTTGATATAAAAAAACGTTGTTGTTTTGACATTACAAACAGACAATCAAATTTTAAATATTTGAACCTATAGAAAAGAATAATTTTATTAAAAAAGTGTCTCGCCAGTCGTAAAAAACAAAAATAACCTAATTAAAGTTATTTGAACAGTAAATAAAACATCACGAGTCTTAAGAATTCTCAATAACGTTGTTGAAGTTGTATGTTTTCTTTTGTTTATTTGTACCTAATGCCTGTTACAAATGATTCCGTACAATTTCGTAATATAACATAACATTGGTCGTTTTATTTCTTTATTTTTTGTCTTTTATTTATATTTAATACTTTATTACTGTATATCAATCGTGTACTGGATACCACAGCCAAATAACTACACACAGTGGTGTAGTTGTGTTCCTGCGTGTGAGTACTGGTCTCCAGCGCTCATTTAGGTATTCATTTTGAAAGAAACGTATTTCTATCCCAGGGATACTCCCATCAGCCCTGGTGTAAAAAAATGGGTTAGCAACACGCAAGTGATAGTTTATTTATTTATTTATATTTCAGTTGTTCACTGCACTCACAGTTACCCAACACGTGCAGTGAACCATTATAATCAATAATTACTTATAAATTATTACATAGGTAGAAAAGACAGTAGTTCTGGTATTGCAAGCGTTCATAGGCTACGGTAAATGCTTAACAGCAGGCGGGCCGTATGATTGTTTGCCACCTAAGTAGTATAAAAATAATCTATAATGTCATTCATTAACCGATAAATTTAAATAAAGTTTGTACCTATTATTTGCTTAAATGTTATGCTCTAAAATTTGACATATTTAAATACTACAAGAATATTATCTTTTTTTATAAGACGACGCCCGCACATTACAAATATACAATTCAATAATGCCGATGCGAAATAAACTCAGCAAAACTACGTATTTGTGGTTATTTTAGCACTATGTTGAAGTTAGTGTTTATACGCTGCAAATCAATAATTTCTAAGCACAATTTTTGACCTTTGACAAATTACATAACCTCGGAAAATAAAATAGAAATCAAAAACCGTAAAATATCATTACAACATGATATGAAGGGCAACCTGTGGTATTACATATTATGCTTCAATCACTTGTTGATACTATATCTGAACACACCATCAATCTATACGTCAATCACTGTTAATAATGACATACAATATGTGCCCTCAAGAAAGGTTCACGTCGATGTGTGACACGTTCTACGCTAGTTGTGGCAGCTTGTTAATAATTTGATTTATTATTGCTTCATGATAATATATCGGTTATTTGTTAATATCATTCGCTTGCTAACTAATATTATCTGTAGCATGCTGAAGTCTCATCACTAATATAAAGATATTTTTTGAAAATAAAATATAAATATGATGTTCTTATGTATAAGCTACAATATTGGAGTTGCCGTGAAAAACCGGTCTAAAGTTTTTGAGTGAAAATGTAACAAATATTTTCACAGCAGTATTTGGCATAAGGTTAGATTTTGTCTTAAAACAGGAATATAAGTTGTAGATAGAGACAGAATCAGAAAAAAATCGACTAAAGTTTTTCTTAATTAAAATTTCACAAGCTGTGAATTACGTAGGTATTTATTAATTATTTATTTATTTTACAATTTATTGTACACCACTGCTATAGAGTACAGTATGCTATAGAGTACTTATGCTATAGAGTACAGTACAATGGACGGCCTTATCGCTAAAAGCGATTTCTGCCAGCCAACCTTTGGATGGAGATATTGTTGGTAGGAGTTTATTTTATTTTGCACACTGAAAAGCCACATCACATCTACATATATGTTAAAGAATCAAGTGAAAAAAAATAACTAAATTTAGTGCTCTTCGCTTCTGTTGAGTACCTACTCTTGAGTTGGGATATAGACTTTTTCGACATTTGACGCCATCGGAGCCGCACGTTAAAGCTCCATATAAACATATCTTCTTATAGAACTAGTCCAAAGTTGTACATTTAATTTGAAGACGAGACTGAGTCAAGGCTCGACGAATCTTAACAAACATAAACAAGTTGATGTCGTGAACAAAGCTGGCTAAGTCTCCAGGGACACATAAACCTCCCACACTTCATTTACAAGAGTGCCCATTACTTTGGCGAATTGTTTGTGCCTTGTACTGTTACTGGTGGATTTCACGCTCTGGATATCGAGCTTTGTTTTAAGTAATCCTTGTTAATATACTTTGAAGTCCATTTATATTATAAGACTACATGTGTGCTGTGTTTGAAACTATCGTAAATATCTTGGTGAGACCATGGTGACTGAGGCAGCTACAGGATTTGGTTGCGTAGTCCAGTTCTTGAGCGAGAGCGATCAACTAAAATTAATTAATATGGTTTGGCATATTGCAAAACGCAGGCTTGTCGAAAATGTGTATTAAAATATTTTTTTATTTTAATCTGATTGACTGATTTAATGAAACACAGGAATCGTAAAAATATATTTAAAGAACAATCATGTTTTGCAAATGAAAATTCAGTTAAATACAGAATCCCCTTTTTGATGTCGTTTGTAAAAAAAACAACAATGAAATAAAAACTGTAATGGAATTACTATTATCATAGTGTAGAGAACTCTTAACTATTTCAAAGAGATCCTTAGACTGCGGTATTACGTTAAGGTCTTCCTTATTCTTTGGAAATAAGACACGAAAATCGGGTGCGTCTTGCTAACATTAAAATCATGTGAGAGGCAGTTACTCCACTTGGATGTTATTAAATATATCGCTTATGAAATATTCACAATATAATATGTATTATGTATTGTACAAAGAATTCTTTATTCATAACTCCTCAAATACCAAGATCATTTATCTTCTTTTTCTTTCCATCCATTAATCTTTGCGTAATGGTCATTCCTTACTGCTAATGGTCTAAAATTAGCAATTTGCTGCCTCTTCGCCTTTTTCGATTGCATAATTTTGCATTGTTAAAAGCATTTTTGTTTTGGCAAATTGTTTTAAATCGCTAGAGAAGTTCTTTGTTTAAAGCCTTCACTTTTAACTTAGTGATTTAAGTGATTTCGGTAGTTATCGAGTTGTTGCTTTGATCCCCATCATCATCATCTTAACCCATAAACGTTCCAGTGCTGGGCACAGGTCTCTTCCAAACATTTGGAAGGATATTAGCCTACTATACCTATATATGTCCGTATATATGTAAATATATACGAACAGCGGTCCGTCTCTGTGGTAACGGATTAAGAATACAAATGTCACCACCCCATTCCATCCCGAGGGTAAGAGTTGACTAAGGGAGTAAGTCCGGCAGACAATATCCACTGCAAGAGAGGGAAAACTCAAAACAAAACCCTATACCAAGCCGTCTGGCCAGCGTGGTATAGTAAGCTAATATCCCTCTAAATGTATGGAAGAGGCCCGTGCCCAGCAGTGGGACGTTTATGGGTTGAGATGAGAATTGACGTACACAAAGTACGCCCAGACCCGGAACGACTACTTGTAGATTACACCAATTTATTGCGGATTGCTACATATATTTCATGTAACGTCCATTTTCAGTGAGCAAATTTTAAATAATACATAATAATTAACATAGAATAAATAATTTCTCAAGAAGTATGAAATAATTGTTTACGACCTATTCTATTGTAAATGTGTATAATGCATGTGATTATTAGAAAGGTTTAGTGCCTACTGTGGCAGACAAAGTGCAAAGTCATAATCGTAAATCAATAATTTGCTGAAGGTGCTAAATACGATAGCTATCTGACTATCATTACGTAGAAGCTGCAATAACGATAAGGAACCAGTCAACAGAGCGATCGAATATGTACTAGCTGGGTTCAGTATACATTACTATATATGTATATATGGTTTAGTAAAGCCTAAGCACATGAATTAATAGCTGGGTAACAAAAAAAATCATCATTTTTTAAATACTATCATCATTGCAGTACATGTATGTTGCCTCGGAGACACATTAGTAGTGCATTCGACTGCCATGCTAAAGTCTCAGGCTCAATCTCCCGCAGGGGTATTCCGTAAGAGCAAAAACCGAGCAAAATCTTACTGTCAGATTGAAAATCGATATTCCGTAAGAGCCCTTTTTGACGTTTAGTCAATAGATTGTGCCGTCACCGAGCAATCACAACTGTCAGTTTGTGATCACAATTGTCAGTTTGCCATCGCTGTTTCTTAGAGAATCAGCCGGCCGGTGAAGTAAAGTGCACAGTACAGCCTGAGCTATGACAATACCGATACTGACCATCAGCTAGTATTTTAGACTTTAGAGTCAAGAATTGTGACCAGTGTTCCAGCTGACGAAACATCTGTGTGATTCACCTCTCCCTATCTCTTCAGGGAAAAAGGCGTGATGATATCTATACTAATATTATAAAGCTGGAGAGTTTGTTTGTTTGGTTGAACGCGCTAATCTCAGAAAGTACTGGTTCGATTAGAAAACTTTTTTTGGTTGAATAGTGCATTTATCCAGGAAGGCTTTAGGTTATATAACATCACGCTATGATAAATAGGAGCGGAGCAGTAGTGAGATATATTGCAAAATCGGGGAAAATAATCCAAATAACCACGCGGAAGAAGTAACGGGCGACCGATATTGCCAGTACCACGATAGCACTATCGGAACTGTACGACTATCCAATCGCCAGCGACAGTCTCTGTTACATAACGGGTAGTAAAACATTCAAACCAGTTAACTATCTAAATCATGAAGAAGTAATAAACTTACCTTCAGATATGGGAACTAATTAACAACCGTAGCCTAATAAGAATATTAACAATGTAACCTAATTAAATACATAATTAGCGGTAGAAAGGTTTTGCTTGTACATTTCGTAGCGCATTTCCATATTAAGGAGAATTTTGCAAGACGTTTGCTATTCTGTCCTTTTGTTATTTAATGTATTGATCAGAGAATTTGTTTGGCTCACGATGCACGTACTGATCTTAGGAACCAGAAATGATTTGTTAAAAAAATACAACAATCAAAATGACGTTACTTTTTATATTAGACAGCTCTATTTCATTTTAAACATTTAAAAAAAAACCGACTTCAAAAAGCCAAAAATAACTGAATTCAGATTGAAGTCGGTGCCAAGCTTAATATTAGGTGACAGGATAATCCGGGCGGTGCCGTGGGCGACATTTAGTTATGTACCTATATGTAAAGGATTTTAAAATCAATTTCCTATAAGAATGTAGATAGAGGTCAGTACAATCTATATTTAAAAACCATATTATAATCCTTGTTGTGTGTTGATGAAAAATGTTTTAATTTTATTTTTATACTACCATGGTGGCAAACAAGCATACGGCCCGCCTGATGGTAAGCAGTTACCGTAGCCTATGGACATTTGCAGCACCAGGGCTGTCACTCACGCGTTGCCGACCCTTTAAAAACCTTATAACTCCTTTCTTGAAGAACCACATGCTATAGTTTCTTGGGAAAACTTCGGCAGGGAGCTCATTCCACAACCTAATCGTATACGTGGTTATATATAACCTTTCATTTAAATCTTGTTGATAACTACCGGTACTAAAGTAAGTAAATATTTTAAAATGTTTAATTAACAACCCGATACTTGTGTGCGCTATGCCGAATATTGCAACACATTGATCGGTATTAGATATCGCCCACTGGCTCGTAGCCTAGATATTACGGTGAGTACACACTCAGACACTGTAGGCATATCAACTATTTATAAGATAGCTATGGTTGTTCAACTTGTTTTCATTTTAAGATTTAATTTAGGTACTTTTACAGAGAGGGAGGGAGTGTCCGTATGGTGACGGATTAAGAATACAAATGTCACACCTTCATCTCAAGGGTGTCGTAAGAGTCGACTAAGGGAGTAATATCCACTGCAAGAGAAGGAAAACTCGCAAAAAATCCCTATACCAACCCGTCTAGCCAGCGTGGTATATATATGTATATTATAGTAGGCTAATATCTAATAATATCTATAATCCCTCCAAGTGTACGGATGGTGATGATGATTTTTACAATTCTATTTATCACATCCTACGAAATTGTGTAAAAAGAGTCGCTGTAGAGATTATTCCGTGTGTAACAGTGGACTTTATGAACATATTATTTCTTAGTGCAAGAGATGTTTTATACAAAAAAACTAATACAGAGGAATCAGAACTATCATCGAGTAAACATAATTAATTTTTGCAATAGCGGTATTTAACTTATATCAAAACCAGTTTAATAGACACAGACTACGGGGTATTTATGCCAATATTCCTGGAAACACAGATTGGTCAAAGGCTTATACGTAATCTGTTAGAGAATGCAGACTTGACGAAAGGTATGCAGCCGATCTTATGCAAATTTGTGTTCGAGGTGTAAATTAAACTGTTAGAGTAAGTGAGTTATGTAGTGAGACTTGTTGGTTGTTAGCTTATGATCTGTGGTAAGAGACTGGATGAAGAAAGGTCTAAAACGAATTAAACTTCTCTTGATTGCTAGGTTGGATGTTGCCACACTTTGAGTACCATCATATCTTTTTCTAAGAAGGAGTAGGCAGAATATGTCATGATAATAGTGTGTCTATACTGCACACCGACTCAATTAATTCCAGAATCCGGGCTGATACTCAGCACTTTTTGTCTGAAAATCCCAACTCGATCTGCGTATCGAACCAAGGATTAAGAACTGCAAAATTGTAGCCTATTAACGGTAGTCAAATCGGGTAGAACAGAAAGCAAATGTATGGGATTTGACGTAAGTTTACATTTTAATCGAAACGTAGTTTTATATGATATCGTAAACTCATGTTTAAATTGTCAAAATTTGTAAGTGACCGTTTCACTTATCTTCTGAAGATTCGTTGTTCTAAATTTCAGAGTCTACGATTCAAAATTTAAACTAGGACATTAGAAGTAAAAGCACAAATCGTTAATAACTTCATAATTCGCTTTTGAAGAGACGCCCAACTTATATTGACATTATTTAAATTACTTTTGTCTACAAAGTTTGCGGTATTTTGTTAGCGTTTTTGTTGTCCTTTAGTTTGCTACTCAATCCCGTTTAAGTTAATTGCTTTAAGAGCTGTCAAGATGAATTTTTAGGTCTTAATCTTTTTAAAGCTTTGACTTTAGGCGTTTAGTTGTCTGTGGGATATTGTTGTGAAATACAATTTTATTATTAAGCGTTAATTATTTAGATAAACATAAATGGATTAGTTTGAAAAAGATAAAACTTTGTGATGTGCCTGTTGTAGTTTGCTTTTTTATATTATTTAGGTGGTGAACAAGTATACGGCTCGCCTGATGGTAAGCAGTTACCATAGCCTGCATTGCAATAAACAACTAAAATCAATTCTATTGTCAATCCAATAATATTAAAAAAGAAGTCTATCCTAGGAGTAGAAATTGACAACTTTTTTGGCCTGACTATCATGGAGAAAAGTTTCTTTACTAAGTTTGCTACAAATTGTCGAACAGAATGTTGAATGAACACGTTGTTGGCCCGACGCCAAACTGGCTAACCAAAGTGACGTTGACATCTGCAGACTATTACTTAATCAGTTTTACTTGAACTAGTTTCAAATAGTATTTTGTGGTTTGTAACAGAGTAGTCTATGGCTTTACATCAAAGACATATTTATTGTGACTTTTTATCTGTTGAACTTCCATTGTGGCTAACTACTATCATGCTGCATTGCTAGGTCCCAGTGATCGCCGTCTTAAGTTTCTCATTTTCGTTTGGATTTAAAAATATCATCAACTTTTTTTATAAAAATTGATAGAAATTTAAAAGCTAAAAAAAATTGGTTAATCGGATAGTTTCTTCTGGTCGCAATGGTGTCCCAAAAATTAAAATTAGCCAGATATTGGATATCAACTCTATGGCTTTAGGATGGCAACTAGAGAGACTCAAAGCTACATAAAGTGTTCAAACATCATTCGAAACAAGTCGAAACTAATAAAAGCTATTATTATTATTATTATTACTATAGCATGTTTGCCATTAACTCACTGCCAGTGATGTATGCTGACCTTTTCAGAAAGCTTGTCAAGATATTGATCTGGACAAGGCCTGTCATACCCCGGACAGGTACCACTGAAATGTCTTAAGTTACAAAATAATCAGAATTTGTTTTTGTGCAGGTAAATATCACTTAGTTATCTAGCAACTTCTGCAATGGGGATATACAATGGGGATATAATCATGGTTATCAGTGTTGCAAATCTTGAAGTAAGCAAGCAAGACTTCAGTTCTGTAATAGTGGAAGACCTAGTCTCATTTCTCTTTGCAAATTCTTAGAAAATCTTGAAGCATAATAGTGGAAAGTCTACAGTTTAAATCTAATTACGTTACCACTATCATAATTTGGTGAGTTTATTGTAAAACAATTTTACATTATTATCTTGTCTAGTCTGCTCAGCCTATCTGCCTTTGATGCTTAGGTACCAAATTAATAAGTAGAACTATATTCTTTATTAAAAAATGCTTAATAGACAACGACAACTACATATTTAGCAATTATAATTTAAAGAAGTACAAAGAAAAACAAACTGTGGCCATAAAACTCCATCTGCTTCTGCTTTAAATCTTGTTCATGAAGGGAACGTTGTGTAAATGAAACAGATAGTATGAATTGCGGAAGCTGAAAAGCTACTTGCCTTCGAATGCAACAGGTGGCTTAGCGCCAAAATTTGAATGCGTCTTAACAGAATGAATTGCAATTACTAACCCCATTTCAACAAATAGAAGGTTCATATTACCTTGACAGGCTTGGGGGTAGTTGGAATGTTTTGTAAGTCTGTTTGTGGGATTGTTGTCAAAATGACAACGAACCCATGTTGGCTAGCCGCCAAGTGGCAGCAGATAAAAATGTATATTTAACTTTATATAACGTTTATGAAATTATTTACACTGCAAGTTAGTAGATTTACATAATGGGATTTGTATTTATTATGTGTGCTGCTAACTTTATCATTGGAGTTCAAAATAGAACACCTGCTCATTAGACAATGGTAGGTACGAAGTTTCATCAATTTTTAGGAGAATTGTAGATGTATCTCAGTATAATTCTCAAGGATTTTATGATCTTCAGATCACAAATAATTTGTTCTGAAAGAAGACTGGTGTACTTGATGCAAATGTAAACTCGACATCGCTTATTATAGTTCTACTAGTAGGTCACTGCAGTTAAATCCAAATGCCTCAAGCCTCAAGGTTACTCTAAATAGAGGAAACAAAAGTTATACCAGAAAAAAAATATGATTCAAATATGTCTGCTGTCAGTTACATTCAGAAACCAAGCTCCAATAATTACAGTTTCCATCAGTACACGTCAATACAAATCTCAATAACTTTGTTCAGCTTCAGACAATATGGGAGCAAGAGAAAAATACATGAACCTCCGTAACTTTTCGTTTTCACACTCCAGTACTCTCAATACGAACTAGTGGTTGAAAGTTTTTTCAATCAACAAATACACAAAGATATTGGATTGGTAACTTCAAATAGTGGCCTGCAATTTGTTTTGTTTGTAAAATTGGCTTTGGAAACGTTTTTATTGATGTTTTTTGTTTTTTATATGTACTGCATTCATTTCACTTCTAAGTGGCATACAGTAAATAGCACTTATATATTATTGCAGTTAAAATAAACATTATGGACATAATTATAGACTACAGAATAATATGTATTTTGTCGTTTTGATTTGCCTAAGGCTTGTTGTTTTCTCGATTGTTCCACTCATACCATAGTCAAACCTGAGACTACTAATGCTGTCGAAGTTTTTTTTTAACCTAAATTTTATTCATCATGACTTGAAGGGATGCGATATCTCCTCAAGTCATGATGACTATAAAGAAGAACAAAAACCAATACATAAAGGGTGAAATATTATTACCTTAATGTTTTTACTAACATTTTAATAAACACAGCCTAAATGGTAACTGGTATAATTTAAAAAAAAAATTAATCCAACAAAGGCTTTCACTAAAATGAAGCTGGTAGTAGCTCAGAATGTACTACATGTTATCAAGAGAGTGGTGATGCAACAAGTTCTGTTAACCCTCGCGCTTGTGTGACCTACTTTCCATGTCAAGGGCGCGGGTGGCGCAACAAGTAAACCTTTCCTGGATGTTGTCTACGGGTCGGAGGTTTTGCGATAACCAAACGAGATGGGAACACAAGCTTTATTGATACAATGTAATGGCGAGAAAGGTTTCGCAGAGTAATACTTTGATTGTTTTTGGTAGTAAATTTTATACGAAATCGTTACGGTGTTTTATTTTGCAGTGCTTTGATGACGTTGTAGTTCAGTAAGCTTGATCAAGTTTTGTAATACATAGTTTACAAAGTATCCATGAGTGTGGTGTAATTTGTGTTCGTGAATTTTACGTTCGTAAAGTCCACGACACAGGACTTGTAGCTTAGTGCGGGAGTTGACTTAAAAAAAGTGAGATATAAAATAGTAAAGAAGTTTTAGATGGTTGTTTGTTTAGAAATAATATTTTTATTTTATTTTTTTGTTTTCCTTACATAGTATAAAATTTAGTCAACTCCCGCTGTTTGTACGATTATATCTTCTAAACCACGCAACGGATTTTGATGCGGTTTACACCAATATTTAGAGATTTTTTCCGAAAGATTTATATGTATATCAAATTCATGCATATAATAGAAAAATTCAGAGAAAACCAAAGCGAAGTGAAGGCAGGTCGCTAGTGATATATACCAACATGATGTAGGTCCACCCTTTGACTTGAAAACATCCTTCAGAAAAAAGTCATGAATAATGTTATTAAACATTTTTGAATAAACTTTGTAGACCTTATGCTAATGTTTGATAAGCACAGACTGTGGCTTTTATATTTTTTTTTTTTTTTTTTTTTTTTTTTTTATTATGAGCTAAAAATTATAAATTATATTATTTATTCATATTATATTTATATAATACGTATTTATATAACTATTTATTTGAATTATATTATACATAACACGCCATCACCTGTCAAATACTCTCCTACTTAATGTTCATCCAAAGGTTGTCTTTAAGAAATCGCTTTTAGGGATAAGACCGTCCATTGTCACCTGATTATTATGTTATTTTTTCTTATGTACCTATTGTCATATTATGATGTGCAATAAAGAATATTCTATCTACCTATCTATCCTTACAGCGGGCTTTGCATAATAACCTATATCGTATCCTTAGTAAATAAAAACCTTATAGATGATAGTATCTATTCGGCAATATGTATCTTGTTTTAATTAGCATAAGGTTTAAATTGCTAAGTAATAATTCTAGGTCTTACACTTCTATCAATTCAGAGTACTATGTCTTTGTCATTTCTTACAATTGATGTGACTTTTATTGTGGTCTATTTGTCAGTTGTGGTTTGAGTTGGAAATAATAGTTTGTCACAGAGACATAATACAGTTATCTGGTGTTACTCAGCGCATGCGAGGTACAATGTACACGCTGTTCCCACGCAATGACAACTAACTACACTGCCTATACACAAGTAGCAATTTTCAATTACATTCTTCCTTTCTTTGCTTACGATTTCTTATTTTAATTCTGTTCAGACAACTCTTGTAATAGGGAACAGGCCTTGTGTTGCGGGATACTTCATACACATAAAAACTTGGAGTAGCTATCTGTGAATATCTACGTTATATAGTAGCTGTAGCCCGCGACTCCGCCTATGTCAGTTATTGCGATAAAAAAGTACTTTATGTCCTTACCTAGGATAACATCTACCTCTTTGCCAAATTTCATTAAGATCCATTTAGTCGTGAATATGTTTTAAACAAACATACATACATACAAACAAACATAATATGTTTTTTTAAGATTATCATGCTGAGTTATTTCAATAATATGCAGTTTTAACTAAGGAGCATAAACTGCAATATTTTAAAACTACCACTATATGATAGAATAGTAGACAAAACAATATATTTAATGGATTTTCTTTTATATTATTTTTCTTTTCTTATAGCATGGGGTTCTTCAAGACAGGAGTTATAAGGTTTTTAAAGGGTCGGCAACGCGTGAGTGACACCCCTGGTGTTGCAAACGTCCATAGGCTACGGTAACTGCTTACCATCAAGGGGGCCGTATGCTTGTTTGCCACCTTGGTAGTATAAAAATCTACCCCCGATCAACCCGCGTGTATTTTTCATAGATCGCTATATAGACTACGAGTATGTGCTATACTGATGTATAAGATCTAAAATAGTAAAGTTTTATCAAAATCCAACCAATCGTTTTTACATGAAGGTATAACAAACCCATCCATTTTCACAAACGTTCGCATAGTAGGATATAACACAAGTTTGTGCTGTTATTATATAAACTAAGGGAAAATCGAGGTTATATTACAATAAGACTGATGCCTTACTGGTCACCTTTCTAAAAGTCATCCTATTATTAATTAACAATTCATCCCCGCCATTATTTGTTACATAACATACCATAATATTGTAAAATAAGTTCATTGATAAATAAAAATAATCTGTATGTATAATGTATTAGATAATAACCAACTAATTCGAGGATAACGGCCGATTGCGCAACACCAGTTGATATGCGAAAGTTTTTGTTTTGGTCGGTTATTAGATATTTAACAGGAAAACGATTTAAATTACACACACTCATACATACTGACCAATAAGGTTGGCTTATATTATTGCACACTAGCATATTTAATCACAAACTTTGCATGCAAAAGGCCTGTTAGAATATTACCGTATGAGTGTTAGAATATTAAATAAATAGTAGGTAACACACTGAGCTGCTAATTTTAAGAAAGGTAGGGCACCGTACTAGCGAGCAAACCCGACTGGGGAAGGATCTCCACCTTACAGAAGACCACAGCCAAATAAATAAACCTCCTCTTCGACAGACTGGCAGAATTATCACATCGGTTATACAGTATTTGTAATATATATGTATTAGTCTATATATAAATATTTATAAATAAGTATTTAGTTT
Source organism: Trisateles emortualis (assembly GCA_947095525.1). Lineage (NCBI taxonomy): Eukaryota > Metazoa > Arthropoda > Insecta > Lepidoptera > Erebidae > Trisateles > Trisateles emortualis. Next base: position 19,393,211 of record OX352735.1, on the reverse strand, counting down.
TACACGTAGTTTATGTAATTGTATTTGTACGTATATAAAATTCATTCCCTTTTAGTTCAATACTACATCTTATTCTTGCACCTACTTAGTATATCTCTGCATCAGCATACAGTTTATGACGGCAGAAGTGGCAAATCATCATTTCTATATTCGTTTAACGTCAGGATGATTACTAAAATAACACCCGTGTTTTGTTCTCTTCTTTAATCTTCGTTGATACCCCGACTTTTGCTACCGTATAGTTGATAATCTTCACAATACTTTATTACAACGTGGAATGTTGTGAGGTCGGTTAGGTCGCGTTCACACCGACCGTTAGCTCTTTCAATCAAAGAATTAATCCATCATGAAATACAGAGACGTTTATGTTCTCACCGACCATCAGAATAGAATAGAATAGAATGACATCCGTCGGATGTCAGTTCTCACCCGTCATCTATGATCGCACCACAACTGAACACACTAAGCAATAATTATAAAGAAACTCTTCTCCAAACAGTTTGCTTGACATTTCACTAACAGCCAACCTCAGATATTGCATCCTCCGACATATATATAACTAGCTGTTACCCGCGGCTCCGCCCGCGTGGATGTCGGTTATCGCTGTAAAAAGTAGCCTATGTGTTATTCCAGACCATAATCTATCTCTGTGCCAAATTTCATTCAGATCCGTACAGTAGTTTTTACGTGAAAGAGTAACAAACATCCATCCATACTTAAAAACTTTCGCGTTTATAGTATTAGTAGGATGTACTGAAATGTTCCTATGTAGTCCAACTGTAGGGCAAAGGTATCTTTTACTAACTGTATCTTTCTTCACAAGGTCTTGGTCGAGACTTCTTTATGTCCGGGCAGCGTAATAGGACTAGGAAATTAATTTATAACTACACACAGCGGTTTAGTTGCGTTCCTGTATGTGAATACACGTTTCCAGCACTTATTTTGGGATGCGTTTTGAAAGAAACATTTTCCTATCCCAGGGATACTCCATCTTAAAGCTCTGGTGTAAAAAAATGGGTCGGCAGCACGCAAGTGATACCCCTGGTAGCTATTGCAAGCATCCATAGGCGACGGTAACTGCTTTACATCAGGCGGGCCGTATGCTTGTTTGCCACCCAAGAAGTTTAAAAAAAAGTGCATAGGTATTTTTTTTAATAAATACTCTTTAGTCTCTTCATGTCTTTAAGTAGTGTAGTAGTAGTGTCATCGCGCTAATTCGTCTTGTTGCTCGGTGCCAAACCTAGTCTAGATTTATAGATGCGTCATCAAAAGATGTTACTGGACCGGTTTTGATTGAACATTTTGCTTTGTAATTTTAAGTTTGAAGATCAGAAAATAATCTACTTATCGTTTGGTTAGTGGCCAACCTGGTGACAAAGTTATTTAGATCGCCTATTTAGGTCTCTATCGTGTTCTAACGACTGTTAACAGTCGGGACCGACTTTTAACGTGCTCACCAAAGCAGATGCTCAGATGAAATACCACTATACGGTCACACATCTATAGGGTGGGTTACTGCGCCCTTTGTCGCTTAATACGCTGATCGTTTATCGAACAGCGAGTGCATGCTATGAGCGCCTCAAATTAAAAGATGATATCACTACAATCACCTAAATGACGAACAAATGTTTTTATCCGCGACTTTCACTATCAAACTATTGAATAGTATTTCCATTCAAGAATACCCTACTACTGTTCTACTTCTCACGTAAACCGTAACGGTGGTTCTGACCTCCGTATTTGAGGTCACAGAACCGACTTGTTGCGTTCGGGATAGCGAAAGTGGTTCGTAGTAGTGGTCATCGAAATTGAAAGTATGACGCCGAAACTTGAAATAGAGTTTTGTTTTTATGCGGTAATATTATGTTTGTGAGTGTATCATCATTGGAGCTTTCGTTAGTGTGTCGTGACGTCCAAGGTTTTGTTTGTGTGCGTTTGTGGGTGTGTACGTTATGGTATCATTTGAATATTAATATCCGAATTCATGAGTTCTCTAGGGGCTCGTGGCTAAGCAACAGTTAACGCCACCGACAGGGAATTCATCCTCACATCCTTGCATCTCAACCTTAGGCTGTGGAATTAGCTCCCTGCCGAGGTTTTTCTTAGATGCATGGGGTTCTTCAAGAAGAAGTTATAAGGTTTTTAAAGGTTGAGCAAAGCGTGAGAGACACCCCTGGTGTTGCAAACGTCCATAGGCTACGGTAACTGCTTACCATCAGGCGGGCCATATGCTTGTTTGCCACATTGGTAGTATAAAAAAATCAGTCGCGCGGATAGATAGAGGTTAAGAGTTGGTGGACCGTTTTCTACATCGAGACCTTTTTGAGTCACGGCCCAAACAGTCAGCTAGGTCAGGTTGGTGCAGTGGCTTTAGTTACCTCGCCATTTATCACTGCTAAGCGTGTTGTGGGTTCGATCCACATGGGACAAAAATTGTGTAATTCATAAATAGCTGTCCCGAGTCTGTTACTTGTGTCCGTGAATTGTATGTTTATTAAGTCTCTCACTGGATAAGTCGCCTACAGGGTAAGGACCTCCACCTTACAAAAGTAAGGTCCTTCCCCAGTCGAGCTTACTCGCTCGTATGGTGCCCTACCTCTCCTTAAATATATAGCGTGCATGGCTCTGTCCTTCTTTCCACGTGATGGTACGGATGATCAAATAATGCAACTTACACAGACTATAAAATCTATGATTACGTCATAATATTCGTCGTTAAATAAACTATTAGTAATCTCTATTAACATAGTTATGGCGTATTTCACTACACAAATAAGATATAGTTTTGTTTAATATTTGTTAAAGATTATAGTTGGTGTACATAGATATGGTGGTCTAGTTTCTTATTAGGTTTGTATCATTTAAAAGTGAAATGTGGGTCAGCAATGGTTAGTTAACTATGGTGATTTCACCATAAAGCCTACTTACTTAAGTAGAATAAAAAACTGTTAGTCAGTCACTCGAAATTTGACGACAGGACTTACTTATACTACTTTGTGGCAAACAAGCATACGACCCGCCTGATGTTAAGCAGTTACCGTAGCCTATGGACGCTTGCAATACCAGAGGTATCACTTGCGTGTTACAGACCCACATTTTTTTAGATAAACCTAAATAACTCTGTCACCATCCCCTCTAGGCATAAACGGTAGTAGAGTTGAATAGAATAAAAAAAACTAATGTCAAATCGCACTCATTGTTTTTCTATTCTATTCTACATTCTATTCATACCCTTTATGCCACTTGTCTAGGTCTTCTGGTTGGTCACTAACCAAACGATAAGAAGAAGACAATATCCACTGCAAGAGAGGGAAAACTCAAAACAAAACCGTATACCAACCCGTCTGGCCCGCGTGGTATAGTAGGCGAATATCTCTCCAAGTGTATGGAAGAAAAAGACATAATCAGAAATACAAACTCCATATACAAAGACTTTGAATCTTCACTATCCTTGTCCTGTAATCATCATTAATTCTTACTTCCTATTGGTCAAACACTGAATGGATTGCTCTTTTCCGTTGTGAGTCAAATTTGCAAAGGAATTGGCTGCGAATTGGTCGTAATTTAGCATCATCTTCGTTATAACCGATGTTATACATATACATGCTCTACATGTATACTACACAATGGTCGGTACAAGTGCACCGGTATTGGACCAACGTGTAGATTGAACTTTGAATATACATAGCTTTGTATAGTTTAGTTGGTTTTCATTACGTTAACGGTTGGTTTTGTTTAAGATTTTGATTAAAAAATATGATAAATTTAAGTTGCATTGCAAAAATCATCTTGTCTAAGTTGTTTGTAATTGATTAATTTAAAGCAATGTGGAAAAAAAGTCAAGCTCGTAGCAGTATTCCAACTTTTTAGTCCAAGAGATCGCTTATAGCGATAAGGCCGCCCATTGTATTGATTTCTTGCCTGTATTTTTAACATTTGGTGTACAATAAAGCATATTTATTATTTATTTTTTTTCACCTTTGTGCTATCTGAGCTCTTACTCTTGAGTTCAAATTTGTCCACTTCCTTTTTACGACTTGGAGTGACGTCAGCTTCTTTCAACTTTAGCCTAACAGTACATATTATATATCTTCCAATTGCAATGAAAGTATGTTATATAGGTTCTTTATCTTCAATAAAAGAATCTGGGGGTATTTATAGTGTCCTTATGTTTTAAGCGCCCATATACCACGGTAACTGCTTACAACATCAAGCTCATTACATAAATACCTTTAGAGCTTGCTCTGTTAGTATCTACTAAATAATTTATTTGCTTTATTTCTTCATTATCTTTGGTGTGTAAAACTGGATTCATAAAGAACATACCAGGACATTAATTAGAATGTTCTGGTATTTCTAAAGATAGACGTTTTAAGTTCTATTCACTTATAATTGCTTAGCTCTAGTTTTCACATTTGCATACATTTCCTGGTTACAGTATGATAGATTGTTACAAAATAACCTCACATTTAATCGATATTAAATCTACATAACTCAGGACCGCTTTACCAAGAAGTTTGATTCTCGAGTCAGTGTATAAATTTTTATTAAATAATAAATTAGATTATCATTGACTTGCTAAAAAGGACAAGCTGTACCAAAATGTAGCTGTTGTTTTTTATTTGATGTCTATTACAATAATTGAGGAGATTAGATGAGGTATACCATTTTGAAGCGCACCTAACGAGGCGCTCCTTTTTTATTCCTTGGAGCACACCTTTTAGGAGGATATTAAAATTTTATAATTTTAATATTTTTAATTTCTATCGGGACCGCTCCTAAAACGTGCGCTCCGAGGAATAAAAAAGGAGCGCCTCATTAGGTGCGCTTTAAAATGGTAGCGCTTCGAGGAATACCTCGATTAGGATTAGAATAATTAGTACTATTAGTAGTAGTAAGTCAAAGATCAGACACTAAAAGGGATGATTTTATTCGTTGTTGGGTTTCGCGTTAACGTGTCGTTTAATTCAGTAGCCAACAGTAGTGCTCTGTCTATTTTCTTGTTTTAGGATTTTATAATATAAGCGTCGCAGATATATTATAGTCTGCTTTGTCCATCAGGCCGGCTGAACGGGCTGAAACTTAATGCAACAGATAATTTCTCATAATTTCTAAGGAACAATAAACTTATAGTTTTTTTCTCTTTGTTCACAGGGCGCTACCAGTGATCGAGGTTTTGAACCAGTATGTAGTGGATAGTGAAAAAAATAACTCAATTTTTCTCTCGCGTTCCAACAAAAACTAAAATGGCCGACATAATTGACGTCGACCCAATTGACGATGATGTCGGATATGAGTTCGATACGACCAAAATCCCGGATATAGTTGCCCCGGATGAAATGATGGAATCCGGGTATCAGGAGGGCTCTGAGCAAAGTTATGGGGACCGTAGGGATTCGAAGGAGGGTTTTGGCGGGGAAGGTGATTCTGATAGCGGTGTTGATGGGGTGAGCAGTGGGTGCAGTACTGCGGATGACTGCCCCGTGGTGTCGATCAATGACGTCGTCGCGTATTATGACGACATTCGTCCAAGGCGACGGCACGTGCCGCAGCTCAGCTTCTACAATCTGGACATCGAGAGGCTAGCTATGGATGCTCTTATTCAGGTGAGTTTTACCAATTTTTATGATGAAAAAATATATGTAACGGTTTCAAACTTAATTCCTATTGATATATTTATTCATATACTGCTGTTCAGTGCAAAGTTTTATTATATCAGGTAATGTTTAACCAATGGCCAAATGTTTGATCAAATGTTAGTTTTGTTTTTGTTCTTCTCGTCCAATATTTGATCAAAGATTGGAATAAAACACTACCATTATTTTCTCTGAAAGCATGTTGTTGCTGTCAGTTTTATAATTATATTACTTAGTAAGAAAGCAAGAAAGGTATGCAAATACATTTTATAAGGAAAATTGTTGACCTTAAGTAACCTTTACTTGAAGCGATCTACCTACATCTTGTACTTTGTTTATAAAGTTGTATTTTTATTGTAGAACTAGCTATTGCCCGCGGCTCCGCCCGCGTGGATGTCGGTTATCGCTATGTGTTATTCCAGACCATAATCTATCTCTGTACCAAATTTCATCCAGATCCGTTCAGTAGTTTTTACGTGAAAGAGTAACAAACATCCATCCATCCATCCATTCTTACAAACTTTCACATTAATAATATTAGTAAGGATAGTTGATTTATTCAGCATTACACAATAGTATGTTATATCTTTTAATATTCTATTTCTCGGTCATCATATTTGCGATAAATATTGAAGCTTTGCTAACTAACTGCTTTAGGAAAGATTATCAGCGAGCAAGCTTGTGAAGAAGGACCCCTACCTTATAGAAAAGAGCAGTAAAATAACTACACTGGCGAGCAAAAAAATCGACTCACTTCATACTTTCGCACTCAAAGTGCTCTAGTTTTAAAACTAAGACCTAAATCTTAACTTAGGTCTTAAATTCTTTAAGTTCTAGATGTTGGCTTTAAAATGAGTACAAATACTCTTAACTTGTACTCATTTTCTTGAACAATAAATGGTTTCAAACTTTGTGTAGTACTAAAACTTGAAAAGTTAAGGTAAAAAAAATTAAAATAAAAGACATCATAACATTTTAAATAAACTTTATTACTTAATGATTACCACTTTAATAACGAATGTTACCCCCTCTTGCTCTGATGACAGCTTCTAAACGGTTCCTCAATGAGGTGCTTCACTCTGTCTTGTGGTATACCCTCCCATTCCTCGGTCAGAGCCGCTTGCAGGTCAGCTCTTGTACCTGGTGCAGGATCTCTAGCCCGGATTCTTCTCTTTAGGTCATCCCATAAATGCTCAATAGGATTCAAGTCCGGACTACGAGCTGGCCAGTCCATAACAGTGATACCCACTTCTCGCAGGTACTGCCGCACGACATTTGCGCTGTGTGGACGGGCATTATCCTGCATCAGGATGAAGTTTTCTCCAATAAAACCAGCGTATGGGATGACGTGGTCTTCCAAGATATCTTCAATATACCGATGTGCGGTCAACCCTCCCACATGGCGGCCAGTTTCAATGAAAACCAGTTCAGTTTTTGCTTCCATTGATATACCAGCCCACACCATGCAGGAACCTCCTCCGTACGCAACAGTTTCTGCTATGCAGCATTGTGCGTATCACTCTCCCGGCCTTCTGTACACCCTTCTCCTTCTGTCGCTACCATGTAGGCATACTCTACCATCATCCGAGAAGAGAACAGAGCGCCATTGATCCTCAGTCCAATCGACGTGTTCTCTTGCAAAACGTAGCCGGGCTGCTCGATGACCTGCAGTCAATTTGGGACCCGTTGCTGGTCTTCTTGGAGTGAGGGTTGCTGCCTTGAGTCTTCTTCTCACTGTCCAAGAACTTACAGCTACCCCACGTGTTTCTCGGAGCTCCCGTTGAACTTGGACCCCGGTGAGAGAACGATTTCTCAGCGAAGTACGGACGATAAAGCGATCGTCTGCCTCCGAAGTGGATCGATTTCTACCGGAACCTCTTCCTCGGTGAAAGCCACCAGTCTCCCGGTGCCTTCGGTATATTCTTGATACCGCTGACTGGCTCATCTGCAAAGTACGAGCCACTTGACGTTGACTCAGGCCCTGTTGCAATAGGATAACTGCTTGAGCCGCTGCTTCCGCTGTTGTATCCATTTCCGGGAAATTTTCTTGCTTGGAGATTGAGGAGATGTGTACCTTGTTGTAAGGGTGAAAGGGGTACGTCACCTTTTATACGCCCTAAGGTCACGCAATGCTAACTACGTTAACGAGTACGAAATCATACAGTTACTGTTTCTCGACTTTTGTGACAATGTCTAAAAGTTAACACTGTAGTAATTGTTATTTTTTTTAAAGCTAACATCTAGAACTTAAAGAATTTAAGACCTTAATTAAGATTTAGGTCTTAATTTTAAAATTAGAACACATTGAGTGCAAAAGTATGAGGTGAGTCGATTTTTTTGCTCGCCAGTGTAGATACACATAATGATAGTGTGTGTGAGGACAGGTCAGTGCCCATTAAGGGATGCGTTTTAATGAAAAGTTTTCTATCCCAGGGATATTGATACAAACCTTGATGATAAAATGGTTTTTTTTTAACTTTATTTAGGAGATAGAAAGCTACACTTTACCTATACTAGGCTTTTTCTTAAATGTTTGATTTTAATACGAACTTACTTATACCCCATCTTTTTTTTTGCCAAAGAAATAGAACCATGATAGCATTGTGACTCATTAGCATTTTCCCGCGTAGTAGTGTTGTTGTTTTTTTTTAAAGACAACTCCCGCACTATAAGATTATAGAGAACAAGCTCTGTGTTGCGGAGGACTTTACAAACATACAATTAACGGACACAAATTACACCCAGACTCAGAACAACTCTTTGTGATTAGTTTAGTCCCTGCGTGGGAATCGAACCTTGTGCACAGCAAGCACATACTGTACCCACTGTGTGTTTTTCTGATATAAAAGCTACAACCAATTTGAACGATATTCCTTTATTTGTGAAGATACTTTTCAGTATCGGATCAATCGATAGAAACAATTAGTCAGCCTGTTTAAGTCCACTGCTGGACATAGGCCTTTCCCAATTCGCATTCACAAAGCGTTTTTATATTTACCGGACTACCGATATCGTATTGGATAATGTGAAAACGCTTTTATAGCCTTCTTACGTACAGTTATAACCTCCTAACCCACTGTGTCGATCAGTTTTCTAATAGAGTTAATTATGGGCATTATGTCACAACAGAGCCATGTCATAGAGGTCACAAACGTAAATGTAAACTTGTTAGATTGACAGTAGCCGTCGGCCCAACTTTGAATAGTATACATGGTTTGACAGATAAGCAATTCTGCTGTCAAGTGTTAAATTTTTGAATGACTCGTTCTAAGGCAATTTTCTTCTCTTCTTTTCTATTATTTAGTAGATGAAATTGCAAGTAAGAGATAGCGCGACTGCTTGTTTATATTTTTTATACTACTTTGGTGGCTTCTAAAATAAAAGTAGCCTTAGTTACTCCTTATTTCATCACCTATATGTCAGTGAAAGTCCCGTCAAAATTGGTCCAGCCGTTTCAGAGATTATCCAAAAAAAACGGACAGACAAAAATTAAAAACAATGATATTTTGGTGATTGTACCGTGTATACATCTACCTATATGCATTTATTAAAAAGAGGTTATTTTATTATAACAAACAGACTTCAACTTTTATTTATTTGTATATGGATTTCTTCACAAAAAATAGTTTATTCAAACTTTAGTATAGTTCAAAAGTGTATATGTTGCAGTCAAAACTCTTAACCGGTTAAAAGTACTTTTGACTAAAAAATTCAGTCAAAAGTACTTTTAACCAACGTGTTTGGTTAAAAGTAATAAAACTCGAGACCAGCTGGACTGATTTGGCTAATTTTTGTTTTGAAATATTTGTGGAAGTCCAGGGAAGGTTTAAAAGGTGAGTAAATATGAAAAAAATTACTTGGAATATAGTTAAAACAACAATTTCGCTTTCCCTCAGAGTAACCGTACCTGTCAAACATTCTGGAATTATCATTGAGCTTTATTATTTATTGATTCTGAGGCGATACGAAGTTTGCGGGGTCAGCTAGTTTGTATATAGATTTCTGCTCAAAAAATAGTTCGTTCTAACCTTTGTATAGTGCAAACGTGTATATCATTAAATCCTACTAATATTATAAACGCGAATTTATAAGTATAGATGGATGGATGGATGTTTGTTACTCTTTCACGTAAAAACTACTGAACGGATCTGGATTAAATTTTGCACAGAGATAGAATATGATCTGGAATAAAACATAGGCTACTCTTTACAGCGATAACCGACATCCACGCGAGCGGAGCCGCGGGCAACAGTTAGTATTAAATAGTTATATAACTAAGAGCTTTGTTACAAAATCCGTGGTTGGTGGTTGGTGGCCAGTGGCCGGTGCTCGCCGCTCGATTGGTACCTTTCTCTATATGCGAGATGCTAACGTGAATTATATTAGGATTGCGCAATACTTTGTTGGTTTCTTCTACATTCTATTTGCGAATGTATTATTTATATAATAATACTAGCAATACATATAACGCCTAATGCTGGACATGGGTCTCTTCTCCTCTATCAAGAGAGGGTTTTAGCCCTTAATTTACACACGCTGGCCTAATGCGGGTTGGTGAATCAGACATGTCTTTAGAATTTCTTCTAAGACATGTGGGATTCCTCATGATATTTTCCTTTACCGTTAGCAGCATGGTGAATAATTTGATTAGTAGATATAAACTACACAAAGTCAAATTCATATGGTACTGCCCGGGATCGAACCCACATCTCTTACGTGCAAATTGGTTACTTTCCCACTCGGCCACCACCGCTCATACATATAGGTATAGGCATCTTTAAATGTATATCACTCAGCACGATCATCAGCTTCTTGTATTTACATTTGTTCCATCCTGAGTGTAATCTAATATATAAAATTCTAGTGTCACGGTGTTTTTAGTTAAACTCCTCCGAAAAGGCTCGACCGATTCTCATGAAATTTTATATTAGGTAGGTCTGAGAATCGGACAACAGTTTTTTTTTATCCCCCTAAATGTTAAGGGTTTTTTTATTTAATTCTTTTAGATAATATTTTTTATTTTTTTATGGTTCAGCATTAAAAAATACATACAACCCTTAATTTTCACCCTTCTACGATCAACCACAATTTTTAATAGCGATATTACTACGTTTGCTGTACTTTAAACTATATTTTACTTTAAAGTATATCTTTAAAGTACTTATGTTTATTATAGTCAAACTAGCTGACTTAATGAAGGATGTTTATCAGTTGTTGGATGCCATAAAACAGTTTTACCCGATAGCCGTGTGAAAATAATCCATAGTTTATTATTATTATTCAAAAGACTATTCAAGTAAAAACTTATTAGGCGCGTTAAGCAAAAATCATGGAACACGCGTCATTGTCACCCAACGCTTTCCATATTCAAAAGTAATAATCTAATAGCTCGAGCTCGACGATAACACAAGTAACTTATTTTCACTTCTATCGGCAGTCCCCAAAGACTGCCCCATATGTTTTAAAAGATTATTATATGAACGTCCACTGTTGGACATAAGGCCTCTACAATACACAATAGGTACTGACTTATCTAATACCGTACCTATGTAGAAATATTACATAAGTAAATACTATAAATTTGAATATCTCTGGGAAAAAATCTGTGACCGAAACAAAACCATTTGCACACTGGCGGTGTTAGTTGGGATGAGTTGTAATGCTGTGTGTTCATGGCCTAACGTACAAATGGAGCTGAGAGATGTAATAGTGAACTAGTTCACAATAATTACGTCATTGGACCTTTCATCATGGCGGAATAATAGTGAGCCTTTAACTACCTGCATGAGGAAACTTATATTGAAAATGTATTTGAAAGTAAGACGGACAGAGCCGTCTATTATATTTTTACCTCTGTATCGGGAAACATATGTACATCTAAGAGAGGTTTGTATGAATGTATGGATGTATGTTTGTGACACTTTCACCCAAAAACTACTGAACGGATCTGTATGAAATTCAGGCACAGAGATAGATTATAGTCAGGAATAGCATATAGGCGGCGGAGCCGCGGGCAACAGCTAGTCATATATAATTAAGTAACCTTTACTGGAGAAGAACCTCACCTTACAGTAGACCACAGCCAAAGGGCTACATAGAGCGGTGTAGTTGTGTTCCTATGTGTGAGTTCTGAGTACACGTTTCTAGCGCTCATTTAGGCCTGCGTTGTTAAAAAAGCATTTTTATATTCCAGAGAGAGAGAGATCTATAATAAAAAAGTAAGGTTTTGTAGATCGACAACACGCAAGTTATGGCTCCCAGGCCTAGATAAATGGCATAAACGGTTAGTAGAACAGATTAAAATAAAAAAAACAATGTATAGGATCAGATATTTGTTTATGACATTTTGTCGTAAACAAATATCTATTTATGTCTATGTCTATCTATTATGTCTAGTCCCATACATTTTTTTCTACAACCGTTTTACAAGCGTATTACAAGCGTCCATAGGCTACGGTAACTACTTACCATCAGGCTAACCTCATGCTTGTTTGCCATCTAATTATAGGATGATAAAATTTGGTTTTAGTTATCATAATACACGCTCTGCCTACTCTGGGATCAGATGGCCGTAAGTCTGTTGTCTAGATATTATAATGAATAAAAATACTTTTATCGTTACTTAATTCTTGACCAACAGATTGAAACACTTACAATTTCTTCATTAATTTCTTAATTTAGAAAGGTCCAATTAACAATAATTAAATCGATAATGACTTTGTGACCTATAAATTAATACCCAAATTGTATACGATAATCTTTTGAAACAGTTCAACTTAATTAAAAGAAAAAAGTAATTTGCATAGAGTTCACTTAGTAGTTGCGACACTTGAGATGCGAACAGAGGAGAATGTGAGCGACCGCCTTATGCAACGGTGAGCAATCGTGGTGCATCACATACTACGGCCAAGTGTACACTATACCGCGTTAAGCCGAATATTATTAATATCTTATCGCCCACATACATAGGTTTCGCAATAAACGAACTGCGCAATACAGTCATAAAATAGACTACTAGAAATAAGAGGAAACTCCCGCACTAGAGAACAAGCTCTGTGCCGCGGGGGACTTTACAAACATACAATTAACGGACAAAAATTACACCCAGACTCAGAACAACTCTTTGTGGGTCACACAAAGTTTTGCCCTGTGTGGGAATCGAACCCACAGCCTCGTGCACAGCAGGCGCATACTGCGGCCACTGGACCACCAAGGCAGTCAATTTTCTTTCTATCTTTTAATATAATGTACACAAAATAAAATACAAGATAGCTAACAAACACATAACATTATACTAATTGTTGTTTTAATTCTAAGATAAAAACATAGTAGGTATCAAAGTAATTAGGAATAATGAAACAGTCTGATTGACACTTCTCGCGACCAGAAAGCTGTCTCGCTTTTCGCACAGAAAATCAGCATAGCCCGTGCAAAGCCGAGACATACCGCTAGTAACTAATAAACTAAGTAAGTCTAGTATAGCAGAATAAGTCACTCTTGATCCATTTCATATAAAATATAAATGTTATACCTACTCTAGCGATTAAAAAGAGTGGCCCGAGTTTCTTGCCAATTCTTCTCGAGGCCCTTCCTTAGTCAGCGAATTGGCCGTAGGAAAAAAGTATGCTGCATTTGTTATTATGACGCTCACAAGTATCATGTATTTGATCTAAATGAATAAATGAGTTTGACTTTGACTTATATATCAACGTCATCATCTCAACCCATAAACGTCCCACTGCTGGGCTCGGGCTCCATACATATTCAGGGATTTTAGCTTGCTATACTATTCATATATGTAATAGCTTAAATCAGGCACTTGATTGATATATTGATAAATAACTAAAAGTGCTTATTTAAAGTCACTATCCGAATTAGATCCGAATAGTCTACCTACTATTAAACGAGTAAATTGACCGTAATAGTTATGATATTTATAGTGAGATTAATTTTGAGTTTTATAATCTGTGGACGATTATCATAATTACTAACTTAGTAGTATGTAAATGAAGTGTGTTAAGGATTAATACTGCCGTTTATAGTTAGTGAACGACAATGTTAACGACATTGTCGGTCGTTTATGTTAATTTGTACAAAATTAAGCTACACGATTAAACTAAAAATACTTATATCAATTCGTAAAAATACCGTAGAAGTGTATTTAATTAATCTTTATAATATATTATGAAACTAGCGAACCCTGCTTTGCAAGGATAGCATTAAAACAAAACTGTTAATCCGATCGCTTAACTTTGCAGAATCACACATTGGGCTGATTTTAAGAAAATATGATCATAATTAGGTCATCCATTTTCAAGTTCATACGGAACATAATGTACTTTGATGTCCTGATTTGTAATGAAAAGAAAAATAAAATAAAAAATCACTAAAATGTAACTCTTACGAAAAATTATAAAAAACAAATTGGATTATTTTAGTCAATTCTGCAAATAATTTAATAATAAGTCATGTATTTTGCGTCACATTGAATAAACCTTATAGACTAACATACATATCAACGGCTTGGGTTAGTTTATGACTTAAATAACTATATATTAACTTCGCTTGCACTTATATATTGCCAAGTATTGGCCTACCCACACAATATTATAAGCTTGTATATTCACTCAAATGTATCAGTACATCTCAATACACAACCTTGTTTGCGCACCGAAGCATCACTTGCCGAGCAGTTTCGTCACAACAGTACTTACTAAACAGGTTGTACTACCAATGGCCCTTTATAAACCTTGCCTTTTTCTTTACCAATGCACTTGGATACATACCTACGTATATTTATTTAGCTATCAATTAATGAAATGCTTCTAACTGTCAGTTGCTTAAGCTGGGTGTTATTTTGGTCACTAGGGAACATGTAGTGGTGATATCTGAAGTTTGTTGATGCAAATAAAATAGTGTAATACAATTCGTTAACGATTTATTGTTTTATATGACAGTTGAGCAAAAAACACGCACTAATTGAAAGGTTGGTAAATAATTCGACTACATGGTGGGTTTAGTGGCTTAATTTGTTCCCTCGACATTTACCACTGTGCAGCGTGTTGTGAGTTCGATCCCTACATGGGACAAAAAATTGTGTGATTTACAAATGGTCGTTCAAAATCTGGATGTATTTTATGTTTGTTAATTGTATGTTTTTAAAGTAACCTCATGCATGAGTTGGCTTTACAAAAAAACTGATTAATTCTAGTGTTTATTAGTACCAAAAAAAAAACTCAGACGTCATCACATCTTGATATTTTTTAAAGAAAATGGCAAGACCAATAAGCATAAAAGCTCTTATAGATTGACTTTTATTTCGTGTTCATCCTTGCTTTCCAATAAATATTTAACAAACTAGGTACGATGTTTTACGAATTAGATAACTCAGCATTTTATTTTTATTTCTTTATTACTTAAACTGATAAAAACATCTTTATAGAAGAAGATGAGAGGAGAATATCGATTAAATCGTTTAAGTATGTAAACTTAAACGAATTAATCGATATTCTCCATTGTTTTTTGTAAAAAAGCTATGCGGGCTTAATCAAGCGATCTTGTTCGTCATTAATTTATTCTGAATGTATTCGTTTAGCTAACGATTTTCGACATTCAAACTGTGTGTGCGCGGCCTTAAAAATAGTTTTTTGAACAATCTCTTTGGCTACTCGTCTTTTAAGTTTGTCGTAATTTGAGGCAATTGGTTGCGTTTATCGTATATATGTGTCAATTGTACCGTATGGGTGTACGATAGGCTACTGTTAAGGTCATGCTTACCTCAGTAGAAAGGTATTTGAGTCCAAGCAATGTTTAGGGGACCGAGATACGTCAATAAAGTCATTAAAGCCATTGTAAATGTCACATCAATATTTTTTTTATTCAATCAAACGTCAATATGACAGGTGTCAAGATTGATGACATAATATTATGGATCGTCATTATATATTTTTTTATTTTTTAAAAAGACAACTACCGCACTAGAGAACAAGCTCTGTGTCGCGGGGGACTTTACAGAGATACAATTAACGGACACAAATTACACCCAGACTCAGAACAACAATTTGTGGGTAACACAAAGTTTTGTCCTGTTCGGGAATCAAACCCACAACCTCGTGCACAGCAGGCGCATACTGCGACCGCTGGACCACCAAGACAGTCAGCCAAAATATGTCCACTGTTGGACATAATAAGTGTTCGAATAATCTGAGGTAAACCATCGAATTTTATTAAGTTTAAGAGAAATAATGTCTTGGGCAAACTCACACTCGGCCATCTGTTCCCAAATAAGGCAGAGCCTACTAGTTACTATGGCAACCAGACAAAAGGGGTAAATATATCTATATTCTATAATTAATCTATTTCTAAATACATCGTAGATGCGAGCAACACTAATGGTGAATAGTTTATTAAAAAAACATTCTTTAAAATTGTGACATGACAAATAAAAGCTGGTGTATAGGACACACTAAGAGAGGTAGGGCACCATACTAGCGAGCAGGCCCGACTGGGGAAGGACCTCCACTTTACAGAAGACCACAGCCAAACAACTACACACAGCGATGTAGTTGTGTTCCTGTGTGTGAGTACAGGTCTCCAGCGCTCATTTAGGGATGCGTTTTGAAAGAAACGTATTCCTATCCCAAGGTTACTTCCATCTTAAAGCCCTGGTGTCAAAAAATGGGCTGACACACGCAAGTGAAACCTCTGGTATTGCAGGCGTCCATAGGCTATGATTACTGCTTAACATCAGGCGGGCCGTATGCTTGTTTGCTACCCAAGTAGTATAAAAAAAAAAACTAGTTTTTTGTAACCCGGCTTCACTCAAATGGTACTTGTCATTGGTACCTGGTAAATGTCAATCGTGAATATTGTAGCATTTTATACGTTAAACAATTTTCGAAAACGGATCAGTAGTTCTATAGATTATCACCTGAATACAAACAAACAAATCTATTATACAAAATCTTGTACCAGCAATATTTTATTTGACATTATTGATATTGTTTTTTTACGTCAAAGTCAAACGAACATAATAATATTAATGTTGAATGAGATGTTATGAATGAAATGTGACATGTACATTCAATGTTTTGTAACGACTAAACAATTTGTAATGCTGTTTTTGTTAATAATCACAACTTTGAAGGTGATGATACGAATTAAGTTTTTATGTTATTCTTTGAATAAAGAAATTGTTGTTGTTGACTAAACTTATATAAAAGTCACAAAATAATTAAAGTTTTAGTATCAACGATAGAACTGCGAAGTGTACTCGTAATAATAATAATAATGTATTTTCCGTTCAATTTGTACACATAGCAAGTCATATCTATGTCGCCATTTCTGTCAATATCAGATATTAAACGGAAAAGTTAAAAGATAATAAAAAATGGGTTGGCAACACGCAAGTACCTCTGGTATTTTAAGCGGCCTTAGGCTACGGTAACTGCCTAACATCAGGCGAGCCATATGCTTGTTTGCTTTCCAAGTAGTAAAAAGAAACTGATATTGACCACGTTTTAACTACAAATGACTTTTTAGCAAAAGTTTGACAGCTAGTTATGGTTTATTTCACTTATCATAGATACTGTAATGATTAACATTTCAAGATCAAGATGAAAGAAAATGATTGAATAAATATCTAATCAATCAGCTTATTGAATTATCAAGAGCCTAGGGAATTCAATCGATAGGTTTTAATTTAATCGCCTATCATTGATATTTATCTTCAAATGTCAAACGTCATAGTACCCATCCATCATCCATCCATCTCAGCCATAAGGCGTCTACTGCTGGACACAAGCCTCCCACAAGGTTTTCCACATCATTCGGTCCTGAGCTGACCTTGTTGGAGGCCTGCCCACGCTGCGTCTTCTAGTTTGTGGTCGCCACTCTAAAACCTGCCCCAACGGCCATCGGTTCTGCGAGCTATGTGCCTTGCCCATTGCCATTTAATTGAAGCAATTCTTGTCACGGTCACTTTGGTTCCATACCCATGCTATGTGAAATATACAATAGTTATGTTCTACGTTCGAAAATCTTTTGGAAACTAGAGTTTTAACAGTTTTTTTTTTTTTTTTTAAAGACAACTCCCGCACTAGAGAACAAGCTCTGTGTCGCGGGGACTTTACAAACATACAATTAACGGACACAAATGAATGTTTATCATAGCAGTACAATATTCATTAATTTCCCTTTCATTGCATAATTTTAATAATACCTCAACTGACGCATCAAGTTTACGAAGATTTAAAAATAATAACAGCTAGTAAACTCACTTGCCTATAAACAACTTGTAGAAATCGAATCTTACACAAGGTCGTGTGCTAAAGCACTAATACCTATACTTAATTACCGGCACTCGGTCACAACTTCGCAAGTACTATCTGTAATTACTAAATGTCATAACTTCAAAGATAGTTCCAATAAAAGAAGACTTTGTTTCGTTTGAAATATGGTAGAGTTTTGAGTGGTTGATAAGTTGTGTGTTGTTATACAAACATTGTGGACAGTGAAGCCTTATTGTAAATGAATCTATGTACGTAAAAATCGATATTGCGTTGGCGGATGCGAGCTCAAGGGCGTAGTATAATGTACTCTTCCAATCGATCGCTTTGCATGCCCTTATCGTGAGTATCGACAGAAATTGTGTGAGCATCGCCTGTATGCGTGTTCATCGACGATTTTTTTTTGTACAACACTGAAGTAGGTTAGCTAAATGCAAAATTATTCTTAGATAATATTCAAATTGTATATCTAGAACTGAAAAGTAAAAAGCCTTTACAAGAAACCCTATAGTCAGCATCAAAAAAGTCTTGAAGAGGAAGAGTTGAGTGCCTACCTGATTTATTTTTGAATAAAAATAAAATATAATTGTATAAAGGTGTTTTTACTTTCTGGGTAATTTTGTATACAATAAGGCAAATAAAATTTTTAATATATACCCGATGACAAAGACAGTATGTAAAAAAACAATCACCAAGTGGCTTCATGATTTAGACTATGCAGAGACCGAAAAGCTCATCGTCACTCTAAAATAATAAAATTCTTGCTGACTCACCTTAACACACACACATGCATACACATAATGTCACACACACACACACAAGCAATACTCACACACATACACACACACACACAGTTATTTTATTTTTGTTTGTTATTATATTTTTCTCATAGGTATTGTCACGTACAACTTACAACGACATCTTATATCAATTTTCCATAAGGAGAGAGCCTGGAGATTTGTAACACGGGTTTCGAACCCAGTACAGACTCCAGCTCTCGCTAAGGTCCAAATTTATGCGGTATACTTTGTTTAATGTTAAGTAACAGACCAATGTACCTTATCGAGAGAAATAAATATTTTTTATTATTATTATATTATTATATTATTTATTATAAAGATAAATAGGCCTATTTCGTCATTGGACGTCATCGTCTTTTGACTGAGATGATGATGATTATATATTTGATGTACGCCACACAAATATGTGTCCCATATTCCTTCATCGAACCAACACCACTTGGTACGATCGCAGTGACAAGGTAACTACTACGTTTCACAGAATTAACTGTAGAAACCTTACTCACCCGAAAACACAATAGTATGCGGGTAGTGTGACCGTAGCTAAATAGCTATGGTCATTTGTAGGTTGCAGGTACTTCCCCAGTCACGCTACCAGGGTAATCACTCACTATGGAGTAATAAACAAAAAGCGTTCCTTAAATGAGCACTTCAGAAACACGAGTATAAGTTCTCAGACACGGGAACATAATTATACCATTGCTGTAGTTATGGCTGTGGTCTTTTGTAAGGTAGAGGTCTTTTCCTCAAGGGAGCTACTCACTCATATGGTGCCTACCCTCTCTAAAAATAACAACTCTACTAAAGCGTAGTAAACCAAAACACCATACACGAATCTGTTAAATATAAAGCACGTAAAGCGTAGAGACATTAAGTCTATTTTCCCTTGTTGCTCACAGTCACGACTTTACAAAACCATGCCTCCTAATTTCGTGAAAACCCACAAGCGTGTCAATGGGCCTTGACGAAATGACGAGCGGCACCGCGCGTGATTACTAGCTACACACGTGTGGCCCATAATGGGATTAGCAAATGTTTTCGTACAATGTTTTGACGAGAAATGGCGCGCAAAATCTGGGTTATATTATACCAGTTTTCGTTACTTGTTGATAACCTGTGAGCGCCATTTTGCTTCAAAGGAAAATACGTGGTAAATCTGTTTGATTCATTTGGATCCCTTGTGTATTTTTTTTCCTCCTGTTGAATTAAGCATTGAAATCAATGAATCTAAAATTACTTCTTTCTGTAATTATCTGTCTACCAAAATTGATAAAGACTGAAAAGGTATAATCTACACGAGATAATTCGAAGTTTAGTGACCCCTGAAAAGGTATATATAATACAAACAAACAGACGCTTACCTTACTACTATTGCCATTTGAAAGAAAATGGAATAGATAGAGAAATTTTTCGTACACTAATATAATTATTATGTACTAGCTGTTGCCCGCGGCTCCGCTCGCGTGGATGTCGGTTATCGCTGTAAAATGTAGCCTTTGTGTTATTCCAGACAATAATCTATCTCTGTGCCAAATTTTATCCAGACCCGTTCAGTAGTTTTTACGTGCAAGAGTAACAAACATCCATCCATCCATCTATCCGTCCATACTTACAAGCTTTCGCATTTATAATATTAGTAGGATTACAAAAAGATACTGAGCAGCGAGATAAATTACTACTTCAAGCTACACTCATGGCGCGCGGCGTTAATCGACCGTGTGACATATATTATATTTTAGAACTATAAACATCAAATAAAACATCCGGCTATCATCTGTCCATCTCTTGACCTCGGTCTCGGCTCTATCATCTGCCCATCTCGGTATGAGCATCATGAACTGTAGGTACGTAGGTATGTCTTTCATTCACTGAAAAATCCTGCATGTCATCTATTTCAGGAAAGGTCGAAAATCGTCAATAATTATGTTAATAATACTGTCAATTTTCCGAACTTCAATTTCAGTTTTTTAAAAGCAATACATAGTACATAATGACACCGATCACACAAACTTCTATAATGACTATAATTATAGATACAAATGGATTATTATTCTTATACAAAGAACATTAGAGGTCGACGTGACATGAACATCTAACCTTTTTGACTATGTCGTGTCGTATTGTTATTGGATAAGCTATAATGAATTTAGAGATAAAAATGTTACACAAAATTGGATACCTAACTGTTTTTAGGCTAAGGTATATCGTTCGTTGCTTGGTTACGAGTAGGCCCGACAGGGGGAGGAGATCCGACCCAGGAGGTAATTGTTCCGATTGTTCTACAAAATCATATACATATAACTACTTATTATTATTAAAATATAAAGTCAAATGTTTTTTAATGGAATTATAAATATTTTTCTAATAATTTTGTATTATCGGTCTCACTCGGCGTCACTGTGAGCCTGTAAGCCCTGTTTTTAACTAGGTTTTATATACTCCGCACTATTAACTCATAACTATTTTAAAAGGAGCCCAACTTATCAAGCTGAGATTGGGACCTATTCTGGTATCGCACAGGATAACAAAATTGTATATATAAAGTTATGTTGTAAATTTTTTTTATTTTTTATTCAATACCTTTTTTGTACCTATTTTTCTTTTTTCCCCCATAATGTCCTGTGTATGTTCGAATAAACGTTTTTCTTTCTTTCTTTCTTTCTTTCTTTCTTTCTTTCTTTCTTTCTTTCTTTCTTCTTTCTTTAACTTCTTAATGGGAAACGCTCTTCTTTCTCGAACAGTAGAGTTTAATCTAACCTACAACAGTCATATATGTTTTTATATTATAAGTAGATGGATAGATAGATATAGATCCTTAATTTATCTATTTAAAATAAAATAATATTTTTGAATTTAAAATTCTGCAATTACTGTACAAAGGTAGACATAATGCCTTGGGCATTATCTACCAGTCAACCTTTAAAGTGATGCAGAGATTTTCAAGGCAGATCCTTACTAATATTATAAATGTGAAAGTTTGTAAGAATGGATGGATGGATGGATGTTTGTTACTCTTTCACGTAAAAACTACTGAACGGATCTGGATGAAATTTGGCACACAGATAGATTATGGTCTGGAATAACACATAGGCTACTTTTTGCAGCGATAACCGACATCCACGCGGGCGGAGCCGCGGGCAACAGCTAGTATATAATAATTATGTTGTTTCAGAAATATAAAATTTGAATTGGAAAAAATAATTTGTAATTAGTTCACAGTTTAGTTTACTTTGAAAGGTTTTCGCATGAGTTGTCAGGTTTTATCGCTTATTAAAATAATGGTACAGTTTATATATTCAGTAATAAAATAATCGTGTGGTATAGGATAGTGTGAATCACGATTTTTGCATTATATTAGACAGTTCGTGATCGAGCTGCGCTGATGAGAAATATTGTGCAGGTTCTAGTGTTAGTGTGGTAAACATACAGGGCAATGGGAGGTGCTGTCCAACGCTATTCATTCTGATTATTCATAATCTTATATACATATAAATAAGCAAAAAAAAAATCATCAACTAATCTTTTTTTTTGTTTTATTTAGTAGTTAATGACGAGCTTTACAGTTTATCAATAAAACATTTTTTTTACATATATTTTAACCCATTACTCACTGCGTAAGAGAGACCACGGCAAAGGTATCCTCCTGGTCTCCTACGGTCTCTTTTCGATGACCTGCGAGCTTATGCGCCTTCTTTTTAAATAGTGATATATGACAGATGTTAGATTCTTACAAACTCCGTTCTAAGCTTTATCCGGACCTGTTTCAAGTAGGTGATATATTGCGGTTTTTATACTACCAAGGAGGCAAACAAGCATACGGCCCGCCTGATGGTAAGCAGTTACCGTAGCCTATGGACGCTTGCAACACCAGGGGTATCACTCGCGCGTTGCCGACCCTTTAGAAACCTTATAACTTCTTTCTTGAAGAACCCCATGCTATAGTCTCTCGGGAAAACCTAGGCAGGGATTTGATGGCAAATAAGCATAACGGCTCGTTTGTAGCCCCGTATGTTTACAAATCAATCGTCGCAGCCGCGTACCTTCGTGACAAGTCTTATTTGCGTAATGGGCTCCACTATTTGGTAAGAGATTGTGATAAACGATTTAATTATACAATGAGCTACATACAAAGTGACAATATTAACTAATTTATAATTGATTTTGTAAATTAAGTTCAATTGTTTTTAAGGGTTAAACGTCATGTATGTTTACTTGACAAGCTGTTGAAGAAATTTGTATGGGTTTGTCTGTCTATTAAACGGATAAAACATTTTTTATACTTTTTTGTTAACGAGTAAAATTGTGTTTTTGCTGATGAAGTAGGTTTTCTCAAACTCAAATTAAATATTCATTTATTCATTAAGGTTACAAAGTAACACTTATGAAGGTCATAAATTATGTATAAGCCAAAAATATGTCAGCAAAATTTTCCTACGGCTAGTTCGCTGACGTGGAGCTTGTCGAAAAAGCGCCTCTTATAAATTATACCTACCGGTTTTCTTGATCGGGAAACGTATCCTTTACATTTTCGAAAAGCTAACCAAATCTGTTTCCTAAATGAGTAAAAAAGGGATGTCTTCAAACAGAATTTGAAAAGTAATTTTCCCGGCATTGTGCTGCACCGTAGACTGGTTTAGACGAAATCATAGTAAAAACGCGAGCCTGTCCATCCTACTAATATTATAAATGCGAAAGTTTGTAAGTATGGATGGATGGATGTTTGTTACTCTTTCACGTAAAAACTACCGAACGGATCTGGATGAAATTTGGCACAGAGATCGATTATAGTCTGGAATAGCACATGGGCTACTTTTTATTGCGATAACTGACATCCACGCGGGCGGAGTCGCGGGCAATGGCTAGTAATAAATAAAAGCTACCTACCTCAACACGCCCTCCATTGATATTGTACTAAAATAGAAACCTATTAAGTAACAGTGTTAGTGCTGGCATGTCTCCAGGCTAGCCCGTCTAGCCATCCATTGTTCTCTGCCGATGTGCTGCGTCATGTGCTCCCTATTGATATGTCATGTGAGTCGAAGAATATACATCTATACGTATATATCACTACTTGTCGCGATTAAATGGCTGAATGACTGATTAACGTAGATCCGCAGAGCCTAAATCGTTGAGCATACAGACTTAAAATCTTGCACAAAGGTTCCTAATACTCTCAATGTTTTCTTTCGCTAAAAGCAGATGGTTAATCATTTCATTTTTATAAAAGACTAGCGGCTTTCGTCTCGGCTTTGCACAGGTCGACATTTATCCCATATTTTTAAATTTATTTTTTAAATAAAATATAGCCTATGTTACCTGCTGATAATGTAGCTTCCTAATGGTGAAAGAATTTTCAAAATTGGTCGAGTAGTTTTTGAGTTTATTCGTTACATACAAAAATACAAATATTTTCTCTTTATAATATTATTATATTATATTATTAGTGTAGGAAACACCCGTA
The DNA here is from genome assembly GCA_947095525.1 of Trisateles emortualis. Lineage (NCBI taxonomy): Eukaryota > Metazoa > Arthropoda > Insecta > Lepidoptera > Erebidae > Trisateles > Trisateles emortualis. The sequence continues at coordinate 19,369,027 of OX352735.1, read as the reverse complement.
CTATCGAGTCCTGTGTCGCGGGGGACTTTACAAACATACAATTAACGGACACAAATTACAGCCAGACTCGGGACAACTATTTATGGATCACACAATTTTTTGTCTCATATGAGGATCGAATCGAAAACACGCCGCGCATTGGTAAATGGCGAGGTAACCACCAACCATGCAGTCGTACGAATGAATAGCACTAAGTGAAATTCACAATGATACTGCCACCTGGAATCGAACTCACATGCATTTACAAGTCGATTACTTACCTACTAGGCTATCACCGTATTTCCACGTGACATAAATGTGACAGAAAATAAAAATAATTACCTCTCATAGAAAATATCCGCAAACATTTGGCGCTGTTAATAAATGTCAAGGTAATTAATTTGCATATATTTAAATTTAGTTATTTTTAGAGTAGCCATTATTAAATGATTGTCATTCACTATGTTCGATGCATTGTGATATGTGTATTGATATTATTTGTGTTGTACAGTTTGGCAATGTATGGCGGGAGACGAATCATTCTACTTTATAAAGACGAAAGTTATTGAGGATGGCTGGATATTTGTTACCCCTTCGCGCAAAAAATACTGAACGGATCAGGATGAAATTTGGCACAGAGATAGATTATAGTCTGGAATAGCATACAGGCTTTTTATTGCGATAACTGATATCTACGTGGGCGGAGCCGCCGGCAACAACTAGTTAATATTATAAAGACAAAAGTTATTGAGGATGGATAGATGTTTGTTACTCCTTCACACAAAATCTACTGAACGGGTTTTGATGAAATTTAATAATATACGTCATTATAGAACTAGCCCTGTATCACGGGGGATTTGACACAAAGTATGTATACTCAGAGTATAGGCAGGGCACATAGCTCGCAGAACCGATGGCCATTGGGACAGAGAGGATCTAAAGTGGCGACCACGAACTGGAAGACGCAGCGTGGGCAGGCCTCCAACAAGGTGGACCGACGACCTGGTAAAGGTAGCGGGCAACCGATGGACAAGGTCAGCTCAGGACCGAATGATGTGGAAAACCTTGGGGGAGGACCTTGGATGTCCAGCAGTGGACGTCTTATGGCTGATATGATGAATCACAAAAAACCTACTGCTTTTTTTGCTCACTATCAGGCGGTGCGTTAGCTTGTTTGTCGACTTCATCGGATTAAAAATTGCAATTTAATAAATGAGATTGAAACTAAGTAACTGAATCCTCGATAAAACTGGAGGCTCATGTGCATGATGCAAGTTTATACGAGTTGCATGTTGTCTTGTCTAACTCGCAGATAAAACAGAGATGGCATGATATATCCTTTATGGATCTTGTATCGGATAAATGTGCCTCGCTTCATCCATTACCGAGACTAAGCAAATATGTCATCTTTCTCCATTAGCATAACATAACCCTAAACTTTCCACTCCACAGGCATGTTGTCACATAAAAAATGTCCTCAACAAAAAGTAAACAAACTAAAAACTTAAAGTAATATAATACTAACCTGTCTCAAGCTCTGAGAGAATTTCGAACACGTAATACGTTTATTTTCCGGGTCATCACACTCTAAGGGCCATTGCACATGTGTATTTACCTTGTAACGAATGCTGAGTTTGGGTTAAAACAGTAGACGAGAGTATTACAACTTATATATACTCTATAATATAATATTGATGAAGAGTTTGTTTGTTTGGTTGAACGCGCTTATCTCAGAAATCACGGTTCGATTAGAAAAAATCATATTTTTGTTTAATTGTGCATTTCTCTAGGAAGGCTATAGGCTATATAACATCACGTTATCATCAAATGGAGCGGAGCAGTAGTGAGATATGTTACAAAATCGGGGAAATGTTAGTTACAAATTACCACGCGGACGAAGTCGCGGGCGACTCCTAGTTATATATATTTAAACATGGCTGTCATTTATACATAATGCAAAGACTGATTTTTTATACTGTCTAGGTAAATGCAAGGGCAACCACGTTACAGAAGACTAAAGCCGAATAACTACACACATTGGTTATGATTCCAATTCAATATTGGAATGATAATTGTGGTGCTGTTATTGAAAATTGGTCTCCAGTGATTTAGGGATGTCTTTTTGCAGAAAACCCAGGTGTAAAGTATTCTTATCTATACCATATTTTAGTCATCTCTAAGTTCGTTTTCAAGTAGTGGCTGGCATTCATCATCATCATCAGCCTATCGCAGTCCACTGCTGGACATAGGCCTCTCCAAGTGTACTGGAGACATGACTGGCTGACATTCTGTATACCGTTAATGTAATGCCTTGATTTAATGTAATGACTTCTTTGGTGGTCCAGTGACCGCAGTATGCGCCTACGGTGCACGAGGTTGTGGGTTCGATTCCCACACAGGGCAAAACTTTATGTGACCCACAAAGTGTTGTTCTGAGTCTGGGTGTAATTTGTGTCCGTTAATTGTATGTTTGTAAAATCCCCGCGACACAGGGCTTTTTCTCTAGTGCGAGAGTTGTCAAAATAAATAAAATAATAATGCAACTTCTAACTAATAATAATAACGCGTAATGTGAGTCATTTATGCTTAATTTACGTGCGTGTGAAAAGACCCTAAGTACTTTATACATAACTAGAAATATCCTATACCCTGGGTTTAAGTATCTCGTTTCTTTGGCAGTTATTTTAAGCAAAGTGAGTAAGTTAAGACCCTTTTCCTGTAGGCTATATTTTAAGGTGTTAACAGAAAGTGACTGAAAGCTGTACTATTAAGTATTCTGTGCTGAAAGTGATACCGTATATATAATATATTACGTATATAATATTGTTTGAGGAACTCCTAGCTAATGTATGATTGCTGTCATATCAGAATTACTCAAAATTTCAGCCGCTTTATATGTCTAGGTCGATGACCCTGGAAAATTCTTGCAATTTCTGGCACAGTAGTACCTATGAGATGCATTTTTCCACAATAACTTCAATATTGGTAAGTGAATGTTTACAAATCATCGTAATTTCAGTACCAAAATACAGCCTTCGATCCCAGCCATCACCAACACATATCACAATTGTCACAATCGGCACACACTGTGTCAGAAAATGTTAATCCTTGTTGGTAATTCTTTTTTTAAATAAATAAATAAAATAAGCCAATCAGTAATATTTTGTGAAGGTTTTCATACGTTTTTGAGGATGGTAAGTGGCGAGGTTACCACACCAACCGTGCAGTAGCTAAAGTAAATACAGGTATATACTAGCTGTTGCCCGCGGTTCCGCCCGCGTGGATGTCGGTTATCTCTGTAAAAAGTATAGTATGTAGCCTATGTGTTATTCTAGACCATAATCTATCTCTGTGCCAAATTTCACCCCGATCCGTTCAGTAGTTTTTACGTGAAAGAGTAACAAACATCCATTCATCCATCCATACTTATAAACTCTCGCGTTTATAATATTAGTAGGATGTAGATAGCTGTTTTATATTTCGATATCTATCGCATCTAATAATAAGTCAATGCAAATTAATAAACAGTACATAGATTCAATAATTTTTCACTTTACGTTTTATATTCGCCCGAGTAAATCATATAACAATATAATTTACATAAAACCCCTGCTTGTGTAACGCTGCACTTGACGAAGGACGCTCTAGTCAATCATCGTAATGACAGTGATCATTGCGCGTGAGTGACCGGACGTGACGTCACAAGGACGCCCCCAGCGTGCGCATGTTACAGGCCACGCTATAGATTTTTTTTACAGTGTACATTTGTTTATAAAAACTGTATTAAGATGTCAATGGGTGTTTTATTTGTTACCTTATAAACCTACGTTCCTATTTATTGTTCTTCTTCTTCTTATCGTTTGGTTAGTGGCGAACCTGGTGACAGAGTTATTTAGATAGCCTATATTTAGGCCTCTGTCGTGATCTAACGACTGATAACAGTCGGGACCGACTTTTAACGTGCCCTTCGAAGCATGTAGACGCTCAGATAAAATACCACTATGCTGTCACCCATCTATAGGGTTACCGCGCCCTTGGTAGCTTAACCCGCTGATCATTTACCGAACAGCGAATGCACCTAGCTATGAGCGCTAATTATTGTTAATACGGGCTTAAGTGACAAATATTTCATTTATTTATTTTATTTATTTACACCATCTTCCCTTTTGCTATTATATATTAAAGGTAAAAACCTAATGCAATAGTATAACTAAACATTATCTATATCTAAAAATAACTATACAATTAATAATTATTAATTGTACATGTATTACATAAAATTATATACTATATCCATTTATTCTAAACTTATTTTTTAGGGTAAGAGATGGTCCATAAAACATTATTTGCGAATTCACAGTCCGATGGAATGGCATTCTAATATGACCGGAGAGAGATCAGGCGCAACGGCTTTACGTGCTTTCCAAAGCATGGATAGTGTTGTGTTTTTAAAAAAATGGTCACCCATGGACTGACTGCGGCAAGCTTGCTTTACCTTGCAGACCTGTCGACCTGTCGCTAACACTTAGCTACGTGCCCCTTAATTTTTTTTATTCTACCAAGGTGGTAAACAAGCATACGTCCTGCCTGATGGTAAGCACTTACTGTGGCCTATAGACGTTTGCAACACCAGGGTTGTCACTCACGCGTTGTCGACACTTTAAAAACCTTATAACTCCTTTCTTGAAGAATCCCATGCTATAGTCTCTTGGAAAAACTGCGGCAGGGAGCTCATTCCACAGCCTAATCGTACGTGGTAAGAAATTCCTCTGGAATCTTACGGTACGGCATGTTTGAGGTGCAAGGATGTGAGCCTCTTTGATTCATCATCATCATCATCTTTTCTCCGTATGTATTGATAAACTCACATAACTTCAATAGTATTTTTCAATTCTTATATAAAACTCACAACAATATTCAATGCGATTTCAATATCATTGATATTTTAAAGAGTCGTCGCAGATATTACGTATATTGAGTTTTCCGTCGCAAAAGTCTAGCATTCTTCATACAGGAGATATCTTTCAATTTAGATTTATATTGTAGAGCTCGGATGAATAATAATATGTTGTAGAAATTAATATTGTATTTGTTAGTTATTGCTAGAGCTTAGTTATTGATTGATACCTGATGGTAAGCAGTAATTTAGGTACAGTGTAGGTTTAGAACACATATTTTTCAATATTACATAATATGTAGGTGGCAAACAAGAATACGGCCCATCTGGTGGTACGCAGTTACCGTAGCCCATAGACACTTGCATTAGCAGAGGTATCAATTGCCAATCCAAAAATGTTAAAACCAGAGTTTTATAATGGAATTTCCCTGGGATAGGAAAACGTTAGTTCTAGACCCAAGCCAATAGAAAAGCACAATAGCAATTTATTCGACCACGAGATCACACCGACTGCACCATGAAAGCAGCCACCGTTCAATTATATTAGAGTATAGTTATTTCACTCTATATAAAACATATAAGGAAAGGAAATCCATGCCCATCAGACATGGATTTCCTTTTCTTATATGTTTTCCTTTTGTCCTAAGGGGCATAATCTTGAGAATTACTTTTAGCAAATAATTAATAATTCATTTGGTAGTCATACTTATATTATAAAGAGTAACATTTGTTATTCTTTCGAGCTAAAACGGCTAAACGGATCTGGATGAAATTAGAAATCAAGCACAGATATACATTTTAGTCTGGAATAATAGATTAATTGTTATCCTGTAAAATGTACGGTTCCCGTGGAATACATCTGTCCTTGTTTTTGTGAACAATTGGTTACAACCAACAACTTGTAAGTAATTTACAACTAAAACTACCTATATTTACACAAATTAGAAATGAATTCTAATAATAAAAACAACACAAAAAGAGGGAGGACTGCTTAGTAGGCGTTGTAAAATTCCTATGCATTGATTTCTACTAAAAACTGCTCCTGCTGTGTAAGAGGTTGAAGGTTCGATTCCCACACAGGACAAAACTTTGTGTGACCCAAAAAGTGTTGTTCTGAGTCTGGGTGTCATTTGTGTCCGTAAATTGTATTTTTGTACCCCGCGACACAGAGCTTGTTCTCTAGTGCGGGTGTTGCCTTTTAAAAAAAAAGCTTATTCATTGAGCCAAATATCAGCCAACCTTCTAGTCACGTAAACTTGGTGGGATCGAACTCGCACTTCATGCAGGTCTGTTTCTTTTCTACTCGGCTAGCACAGCCTTTTACAATAATGTTAACCATTTATATCTAGTACTGCAGGTGCATTTTCTAACTAGTGACGGTTTCACTCGGTCTTGTAGCAGAAAATGTATGGAGGTGCTCACTCGAAGGTATCATTACCTAAGCATTACAAAATGTTTCTGTTAGTAACGCTGTATGCGCTATTGTTACTCAGTTAAGTGGCCTTTCTTCCTGCGCTTTTTTATTTTGTAATGCACACGCCATTTAAGTGAGGTAGGACACTATACTAGCGAGCAAGCCCGACTGGGAAAGGACCTTACAGAAGACCACAGCCAAATTACACACAGCGGTGTATTTGTGTTCCTATGTGTGAGTACAGATCTCCACGAGCATCCCTAAATGAGCGCTGGAGACCTGTACTCACACATAGGAACACAACTACACCGCTGTACATAGTTATTTTACTGTGGTCTTCGGCAATGTAGATGCGCTGCAGTTTAAATGCCGCAGCACAGAGCTGAGATTAGGACCCTTTCTGACATCACACAGGATAATTTTCTGTTTTTGTTTTTGTATGTCTATTGTTTTTGTCTGTATCTGTTATCCTGTGTATGTTCGAATAAATGCTTTCTTTCTTTCTTTCTTTTCTCTCCATTTAATAATATTGTTTTTATTTGTTGCAGGTAAGTTACGGCAAACATTTACAGTTTGTAAACTTCAAGTATGACAACCCAGCTTAGTAAACACTTGAGGGACGGCTTAACTATTTATCAAAGGTTTGTAAACAAATTTTAACTAATGCTTTCCATTTAATGATAGTTGATCTTTTTGACAATGTTTCTTTTTTACTTACTATTACTATATAATATACACTTTTAAGCGTGTGTAGATAAGGTCTCAAAACCCTTTCTTTCTTGTGATAGAGGTAAGAAACCCGTGCCGAGCAGTGGAACGTATATGGGACAATATGGGTTTCAATTGTATATATACACTTTACGATATATTACGAATAAGTTTAGCCCATGTTATTAGCAGCAAAAAATTGCATATTTCAGAGAGGGTGATGGTGGTTTGGTATGGTGTCCCCATTCTTTTTACATGGTTCATTGCAGGATATGCCCAGCCTATTTTAATATGCGTCATATTACCTGAGACATTTTAAACTTAAAATCATCAATTCATCTCGAAATCAATCCATACTAATAACGAGGAAACGGCAATAGTTCTGTTATTGGAAACATGTCGGAAATATATTTGGTAGTGAGTCGATACGATCTCGACACCACTCGACATCGAAAGTAAATATAACGAGTGGCAGCGCCACCGCACGACACGACGTACGACATAGACTTATTGTTAAAGCACATGAAGTAGGGCTGCTGCCTGCGGTTATAAAATGTATTTATTTGTAAAGACATATCCACATAAATAGATTTATATTATGCACTTCTTCTTCCTGAGTTAGGCAAATCAATTACTCTTGCAACGCAAATTTGTCTTAAACAACGTGAGCTTTACTTTCCACATCACAACTACTTAAACATTGTACCTATACGGTAGACGAATTTCTATCTATGTTTTTTTCTTTCTTTAAAACAACACTTATAAACTGGGAACGTAATTTACAACAAGGACTTGTGACTGTATCAAATAAAAACCTTTACACATTTTCATTGATGTTATTCAAAGGCTTGGTTTCGTTTATGTTATTTTTACCCGCAGTAAAAATAAAGTTATCAAAACAAAATTGGTTTTGATAAAATTAAGCGGAAAATAAAATATAAAAGGTTTATTTTCTGAACAGATTAATTGTTGATAAGTTATTCAAGTTAACTGTTCATTGACGGAATGAAAAAAAATATTCATTTTCCGAGCAATAATATTTACCTCAAAAGGGATTAATTTTGTTACGATACTTTTCTTTGTTGGTTTTTTATTTAAAAGACGGCGGTCACATTCGGTAACGGTTTACATTCGTTATTTCAGGAAATATAATTAGATTAATGTAACATTACGTATTTATGTCAAACGTGTACGCTTGAAAATTACATTTATACATTACGCTTGAATGTCACTCCGATCACCATTGTGGGATTTGCCCTGCTATCCGTGTTCCTAGATTTCAACATCGAAATCTCCAGCATAGTTGTTCCACTGTTACACTACGGCATCTAGCCATAATTTACGTTACCGTGTTAACTTTATAATGGTTGGTAGACCTCTGTTGATCGTGACAAAGAATATTTCAAATTTCTAACAATGTTTAGCTATCAAATTAAAGCCAACTTTATTATGTCTTTGTTCACAACAGTGTGTAATAATATCCTTGTTTTGTTGAATATGTGAAGCAACCCTAGTGTTATGTTTAAGTGTACATTTGAATTTAGGAAGCGTTTGCATTTCCTTTGTGGACCGTTGGACCAACACCTAATTCAGTTATGTTAGAACACGTTGAAATGTTACTGAAACTCCATATTTTAAACACGATATACATTTCATTTTTATAAAATAAATAACTAAAGAGACATGTGAATGTTTTCTGTTTTGAGGTAGAATGTTTTGTACGAGCGTAAATTTATTATAACACACTAAATTATAACCTACTGTGTGTTAAACTTTAGTTAGTTGTGACTTAATTATGCTGAAGCGGCTATTATGTGCCTCCGAGTGGAAGCTCGGCCATGATTTTATGTGTCACGTATGTAATATAATCGAGAGTAAACGAGATTTCGCGTAAAAGGCACAGCAAATACCAACAACAATATGAATATATTTTTGTTGGTATTTGCTGTGCTTTTAATATGTCATGTCAGGACTGGTTTTACAAGTATCTAGCTATGATAGTAAAAAGTCCGGTCTTTGATGTTTAAGCATACAGCATTATATTAGCTTTAGCTCATCTGTTTAACGCACCCTTTTTAAATCCAATACTTAATTTGGATTAAATAACTGTGGATGTAATTCCTTGCTGCTGCACGAATATTTTTATCTATTGCCATAATCAGGCTCTAAATGTAAATATATACTCATTTTGTTTGAATAAAGATGTATGAAAAACCTACATCCTTATTTTTTTTAATCAAACTAGCTCTTACAAACTGCTTCGCTCACTTACTATAACAATGAAAGATATGTATTTATCAATCTTCAGTCCCTCAATTGTTACTATATAAAACATCACTACAACAAGGAAAAACATACACATTTATACTGTTATATTTGAAATGACAAACACGCGAGGAAATTTAATATTCCGGTGACCGAATCTTTTCGCTTAACATAATAAAATAACAACTTTTTTATTTATTTACAAGGTGGTGTTAATTAAATGTTGCCATTTGAATATTACAGGTTTTGCCGGAAGAGAATGTTATTAATAAACGTGATGTAGCGAATGTAAACGTGACTAGATTGTATCTAGTGTCAACCCTAGTCATTCATTAGGGTGACTCTGTAATATACCTTATATACTTACTAGGTTAAATCATTGCACTGTGCAGTGCCGTATTGATCTCATTTTTTTTTCGTTTCACGGTTTGTTCTAAGGATCTGTTTGAACTGGTACCTTTCTATCAAAATACCACTTGAGTCTACAACAAGGTATCCACCTGGAAGTGATTTCGTCCAGAAAGGCTGGCAGCGCTTCAGCTGTATCCCTTACATTGTTGAAGTCCATGAGTTTCGGTTATTCCATCGAATTGGCCGTTGCCTCATCTACCACCACTGCTAATAAAAGAAAAAGAAAACACAACTAAACATTTCTTAGGTATTTATCTTATAAAACACCGTTGTTGCTGTGTTGCCGTGACTATACCGTATTGACAGTACCGAGGGCTATTATAAGTCGATCTTCTTCTACATATGTTACGTTTAGTATAAAAAAACTAAACTACGCGTCGAATAATTAAAAAATCATAGCTGTGATTGGTTCTATCGGTAATGTTATCAACGTTCATACGCAGAACCTTTATATGATAAGCAGAGCTATTGTCTTAATCACTACTGTTGATAATCAAATATTTATTGGCGAGCGTAGACACGTAGTTTACAATAGTAGAAGTGCAATATCGCATTAAAACACTATTAAATGAGTTCATTAAGCTACAGAAAACACTTTGACTTTGTACTAGCGAGCAAGCCCGACTGGGGAAGGACCTCTACCTTACAGAAGACTACAGCCAAATAACTACACACAGTGGTGTAGTTTTGGTCCTGTATGTGAGTACAGGTCTCCAGCGCTCATTTAGGGTTGCGTTTTGAAAGAAATGTATTCCTATCCCAGGGATAGTCCCATCATAAGGCAGGCCGTATGCTTGTTTGCCACCTAAGTACATAGTTTAAAAAATATTCATAATCCTTAAAAAAATACTATGTAGGTAAGATATGTATAAGTGGCAAGTGTCAGCCCTACCGTGTTAGCTAAGCCGATTGCCTTTCACGGAACTGCGCACAAGGCCGCGCGTCGCGTGCGCCGCTCTCCCCCCGACAGACACTGCGCGGGCGCGTTGACACCTATCGTACACTCATAGTACAGCTGTACTAGATTGTTTGTTTGTTTTAGCATAATACCTACAATCAAAAAAAAATAACTCTTAAGTTAAGTTCATAGGGCGAAATAAAATTTTCGTCAACTCAAATATTGATCTCTAAGGCTAGGTGACATTGTTGTTTACTGATGAAATGCTTTGCATAATAAAACAAAAGGCAATACCTACATTATTATTTTTTGTTTTAAATTTACTTAGAAAGTTAGAATACGGTCATGTAATTTTTGTGGTAAAACTAAATTACTTACCTACCTATCTTTTAAATAACACTTTGGCAGTACCACATAATAACACATTGTGCTCATGTGTCACCTAAAAACCAAAGCATAAACAAATTATTTAACGATAAACCACAATAATAATGTCAAGCACAACACAATAATTACAATGATCGTCACAAACCACAATAATCAACCAAACATGGTTTCACATACATATTTATAATAATTTCACATCATACATGCCTATGTATATTTTGTTGAAACCATTTCCATCGGAGTATTTTTCATCGCATACAAGTGCGCAGGCGACGCGTCGCACAGCGGGGGGCTATTACCGTGTTCGCAACCGTGACATTGCCAAGGTCGCGCGATGCGACACTCGATATATTTCGACGGTAATCTACGATTGTTTACGTAATTCATAGGCGGATTTGGTGATTGCCACTTTCACGAGAGGTTTTTGGTCAAATTATTGTTGTGTTTAGTTATAAAAAAAGTGGTATATAACTTTGGTACCTACTTACTTTTTACAATGAATTGTAAGATACGACGGAAGTTAGTTAAACATTTTTCACTATTTTCCCTCGTTCCCAAGTATGTAGTCATTTATTCCTTTTCGTCGCTGGATGACGATTCAGGCCTGTTCATTTTCTTTCTTAATAACAAAACATTTTTTCCAGTATCTAAAAACAAAACACTATGAAATAATAAAACACTATGACAGATGTTTTATTATTTCATATAACCAAACCAAAAGCATTGTAACTAATTTTTGATGTTCGCACCGTGCAAGATGCTCTGTTGTTAGAGCATCAGCATATCATATTTGCCCTCAGTAGGGCAGTATGCTCGTTTATCAGAGAAGAATTTTTAAAAGTAATTTTTTTACAAGATATAATACATTCGTCCAAATTTATGTTACTTAGTTTTACTTTCAATTAAGTAAAACATCGCGTGGAACCCTGCATGATACCTACGAATTATTTAGAGGATTTTTAAAGATAAATTATAATACAAAGTCTGCTACCTCGCATTAGGCTGTATCGATTAACTGCAATAATAAATCAATTATAAAATAATTAGCAGTTGAACTCGGTGTGCAGCCTTCAACGCCTTAAATATCGATCGTTATGGATGCCGTGATCGATCGTGTTATAAGATAAACTGGATTTCATTTTTTTACACATATATGTGCGTAAGTAATTAGTATGTTACATAATGAAGCCATTACCTATGTAGTTTGTTGTATATAGGTTATATTTATTTTATTATTTTTTTACACCAGGTCTTTAGGATGAAGTATCCTTGGGATAGCAATACGTTTCTCTCAGAACGGATCCCTAAATGAGCGGTGGAGACCTGTACTCACACACCGGAACACAACTACACCGCTGCGTGTAATTATTTGGCTATGGTCTTCTGTAAGGTCGCCAGTCGTTGCTAGTATGGTGCCCTACTTCTCTTAAAATTAAATAGTTATGTCTTAAATAAACAAATATAATGTGCTGTAAACTACAAAATTTACTGTACTTTCATGTTAGCGAACCTTTCCGTCGGGCACAGCGTTAGGATCTTATTATAAATTTGAGCTTGTTCTCTCCTTAGAATACTTTTTAATAAAGTAACATAAAGGTATAAAGGAGGTTCTATTTTTCTTGAAGCTGGCACAAACTGGAACTAACTAATTGGATAGAATACACCAAGGACTGTTCTGTACCCAGACTATGTATTATTCAATTAAGTTGTAATAAAGAGATAAAATTGGATTAAAATATCATGCTTACACACGGCCATCTAATCCCAAACTAGACTGACTTTGTTCTATGGCAACATGGCCTTGGCTTCCTGCCGAAGTTTTCCCGAGAGACTATAGCATGGGGTTCTTCAAGAAAGGAGTTATAAGGTTTCTAAAGGGTCGGCAACGCGCGAGTGATACCCCTGGTGTTGCAAGCGTCCATAGGCTACGGTAACTGCTTACCATCAGGCGGGCCGTATGCTTGTTTGCCTCCTTGGTAGTATAAAACAAAAAAGAACATACTGACTTCGGTATATATTTCAAAATATATGAATAATAAAGCAAGCTCATTTATTTATTTAGATCAAATGCATAATACTTATAACCGTCATAAAAACAAACGCCAAGATATTTTTTTTCCCTACAGCCAATTTGCTGACTAGACTAGGGCTTCGAAAAGAATTGGTAAGAAACTCGGGCCATTCATATACATCAATTAGACCCAAATACAGAACATAAAATCTTGCTTATCACACAAAGATATGTCCCGGGTGGAATCGAACCTACGATCCCGGTTTAGCAAGTAAAGTTAGTCAAGGTCAATTTGTAATCGCTCGGTCAAAAGCACAGAACTAATCGTGACAATCTTCTTGCCTTTAGGTAAGACCAGTTAGGTGTAGAAGAAAACGCCCATAATTTTCTAATTTATTCACGTTTCTTTGATTAGTTTAGCTATTAAACAGAACTTTATTATAATGGTTCTCTGAGGCGCTCATAGCTAGGTGCACTCGCTGTTCGGTAAACGATTAGCGGGTTAAACTACCAAGGGCGCGGTAACCCTATAGATGAGCGACCGCATAGTGGTATTTCATCTGAGCGTCTTCGTGCTTCGGAGGGCATATTAAAAGTCGATCCCGACTGTTAAGTCGTTAGATCACGACAGAGGCCTAAATATGGGCGATCTAAATAACTCTGTCACCAGGTTGGGCACTAACCAAACGATAAGAAGATTATAATGGTACAAACGCAATATAACTCACATGATTTAGTTACACAATACGAATAAATAAATATCTAAAAGTTTCAATAAAAAATACAAATAGCTTAAAAATTGTTGTATAAATATCGTTATTATTTTGTATATTCACAATGATTTGTACAAACAGATGTAGGTAGTGCAAATATCGCGAGCGTTGATCGTGATGCGCTAACTGATCTATTTGTCGAGTGATTATCAACATTGTACCACTTCTATTGACGTGTATAGTCTAAAAAGAAAAAAATGTATAGACATTCGAGATTTAGTTTTAGTTAGGTTTGTGTGAAAGACAAACAAGCATACGGCTCGCCTGATGGTAAGCAGTTACCGTAGCGCGTTTCCGAACCATTAAAGAATCCTGTCTTGAAGAGTTCCATGCTATATGAATCTCGGAAAAACCGCATTTCTCTCGGATACTCTTGGCAACGAGCTCATTCCGCAACCTAATCTTATAATTTTTTTTTACGTTATAGGGAAGACCGCAAATGATATATGAAGCCGATAAATATTTTTTCACTCTTTAGTGCTTAAGAAGATTGTCATCGTAGAAAATATGTAAAAACACTTACTTCAGTACGATTCTATCTAAGCAGTACTACATACGAGTGCTACAAAAGCAAGAACCATTTATATGTTTCCACTTAAAGTGAGTACTTTTACTTACTAGAAGAGTTCCTAAACACTTTCCTAATGTAAATAAGCATAAAAAAGTAATGTCATACTGTGATGGATGTCCCGAATTAATAGCTGTATTAGTATTTGGCTCAACTGTAGTTTTCGAGGAATATCAGATTAAAAGACATTTTCTATGGATTTTGTTATACATCTAGCTAACAGGTAAGTACATTTCATAGCAGACGACAGCTTTATCTGAACAATGCCTCCCAAACCGTTCCACAAGACACTACATTCCTCAATACCAATTATGCCGATCCAGGCATCTTTCGAACTCGATCACTGGCACTAGATGGCGCGACGATCAATATAGAACCTGTTGCTACCAAAGGGAATGCTCTAGTGCCCTCAAATAATAAGCCACACAAACAAAACCCAACTTTATTCTCAAAGGACATAGCACGAATTCCTTCACAGTCTTTCTCAAGAACATGTCAGTATCCTGACAGCTAATTCTATACTCTATTTTGTTAGTAATAGGGTTTGTATTGTATCGTGCCTTTGTTATCTTAATGTGAATAAATAGGAGACGTCTGGAGAGAAAATTGTTCTGATATGGCTAGGACACGTTTTAGAGGCCCGTGTGTTGAAGGACAATCGGATTTCAATATTTGTTGTATATTTAGTTGAAAATTGAAAAGATATCTAAGCTACTTAATGAAATTGAAGTAAAGAGAATGTGTAGCGAGTTAGATTTATGGATGATTTTACATGTTATCAGCTATACACAATATATGGTTTACAGTGCGTAACCGATAATTCATCGTCAAGTAGAATTTATCACTACTTTTTTTTGCCATTACCATTTTACCATTTGTTACCATAGTGGGAAATGAGCAAACGTCCTGCTTGATTATAAGCACTTACCTACCTTGCAATATAATAGGAGCATTATTTGGAACTATGGGAGTTCGTAAAAAGTGCACAAATTCGATTAACAAACCCCAGTCTTTTTGGGTAATTAAATCAATTTTTCACGTACTTTCTCAGTTTTCTTTCTCATCGTCAACATTATAAACAAAATATAAAAAATAAGTGACATAAGAATATACGCCTAAAAGCAAGCAGTAACCGTAGCGTACCGCGTAAGAATCGCTTGCAAATGTTCAAGGGGATAACTGTAATCCCGCCACTCAGGTCAACTAACAACGAGAAAAATTGTTGTATGGGCGGTAAAAGCCGTGCCCTTATTTGATGACCCCAGCTTTACGTGCGCCAATTCTTATCGTTCAATCTTCTCATTTCATTCATCAAAAGGCTTTTCTTAAAGTACCATTGCTTTTATCAATAATAAAGCGTAGTTATTTAAGACTCAACCCACACGAAAACAGACAAGTACTGCGGAACCTTTTGCATTGTTCGCTGTTCAACGGATTTCCAAGAGGTTCTTTTTTGTTATTTTTCTATCGTCGTATCCAAGTAGCAGCCGCTGCTTTGTCACCCTCGTTGTGTTAAAAATAGTCTGTTTTTTAATATATAAAGTGTGGCAACAGTTTTATTTTATGGAATTTCTTTGTGTGTAGATTTGTGTTTGATCAAAACTTATTAGGTAATTCAAGGTTACGGGCTTTTTCTACTTCTGATAGTGCCTAATGTTATCCATAAAAATATCTATCTATCTACTTACTTATCTAAAAGACATCTACTGCTGGAAATAGACTCTCTAGGTAGTTTTTGTAGCATTTGGTCTACAGATACCATTTGCCATGGTCCATTGACTGCCTGCAACGTTGACCAGGTCGACGGAGGCCTGCCCACGCTCTCTAGTTCTTGGTCTAAAACCATTTACCACCAGGTGGTGGTAAATGGTTTTAGACAACGAACTAGAGAGTGCCTAAGAAGTGTATAACTTGTTGGTAAACTAATATTAGTCCAAAACCATTAATTTATATTTTTGTTTTAAACATATTTTTATATGGCTACACCAAAGAAACGTTTACTTATAGAGACCCAGCTTTATGAAAATTTTAAAATAAAATATCAACATAAAAGTTGGTAACTTTCCGTGTACAGCCTTTACACAACATTATAGGGTAGAGTTTCTTAAAGCAAATAACTTTTGCTTCCTTCTTATCTATAGTATATTTTTAACTTTGTATTTAATAATAATAATAATATTTTCGGGACAACTCACACATCGCTATCTGATCCCAAAATAGGCAGAGCCTGTACTATGGTAACCAGACAACTGATAAACATACTTATATATTTCTAAATACATACATATTATAGATAAATTACACCCAGACACAGAACAAACATTCGTGCTCATCACACAAAGATTTGTTCTGGGTGGGAATCGAACCCACAACCACCGGTGTAGCAGTCAGAGTCACCAACCACTAGACCAATTATTTAATTTAGTTTGTAGATACTAGCTTCGAGTATATTAGTAAAGAGTAATATTATTAGACTTTAGAATATTGTAATGTAGCTGTCTACCAGTGACAGAATTTTCTGATTATGTTTTGTAGTTCCATAATTTTAAAAAATCATCGCTTTTCTCTTAGTAGATTTTATCGTGTTAAGTACTTTAATAACAGTTACAAATCGTAGAAAAAATGTACAAATCTATTTTTAGTATGATCGAGGTGTAAAACATAAATCTTTCATTGACCAATAACGCGATTTCATTAATATATTACAAATGAATACAGCTTAGTATTAATTATGTGGCCGTCAATTACACCGTACTGTAACACCATAATTAATACGGCCATACAAAAACGTGACAAATTATAATTTACGATGATATGAAAAATATAATGGTTAAATGAGGTACAGCACCACACAAGCGAGCCACACACACATTTAGTTCTGATCCCGTGTTCGAGTATAAGTCTCCAAGTCTGTTTAAGAGAGGTAGGGCACCATACTAGCGAGCAAGCCCGACAGGGGAAGGACCTCCACCTTACAGAAGACCACAGCCAAATGACTACACACAGCGGTGTAGTTGTGTTCCTGTGTGTGAGTACAGGTCTCCAACGCTCATTTAGGAATGCGTTTTGAAAGAAACGTATTCCTATCCCAGGGTTACTTCCATCTTAAAGCCCTGGTGTAAAAAAAAGGGTTGGCAACACGCAAGTGATACCTCTGGTAATGCAAGCGTCTATAGGCTACGGATACTGCTTAACATCAGGCGGGCCGTATGCTTGTTTGCCACCCAAGTAGTATAAAAAAAAAGGAAAGAAAAGAAATCTCGGAAATCGTGACTAAGTCGTCTAAATATCAAGAGCAGACATCGACAATACAGACATAATGTTTATTGAACAAATTGAATTGAACAAATATTTGATATTTATGTACCGAGCGTTTATTAAGATTTTTACTTACAAAAATAAGTACTTACCTAGATATAACATTTATTTATTACATGATTAGAATTCACATTTTTGTTGTTTAGAAATATCCGTGTAGTGTTGCACTAAACTTGGAATACTCCTATTTTTTAAATAACATTTATTCTTAGAGTTTCAATAAAAAACGTCTTAAATATCTTGAACGTTAAGTTATGGGCAAAAGTTGCAATTATAATTTCATAATTATTTCTTCATCAACCTTAGGCCGCGGCCGATGATAATTTATACTTTTGACACCATTTTCAACCACTTTCTTAAGATTTCTGAAAAATCTAGGTCTTACTATTTTTTCAGTCATGTCTTAAAACATAATATAGTGGCACTCAGATTGAACACAACAAGAACCTTGTGTCAAATTGACAGACAATCAAAATTGTTTTAGATATCCTGAACTGTCCAATGTACTGAACGTGATCCCATCCTCAAATTACGTCATTTCTGTAATTGTTTAACAGAATTTAACCTTTTTGTGAACTATAGGTCACTGATTAAAAACAAAAGAGAAGTCATTGAAAACATTAGGTATGCTAACATAGTGTCCTATTGTGTTGTGAAGGTTTTAGGAAACCTAAACATTGTAGGTTACATCGATACTGTGACTGAAATTAGTTAACCCTGATATCTAACGGCATATACTTGACAAATTTTATTTTAGTTCTGTCGTGTCATGTCATGCTAAACTAACGCACATTAGCCTGTTTAGTTTGTCTTCTATATTGTCTCTGTTGTATCTTTGTTTATTTTAACTTATAATGCAATTTTAAATGATTTCAAAGATAAATAACACTATACCCAGATAAACTAGTGCCAAATATAATGTTAATTAACCGATGCTCCAATTTACATTTCTTAGTCGAGCATACCTGACTTATTTTTTAAGTTAACCGAGATTTGAAATCATGAAACACAGTAGCTTAAGCCTACGGCTTCTAGCAACAGATTCTCTTATTATAAACATTGATATTTATTTTAGGAATGTTAGAAATGTATAAACCAGTAAATGGTATGTCACTTTTATATAAATATATGTATATAACCTTAATATAAATAGAGTTATTACTATATAATAGCCCTTTTATACAATATCCTTATTAAACTTATAATGATACACGTACATAAATTAACATTGTGTGCATTTGTTACATTCTTAAAAACATATTGCTGATAACTTTTATGAATTAGTATTACGTCATCGATATCATTATTTCAAGGCATATTATGTATACCTATACAAAAGATACAATAACCACTGACTTTCAGATATATTTTTAATTCTGAAAACTCTTCGTATTTCAGAAATTCTACATTCCCAGTTGTTAAACAATTTGTCTTCAGTTAAGCAGTTGTTTCAAAGAATTATTAATTAAGACCAGAAAGTACTATACATCAGAAAATCAGAACATCATCAACTTATCTCTACACAACTAGATCTCGTGAAGATAAAAAGAACTGGCAAGAAATCCAGATCACGAACAAAATAATTAACAAAACAATCTTCTAGATGAACAGAGGCAGATGTCTAGTATGATAAGTTAATTGACAGATAAATAGGCGACCGTAAATTAAGTTAATTAGTAAATAGACGGACGCAGCAATTTTCTTAGGAACTGTCGTTGTATAACAGTAATCTATGAATTACTCTGTAGATGCAATTACTAGTAATTAATCTAGGCCATTTTTTTCATCCACGTGATTAATCTATCTAGTTTATGTTTCATTATAATCATTGCAGTATTTGAATTCTATGTAATAGTAATTTAGCCGACACTGTTTAATATGTCTTTGTATGAATGAAGTCCAATCAAAAAAGATACAAAATGTTGTAGCTTAGTAACGCTAGTATTGAGGCAAAAATAACAGCTGAAATATTAAAGAAAAATTTTATTGTAAAATGGTAATCTGATGTGGACATTTGACTCTACTGCTTTATAAAAAAAAGAAGGAAATAAACATTAAACAACAACACAAGTAACAAATAAATCATTAAAATCCTTTCCTGTATGGGCTCTGTCAAACCAAAAGTGTGAGCACACCAAAATTTATCGAGATAACTGCTAGGATTGGGGCTAAATCCACACAAGCTGGCCTCGTGTATGGTATTTAATCAGAAATACTATTAAAATTAAAATTATTGACTTCACAAATTAAATTCAAATTTGTGTTTCTGGCTGAGATCGAACTCACACCTCGTGTGCTACAAGATGGTTACCTGCTTACCCTACAACACAACATCAGATTATTATATTAATGGCAATGGTAGAAACTATTGCCATTAGTAATAATCTGATGTTGTCATTATAAACACGACATTCTTAAAATTAAAAATGTATAATAAAATTTATTACGATTCAGTGTAACAGTCAGCCAAATGCTTTTGATATCATAACGTCAACTTTGTTGCAAAACAATTTAGGTGTTTCACGTTTAATGAAGACTTTCTAATTGCATACAATATCAATGAGTCGTCATAACTCATGTTGTGTCCGTATCATTGTCGTATTGTTAGCAAGGTCAGCGGATTTGCGTTTAATTGTCTTTTTTATACGATTGCGTGATTGATAGGCATTAAGTATTTGTTAGTTTTTATAACATATTTCTGTATTGACATGATACCTCATTCTAGTTCGGTGTAATAGAAGGAAATAGTTTTTAGGGTTTTATATTATTATAATAAGATGCCCTGAATTTTACAATTTTATTATTAGTATGTAACAAAAAATGCCTCGGCGTAAATCCGTTGGCCCTTCGCCTGATCTCTCTCTGGTCTAGTCGGATTGCCGTCCTATTGGACTATAAAATTGAAGGATTAAAGAGTGCACCTATAACCCTCTTGTGAAACACATTACTTTTTATTACATTTCTTGTGATTTGTGGCGCTGGATTTGATGCTAGTATATCGCAATTATACAGAATATATACGCCACGCATTAGTACAGACAGTTAAGACTGTATGTACTGTGGTTTTTACTTATCTACTTATCCTTCGAGAACATCCAGGCGTGATGTTATAACTTAGTTCCAAGGCTTTAATCTAGCTGACAGATATAATTTGTTCTATTGATTGCGAATTGATGTCGTCCCTAATCCCCATAATCTTTATTAATGTCTTTGAAAACAACAGCGGTATCCAACGTGTATTTGATCAATCAATTTGAAACCTTGAGTCTATGTACATAGAAGTGTTATTTGAAATACTTATGTAAAGTTTTAGTAGCCTGTTGCGCAAAATGTGAAGGTCTATGGTACGTTCTCCGTTTCAAATTTCTGAGAAACGGGCGTTGGTTTATTTTATGGTCCATCTAGTTTTGGCCGACGGTTTTGTGTGCAACTTTAGGAACGAACACCGAACTCTTTACATACAAATGAATACTCATTACAATGGTCTCAATATACGACATGTACTAATATTATAAAGTGAGTTTGTGAGGTTTAGGGGGTAATCTCTGGATCTACTGAGCCTCCTTTGAAAATTCTCTTACCAATAGAAAGCCACGTAATTTGTGTGTGACATAGGCTATTTAGGACTGGATGCGGAAGGCGGAGGACCGTATGCTGTGGCGCGAGTTAGGAGAGGCCTATAACCAGCAGTGGACTGCGATAGGCTGATTGATTGATAGGCTATTTATTAATCCGAGAAATGCCCAACGAAGTGGGCACGGGCTTATTGTAAATGTTTGCAGATATCATACGCGTTCGAAAAATAAAATCCTATCACTGTAATTTTCGTGTCATATCATATTTAATAGTGATGACCTCTGATAATACCAAGGATAATGCTTGGTATATCATCATCATCATCATCATCACAGCCAAAGACATCCACTACTAGACAATGACATAATGCTTCCCCAGACATTTCCATAGCGTTCAGTCCTGGGCTGACTTTATCCATCAGCCCAGCCGCTCCTTTACCAGGTCGTCGGTCCACCTTATTGGAGGCCTGCTCACGCTGCGTCTTCCAGTTTGTGCTCACCACTCCAGACACTTTCTTGATATATATCTAGGCAGAAATAAGTCTTCATTTATTTCTGTTCTTTGCAATCTCTTTGTGTTCACGCACAAAGTGACAGCAAAGAACATACTCTTTTTAAATAAGCTAGCTGCTTACTATAACACTGCCGCTATGTAAAATGATTGGACCTTTTAGGAAAATAATAATTTTTTCAGCAGCAAAAATATCCTGTACCTTCTTTATTAAGATCAGCAAGTAGCAAAGCTAGCTTATGGCAAATATGGATGCTGTATTTAGAAATGCTGGCTTGTTGGTCTAGTAGGTAGTTACTCTGACTGCTGCTTTTTTTTGTCCTTACATTATTATATCTAAGCTTATTATTATAATAGACTACTCTTTCTTTTTTTTACATATGCCTTGCAAATCTCTGCATCACCTTAAGGTTGACTGGTAGAAAATCTTATGGCATTATGTCCACCTTTGTACATTAAGTGCAGATTTTTTTAAATAAATAAAATAAATAAATAAGAGGTCGTTGGTTCGATTCCTACTAAGGACATGTTTTTGTGTTGAGTACGTTTTTTTTATCCTGTGTGAATTAAATTTATCTTTCATACATTGTATATAATTTATCTTTTATAAATTAAGAAATATAATTATAAGTAGGTATGTTTACCAGTTGTCTTGTTGTCTAATTAGAGATTAGATGGCCAAATTAATTGTTAGGGGAATTTGGTGCTATTTTTAAGTATAATGTTTAGGTCTGACATGTATTTTTTTTTAATCCTACTACGGTAACTTACAAACAGACGTACATACAGATTCGTTAAATAAGTGTTATCTTTAAGTGAACTTAGCAGGTCCATGTAGGTTAAGTTAAAGGTTGCTAGTATTAACACACTAGTGTTTACTTAGTAAATGTTATATCATTTAGTTTTGTTGCTTTATTATTGTTTGGTAATATATACCACGATGACCGAGTGGAAAAGTAACCGACTTCCACGCAAGAGATGCGAGTTTGATCCCGGGTGGCAGTACCAATGTGAATTTCACTTTGTGGAATTTATATGTACTAATCAAATGATTCGCCTTCTGCTAACGGTGAAGGAAAATATCGTGAAGAAACCCACTTGTCTTAGAAGTAATTCTAAAGACATGTCAGATTCACCAACCCGCATTAGGCCAGCGTGTGTGAATTAAGGCCTTGATAGAGGAGAGGAGATCCGTGCCCAGCAGTGGGGCATATATGGGTTGCTATTATTATTATAATCGAAACCTACATATATAATGACTAACAGAGTGGGGCTATAAACTTGAAATTTTTATTCAATGGTTCCTTAATTGTAAGCCTCGCTAAGAGGGGATTTTTGGAAATTAAATTTACCACCGTTAAAGCAAGCGAGCCTGACTGAAAAAGGACCGCCGCCTCATAGAAAATAACAGCTAAAAACTTTACACAGCACACAGTGTTGTGATTCTGTGTGTAAATACAGGTCTCTAGCGTTCACTTAGGAATGCATTTTAAAAGAAACGTCTTCCTATTCTAGGCATACTCTATCTTAAAGCCCTGGGTTAAAAAAATAGGTCTGGTATTGCAAGCGTCCATAGGCTACGGTACTATATAATGTAGTATATAAAAAACAATCTCAAAAAAAATTGTAACACGTGGGCGAAGTCGGTGCATTCCGGCAGTACCTATTTGTATAACATACATTTCATTTTATAGGTAAGGTAATACAGAATAGCTGTATTGTCGTCTACAGCAGATGCATACTGCGACCACTGGACCACCAAGGCAGTCAAAATTGTAGTGTATGGTCGCCTACCTCTCTTAAACTAACTCAAAGAGAAAAATTCCCACTGTATTGCCTAACAAACAAAAAATTAAGTATTAGGCTTCACTCACAATGTTCAAACAAATTAAAAAGTCACCCCAAAATAACAACACGCGCCAACTCTTAGCGAAGTTCACTAATTAAAACAAGGAGTTTACAATCTTTACATTGAGTTGGAGAGTACACAAGTGTTTGGTATCATTGTTTAAAATAATTGCTCGTTTAACGACTTTGTGGTAACTGTTTACCGTCAGACGCACCGTATGCTTGTATGCCATTTCATCATCTTCTTATCGTATGGTTAGTTAGTTAGAAGATGATGAAATATAGATTTCATCATCTTCTAACTAATCATAGGATGAAAACTGTTATCAGTCGTTCAGAGTTATTGAGATCGCTCATATTTAGGCCTCTGTCGTGATCTAATGACTGATAACAGTCGGGACCGACTTTTAACGTGCTCTCCGAAGCACGGAGACGCTCAGATGAAATACCACTATGCGGTCACCCATATATAGGGTTACCGCACCCTTAACCCGCTGATCGTTTAATGAGCAGCGAGTGCACCTAGCTATGAGTGCCTCATTTCATTATTACTATTTAGGTGGCAAGCAAGCATACGGCCTGTCGATTTTGATTTTGAGCTGTTATCGTAACCTGTGGACGCTTGCAGTGCCTAGATAGTAACAGTCTTGATGTTGTCCAATTGTTTTTACATCAGGACTTTAAGATGGAGTATCTCTAGGACAGGTTTTTTTCAAAATAAAACCCCATCAAACTGCATGGGCGCTGGAGATCTGTACTTACTCAGGAACATAACTAAACTGCTTTATATACTTATTTGGCTGTGGTCTTCTGTATGATAAAGGTCTTTCCCCGCAGTTCGGGTCCGCTGTTTCCCGACTGCTGAAAGACCTCCACCAGGTTTTTAGCCCTAAATCTTTGCTTATCAGAGCTATTATGTTGTAAATGTATTTTTTGCGGATTCCTGTACGATGTACTTATTACCCTATTTAGGACATAGCAATTTGGAACCCTAATTCGGAATTTCCTTAGTCTCTATTAAGAATCATCATCATCATCATCATCATCTCAACCCATAAACGTCCCACTGTTGGGCACGGGTCTCCTCCATGAATTTGGAGGGATATTTGCCCACTATACCACGCTGGCCAGACGGGTTGGTATAGCGTTTTGTCTCGAGTTTTATATTAGGTGGATATTGTCTGCCTGATTTACTCCCTTAGTCGGCTCTTACGACACCCACGGGATGGAATGGGGTGACATTTGTATTCTTAATCCGTCACCATACTAACACTATTAAGATTTTTTTTTTTTGTACTACTTGGGTGGCAAACAAGCATACGGCCCACCTGATGTTAAGCAGTATCCGTAGCCTATAGACGCTTGCATTACCAGAGGTATCACATGCGTGTTGCCCACCCATTTTTTTACACCAGGGCATTAAGATGGAAGTAACCCTGGGATAGGAATACGTATCTTTCAAAACGCATTCCTAAATGAGCGCTGGAGACCTGTACTCACACACAGGAACACAACTACACCGCTGTGTGTAGTCATTTGGCTGTGGTCTTCTGTAAGGTGGAGGTCCTTCCCCAGTCGGGCTTGCTCGCTAGTATGGTGCCCTACCTCTCTTTATATACCGCTTTAATAAAATAATAATACACCAGTCTCATATAATTGACAGTTAACTGAAGCCATATGTATTCAACCGTCGCATTTAGAATATAAATCACAGCTAATATCTTGTCGTGTACCTATTTCTACATTTAACGCATCACTTGACACGATCTTACGCACGCTGCATACACCCACGCCACTTACAACACTCGGCTTTAAATCTTATTGCGTCATGACTAGAGTTTAAATTCCATTAGCACGTGTTAGTAAACTATACGTCTGTAAAATAACCAGCCTGAGTTGAACTGTGATTTTTATATAAACTATTAGTAATGAAAGGTAATGTTATTCTGGATGTTTCATGAGTCATAACTGTGTATCTATATCTGTGGTCATAACGCATTGTTGTGAACACATGCAACGAACTTCAACGAAGTCTTACATAATGAGGGCTGAATGAGGGATGGGGGTGTATGGGGAGAGGGGTTCTCTAACAAGTTTATAGTAGACCTTGGCCGGGCCATGTGATGCTCTGTACTAATGTAGGTATCTAGTCAGAAGTTAGTAGTTGATTTGCAATTATGTATTACTAAGTAGATTTTGTTCTCTGATGAATCGTTGTCGTCAAGACCAATTTTGGTAACGGCGCCCAATCTCAAAGAAGATTAGCCAACTGCGCAAGGCATATTATAGTGCACACGGGTGTGCGCAAATATATGTGCACTCGCTATTCTTTAACCCTTATAGTGCGATGGGACGGCAATCCGACACGACTGTAGAGAGATCAGGTACGGGACCAATAGCTTCACGTGCTTTGTGAGGCATGGAGGGGGTCTTGCTGTGTTTGAAAAAATTGTAAGTAGCTATTGATTGAATAGCATTATTGTGGCAAAGCTTAGATTAACGACCAGCTAATCTTTTGGATGACATTCATTCGACCGGCCTGTTGGTCTAGTGGTTAGTGACTCTGACTACTACGCGAGGTCGTGGGTTCGATTCCCACCCAGGACAAATCTTTGTGTGATAAGCATAAATGCTTGTTCTGTGCCTGGGTGCTATTTATCTATAATATGTAAATATTTAGAAATATATAAGTATGTTTATCAGTTGTCTGGTTGCCATAGTACAGGCTCTGCCTAGTTTGGGATCAGATAGCGTTGTGTGAGTTGTTCCAAAAAAATATTATTATTCAAATTTTAAACAAAATTATGATTGGAATTTTTTTAACATAATTTTAAGCTACCTATAAATCATTTTGAGATTCAATGGCTATAAAGCAATCAAAGGTTCAAAGTTAAACTGTAAGTATTAAAGATATTATCTAGACTAAGCTATAAGCACGTACTGACATAAGGAGTGTCCTTAAAACGTTACCCTGTGGAGATCATTATTATCTCGTTACTGCCTGCTACTGTGTCTCTGCATCTACCTTTTATTGTACTGGAAATGTAAACTTGAGAGTAATTGTGATTGCTGTGTTCTCCGGTCCTAGCCAACAAATACTATTTGTATGTTATTTTACCGAAGTAAATAGTAAAATATCGGATGGAATTGAAACTAAACTAATGAATGTTAAAGAAACTATTTGGGATCCGTTTTAAAAGAACATGAGCGCTTGAAAGAATGTGAGATTTGGTATAATTAAAATTTATACCGAGAAGGAATGGGGAAAGAAATCAA
The DNA here is from genome assembly GCA_947095525.1 of Trisateles emortualis. Taxonomy (NCBI): domain Eukaryota; kingdom Metazoa; phylum Arthropoda; class Insecta; order Lepidoptera; family Erebidae; genus Trisateles; species Trisateles emortualis. The sequence goes on along the minus strand of OX352735.1, from coordinate 19,342,188 downwards.
AAGTTAATCCTACTAATATGATAAGTATGGATGGATGGATGTTTGTTACTCTTTTACGTGAAAACTACTGAATGAATCTGGATGAAATTTTGCACAGAGATAGACTATGGTCTGGAATTACACATAGGCTACTTATTACAGCGATAACCGACATCCACGTAGCGGGCAATAACTAGTATATTATAATAATATGAATTACGCTCGTCCTTCAGCACATCAGCGCATTCAGTCTTCAGTCTTCAAACAGATTAATTTCCAAAATGATCTGATACTGAGATGGAGAAGGTCTATGTCCAGCAGTGGACGTCTTTCGGCTGAGATGATGATGATAAAGTATAATAATATATAGATATAGAGTTAAGAGTGCTGAAAGCTTAGTGAAATGTTGAAAACGGAAATTCAAATCATGATTTTAAACAATTTCATATACATGAAGTTACAGTTTTAGTCACATTATTAGTGAGGTAAAACATCGTGAATAAGCCTGAATGCTTTGTCTCCAGCACCCACTTAAGGGAAATGTTATTTATAAATATAGATTTTCTTATTCAAAAGCTACTTATAACACAAAACCCCTGGTATTACAAGATGTAGGTTTGGTATCTCGCAATTAATACCCATGGTATAGCAGTTCCCAAGTTTATCAACTTATTTTAACCAAAAAGAGAACAAAGACCAATGAGAGCCGTGAAGCCAGTTCACCTTCAAACGGTGTGTATCTCAAAGTGCATTCATAGTGCAAGATGTTCTGTTCAATCTTCAAGGCTGATATCTGAGGAATGCGGAGAGATCGTTTGGTGGCGTAACCGAGTTTTGCAAACGCTCCTCTTGCTTTGAGCCTAGATACTGACACTACTGCTGATCGGTTATATGTTTTTTATCTGTCTTACGTAATCGTTTTCTTAGTTCCGAAATCTTTATTGTACAGTGGACAACGGAGATATGTGTACAGGGACGCTATATGATGATTAGTTATTTAGTAAAACCAAAATGTATGGATTTGTGTGAAATATATTTTATCTGTAGGTTAAGTCTAATTGTACACTGTTACTGAATTCCACTGAAAAATTTACATATAGGTAATCTTAAAAAACTAATCTTCATATAGCGGCCCTGTACAACTATTTCCGATGCCGTGTGTACTCGTACATTAAAATTACATTATTATATTATAACTATAAACCTTTCTCTTGAATCACTTTCTCTATTGTTGAAAACTGCTATTGTTAAAATTCATCGGGACTTCGTTTTTTACTAGATATGTAAAGATATATAATATTGTTGTGCCAGTAGGTATATCAGTACACATATTGTGAAAAAAGAAACAAAGTTGAATATTATATATGTATTTAGTTAGTAAGTCTTTAAAAAATAAAAATAGACAGCGAGCTAACCTCATGTTTTTTACCAGCGAGCCTTAGAGTTTTATTTATAGGTACAACAAAACTTAAAAAATAAATGTGGGAAAGTCTGTGGTAGTCTAATAAGTAAAGTAAAGTAGTTAAAAAGTCTTTGTCACGGAGCCGAGCGCAGTTTATTTTGTTCACAACATTTCTGAGTCTCTCTGGGACCATTTAAAAGTATCAATTATAAGGAAAGTTCACGAAAAGTTCTTATGTTTGACAGTATTGTTAAATTTTTATGGCCAGTTTTGTCTTGTCTGATGCTCGGATTCGGAGTTGCTAGAAAATAAATTGATTACACTTGGTTTAACGAAAGATTGAATGAATATAAAAAATACCACGCGTTCGCATTATGCTTTCACATTAAAGTTGTTTTCTATATTATTATAAGTTTTTTTTTGTAGAGGGGAAATGCTTTACGCATACCGCCCCGCCCGGGGAAGCGAAGCGGATATGTTGGACTCTCCGGCCTAAAGGTGGTAGGCAGCCGGCATACCGACTAAAACCCCCCTGTGCACCTACACTCGCCTTGACGGGTGGACCACCGGAACCTGATATGACGTCATTGGTCCACCCAGCGGCTGCCCGCGCTACGCGAGCTCCACTCCAGTGACAGCATCCGGGTGCACCGGGAACGCTGTCCCTCCGATATTATCAAATGCCCGGATTTGAAGTTGCTAAAATATATTACATTTTGTTTAACTAAAGATTGAATGAATATAAAAAATACCACGCGTTCGCATTATGCTTTCACATTAAAGTTGTTTTCTATATTATTATAAGCCTGTATTGTTCCACTGTAGGGCAAAGGCCTCCCTACTCTCCTTACACTTCTTTCTGTCTAAAGCCGCTGAGGACCAGTCTTTGTTAAATGAGTTCAACTCATCCCGCCATTTCCGTCTGGGTCTACCGCGATATCGCTTGCCATTCAGAGGCACTGGGTAGTGAGTTTGGGCCATTGATCATCTGACATGCGACAGATATGAACAGCCCAGTTCCATTTTAGCGTGGCAGTTTTCCACGTGACGTCAGTGTTTTCTATAAACTTTATAAAATTACTAACTGATTACTACTAACTAACCTTGTATTATAGGAAACGTGTAACATTAGACATTATTGTCTCGCGGTGACCTTCAGTAAATGACATGCCTATAAATAGGACGGCAAAAACACTTGGTATTCAATTACTATCAGCTGTTTCTGTCATCAATTTTGTGGAAAATTCTGTGCCGCCATAATATTATGTGCTATGAGACTACGCCTAAGTATAATTAGTAATATGTAGGTAGGAAGAATATCCAAATGAAAACTCGGTTATCTTACCTCTCGGTTCCTGTGAGGCGCTCATAGCTAGGTGCACTCGCTGTTCGGTAAACGATCTACGGGTTAAGCTACCAAGGACGCGGTAACCCTATAGATAGGTGACCACACAGTGGTATTTCATCTGAGCGTCTCCGTGCTTCGGAGGGCACGTTAAAAGTCGGTCCCGACTGTTAACAGTCGTTAGATCACGACAGAGGCCTAAATATGGGCGATCTAAATAACTCTGTCACCAGGTTGGCTACTAACCAAACAATAAGAAGAAGAAGAAGATTGGTTTCTGTATAGCCCCTCTAGACAAATGGCATAAGCGATAGTCGAATCGAGATGTCAAAAAAGAAAATGTATGGGATTTGACGTAAGTTTATGACATTATATCGTAGACTTATGTCAAATCCCTTACATTTGTTTTTTTGACTTTTCGATTCGTCTACTGTTTATGCCACTTGTCTAGAGGCTCAGTTGTACAGGCAGATTGATCGCTCATTAGTAGCCTACCTCTCTAAAATATTTATGCTAGTAGTTTGTAGTAACATTTTAAAAACAATAAACCTCTTGGCTCTTACCCAATCTTTCAACACCGCTGCACAATTGCTATAAATTGCGAATAATCACGGTCGTAGGCCATCTATCATTTTAGCGGCTAATGGCATTGTGAGAGGCTAACGAGACACGTATTGTCTTTAAGATGAGTTGATTTATACTCTGTTGCGAATCCTCTGTGTTTGTCTATTGGCCAGTGTCATTATGTAGACATAAGGATAGGTAGAGTGGACTGTAACTGCTAGGATTTAAGTGGGTTGTGTTGATCTTGTTGTTAGAAACTAGTTTGTCTTTGTAGAATTTCTGCAGGATGAATCGATTACTGATTTTCGTTACTTAGTAAATGTATGTGATAGTTCTCTTGCTAATCATATAAGTTTATCCTACTAATATTATAAACGCGAAAGTATGGATGGATGGATGGATGGATGTTTGTTACTCTTTCACGTAAAAACTACTGATGAATGATGATCTGGATGAAATTTGGCACAGATATAGACTGATACAGACTTTTTACAGCTATAACCGACACCCACGCGGGCGGAGCCGCGGGCAACAGCTAGTTTATTAAATTTTTGTCTGAACAGTGTGTGCTTAAGAATGACTAGAGAAAATAAATATATAAGTAGTCATAAGCCTATCGCAGTCCACTGCTGGACTTCTCTAAATTTACGCTAATTGGCCCTTATCTTCTCGCTGCAAACATAAAATGATTTTTAAAATATAACTGTTCGTATTTCAACAAAATAATAGTAATACCGCAGCGCCGTATGTATTTATTTTAGACTCTATTCAATGCTACTTTCAACGTGATTAAATTGATGATTATTTGACGAATAAAATCATCACTCGAGTCGGCTGTGATAAAAATGCAATAAATTATACAATCTACACTTCTATAGCTATTAATAATATTAATGCTAAAGTTGGATGTATGGATGTTTGTTACTCTATCACTCTTAAACGGCTGAACGGATCTTAATTAAATTTAGCACAGAGTTAGAATATAATCTGGAACTGGCAGTAACTAGTGGTAAATAAACTGCTACAGATTAATGGAGTAGTTGCGATTCTAAGTTTTTTATTAATTTACTTAAATATTAAAACAATGTGGAAAAAGTCGAGCTCGGAGCAGGATTAGAACCATCCGAGAAATTGTGCCATCCGAGCTCCTACTCCGGAGTCGGAGTCGGATGGCACAATTGATAGTGCGCTGGGCCGGAATCCGAAAGGCACAGGTTCGAATCCTGCTCCAGGCTCGAATTTTTTCACATTGCTTTAATATTTAAGTATGAAAATGCTTACAATTTTTTTTTTAATTGTCTCAAAGAATAAGTTAGATACAAGTTTAGAAGCTTTTATCTGAATTATCACATCGTCTTACCTTAAGGCCGTATTATACAAGAAAATATCAAACATATTACCTCCTTTCTTCGTTACATGTTACGTTAACCTCACATAACCAAGCATGAATTACAACGATAATATTCATAAAAATATGATCTATGATTTATAGTGTTCATTCAGATTGTAAACGCTATATATTTCCGCGAGGCTTCTCGTACAAAATATTAGTTATTAAGAACCATCCGTCATTTTGAACTGCTTCGGGTTTTTCTTTGTGTTATAAATTTTCTTGCGTGTATTTTTATATATGCAATACGGCGTTATATATGTATTATACGACAAACTGCAATATGTTTCGTTCTAGGAATGTTTATAAAAATGCAGTTACCGTAGTCTATAGACACTTGCAACACTAGAGGTAACACTTGGGTGTTGCCAACCCATTTTTTATATCCCTAGAATAGGAAAACGTTTCTTTTAAAACGCATCCCTAAATGAGCGCAGGAGACCTGTACTCACACACAGGATCACCGCTGTGTGTAGATATTTGGCTGTGATTAGAACACCATATTATTACATACAAGGGTGTTCTCATATCCCAAGGATATTCCATCTTAAAAGCCCTGATGTAAAACAAAAATCGGCAACACGCAAGTGATACCTATAATATTACAAGCGTCCATAGGCTACGGTAACGCCTTAACATCAGGCGGGACGTATGCTTGTTTTCCACCTAAAAAAAAAAGTAAAAGAATATCAGCTTGAACCTACTCGCTGGTGTTATTCTTTTCTTTTTTTTGTTTTTAAAAGACAGCTCCCGCACTAGAGACAAGCTCTGTGTCGCGGGGAACTTTACAAACATATAAATAACGGACACAAATTATACCCAAACTCAGAACAATTCTTTGTGGGTCACACAAAGTTTTGTCCTGTGTGGGAATCGAACCCACAACCTCTTGCACAGAAGGCGTATACTGCAGCCACTGGACTACCAAGGCAGTCATTCTGAGAAACGCAATTTTATTAATTTCTTGTAAGTCTTCAGATGTCGCGTCGCCGCGTCGTAATGAATCGCAGGGTGAGTGCCTAGCTTTATGCAATACAGTATAGTATCAAATGACATTTTTCAATTATAGTTCCGACCCAGTTTAATTATAGAGCGCTGGTAAAAGGTGAAATATTACCTAAGATGGCCGACCTATATTACCTATTAGTGGACATCTTTTGTTCATCATTTACAGGGAATCAGCAATAAAATTTTCCACGAAGTCATTTTTTTTATGATGTCAAATATAGTGACAGTATTGTATTAATAGTTATTAATTATTTATATACAGATTGATAGTATCATCATTCGACTTGTCATTAAATTTGGAATTATTGTTGATATTGTTTTGGTGCATTTTGTTATTAATATTTGAATATTTTTAAATTGTGACACCTGCCAAACATGATTTTTGAAGATAGATTAAATTCTAAAAAAATATATATTTATATTTGTTCACGCTTATCTCCAGAACCACTTAAACGATTTTCATTGTATTTTATTAACTTTATAGACATTTTTTACTGCAAATGTACCACATATGTATCCGTATACCTATTACAAATATATTTGTAAAATCCTCCGAGACATATAGCTTGTGTGGACAGTTCGGAAGTTGTCTTTTGAAAAGAAACTAAAAAAGAAAAAATATTATTATTTTTCGTTTGTGGCTGAAATATGTAAATATATTCTCTTACCGGAACATAGAACTACAGACAAGTGTAACTAGAACCGGTCCAGTGTGTAGTAACGGTGGGTGCGCAGACGCGTAACGCGTAACTAGCGCGCTACGGCGCCGGCGTCGTCGGCGCACGCGCACCCTATTGTGCACATTGTGCGTAGGCGCCATTGAAAGTATTAGGCTTTCGGTTACGTTTCAGTTACAGACTTTGAAATGTAGTTTTAAACACATAAATATATATTTCTGTTTTAACCTATTATGTACGTTTTTCTACTAGGCATCGGGAAATCTTTATTATATAAAAGAAATACTTAATAAGATTGACTCACAGCAATGAAACTCGATAAAAGGATATCACAAGTTCAATCCGATGAACAAAATCAAAGTTTATAAAAGTTCAAGAAACTTGCTCTGTCTATAAAAGCAATTTCCCGCGTTTCCGTTGTGTGTTTTATAGAAACTATCTTCTTTTACCTGCCCGTATCATGTGAGATAACACTCAAGTGGTGGAAATCAGAGCGTCTATAAATTTTAAGATATACTGCTCCTCGTCGTATTTACACAATGATCAAATTATATGTAGATCCTAAGTCATGTATTTCCAAAAATGTTTTGTATTCCATGTTTAAGCTAAATAAAGGTTTATATATTGCTTAATTTTTTACTAAGAGTTTAGTCGAGTCATCTCACAATCCTAAAACTAGCCTTTACGTGGGCACCATTTCTTAGAACTGCGACCTCAGTCAGTTATTTTATTTATAGGTAAATACAATATCTGATTGATTGTAAGTAGTTGAGGTGAACTATTTCTATAAATATATAACTGGAATGTTCGACAGGAATAAACAATAATTACTTTTGATCCAAAGCATTGATGCAGATAAAGAGAAAGTGAAAATTATTTACACGTTCCACGAATTCAAAAGCGACCTTTACTTTGAGCTCAAATATTATTTGAATACCCAAATCTAAGTTTATGAATCGCCTCGACAAGGTATTCATGCGGATTATAAATAATCCTATTCATAGAGACATGGCTATTTTAGGTGTTGGCCATTTCGTTCAATATAGCAAACTCATTGAATATTTCATTTGACCTGATTTGACATTTACTGAACGCATTTTGTTGGCTGATTTGATTTATAATCTGAAACAGGGTTTAACTCGTTCATTATGACTGCACGGTTGCTTCAGTGGCTGGTTACCTCGCCATTTACCACTGCGCGGCGTGGCGTGTTGTGGCTTCGATTTCCACACAGGACAAAAAATTGTGTGATCCATAAATTGTACTCCACTAATATAGCTTTCTATAAGTAAATTTTCCGCGGTTCAGTAGTTTGACAGCCCGACTCATGAAAAGCAGTTACCGTTGCCTAAGGACTCTTGCAACACAGCCTATTTCAGAGGCGGTAGAACACACACAAGGAGGCGAAGTCTCTCCTTAGACTTAAGGAGAATCAATACCGCCTGTGAGTTTGGGATCGTTAACAATCCCCACAGGTTTTTGAGTTTATCACCCAAAAACTAATCTTTCTCTTTATTATATTATTTTATACTACCAGATTTTAAACAAATCGGAATGTCTACTAGAATATGAAGAATACTCGCGACTTAAACAAAAGGCGATCTGTATAATAGACAAAAAGAAACGCGTATGTTCTAGAAATGCTTTCAAAAGGTCAGTGTACACAGTTCGACAATTGGCACCAGGTGCGGCTACACCTGCGGCCGGTCTAAGTTTAGCTGTCTTAGCACGTTATAATTATAGACTAGGTCTAGGTACTAAAGGTTAAATGGTTGCTATGCAGCTTAATATATCTTTGTCATTACAATCGGTAATGATTACCTTTGAATTATGTGAGTGTTAAACGTCTGTGATGTCATGACGGCTTATATATACATATTGCGATGAATTGTTACAAGTTATTATAATAGCAGCCTATAATAAGTACTATAATTTATAAAAAACTACATACTTCAGTAAATAAAAAAATAATCATTGTCTCAGCCAAAAGTCGTGTAAAATTGCGGGACATTATGCCTCCCTCAGGATTTTCTGTTTTTAACTGATCTTGTCTATCAACTGACAGAAAAAAATATGCTATAAAATAATATTAAATAATAAATCTCCAGCATTTTTCTTTTACCCTTCTTTTTTTAAAATAACATCGCCTGCACTAGGAATTCAGACCTGTGTCGCGGTGTACTTTACAAACATACAATTAACGGACTCAAAGTACACCCAGACTCGGGACAACAATTTGTGGATCACACACTTTTTAGTTGCATGTGAGGATCGAACCCATAACACGCAAGGTAACCACTCAAGCCGTAACCAACCGTCCAGTCAATTCACCAACATATTAGCTTACCAATTCAATAATTTACGGTTAACACTGAGTATGAGGATTAATTTGTCTACTGTCAAATTCTCTGAAAATCTAAATATATATTAAAATACAGGATAAACTGACAAAAAAACTCTGTTCATTTATATAATCGGCAGATACTTACAATAGTAATTTTATTCTTCCTTTCTTTCAAAAGAAAAAGTTATAATTCCCACAGTGTGCCACCTATTTTTAAATTATATTCTACCAACTAAAATTACCTACCACTATGTGGGTCCCAGAAAATGTCCAACGGTATCGTGGTAGACTCAGACTCAGATGGTGGGACGAGCTTTATGCGTACAGAAGGGACTGGTCTATTTTAGTACAAGATCGGGTTGAGTGGAAAATGGAAGTTTTCAGCCTGTACTGTCCCACTGCAGGGCTGAAAATAATAATAAATAAATATTCCACCAAGGCAGAAGGAGAAAAACAAAGATAAACGTTAATGTTCTAAGACTTCTAAGCTGAATATAATATGCTATATGCATACACAATAACCTATGCTTTTAGGTAAATGGATCTGTTGATGGTGGACTGTTTATGGTGTTATCGGGGTTTTATTTCTTATGACAATATGCTATAAGGGTTAAGTAGGTATGCGTGTTTATTGTTTTGTTTAGTGTGTTTCTTATTATTTTCATTGATAATAATAGAAATACGAGTATGGTTATTTAAAAAAGGGGTTAAAAGGTAATAAGAGTTCAGTACGCGAGCCATACTTGTATTGAAAGTTTCCATAGGCAGTTTAGGCGCAAAACGTCTCATTCGCAGAATGTCCCATTCGCAAAACGTCTCATTCGCAGAATGTCCCATTCGCAAAACGTCCCATTCGCAGAATGACCCATTCGAAAAACAAATAAAAACAATGTTTTTTTTAATAAAATTCAACAGTATAATCAACTAATCAACGCAAGTACAATGTGCTTTTAATTTTTGTTTTTACTTATTCATTAAGTTATATTATATATATTTTAACATAAAAATTTGACAGTGAAATAGACGAAACCCGGCGAAATTTCATCATAATTAAAACTTAACGTAACCACCGAGAACGAAATTCTAAATATACTTAGGTGCTTAGAAGATGTAATAAAAGGTTTTAGGTACTATTTTTAGTAGGAATTCTAATACTTTCTACAAATACAGCTCTTTTGTTGTTCAATAAACTACAGTTTCTTATCTCCAAAGCTTCTTACATATTTTTATTTCAAATCAAGATTGTCCACTGAACGGAATAAATCAAATAGGATTGAATCTGAAAGGGCGTTGGGTGGAAAATGTCTATAAATATGCATTCTCCGCTCTGTCTATTGTGCATGTAATCCTATGCATTGAAGGCAGAGCTTTCAGTACTGTGGTATTTACCTATGTTTGACGCAAAAGCTTTGTTTGGGTCTCTGTGAAGTTTGTTCAATAGATATAAGAAATAAAAGGTTCAGAGGCATTATTCTGTGGTTGGAATTCTGGACAATACGAAGAACAATAGATTTTTATTTTGTGTGGATGTCATAGGCCGTCTGGAAAATAGTTTTCAAAAGCTAGTTAAGTCGATTTTTGCTTGCGTTTCGTGTTAGTACCAAACTATAATGTTGTAATTTTATTACCAGAACCTGGCATTTTATTGAGGCTGATTTTTTATTCGACCAATTGAACTTTACAACTTAATCTAAAGGTTCTTAGCTCTTATACTTACCTAAGCTATACTCTTTTTGTAAAGTTCTAAATTGTAACCTTTGAGAGAAATAAACATATATTATAACTGTAGTAATATAGTGACGCAAAGCTTTGTTTGGGGCTCTGTGAAGTTTGTTCAATAGATATAAGAAATAAAAGGTTCAGAGGCATTATTCTGTGGTTGGAATTCTGGACAATACGAAGAACAATAGATTTTTATTTTGTGTGGATGTCATAGGCCGTCTGGAAAATAGTTTTCAAAAGCTAGCTAAGTCGATTTTTGCTTGCGTTTCGTGTTAGTACCAAACTATAATGTTGTAATTTTATTACCAGAACCTGGCATTTTATTGAGGTTGATTTTTTATTCGACCAATTGAACTTTACAACTTAATCTAAAGGTTGTTAGCTCTTATACTTACCTAAGCTATACTCTTTTCGTAAAGTTCTAAATTGTAACCTTTGAGAGAAATAAACATATATTATAAATTTAGTAATATAGTGACCAACTGCGTAATAAAAAAATTACTAATGAATTTATTATCATCATTTTTCCACAAATTGTGTGTACTCGACTTTGTGCCGACGAAATCATGAGGCGACTTAGGGTTTGAAGTGACTGAAAATTGTTTCCAGTCCGTGGTCGCGTCGGGAACCATACTGTCCCATCGGCCATTGACGCTTTTTACTATATGCTCTTCCCTTTACCTCCATCACTACTGCTTTCGCGACCCTTTATAATGTAGCAGGTACAATGGCCGCGGTAAGCTATGTCAGTGACCCCAGTTCTTTGTACTACTCGTAAATCCTTATTCTCAGTACTGTGATTATATTTGTTTAACTATTATCCTTCCTTGAAAATATTTATCTCATTCATTCAGTAACTACTTTTCCATGAAGGAAAAATTGTCAGTAAAAGTATTCCATTCGTAATTTGAATAATTCATTCTAAATGTACTTAATATTATGTTCGTATTTTGTATTTCTCTGCATCACTCTTAAAGATTAATTAAAGACTATTAGAGAATGCCTCTGGCATTAAGTCCGCCTATATAGACTATTTAAGTAGTGGAGCTCCTGCGGTGTCAGCGACGCAAATCAACCATTTGTATAAAATAAAATAAAAAGTTAAAAAATAGAAATAAAAATTGTTTATTGACACATAGATCGCGTGAAAGCATAGGCTGTGGTGCGGGACGAAGTAAGCGCTCGGCTTACGCTCGGCTTACGCTCGGCTTACGCTCGGCTAACGCTCGTCTAACGCTCGGCTAATGTTAAGTAATAGGTATTCATATTTGTTTTGTACCTAATTGTTTTGAACTATCTCCTTTCCTATTATAATTACACCAAAACTCTCCCACATTTCTTTATTATATTTACCTTTTTTTCTGTCCATCCAAAGGTTGTCTGTAAGAAATTTCTTTTTAGCGATAAAGCCGCCCATTGTACCTGTACACACAGAATGTAATTGGTAGAATAAAGAGGTTTCTATTCTATTCTAGCCTCACGAAATCGGGCCACATCGGCCGCCATCCACGCTGCCTTTTGTTTTTTCTAGAACATTCCGTACAAGCTGGGAACTGTGGCTTGACAGGTCTCATAACAGTTTTTCCACTTCCCTAACGTCTCCTAATTTGCAAGGCCAACAACATTCAAATGATACACCAATGTTGCAAGCATCCATACAGCGTTATCATTCACGAGCATAACTGAATGTCTAATAGCTACCTTGGTGGCTAAAATTAATATATTAATGGCCCTTTGATTGCACTTTATGGTAATAAACCTTTGTAAGCGAATAAACAGTTCACAGGTAATCAATACGCAATGGTCGTTAGAGAAGGTGTTATGTCGGTAAACCGCCTGTCAAATGTACTATAGTTACAGTAACTGTATACTGCGAACAAGTGTCATGTTGAAATACGAACTTTACGCAATAAGTGTATTATTTTCAGCCATTTATATCAATTCTGCCTCGGTGGTCCAGTGGCCGCAGTATGCGCCTGCTGTTCACGAGGTTGTGGGTACGATTCCCACACAGGACAAAACTTTGTGTGACCCACAAAGAATTGTTTTGAGTCTGGGCGTAATTTGTGTCCGTTAATTGTATGTTTGTAAAGTCCCCCGCGACACAAAGCTTGTTCACTAGTGCGTGAGTTGTCTTTTTTAAAAAAAATGTGCGAGCAAATTTGTAGTAACAAATCAAGTACTAGGTATTCAAGCTCATAAAAGAGTGTTCCGAAGCAAAAAACACGGTATGACGAAAGAAGAAGATATTATTGTGGAATTTTAGATATTATTTTTAAAACATTTTACTTATGAATCTTACTAATTTAAATGTTTTCTTTTCAGGTATGATCCTGTTCCTATTTTTGAAAATGTGAAACAAAAAAGGGCGATAAAGGTATTGTATTCAAAAACATTTACACTTTCGAAAATTTAACTTAGGTTATGAAAGGGACAGTAGAATCCTTTCATAATTGGATAACTTTAAAGAAGCACATTATGCGGCGAGATTAGTCATCCAAGATTCAAATTCATCATCATCTCAGCCAATAGACGTCTACTGCTGGACATGCTGCCTCAAGGTGTCAAGGAGCTTTTGGTCTTAAGCTGACCTTAACCAATGATTTTTACCTTTAGTCTTGTTAGAAACCTGCCCACGCAGCGTCTTCTAGTTAGAACCTATATTCCTAAGCTAAAAAGTAAAATTTCTAAAGGTCACCAGAAAAATACGATTCTACCTAATTTGACCTTTGAAATTCAAGCGGCTCTAGTTCGTGGGATGCTCGTAGTTTCAGCTACAAATAGTTTATTGAGGCACTGCGCACCGGTGAATATTTCCCCGAACACAAACTGCAAGCGTGGGCCGTAACATCGGACGCGGAAAAAACTTATGCCTTTATTGTTAAGCCAGTTATACATTGAGTTTGACATACTTTTTAAGAGCTTTTCCGATGTGTCAGCCATTATTTTTGAGACGAGTGTAGGTATATGTCTCTGTTACAGGTAGAAAATGTAAGTATCATTTAGGTATTGTTAAAAATATGGATGTTATAATGTCCGCAGACGGACTTACGCAGACAGAAAGTCTAAGCATATGCAAAGTAAAAACATTCGTAATGTATAGTACAGCTAGGTATATACATAGTATACCACCGCTGCACCAAAAAACATTTTTTTGTAAGGGGTGCTGACGAGAGTTGTTGATAACGCTCATATCCATGGCTGCACGGTTGGGTGGTTACTACTCCATTTACTTACTGCGCGGCGTGTTGCAGCTTCGATCTCAACACGGGACAAAAGTTTGTGAGATCCATAAATGGTTGATTCTAATGACCCTGCGACACTGGGCTTGTTGCCTAGGGTGGCAGTTATCTTTTAAATTATAAGAAAATGGTCTTTGCCATGATCTGACCACCATAAACAGACAGGTGCCCTCCAAAGCACGGACACGTTTATAAGAAAGAAAGAAACAGTGAGATACGGTGTTAGCCACCGCAATTTGTTTTATTAAATTTGTTTTGTTTAATTTTTTTGTTGCATTTAATTTAATTTACCATTGTTTTCAATTTTATAATTTATGAACATCAGCAACAACAGCTATCGCATTAGGAGAAATACCTGTAATGATAGTTTTATGTGGGAGTGTGTAAATCCTTACTAATATTATAAATGTGAAAGTTTGTAAGTATGGATGGATAGATGGATGGATGTTTGTTACTCTTTCACGTAAAAACTACTGAACGAATATGGATGAAATTTGGCACAGAGATAGATTATGGTCTGGAATAACATATAGGCTACAGCGCATAAGTTTTACAGCGATAACCGACATCCACGCGGGCGGATCCGCGGGCAACAGCTAGTAAATAAATAAATCAATCACTTACAGATGGCTATGAAGCCAGCTGTACTCGCTGATCTGTCGCCTTCCACAAACATTAATTAATACATTTTATTTTTTTATGTCAATATAGCGCTTCTTTTATTATAAATTATACAAAGTTTAATAAATGTGCGAGCGTCTATCAGCAAAATTATAAACACAAACCTTAATGTTTGTTTGTTGTTTATAAATGTTAGCTATTAAACCGTGGTGAACCTTTTATTGCTGCCACGTATCATGTGTGAACACGGGTTTATTTGCCTGTACGACTGTATACTTGTATACTTATATATTTTAAAGACAACTCTCACTGGAGAACAAGCTCTGTGTCGCGGGGGATTTTACAAACATACAATTAACGGACACAAATTACACCCAGACCCAGAACAACTCTTTGTGGATTACACAAAGTTTCGTCCTGTGTGGGAATCGAACCCACAACCTCGTGCACAGCAGGTACATACTGCGGCCACTGGGCCACCAAGGCAGTCAGCTACTACTCGTGCTGTATTTATTTTTTGTAAAAATATTTGATTTTAAAACAAAAATGCACCTTTATAGCGTAGTAGCGTGATTAGTTTGAGCGAGAGAGAGGGATAGGGCTATATAGCGTGCATAGTTCTGTCCCTCCTTCTCATTTTAATGACTCGCGTTTAACTTGTCATGTCAGCTCTAGGACCGAATTCAGTGATAGGATCATAAAATCCTATATTCTCTAGAGTTGTAGAAAATAGGCATCTGTTGCTATGTACCTATCTACAATGTTTCACTTAATTCCTGAGAGCTCTGAAAGGTCAAAATATTTAGACTTTAGTTACGTACGTGTTATATTCTAATATAAGTAATGTTGCTATAGCTTTTCTTTCTTCAAACGAGGGTTTAAGGAGAGCAATAATTTTACATCATCATCATCACAACCCATAAACGTCCCACTGCTGGACACGGGTCTCCTCTATATACTTGGAGGGACATTAGCCTATTATACACCGCTGGCCAGACGGGCTTTGTTTCGAGTTTTCCCTCTCTTGCAGTGGATATTGTCTCTATAACTTACTCCCTTAGTCGACTCTTACGACACCCTCGGAATGGAATGGGCTGGTGACATTTTATTCTTAATCCGTCACCACACGGAATAATTTTCCAGTAATTAGATAATTTTAATAAGTCAGTTCCCGCCACCGACAGAGAGTTCATCCTCACACAAGCTTTGACATAGCTTCTGTGCAGATAAGTGAGGGTTAAGTACATTATAATTCACTTTAAATCTTACCACTCTTCTATTGTCTCCCTAAAGTATCATTTTTGCACTTCACTACTCCTCATGCCAGGTTTTTCAGTTAGATTTATAACAATGTCTCATTTTTTTCTATAGCGTTAAATAGAGATAGAGGTATAGATAAAGCTGAAGATTAGAAGAGACACCCCGTCGTGTTCCAGCGAGTATCTACGTCATTAATTACAATGTTTTCTGTTATTCGCCTCACGCGCCTCTCACTGACAAATGGCCATAAGGCGAGCGGTGCCAATGTAATTATTTTTGTATAAATATTGAGCTGTAAGGTTGGCGGTTTTGATAAGTTTACCTCGGTCGAATAAAATGAGCACATGCGATCACGAAATAATGTCCTCCTAACTGAATTTCGGTAGGGGTGGACTCCCCTCAAATTTAGGGGGATGAAAAATAGAAGTTGTCCGATTCGCAGACCTAACCGCACACAAAATTTCCCGAAAATTGGTTGTGCCATTTCGGAGGAGTTTAATTACAAATACCGTAACACGAGAATTTCATATACTTATAAGATTTAAGTTTGGATATATTTTTTACCCTATTGTCACTAGTTTCGTGGCCTAAACCCGGCGCGTGAGCTGACATGTTTAGTGACGTGTCATCTTTGCGTCACAAAAACTACAATCCTGTCTAAATCTGAAGAGATGGGTGAGCAAGGAGCATGGAATGATTAATTGTATACGTCGTCTCGTCGACGACGCTGCTTCAACAAGTGGGCGACTATTTCGATTTCACAGAAAATTGCCTTCAACGAAAAAATGTTTACTTTATTATTATGGAACGCTTTCTGTGGATATAAAGACAAGTGTGATCTAGTACAAACAAGAAACATCTTAATATATGTATATAAATTACGTGTCTCGTTGTTTGTCTAAAATGTTGCACACTGTATGCAGTTTTTATCCAACTTAAAAGATAGGATAGTTTATATCACACAACACAAGTCCTTCTAGCTATGGGCGCATTATTTCTAACCAGTGGTTTGAATCGGTTCTCTAATTAGCATTTTTGTGTTTTCTACATTTTGTATTTTTTTTTGTATTCCTACTGTTCACGTAAATAACATATTAATGAAACAGAACACAACATAAATAATGTGTAAATCATCAAGCTCTTAAATACGTATATGTGAAAACGTATTAATGGTTTCTAGTTATATAATCAGTTGTTAATCTAGTTATAAAATACTGTTTGTTTTCCAAATAAAATAAAAATAAAATAAATAAAATATCTCGATAATAGCCTTCAATTTAACCGGGGCAAAGTCGGGACGGGCCGCTAGTTAATTATAAATTAAGGTTGTTTACAACCTCAATATATTCTAACATACATCATACAAACAAACAAAATTAAAGAGATGCTCTGCCTGGGCATCATACAAACAAGCGAGCCCGATTTGTAAAAGACCACATCCTCACCTTACAGAAAACCACAGCCAAATAACTACACCCACACACAGTTGTGTTTCTATACCGATTTACATGTCGGTGTTTTTTTAAAACTAATTAACTGATAAACAAGCATAAGGCCTGCCTGATGGTAAGCAGTTACCATACTTAAAGACACTTACAATACTAAGAATATCACTCGCGCGTTGCATAACTGTAAAACTTTTATGTTAAAGTAATGATTCCCTATTCAGTGATTATTTCAGGCCATCGTTGTAGTTGTCTTTTTATGCGTGAGTATTCGAATGGTCAAGAAAACTACACCACTCTGTGTAGTTATAATTTTTAAAACGGAGGTCCTTTCCTATGTGGATTACTCGCTCATAATACACAAGACTATCGGGGAACGTACTCATGTCTTAATAATATAATATAAGCTAACTAGAGCAACATAAAACCGATACAGCATTAACGAGAATTGTATTAGACACGTGTAAACATTGAAATAGATGTTCGCGCCTTTGTCTCGTCTACGGAAAGTTCTACGGAAGTCCACGCGTGGGATGTAGCTACGTAGGCGTTTGGCGCCAACATCTACGAACTAGAACAATTTGTTCGATAGGCATTATCTTTGGTTATATTTACATGTTGATTAATTTTGGATTGGAAACATTGGTGTAGTGTGTGACCTTAATTTGTATTGATGTGTTGTACGTACGCGTGTTTTAATACCGATGAAATATAACAGAGTTTGAGTAACTAGATGGGTAACAATACTTTAGGTAAAATGTTTGTTGTATCTGTTGTTTGTTTGAGGTTTGTTTTTGTTTCGCTTTTAGAAAAATAAATATGGTAACGTAAAGTTATTAATGAGGAGGTATATTTATTAATTTAAGTTATAAAGTAACTTTTTACGTTAAATATGTAACTGGTAATCCAGGAAAATAATGTCAGGTAATTTATTAACGGCTAGCTCTCTGACAAGGGTAGTGTCATTAGAAAAACTAACAAAAAAGGTCAGGTCTTTTTTGTAGTACTCTAGACAATTCATCAGCTAGTAATGTAGTACAATTATTAGGGCTAGAAATTTCTACATTTAATAACTGTAATAACGTAGGCATACGTCCAACAGTGTACGTCATTCCTACTCTCTTATAGTCCAATGCGACGATAATCCAACACGAGATTAGGTACTTTCCGCATCTCTTTCCACTCATGTCGGCCTTACATACTTGCTGCGGGATAGAGAAAGATTTAATTGAGTTTTATTTAATTTAGGCGGTGAGATACGTTTTTTTTAAATTAAGGCGGCGAGCCAGCATACAAAAATATATAAAATAGCCTTTTTGAAGTAACCGTATTTTTTGGACCAATATGCAATACCAGAGGTATCTAAAGTAGGTGATTCCCCAGTTCCCCAGCCTTTCGTGCTTTGCCTCTTTTTGTTTTCTTTGTTTTTAGAACCCGTTTACCCATCTACTAACTAGACACGGCAAGTTTAACGTTACAGATCTTTCAATCCGTGGCGCTATTACCTACGAGCCCCTCGGAAAAGAACGAACGAATCAAAATGATAGCTTATAAAATACATTTATCGCTTGAACAATTTTCTCATAATTTAGGTCACAATTCTATTTATAAATATAGTATAGGTTGAAATAGCCGTCGTCATCATTAACACTTATTCAGTTAGTAACTACGGGCGACCCTCACCCCCGCTCACCGCACCCCTCCGTAATAACCTCACGCTCTGTAATCACGTCGTTTTGTCGCCTTTTCATTCACTATCTACGTTGTATACTAGATTGGATTGAGTGAGAACTTTTGTACACGATCTAGTAAAGAAATATTTGTGTTTTTCTGTGACAGAAAAAATTGCTACAATACTTATTGAAACTTGTTGTTCTGAGTCTGGATGTAATTTGTGTCCGTTAAATGTATGTTTGTAAAAGTCCCCCGCAACACAGAGCTTGTTCTCTAGTACGGGAGTTGTCTTTTTATAATAATAATAAGTCTCGTTGGTCCTCATGTTCTGATGAACCATTTTGTGCTTATGTTGCGGATCATAATGTCATAGATTCCATTCTCGAGTCAGGCAAACTGTTATCGGGTCTTTTTATTAGACAATTCTCCGTACGGAGTCTGGTATTATTCGGCATATTAAAAAATCTGCCTACCCTCTGGAAAATAGGTTATTAGTAGTAATTATCAAGTAGAGGTTATCTAGATTTTACTTTTCTTCGGCAACGAGGACAACCTGACCCATTTCTTCGTTTTCAGTTAAATGTATAATTCAGTTAGTTGAGTTTCGTCGAGTGGTCGAGTGCTCGTCATCCCCTTCAAGGGCCCTGGCTCCGAACTAGTTCAATAGGTTTAGTTCCTTATTTAATCATTGTTTAATTAGTCCTAGATATTGCTAATTTTATTAAGAATCAAAATATACCAGATATTGCTATTATTTTAAAATGGGTAGACGTTAGAACAGGGTGACAATAACATTGGTGTTTTTTTCTTTAAAATATCTTTAAAAGTGAGTCTTCGGAAAAAACGTTTGTATTCCACACTATAAGTACCTATGCAATACCCAAGAAGATGTAGAATCCTCTTGGGGATCTAAGTGTGAAATAAATCCACAAAACCACGATGCTAAAGATTATTGGTATTCTGAATAACCAGAAAAGAACCCTAAATATTGTGATATTATCCTCTTTACTTATTTATTTGTATTATCATACTGCGAACAAAACTAAATAAATACAAATATGAGTTGTAAGTTACTGGCTAGTTCCGTGATACTAGTCGCAATAATATGAACGGAATACGCCTTCATAACGCAGTCTTTTCTTATTTATCTGTACGGCGGTGTACTACGATGTACCATACTTTTAGGGTTCCCCAATAAATGAACTAACAGGTCGAGAAATCGTTTAAGGATTGACAACGTGTTAATGATGCCCTTGGTGTAGCAAAGCTATTTAAAATAGGCCATAATAACTGCTTGCCAGACAGGTTGACAGCAAAAGTCATAGTTTTTTTTTAGTACTACCACAGATAATATAATACTAGTACAGATACCCCATCCCATACAAAGAAATGGTTCCCCGCTAACTCGGGCTAACCTTCGGGCTAAATTTTAATTATCTATCTATCTGTAGATGTCTGTATCCAACAGATTACGTGCATATAATTTTAAATAAAGTGTCGCCATCTGTTGATTTTATGTGTATCATAAAATCAACAGATGGCGACACTTTATTTAAAATTATATTTTTCACAAGATATAGTAGGCACCTACTTCATCACTCACATAGATCTACCGACCATAAAGGGTAGGTATCACTCATTGTCTCGGGCTCGGGCCACGTTTGCTCGCTCAAGGTCACGCGCTTTACGAAATATACTTATTTTGATTGTTTGCTTCCGTATTTAACTAGCGCTCCGCCCCGGTTTCGCCCGGGCTAAACAATTTTTTCCCGTTTAGGTATATTAAAATGTTAATATACCTATTAACCTAAGTTTATTTTTTTGTTGATGGCTTATATTAGGTATACCTATAATATAAATTGATTTATTAAAAAGAATATTCGTGAAACTATAATAAGCAATTAATTTATCAGTGCAAATAAACAAATAATCTGTTTGAAGTGATAAGGGTCTGTTTGAATTGTTTCTGTCTTAGTCAAATTAGGTTAATTATAATATTTTGTGACAACTCACACACCATCTAAATCCAAACTTGGCACAGCCTGTATGGTAATCAGACGACAGACAGAGCATATCACACTAAGATTGGTCCTGAATGGGAATCGAACCCTCATGGATTAGATTCACTAACCACTAGTTACGTAGTAACTCTTTAGTAATCTGTGCCACTAGTACAACAGGCCAGTCGATGTCATTAATGGATGGAGTAAATTATAGCATTCTTTGGTATTAGTCCAACAGTCCGATGGTACTGGGTTCGAATCCCAGATTCATGTCCACTTTTTGAAATTTGTTTTTTGTAGATGGTTTTTATATCAGATAATATTTTTTTGAATTATTTGTAAAAATATAGTAAAACAGTAATTATTTAGTATCAGTCTGAATTCACAAATAGGTAATTTTCCCACAGTACGATACCGTAGCACCGCTGCACCGTACCGGCCGTGGAACCGGCCGAACCGGGTTCGAATCCCAACCTCGGATACACTTTTTGTATTTAGTTTTTGTTTAGTTTTTAAAATATTTTATTATAAATATTTTATATATCTTGGATGCAATATTTTTGTTGATAACTTTGATAACGTAAAACATTTTTAAAGTTTTTTGTTGAGAGAAAAAAACATGCCCGTATTATTTATTTTTAACATAAGTCACTGTTTCACATAGCTTTATATATTTTTATACCTACGAGTAAGTAGTATGACCCAACATTAAACTTCAAAACCAGGTAGGTATTTTAATTTATAAAAATCTGATAATGCATACAGCGCCAGCGCCATTACTCACAAGTTACTTGCAAGTTTCAACTTCTTAGTAGTACAAAATACTGCCGCCAGGACTACGGCGACATTATTGAAAATTGTAAATATATAATTGTAATTTTGTTTTATGAGCCCTTTATTTCATTTTCCTATGCTAGTAGGATTTTTTAAAATATGTACGTATATGTTTCAGGCTATATTTCTTCCAGGTTTGAATTTTACATAAACGTAAATAACAAATCGATATATGTAACTCCATCTATTGGTATTTATTCGTACTAATTTTGATTTGTTCCTGATGAGACCCCATGGTACTACCAAGGAGGCAAACAAATACAACGCTTGCAACACCAGGGATGTCACTCGTGCGTTGCCGACCCTTTTAAAACTTTATAACGTAACCTTTCTTAAAGGATTTTATTACATTATTATTAAAATGTATTTGTTTTCTTAAGTGGCAGTGGCAGTCTTGGGTTCGATTTCTGGATCGGGTAAAGTGGAACTGGATTTTTCTGTTAAAAAAAACTTTGTAGCAATACTAAATTTGAAATAAAAATGCCATAGAGTCGCCTTTTATTACATGGGAACTAATATAGCTGGTTTAACATGGGTACCTTACATTTCTGCCTACCCCCGCGAGATTAGCTATATTTATCAACTTACATAAATCAGTGGGCATAATTACCATCTGATTTATAACAGTTGTCCATTTTGTTAGTGCAATATAAACTTATTTAATTTAAATACAGAAAGTTATAAACTATCGCAACAAGCTAGAAGTGGGGTAAAATGGATAAGACATGGTAAGATGGGGTAACACTGAGCAAAGTTGTGGTAGTAAACTTACCCGGTTTACGACCGGGACAACACCCTCCCTCGCCCTGTACGCGGTTGGACGTGCTCTGTACTTAATTACGATTTTAAAATATATAATGTCTCAAAAAGTGCTTGAAAACATCATACGCGAGTTGCAAAAAACAGTGTCTGCGCTTGTGGTTAAAGTTGGCGCACTAGAAGATAAAATAAGTGAGCAAAATGCAATTATTCTGCAATTATCACCAGTGTCATCTAATACACCAATTGATACATCTTCGATATCCACCCTCACTAACGAAAAAACGGACGGACCGCTGCAGCGCTTACCAAGGCAGGCCCGTCTAAAGGCCACAGAAATGTTAAGCGCTAACGCAACGAAAAAACAGAAGTCGTCACGCAATAACGTTAGCAATGAAAGTTCGCTTGTGATTAGCGAAAATGTTTCAAAAGCACACGAAGAGATCGTTGGCGTACAAGAGGCCACGAAAACATTTAAAGCGATTCCCGCTACCCCTTTTAACGAGTTGGATCAACATTTAGATAAGAACTGTATTCCCGAGGAAGAAATAGGAATCGAAAAGGATGAAACTACGACCAAAAATTATCGCTCTCGCCGCTCTGTAATAAGAGCGACTGGTGAAGCTGATACTGAGCTAATGACGGTTGAACATATTAAATATGTTCATGCCTGGAATTTCCACCAACATGTGACAGCAGATAAACTAACAGCGTATCTAAAGAAAAAACAACCCAATGTGGAATTTAAAATTCGAAAGCCCGACCCCAGTCACGACAGCCACAACTGCTTTATCATAGGTACTTCCGAAAAGCACTATCAGTTTCTAATTTCTCCCGACAACTGGCCTACGGGGACGTCACTACAGCAGTGGTTTACTACTAAGCGTCGGCGAGATCAAACGCATAATAATTTTTTTCGATCCCAAACAAAACCACAAACAGAAGAGTGCTGAGGTACTAATATTTTACCAAAACGTAAGGGGACTAAAAAGTAGAACCTTAGAATTTAAAACTGCGCTCAGCGATTTTTATGGCCATACACTGGCACTTACCGAAACAAAACTAAACGACGGCATCTATGATTCGGAATTGTTTACACAAAACTACACCGTAATCCGCCGCGACCGACCGGGAGGCAGAGGAGGCGGAGTTTTGCTAGCCGTCCGTCATCCCTACCAGCTGCGTCCTATTCAGTGTCAATGTTCGCCTGACGACGAAATAGTCATCGGTCATATCAGTGCCGGGAAATATCGCTTTATTTGTTGTGTAACTTATCTTCCACCAAAAATACCTGATTCGAGATATTACTCCGTTTTTAATTGTATAGAAACATTAATCACCCAATTTAAAATTCCCGTGCTAGTGATTGGAGACTTTAATTTATATTCAGCATCACAATCTGTGCGGAATTATTACAAAGTGTTGTTAAAAATGTGTAATTTAGCTCAACATAATACTGTTCTCAATGGCATGGGCCGTGTTTTGGACTTAGTGATTACTCAGAAGGATTTAATGCCACAGTGTAATGTATCGGAGTCTGAGGTAAGTCTTGTTGAGTCTGAAGTTCACCACCTACCACTTAACATCACCATAAACATCAATAGATTCCATTTGCATACATGTTCGGGTCCCTACTCTAAGCAAAATAATTCACAGACCACCCGTAACTTTCGTAAAGTTAATTATTATGAGTTATACTCACGATTATTACACACCGATTGGTCACCGGTATTAAGTTGTTTAGATACTAATGATGCTGTAGCTCACCTTTATGACATACTGAATAACATTTTTGATGAAATTGTTCCTAATAGAAAAGAACCTAAAAAATATAATAACTATCCAGATTGGTATACCTCCGAAATAATTTATTATTTACATTTAAAATCTTATTACCATAAACTATACAAAAAAACTAATAACGAATTATATTATGCATTTTTTACTTATTTTCGTAAACAATCTAAATTATTACTCGAGACAGAAACAAAATCACGTGCCAATATGATCGAAAACAACATATTGCAAAATCCCAATAGTTTTTGGAATTATGTAAAACAAAATAGAAAATCTAATGAACCATCATCATTTGGCATGTCTACACAACAGCAAGTGGTTGATGCGTTCGCTTCATTCTTTGAAAACGTATTTTTACCTAACGTACCTACACTGGATCCGCACGCGACGCTGGCTGCCGCCATGACATCTCCCCCCTCCAACCTCGCCCCCGACGTCCACGTTAGAGTGGACTGTATACAAAAAAGCGATGTGGGTAGCGCGTTAAGGAAACTTAGACCAAAACTCACAGCAGGTCCTGACGGTGTGCCTCAAATAATAGTTCGTGACTGTTATAAAGTGTTTGTTGATCCATTATGGCACATTTTTAACTTATCCCTTAAGCAACAGATTTACCCAGCCGTGTGGAAAACCACCAAAGTCCTCCCGATACATAAAACAGGACCTAAATCAGATATAAAAAACTACCGCGCTGTTGCAGTTCTATCAGTATTTGGTAAAGTTATGGAATCCACGTTATATAAATTAATATACAATCAATTACGCGGATGGTTCTGTGACCAGCAACATGGTTTTTTACCAGGACGCTCAACCACAAGCAACTTAATTAATATCTCAACATTGCTTTCACGTGAAATTGACGAAAAGAGACAGGTAGACGTAGCCTATTTTGACTTTCAGAAAGCTTTTGATCAAGTCGAAAACGATAGGTTATTATACAAAATGGCAACTATAGGTTTCTCAAAAAATCTTATACACTTTTTTTCAGACTACCTAAGAAACCGTAAACAATATGTCTTATTCCAAAATTACAAATCTAACGAATATATAGTCAACTCAGGCATAGGTCAAGGTAGTTGTCTGGGTCCATTATTGTTTCTAATACTTATAAATGACCTGCCTTCTAAGATCAAAAATAGTACATGCCTAATGTTTGCAGATGATGTAAAACTAGCCCTCCCGATAAGTACACAATCCGATTGCGTTCTGTTACAGGACGACATTAATAATGTAATAAACTGGAGCTGCGAGAATAGTTTACATCTAAATATCAATAAATGTGTCGTCATGTCATATAGTCGCGCACTTTCTCCTATTTGCAAGGATTATACAATCGATAACACCATCATAAAACGAGTGGCTTTAGTCAAAGATTTGGGCACATGGTATAATACTCATTTAAGTTTTCACGACCATATTACAAAAACATGTGATAAAGCGCGTAAGAGTTTAGGGTTTGTTCTCAGACAGTCTAGGTCCTTTAAAAACCGTTCAACATTATGTATACTATATAATGCCTACGTTCGTACCACACTCGAAACAAATTCTATCATATGGAACCCTTTCCAAACACAAGATATACAAAATGTCGAAAAAGTTCAAAAGTTATTTATTAGATATTTATTTAAACGTCTATATTATTACTATCCATATTTATATCCAACATTGTATATCGTGGGGATGGTGGATTATCAAATGTTAGCAGTACGACGTAATGTTACCCTTGTTAAATATTTCTTTTGTTTAATACGGGGTAATATTTACAACTCGATGCTGTTGGCGCAGGTACACATTCGTGTACCACAACACGGCACGTACACTGTGTGTATGCGACGACAGCATCAGCTATTAGAAGTGCCATCCTGTCGGAGCAATCTGGCTTTGTATGCACCCCTACCGCGCGCGCTCCGTCTTATCAATGACATTCTACATGACTCAACATTAGACTTATTCTCATGCACTGAACACACATTTCTATCCACCGCAGGGCGTCACATTGAGGCAACGACCATTGGTAGCAGTATACAATAATTGTTACCTTTTGACTATTCATTAGTACTTTATGATAATAGCTACCTACTAATACATATTTATATAATTAATACATATTTATATTTTTTAATCTTTCACACCTTGATCATTCAATTTCATAACAATTAATTAATTTTATTACTAATATTATGTTTAGGTTAATTCAATAAATTATTTTAAAATCTTTAATCAAATTGTAACTGTAATTAATTTTATCGAATATTGTAATAATTATACCACTTATTGTGCATGGTTTTCACTGTTAGCAATAAGATATCTGTGTTATAAATAAATAAATAAATAAATAAATAAATAAATAAATAAATAAAACTATAATAGCAAATTGTGAACTTTGTTGCACTTCTAAGCTATATCTGATTTTATTTATAGTTTTCGAGAATATAATAAACTAGCTACCGCCCGTGGCTTCGCCCGGGCGTACATTCCCTCGGGAACAAAGTTTTTTTCTGAGATAAAAAGTAGCCTATGCGTTATTCCAGACTATAATCTATCTCTATGCCAAATTACTCTTTCACGTAAAAACTACTGAACAGATCTGGATGAAATTTGGCACAGAGATAGATTATGGTCTGGAATAACACATAGGCTTTTTACAGCCACAACCGACATCCACGCGAGCGGAGCCGCGGGCAACAGCTAGTGATAAATATATATTTTTAATACGCAATAATTTATATACAGAACCACCTCGTCCTTGTTCCGTAGTTACCCCTACACGTGTTGACGGAACATTTCCTTTTGTCGCATTACCGTATTGTTGCTTCATGTCCTTACTTACTCTTTACACATTACCCCCTACACATTTGTGTGTACCACAAAATTATTGGTTTTTATTTTATTTTCTCCCTTTATAAGCATTATGTGTAAATTCAAATATAAGGAGGTACTAAGGAAGTCATTACGTTTTCTTTCATTTTATTTATTATTCGTTGGGGGTTGAACTTCCAAGGGTGACTTTTCATGGTTTAGCATTAACATTATAAGTAACTAAGTACAGTTGCGGGACTATTTCAAAAAATAAGAGTTAAATGAGATAAATACCTAAGCATTTTTAGTAGAAGCTTACACGAAACTCTCTATAGAATTACTGGCAAATATTAGTATTATTTCCGTGCGTTTAATATGGAGGGAAGTGGAAACTTTTTTTACTAACTCCTTCTATTTACTTCTGATTAAATTCGTTGCTCGGTCCAAGACAGTAGGTTAAGTTGTCAAAAAGCTCGGTGTATCAGTTGGTTACTCCACTGTTAATCCTGGCTCACAGGAGTCACATGGGCATGTGGGTGAGATTGTCCCGATACAAAAAAAATAATATATTAGTTTTATTGTGATGATAGATTATACATTATACACACTGATGATTAACACATTGATGTAAACTATACGTATAAAGCAGCAGATGTGACATACAGTGGGTACAAAAAAAAAGGAAAGAAAAATATATAATCTTTTTTATTTTTATTTTTTTGTTTATTTAGTTTTAAGTAGGTACCTATTAAAAATCCTTTTTTTTTTGTATTCTCCAGTGTATGTTTTTATTTCTCTGGAATTAAATGCATTTTCTTTCTTTTCTTTCTAAAGAGCTTTGTCCTGAATGACTGACTGACGGATCAACGCAAGTATCAACCGCTGATTATAGAGACCTGAAACTTGGAGAGAGATAACGTAGGCATCCGATAAAGAAGGATTTTCCAAAAGTCTACCCCTAAGGGGATAAAAAGGGGGGAAAAGTTTGTATGGGGCGTGATTCCACGCGGACCACGACTCCGGACAAAGTCGCAATAATAAGCTTGTAGTAAATAAAAGTTTTTTTTTCTTTAATTTACTGACTAGACAGACAGATAATAATAAATTAACTCTATTATTTGTTACTTCTCTTTTTACTTTTTGGACAAGGATTCGTATTATACACCTACCTTTACTATGAAGCTAACGGTCCTCGTAACTGAATACTCAGTATCAGGTTACAGGGCCCAGGGCCGCGAGTGAAATCATAGTTCGCGACGAGAAAGCGTGTCACGGGACACGACGGGTTTTTGTGAGAATATATTGAGGAGTAAAGCGGTGGTAGCCAAGTGGAAAAGTAACCGAATTGTAGGCAAGAGGTGTGAGTTCGATCCTGGGTGGCAGTACTTCACTTTGTGGTAATTATATGTAGTAATCTAATGATTTATTATCTGTTAACGGTGAAGAAAAACATCGTGAGGAATTCCACATTGTCTTAGAAGAAATCCTAAAGAAATGTCTGACTCACCAACCCGCATAAGGTCCCCTGACCTTAACTAAGGCCTAAAACCCTCTCTCTCTGATAGGTACTTATTTTGACAGGTTACAGCAGCGTCCTTTCTATATACAGAAAGATTCTTCTTTACACTACAGTTTAATATTATATACTTATTATCGGTCTATTGTAGATGAGATCTAGTCTCAAGGCCATACATAAAGAGGCCAAACTTCGTCTTTATTAATGCGTGAGTGGAAGGAGGGACATAAACGACATCTCTATTTAGAAGGTCGTACTCCTGCGTCATTTTAAGAGAGTAAGCACCATACAAGCGATCATGTCTAATTGAAAATAGATTTCCACCTTACAGAAGACCACGACTTGACTGCCTTGGTTGTCCAGTGGGTGCAGTATGCGCCTGCTGTGCACGAGGTTGTGAGTTCGATTCACACACAGGGACAAAACTTTGTGTGACCCACAAAGTGTTGTTCTGAGTCTGGGTGTAATTTGTGACCGTTAATTGTATGTTTGTAAAGTCCCCCGCAACACAGAGCTTGTTCTCTAGGGCGGGAGTTGTCTTAAAAAAAAAAGACCACAACAAAATAACTATGTATATACGGCTGTGTAATTATATTACCGCCTGCAGTGCTCATTTAGGGACGTGACTTTCCTATTCAAGGGAATCCCTCACAAAACCCTAGTGATAAGATAATAATATCAACAACACCCAAGTAATACTACTGGCAAGCATCTATAGATTATGGTAACTGCTTACCATCAGGCAGGCTGTATCTAAAAACTATATTTTAAAAAGACAAAAAAAAGAGACAACTTACGCACTAGAGAACAAGTTCTGTGTCGCGGGGGACTATACAAACATACAATTAACGGACACAAATTACACTCAGACTGAGAACAATTCTTTGTGGGTCACACAAAGTTATGTTCTGCATGGTAATCGAACCCACAACCTTGTGCACATCAGGCGCATATTGCGGCCACTGGACCACCGAGGCAGTAAGTCAGTGAGGCAGATTAGCAAAGATCGAGTCAATACTTTATGAAATTCAAATCGACAAACTTTGTTCTTAAGTTGCGTAACCCATAACCAGTTCCAACCGCTCCATTATTTATCTAATGGCTATATTCAAAAGCATTTAATCCTCATGAGGTATCATTGTGTACTGAGGCTCAGCCACAAGGCACACAAGTCGGCTACTAACTTGTAGAAACTAACCAGCCTAACACGAACAACACCGCAACTAATGTGTCTCATAACTTTGTTCTGTGTCCATACTAAGAGTTCTTGAGACTCTAATAGTTGACATTAAGGTCCTATTATTATATTACACTAGCTGTTGCCCGCGGCTCCGCCCTCGTAGATGTCGGTTATCGCTGCAAAAAGTAGCCTATGTGTTATTCCAGACCATAATCTATCTGTGTGCCAAATTTCATCCAGATCCGTTCAGTAGTTTTTACGTGAAAGAGTAACAAACATCCATCCATCCATTCTCACAAACTTTCACATTTATAATATTAGTAAGGATCATCACGCCTATCTCCCACTGGGGTAGACAGAGACTATGGTACGCCAATTGCTTCGATCCAAACATACTTCCTTCACCTCATCTACATTCATCAACCTCTTCATGGGCGTCGATTCTGGGTACTTTTAAATTGATCCTTATTATATTAATATTATATATAATAGGGATATGGTATACCTAGGAAAGCTTAAAGCAATTTTTGTCATATTGCGATAAATTTTCGATTTAAATTTAAAATAATTATGTCGGCTTTGTTACCTAATTATAAGTTTGTTATTGTTTCGAAATTCAAATTAAAATCGAAAGTAAATCTCTATAAAGACGTCTAACCTGGCTTAGTAGTGGCAAGGTTTTGGCAATATTTGGCTTCAGCAGCTGTTTTTAAACTAACGTAAATAAGCATAGTAAGAATTTCTTTATATCTGTCTGCAACGTTTACAGTTTAATGGATTTTAATCAAATTTGGCAATGAGATATATTTATCCTGGGCGAGAACATAGACTCATTTTTTTTTTAATTACTGTCACGCGGACGAAGACACAGACAATAAAAGCCTGTACAGTTATAACTGAAAGCAGTAGCGTTATTTACTTATTTATTGCAGTTTATGAAACATACAGTACTATGATAACAATAGGAAATACACAATGATGTTAGCAATGTCACCAGACAAGTATCTTACAGTTGAATTGCACTCAACGGCGAGTTACAGTAAAACCAGTTAATAGAATTTAAAAATAAAAACAAACTAAAATGTAATGTAAAATGGAACGAAAACAAAAATCTTCTAACAACAAGCTAACAATTTAGTTATGTAGCTACATTAAAATTGTAACATTTTTTAAAGATAATTAAAAACAATAATACTTATTCTTCTTCTTCTTATCGTTTGGTTAGTGGCCAACCTGCTGACAGAGTTATTTAGATCGCCCATATTATTTTAGGCCTCTGTCGTGATCTAACGACTGATAACAGTCGGGACCAACTTTTAACGTGCCCTCCGAAGCACGGAGACGCTTAGATGAAATACCACTATGCGGTAACCCATCTATAGGGTTACCGCGCCCTTGGTAGCTTAACCTTATACTTATTAATACGTAAGTAGTACTTAAATTAACTTTGAACAAAAAGGGTGAAAACGTTATCAACTATAGTACCAACAATGTATTCTAAATCATTGTAAAAGTGCGGCAGCACAATCTGTAATCCCTAGTGCAATCGAGACGGTACTACTGTGGTACTTCATACAAACTTAAATTGTCATGCAAACTTATTAGTTTGTTCTATGATTGTAAAGCTTGTCTTGTGTTTAAAGGTCAGCATTGATAAATATTAGGTTATGTTTTGGTGTATGTTTTTTATTTAGATAGAAAAGCACCGCCATCGCTGGGAGCGAATTATTTGTTTTTTATTATAAGTAGCTCCGTGACTTTTTTTAGTACTTAGGTGGCAAATAAGCATGCGGCTAGCCTGGTGGTATACTGTTACCGCCTATGGACACTTACGGCCCTTATTAAAGAAACTGACGGGTGACCTAATTCCTACAAACATGTCGGTCGCCATAGTAGTATTCTGAACTATAAGAAACGTATCGGCATATACGTTCTTAATAAAATCAAGTAATTACTTTTAAGGATATTATAATTCAAACTCCAGTCTTAATTGCTTCTTTATTCACTTCTCATTTTTTACATCAACTAAATTATTAACTTAAGATTAATAAAATTATTTTACTACTTCATCTTGACGACACGGTTCGACTGTGCATCTGCTATAAAGAACAATTTTCTAACAAAATAATGCTCATTTTCGAGAATTTTCTAGAACATTAGAGATTATTCGATACGATAATGTCTCTTTTGGAATATATTTATAGCTCCATTTTTAGTTTAGCCTGGCCTTTCTCTGTCTATTACTTATACTTTATGAAACGACACCAGGATAATATAATATTATTAATGTTTAGGTAACAATAGCTTTTGTTGAGAAAGTAGGTGAATTAGTTGCCATCCCATTGGCTTTGACCTTCAGTCTGTAACAGGTTGTGTTGCCAGCCACATGTACTAATTATTTAATATATTTTGCTATTTTCCTTGTTTAAGAGACGCCATTTTTCCGGAGATACACGAGATCTCATTAGCTTTAATCCAACCTTGATTAATATTGCGTAGTTTATACAAAAGATCTTTAGTTAGTAATAATGTATTATTCCAGACCAAAATCTATCTCTGTGCCAAGTGTCATCCAGATCCGTTCAGTAGTTTTTACGTGAAAGAGTAATAAATAGCCATCCATCCATCCATCCATCCATACTTACAAACTTTCGCGTTTATAATATTAGTAGGATTATAGAATCAATTACTGCGTTATCTATACCTATGTGCAGCAGTGGTCTTTAGGCTGAATTATAACAATATTTTGTTCTTTATTAAGGTAAAAAAATTATTGATCTGAACACCTATGAGTGACGAAAAGTAAAAAAAAGATAACTATTTTTTTAAAGTGGACTTTAGCTCTAAGAACTTGTGGCGTTGGGTTGTAAAACCCATTGCTTACATTATATAAATCGCAGAAACAAGACGCCTTGTTTCTGCGATTAGATAAGACTTAAACAAATGGACTACAAAAATATTATATCCCATATGGGGATCAAACCCACACAAATGTGTCTCAGTGGCAAAGGAAACCACAACGCTTTACGTGTAATCAAATCATTTCTCTCAAACAAAATATAAAAGAATCGATAAAATATAAAGCAAACATACGATTTATTTATTAAGAGAGGTAGGGCACCATACTAGCGAGCAAGCCCGACTGGGGAAGGACCTCCACCTTACAGAAGACCACAGCCAAATGACTACACACAGCGGTGTAGTTGTGTTCCTGTGTGTGAGTACAGGTCTCCAGCGCTCATTTAGGAATGCGTTTTGAAAGATACGTATTCCTATCCCAGGGTTACTTCCATCTTAAAGCCCTGGTGTAAAAAAATGGGTTGGCAACACGCAAGTGATACCTCTGGTAATGCAAGCGTCTATAGGCTACGGATACTGCTTACCATCAGGCGGGCCGTATGCTTGTTTGCCACCCAAGTAGTATAAAAAAAAAAAAAAAAAAAAAAACAAACATTTGTGCAAACACTTGCACAGAATTGCGTATGTTGGTTACCCAAGGTGAAGTTTTTCTATTCAAAATATTTACTTTGCAGTATTATCTCAAACTATTATTATAAAATGGGCGCTTAAGTGAAATGTGTGAGTGAATCGAACACTAACTCCATGAAAACGTGGAACAAAATTTATTAATTACATTAAAATATAATAAAGAATACTTTTCAAACAAATGCGCACTTTACCACTGAGTCTAATAAAGCGTAAGAAATGCTCTGCGTTTAATTTTCGTGCAAATCTTTTACGTTAATATAAAGTCGGTTATACTGTCCATCAATCATCTTTCTTTGTTTTTATGCAAGTTTTCAATGATCATTAATCATTCGGCTAAATGCGATGGTCGATTAGTTTAGCAACCATTTTGGAGAAACGATTCCTTTGAATTTAAGTACCTATAGTAGTAAGGTGAGTTAGAGAATAGGTTGAGGTTTTTAATAATAGGTTTTAATACTTTTGGTATTTTCTCTCTAATAATACTTTCGTGACAACTCACACATCGCTATCTGATCCCAAACAAGGCAGAGCCTGTACTATGGTAACCAGACAATTGATAAACGTACTTACTATATTTCTAAATTCATTCATATTATAGATAAATTACACCCAGACACAGAACAAACATTCGTGCTCATCACACAAAGATTTGTCCTGGGTGGAAATCGAACCCACGACCTCCGGCGTAGCAGTCAGAGTCACTAACCACTAGACCAACAGGCCAGTCAAAAGCCAATCTTTGCATTCAAAGCTGTTTAAAAGTTCGTCATCCTAATCATGTATTGCGAATATTTAATATCGGTGCCTGTTTTACTGAACAAACTAAATTGTCTGTGAGAAAGAGACTCTTCAAGACTCAAAGACTTGATTTAGTTGATCGTAATAGTTGAATCGTACTCAGTAATTGTTTTTTTTTACGATATAGTTGTATTACTATTTACTAACATTTTATGTTATATATCAAATACCTATAATCCAGATAGATTATATTAATTTGCCAGTGGGCGCTACACTCAGTGACGATACTACAGTTGTACGTCATAAAGTCAAGTGGGAAACGCTGACGTCACAGTGGAGGTGATAAAACGAATCAATTGTTCAAGAGGCTATCACCCACACTGCGGATGATTGATTAGACAGTTTTTGCATAAACATCGTCTGGTAAATATGATATACTAGCTGTTGCCCGCGGATCCGCCCGCGTGGATGTCGGTTATCGCTGTAAAAAGTAGCCTATGTGTTATTCCAGACCATAATCTATCTCTGTGCCAAATTTCATCCAGATCCGTTCAGTAGTTTTTACGTGAAAGAGTAAAAAACATACATACATCCATCCATTCATATTCACAAACTTTCACATTTATAATATTAGTAAGGATTTACTCGGAAAAACTGTAAAAGCCTATGAACCCCAGGTTGCCTACCGACAAAACATTGTAACCGTGTTTCTTAGCAAATAAAATTCTATTCTATTCTAAAGTAATTAGACCGTCGCGCTCCAAGTCAGTACACTGCCGCCGTTGACCCCTATACAAATGAAATTATGTTGTGTCTGCTAGAATGGCAATATTACGTTACTTTGTCCAATTTTTTTTATACTACTAAGGTGGCAAACAAGCATACGGCTCGCCTTATGGTAAGCAGTTACCGTAGCCTATGAACGCTTGCAACCCTTGGGTGTCATTCGTGCGTTGCCTGCCCTAAAAAAAATAAAAAAGCTCAGTAAAGGAATAAAAATATTTGCCAAAGCCTGTTTCCCAATGGACACAATAATCGTCGCGAGTGTGTAGAAAATCTTTGACCAAAAGATGGCAGCGAATTTCTAGAGAATCAATTTCATGATAGTTAAATATATAGATAACTCGGCCCGCCTGATGTTAAGCAGTTATAGACGCTTGCAATACAAGAAGTTTCACTTACGTCCTGCCAACCCATTTTTTTTTCACTATTTATGATGTAAAAAAATGGGTTGGCAGGCTGGCTTTATAATAGGAGTATCCCTGGGATAGGAATACGCTTCTTTCAAAACGCATCCCTAAATGAGCGCTGGAGACCTGTACTCACACACAGGAACACAACTACACCACTGTGTGTATTTATTTGGCTGTGATCTTCTGTAAGGTGCCAGCAAGCCCGACTGGGGAAGGATCTTCCCCAGTCGGGCTTGCTGGCTATAATGGTACCCTACCTCCCTTTGTTATTTCTACCGACTTTATCAAATTAGGTGACGTGATGACGCGTGCGGTTTTCGGAAGTGTCACTAATGATTATGACTAACAGATCGTCGATTATACGAATAACAATTGACATATTTTCCCCGATGGAAAAATCCCGTTATCAACAATAAATTGAGATCAATGCCCCATGATAGTTACTTCATCCCTTATCAGAGATGTGTCACGCTTGCAAATGGCGGCTTGCCGGCGCCTGGATGCCGCTCCCCTGATTATAGGCTACGGTGGAACAACGACAATTAACTCTATATAACACCCTCTATATTGTACAGTGTGTTGTTTTAGTATATAGCGTGAATTTAAATATTGGTATTTTGTTGCTGAGCAATATAGTTAATAATACGTCATACATTATGGTTTTAGCTTTTGCCGGATCGCTTTTATGTATTTGTATTTCTGAGCTTTAAGAAAAGATATTATTATTATTCTCTTTATTAGTTACATTTTTAAATATTGTTATATAAAAACATTTGTTTTTACATTTACATAAAAAATATTAAAAAGCAGTTTCCTATCGGTATTGGGAACAGAATCCAAGCTGCCTTCGATAGGGCTCCAAAGACGATAACCTCCTCACACTACGTGCTATGTCGAGGAATTGATACATCCACCTACCGTTAAGCCTCTTAAGGTGTTGTTGTACGCGGCCGGAGAGAGCTTTTTTCAAAACGGCTGATCCGTATGCTTTTTTTAACATACTTGGGTGGCAAACAAGCATACGGCCCGCCTGATGTTAAGCAGTTACCACAGCCTATGGACGCTTGCAATACTAGAGGTATCACTTGAGTGTTGCCAACTAATTTTTAACAGATGGGAGTATCTCTGGGCTGGATTTATAATGAGAGTATCCTAGGAATACGTTTCTTTCAAAACGCATCCTAAAATGAGCGCTAGAGACCTGTATTCAACGTTCATAGTAGTATAAAAAAATCCATCTGCCGATTGACAGCGGCAAGAATATTTATTCGCAGCTTTCATTTAGCTACTCGCCACTCATAACTACGAGTAGTACTTGACACAACCATATATCTAATAAATTCCATCTTCGTATTTCACCCTCAGATTAACTCCGTTAATGTAATCACACAACAATATAATCTACACCCACACTACGTAGACTACGCTTCATATAGAATGTATAATTATACGTACTATATATTAGTATATGTAGAAAGATATATACTGTCAGGCTCTGTATATGATTTTAAGGTTGAGTGGAAGTAATTGACGACCTAGATTTTAGGCGCCAAATAACTTTGAGTGTAATGAATGTAGGGTAGGAATACATTTATAATAGCACTGGATTTATGTTCACACTTCTGGGTTTTCTCTCCTCTATAAAGAGAGCAGTGAGGGTTTTTTTTGTACCACTTGGGTGGTAAATAAACGTACGGCCCGCCTGATGTTAAGCAGTTCCCGTAGCTTATGGACGCTTGCAATACCAGTCGTTGATAGGAACATCTTGAAGTTTTGTTGGCGAATTTATTAATTTTAAAAAGACTACTCCCGCATTAAAGAACAAGCTCTGTATCGCGGGGGGCTTTACAAACATACAATGGACACAAATTACACCCAGACTCGGAACAATTCTTTGTGAGTTTTACAAAGTTTTGTCCTATGTGGGTATCGAAACCACGACCTTGTGCACAGTTACTTATTTATATTTTAAATTTAACTGCTCCGCTAGGTGTCGAATAGCTTCCCTAAGGGGTCCTAGCAGAATATCAGCGCTGCAGCGTCTGCGATGTTGCAATTAATCGCTGAGCTAGGTCCTGTTTTGTCTTGTAACCATTATGTATATTTTTTTTTGTTATTGTAAGATGTAAAGACAAAATAAATATTTTTTCTTTCTTTCTTCTTTCTTTCACAGCAGACGCATACTGCGGCCACTAGACCACCAAGGCAGTCAAGAATTAATGAGACAAAAAAAGTTTGAAGATGAGTCAAATTTAACAAGAAGTCGCGAGTTTACACTTCGTAGCGGATCACTAGTCTATGTATAAATCAGTAGAATAGAATTACACCGCACGTGTATGTAAATCGATTACTTTCCTATTCGGCTACCACCGCTTTTAGAAATAAAATGTATTTATACTTAATTCAGCTTTTCATGGTGACCTCGGTTGATAATTATATGGTTGATGTTGTCGGCTTGTTTCTTGTTAAACGTCGGCCATGTTTGTTTAGTGTTCGTTCAGAAGTCTGTTTGTATTTGGAAGGGTGGAGTTGACACGTGTGAGCATTAAATAAAGAGGTTTATTATAGGTTTCCTTTATGAAGTGGATAAACGTAATAAAAGTAATTTAAGTGTATGGGATTGTGTACTCATATTGATTATTTTTTAAGTGAAAACTTCTTTGAGCACAATACGCATATTTATAGATGAGATAAAAATATTCGCGATACCGTTACGAGACGCAGCTTGACATATCCGAAAAATCTTTTTTGACTATCACGTTATTAAAGCAAAGTGATATATGCATGTACAGATAGCAGACCGCGAACGCGTCGAGATAAATAAAAAAAAACATTGATTGCTATAAAATTTATAACTACTGTTTTGCCTAGTGTTTTCACTTCTGTCCCGGAGTGCGATTTTTTTTTGGATCAATTTCGTTGATATCTCAGGTAATTGTCTTATTTCTTTTTTAGGTTTATTAAAAAAACAACTTTAAGCCCACTGTATCTTGGGGGGCTTTACACACTTACAATTATCCAAACTCAGAACAACTATCTGTGGGTCACACAAATATTTGCCCGACGCGGGAATCAAACTCTCAACAGTTGAACACTCGACATAGTGTTAGTAGCGAGGTGACCACCTAAACCATTAGATCACTATCAATAAAATGTTATCAATATTTTTTTTTAATCCAAAGAGGTAGTCAAAGTATCTAGAACAAACACCGAACCGATTATTTGCCTATAACACGATCGATGGTCAATAAAAAAGTACATTAATACGTCCATTAGTTGACATCGTCACCGTGGGAGATAATAAAAATTAAGTGGTTTCGTACCGATATAAAGGTTAAGACTCTTTCGCCGCTAGTCGCCGTAGAGTCGCTCTAGTAACATGATTAATAAATAATTTTCAGTTCACTTTCTAAAGAAATAATGAAACGCTTTTTGCAAATGGTAACCGCTGTTCATGAAAATCTAAAGAAATAATGAAACGCTTTTTGCAAATGGTAACCGCTGTTCATGAAAATCTAAAGAAATAATGAAACGCTTTTTGCAAATGGTAACCGCTGTTCATGAAAATCTAAAGAAATAATGAAACGCTTTTTGCAAATGGTAACCGCTGTTCATGAAAATCTATATATTAATACATGAAGCAGAAAGCTTTGGCTTTTGTTACCTTTTTGCGCATACAGGAGTGTGAGTTTTGGTACAATTAAAGTCTATACAGAACGGGAGAAAGCTAATAAAAATGACGGTAAAATGTCGACTAGATAATATATTCATAGTAACAAAAAATAGATCGTTCTTGGGATCATCATCATCATCTCAACCCATAAACGTTCCTCTGCTGGGCACGGGTCTCCTCTTTTTGGAGAGATATTAGCATACTATACCACGCTGGCCAGGCGGGTTGGTTTAGGGTTTTGTATGAGTTTCCCTCTCTTGCAGACAATATTGTCTGCCTGACTTGCTTAGACACCCTCGGGATGGTACGGAGATAGTTAAAAAAATCATTAATCATTATCATCATCATATCAGCCTCATCACGTCCACTGTTGAACGTATGCCTTCATAATGGCTGATCCTGAGCTGCCCGCATCCAGTGCTTTCCTGCAACTCTGATGATATCTGATAGAAATTTCATTGCCACTGCAAAACTAAATCAAAATATGCACCCTGTTGTATCTCCATTGCTAATATATAATAGTCGTTAATATTCGTAATATAATAACATATAGCATATAAATACAAATGGTAGCCATTTTTATCGCAGCTCATTATAAATAACCGCTCTGATTGCCCTTCATAATTACCCAGTAATAATTACACTGAGTGTAATAACGATTTAAAAAGTAATTGATATTTGTGATGAGCAAGTAATGAAAGCGATATGCTAGTAATTATAGCTTTGTAATGCGTCAATTATATTTTTACACTAGCTGTTGCCTGTGGGTCCGCCCGCGTGGACATCCTACAAATATTATAAACGCGATAGTTTGTAAATATGGATGGATGGATGGATGTTTGTTACTCTTTCACGTAAAAACTAATGAACGGATCTGGATGAAATTTGGCACAGATATAGATTATGGTCTGGAATAACACATAGTCTACTTGTTATAGCGATAACCGTCATCCACGCGGGCGGAGGCGCGGGCAACAGCTAGTCGGTTATATAATACTCTATGTACCCTTCTCTAGGATACAAATTTCATTAAAATCTATTCTGCAATTTTTTGGAACAAATAAACATTATGGTTTTCTCAACCCATGAAATAAACATTATATACAAACGGAATTATTTTCGCATTTATACATGGATACAGCCCACCTAATGGTGAGCGAGTGAAGAAGAAGAACGTAGCTATACACGCTATATAGCTCCGTCCCTTTTTCTCGGTCGTATTACTTACGTTTTAATACGTCATAGTACGGCCCCTAAGATAAGATATCGAATCGATATTTAAAAGAACCCATGACCTACTTACGAGTACTTATCTTTGGGGAATTCCCTATGTCCAGCAGTGGTTGTCTTTCGTGATGATAGCCCACCTAGTGATCTATTTTCACACATATTCACAGGACTAAACGCACGTTCAAAAATCAAATTTAATCTAGTTTTAAATTAGTACCTTCGCGGGACGCAAAAATAAAGAGCTCTTTTTAAGTTTGAACAGTTCAATGTAAAAATATTTATGTGTTTCTCATTAACATTATATGAAGTTAACTATGGAAAAAGAACTAGGTACTATCTTTAAATATTATTACTAAAGATACACAGACTCAATAAATCTATACTTATATTATAAAGCTGAAGAGTTTGTTTGTTTGGTGGAACGCGCTAATCTCAGAAAGTTCTGGTTCAATTAGAAAAAAAAACCTTTTTTGTTGATTAGTGCATTTATCTAGGAAGGCAGTAGTGAGAATATGTTGCAAAATCGGGTAAAATATTCCAAATTACCACGCAAAGTCGAGAGTGACCCCTAGTATATTATAATAAAGAGGTATGTACGTATATATTATACTTTATATATAGTCAAATTAATGACTATTTACAGGTTAATCTAACTAATTTAATGACAACAATTTTATTCATTTTACCTTAAATTTGGTTAAGTCTAAAGCCGGGTACTGACATTGCGAGGCTCCTCATCTGGTGCTCGCATTGAGCATGTCAGTCAATGAATCAGGCAACGTTCAAATTATCTCCCGAGGCAAACGCGTCTTCACATCACGAGGCTGCCGCGCATTCCTCACGATTTCGCAGATTACCTCAAGCAGTATTGTTTTTTTATTGAATCCTACTAATATTATAAACGCGAAAGTTTGTAAGTATGGATGGATGGATGGATGTTTGTTTGACTCTTTCACGTAAAAACTAGTGAACAGAATTTTTTACAGCGATAACCGCGATAACCGACATCCACGCGGGTGGAGCCGCGGGCTAAGATAGTTAAGTATATTTCAGTTATATATTATTCTTTCAGCTAAGATAATGATAGTGATATTTAAATTAATTTAATTTAAATACTTTTACTTCTGTACATGACGGACAAACTGACATGACAAACATTATATCGCCTGTGATGTTATATAGCTTTGCTCACGCTGTGTAACGGTTACCTAAATTGATCTCGTTTGTGCGACAAGATCATATCAATTTGTGGAATTCCAATAGCTATTGGTACAG
Organism: Trisateles emortualis; assembly: GCA_947095525.1. Classification (NCBI taxonomy): domain Eukaryota; kingdom Metazoa; phylum Arthropoda; class Insecta; order Lepidoptera; family Erebidae; genus Trisateles; species Trisateles emortualis. The sequence goes on along the minus strand of OX352735.1, from coordinate 19,301,029 downwards.
GAAGAGCATCAAATATCAAGGCCATTTGTAAGGTCATGTTAAGTTTCGTGTGTTTGTTTAAAAATCTGTATTTGTATATTTGATATCGGAAATAATTTTGGTGAAATAGCGTATTAAAGTAAGGAAGTACTGAGACGACTGGAGATTTTTTTTTCGTAAAAATGCGTTTTTATATACACACATCTCAACCCATAAACGTCCCACTACTGAGCACGGGTCTCCTCCAAACATTTAGAGCTATATTAGCCAGCAGGCTAATATAGCTCTAAATGTTTCAATATGTTTCAATGGCCGTCTGGCCAGCGTGGTATAGTAATACCACGCCAGACGGGTTGGTATAGGGTTTTGTTTCGAGTTTTCCTTCTCTTGCGGTGGATATTGTCTGCCTGACTTACTCCCTTAGTCGACTCTTACGACACCCTTGGGATCGAAGTGGGTTTGAACAGGAACAGGAACAGGAAACATTTGTTTTCTTAATCCGTTACCCCACGGATAATGTTTTTATATACTTCGGTGTCAAATCAAATAGGCATTATATTAGATAGTGGGAGTAGACCTAGCATATCTACTACCTATTTAGCTTGGTCTTTTTGCTTTTTTATGTTTTTAGTTTATTTTCATTTACAAATCGTGAACTACTATTCTAGTTTGTAGTCGGGTAAAAACAAAACATAATCTCTTACATCCTACAGTATTGTATTTTGTATGTAAAAACCGTCAATATATTTTACCGAATGTAGCATTAGACGTACCTAAGAGTATATTTCTTAATACTTTAACATAACATTAATATGTTTATTCCAAGTTACCTGAACTTAGTAATGGCATACAAAACGATTCCAAATTGGTTATCTCACACGGACTCAGTCCCAGAGCAATTACAACATGACATCTCCCTGGTTACGACACTATATACCCAACAGACTATATATATATCTCTCTCTCTCTTCAACCATATATCCCATATGGTGGTAGGGTCAGCCCTCTCGTTGGTCTTCCTTCGCTTCACCCACAGAACCAACCTAACTATGGTTATTAAAAAGTGGAAACTTCTTTAAAGACATGTTGAGCACTTTTGGGTGAAATAAAATTATGGAACTCGCGTCGTCGTCACCGAACGCTTTTCGTATTAAAACTTTTTGGGTGAACAAAAATCATGCAACTCGCGTCATCGTCAGTGAACGCTTTCCATATTTATAAATAACTAGTGGCCCGCCCCGATTTCGTCCAAGTTAAACTATTTTCTGCGCAAATTTCTTAGTTTTTTTACATAAGAACCTTTTCCTGACAATAAAAAACAACCAAAAAGAATTACCAAAATCGGTCCAGCCGTTCACGCGTGTCCAGATGCCGTGACAAAGGGAAATAGGGATTCATTTTTATAATATAAGATAATCTAATAGCTTAGCTGAAAACTAAGTAACTTGTGAATTGTATCCTCGAGGATACAATTCACAAGTTACTTAGTTTTCACTTCTATCAGCAGTCCTCAAAGACTGCCTTGCATGTCTTTTTTAAATTATACTTGTCTTGGTGGCAAACAAACATACAATACGACTTATAGTAAGCAGTTACCGTAGCCTATAGACAGTATCATTTGCGTGTTGTTGACCCAAACATTTTACCATCGGTGTTTTTTTTGATAGATTTTAGTATTCCTGGTTTCATCGTTTCTCCAAAAATCACTCACGCACAGAAACACATATTAGGAGTTAGCTATACAGGGCCGCTATATGAAGATTCGTTTTTTAAGTGTGTCTGTCTGTGGAAATTGATAACAATGTACAATTAGATTAAACCGACAGATAAACATATGTTTCACACAAATTCATACATTGCTTTTCCTAAAAAACTAATCTTCATATAGCGGCCCAGAGCCACTAGACAAGTGGCATAAACGGTAGTCGAATCGAAAAGTTAAAAAAGCAAATGTATGGAATTTGTCTTAAGTCTACGATATAATGTCGTAAACTTTCGTCAAATCCCATACATTTGCTTTTTTGACTTTTCGATTCGACTACCGTTTATACCACTTGTATAGAGGGGCTGTGGCCGTTGCCGACCGTAACACTGTGTAGGTCTTTGTGGTATTTATAAAATGGTGGTTCCCATTTGGGCTTGCTCAATTATATGCCTACCTCTGTTAAATTTTAGTTATCCTATATCTTAAGTTTTAAAACAAAATTTATTACGTCATTTTCCTTCTAGTAATCGTTCAAATGTAATTCCCAAGTATTTCTATACGGGTAAGTAAGTAGGTATATGCGTGTAAGAATGTAGGTAGGTACAAATAATTATTACAATGTCATAGGGGTCTGAAATTATAAACTACTAGAGGTGGAATATTTTCCCCGATTTTGCAACATATCTTACTACTGCTCCGCTCCTATTGATCATAGCGTGATGTTATATAGCCTATAGCCTTCCTGGATAAATGCACTATTCAACAAAAAAAGAATTTTTCTAATCGAACTACTTAGTACTTTCTGAGATTAGCGCGTTCAACCAAACAAACAAACCCTTCAGCTTTATAATATTAGTATAGACTAGATATTGCTCTATTGCCTGCCACCGATGTCGGTTATAGCTATAATAAGAGAGGTAGGGCACCATACTAGCGAGCAAGCCCGACTGGGGAAGGACCTCCACCTTACAGAAAACCACAGCCAAATAACTACACACAGTGTTGTGTAGTTGTGTTCTTGTGTGAGTACAGGTCTCCAGCGTTCATTTAGGGATGAGTTTTGAATGAAACGTATTCCTATTCCAGGGATACTTCCATCATAAAGCCCTGGAGTAAAAAAAAATAGGTTGGCAACATGCAAATTATACTTCTGGTATTGCAAGCGTCCATAGGCTACAGTAACTGCTTAACATCAGGCGGGCCGTATGCTTGTTTGCCACCTAAGTAGTATAAAAATAAAGTACCCTAGGTTCTTCCCCAATTTACTAGGCTCGGCTGATTTTAATGAAATCTTGTGTGTGGGTAGGTTTAGATTCACAATTGGACCCAGTAGGTGGTACTGCAGTCGATATGTCAGCTTTTCCGGGCAGGACGACGTCTGCCAGGTCCACTAGTCTATACTTATATTATAAAGCTGAAGAGTTTGTTTGTTTGGTTGAACGCGCTAATCTCAGAAAGTACTGGTTCGATTAAAAAATTTTTTTTTTGTTGAATAGTGAATTTATCCAGGAAGGCTATAGGCTATATAACATCACGCTATGATCAATAGGAGCGGAGCAGTAGTGAGATATGTTGCAAAATTAGGGAAAATATTCGACCCCTAGTATTATATAATTATTTTAACCGCGTGTGATAATTATAAGATATTATATCTTAAGATATTATAGTATCTTCACCGTGTGTAATGCCCTTTATGTCCCAAAAATGTCATCTCAAACTTAGTATTCAAAACGCATGCATATTTTAATCAGCTTATTCAAATTCGGAATAATAATTAAGTAACAGAATCTGAATATAAACAAATTTTAGAATTTATTTTAAAAGTTGTTTTCTCGTTAATTTGTTTTCATTTGTAACAGAATCTAAACTTAAACAATGTATATTATCTAATCTGAGTTTCGACTGCCTTGGTGGTCCAGTGGTTGCAGTATGTGCCTGCTGTGCACGAGGTTGTGGGTTCGATTCCCACACAGGACAAAACTTTGTGTGACCCACAAAGAGTTGTTCTGAGTCTGGGTGTAATTTGTGTCCGTTAATTGTATGTTTGTAAAGTCTCCCGCAACATAGAGATTGTTCTCTAGTGCGGGAGTTGTCTTTAAACAAAAAAAAAGTTTATACAGTATGATGTCATCGTCCTGCTTACCACAAGGCTGTATGCTAGGGGAAGAACCTCCACAGAAAAAAAACTCTCCGCAAAAGGTCTGGAATAAAACATATGCTATTTTTTACAGCGATAAGCGACATCCACGCGGGCGGAGCCGCGGGCAACAACTAGTTTAGGTATACATATATCTACCTAAAACTAAAAATAGACAGCAGAAAAAGCCTAGCACGCAAAATGTTAAACTAGAAATACAGGTTTAGTAACTAGCATGCCTAATAAATATTATGTGTGTATGAAATTATCCGATCGACCTACATACTGGCATATGTTAATATAAAATTGGCCGTGTAAACGAATGTACAATCGGTAAAGTTGGCGCTTGAGCACACTTAACATTTTCATCTAGAGATATTGATCTTAATTGTCAAAATTAGTCTGTGTGGTGACGGATTAAGAATACAAATGTCACCACCCCGTACCAACCCGAGGATGTCGTAAGAATCGACTAACGAAGTAAGTCAGGCAGACAATATTCACTTCTTCTTCTTATCGTTTGGTATGTGGCCAACCTGGTGGCAGAGTTATTTAGATCGCCAATATTGAGGCCCCTGTCGTGATCCACTGCAAGAAAGGAAAAACTTGAAACAAAACCATATACCAACCCGTCTGGCCAGCGTTGTATTAGTAGGATAATATCCCGCCAAGTGTATGATGATGTCAAAATTGCTTAACAAAAATATTTTATGATTTGACTGTGTTACTTTATTTATCCGTAGACCATTTTAAATCTTGCGTAGGCATATTATACTGTGTGTATAATAATAAATAAACGTTATTAGCGATTAAGCGCCAACTTGGCCGATAGTACATGAAATGTAAAATTCCATCGTGTTCATTCTGTTTAAATACCTACAACTTTGTGTTAAATTGCGTATCTACGTAAATTATAAGATTAAGGCTTTATGAATAATATACTTAATATTGATCGTATTTATATTGAATTCTAGTTTGTACTATAGGGGAAATAAGTGTTGCGAAGTTTAAAAGCGAATGTTTGTCATACAGTGTAGTAAATTACATGCCTATAATAAACAGAACGGCAAAAACACTTAATTTGAAATGAGTATCAGCTGTTTCTGTCATCAATTTTGTGAAAAAAATTGTGCCGCCATAATACCTAATTATAAGCCAAATAAATGAAAACGAACAAAAGTAAAGTAAAGGTAAAAGTATTTTCGACTGCAAAAATCTGTCAAAATAATTTAACCAACTGGAAGACGAAGCGTGGGCAGGCCTCCAACAAGGTGGACCGACGACTTGGTAAAGGTTGCGGGCAACCGCTGGACAAGGTCGGCTCAGGATCGAGAGTTGTGGAAAACCTTGAGGGAGGCCTATGTCCAGCAGTGGACGTCTTTTGGCTGAGATGATGATGATGAATATTGATCGTATTTTTATTGAATTCTAATTTGTACTGTGGGGTAAATAAGTGTTAGGAAGTTTAAAAGCGAATTACTGCCTTGGTGGTCGAGTGGTCGCAGTATGCGCCTGCTGTGTACGAGGTTGTGGGTTCGATTCCTACACAGAACAAAACTTTGTGTGACCTACATACAACACAACAACAAGAGTTGTTCTGAGTCTGGGTGTAATTTGTGTTCGTTAATTGTATGTTTGTAAAGTCCCCCGCGACACAGAGCTTGTTCTCTAGTGCGGCAGTTGTATTTTAAACAATAAAATATGCTCTTGGATATTGTAAGGGCTGTGTCTTGGAATCGTGGAGCCACAGCAAATGGGGCTTTTTTAGCGGTGAAATATATGATATAACTCGCGTATTGTTGACGTAAAATTTATAACACCATGTTTTTTAATAATGGTACTAGTAGGATAGAAAAATGTTACTGTTAAAAGGTATCCTTAAAAGAGCTTTGGGCTAATTAGACGTTGCGAAAAAAAAATCAGTCAAAAGTATTTTTGACCAAACACGTTGGTTACGTTGGCGACCCCCTACCTATCAGAACCTAATATTATTTTAAGTCAAAGGTACTTTTAACCAACGCGTTTGGTTCAAAATACTTTTGACTGATTTTTTTTCGCTAACCAAACGTTAAAAATACTTTTGACTGATTTTTTTTCGCTAACCAAACGTTAAAAATACTTTTGACTGATTTTTTTTCGCTAACCAAACGTTAAAAATACTTTTGACTGTTTTTTTTTAGTCAAAAGTACTTTAAGCCGGTTAAGAGTTTTGACTGTAACATAATATATAATGTACATCGCGTGGCGTTTTAGTACATTTATTTTGTCCTTACCGCTCGCCACTACCGCTGGCCGCGCTGCAGCGATGAGTTTGTGGCCGGGCTGTAAAGTAATGGTGTGACGAGCCGCCAAACAAAGTGCTTTATTTTTATAATGGTTACTAATTTATTGTTTTCTTTTGTTGCAGGTAAACAACTATTTTCATCTGCTCTGTTTTTATTTTTGGTGATTCAGTAAGTCTCTTTTCAATGACAAATAATAATAAAGAGTATTTTAATTAGTGGAAAAATTTTTAGCTATCAAATGCACAGGTTTACAGCGCTTATATAGGAATGCGTTTTTAATCGCAAGTGAGACCTCTGCTATTGCAAGTGTCCATAGGCTAGGGTAGCTGCTTAATATCAGGCGAGCCGTATGCTTGTTTGTCACCTTAGAAGTATAAAAAAGTAATAATAGTAACAATTAATACTTTATTGTGCCTGTTTTTGACGTAATAATGTAACTGTGACATTGTAGATTATTGTATTACGTAAAACGGAAATCTTTGTCTACTGTGATGGCGTCATTTAGTAACGCAGAAGGTAATTAATAAGATTTATTAATTGATAAGATGTCCATTCGAGGCATGGGGCGTTGAATTATGAACTTTATGTACGTAGTTTAAAAATATATTTTTATATGGCAACTCTCACATTAGAGAACAAGCCCTGTCGCGGCGTACTTTACAAACATATCCAGACGATAATGTGGATCAACAAATTTTTGCTCCGCGTGGAAATCGAACGCAGAACACGCTGTGCAGTAGTAAATGGCAAGGTAACTAAGCAACTAAACCAACCATGTAATCAATATTATAGTGTATAAACATATAATCCTTACTAATATTATAAATGTGAAAGTTCGTAAGAATAGATGGATGGATGTTTCACGTAAAAACTACTGGACATATCTGAATGAAATTTGGCACAGAGATAGATTATGGTCTAGAATTACACATAGGCTACTACTTTTACAGCGATAACCGACATCCACGCGGGCGGAGCCGCGGGCAACAGCTAGTCTAAAATAAATCTCCCACTAGCATCAATATCCTGTTATGACACGTGCCATCAAAATAATAGACAATAACACAAAAAAACGAAACCTTGAACAATTACTTAAATTAATTACCCACACAAAAAAATGCTGATTAGCCTATAAACTAATTACCGAAACAATATTTCGATGCGTACGCAAATTTGTGTGTACAAATCATGGTTAACAAACGAGTTACATAGAGCGCACAAGCGTTAAATTATTAATTAATTTTAAACGCAACATCATATAAAAACTAGTGACAAGTGTGAGAAGAACCTGCGTTTTGTGTATTCAGTACATCGATAATGTTTCTCTACTTCATTACAATTATTTGAAAATATATAAAATATTCACTGTCTATTGCATTTGTTCCGCATTCGCCTCACGAAGTTTTGCCCCATGTAAAAAATTCCATATTCGTATGATTTTTATTTCTTCTTCCTTTTTTAACCCCAAATATACTGGGGCTAAAAAGGAGTAAAAAATAAAATGTAGAATGAATATGGTTTTTTTACGTGGGGCAAAGCTTCGTCCATGTTGTATATGTGTACCTGTTTACCTACTTATTTTATGTGAGTGCAATTATTCTTTCTTTCTATACAGACGGACGCCTGTTGACCAGAGTGATGGGCAAATAAATTTTTTTACTGGTCAAAATTATTATTAAATTTTATGGACGAGTAGCAGATATTATGCTGATTTTTCCAAAATTTTTTTTTTTTATACTTCCAAGGAGGCAAACAAGCATACGGCCCGCCTGACGGTAAGCAGTTACCGTAGCCTATGGACGCTTGCAACACCAGGGGTAACACTCGCGCGTTGCCGACCCTTAAGAAACATTATAACTCCTTTCTTGAAGAACCCCATGCTATAGTCACTCGGGAAAACCTCGTCAGGAAGCTCATTCCATAACCTAATCGTACGTGGGAGAAAATCCCTCTGAAATCGCATCATAGCACTCGGGTTTGCATTATTACATTTCAACCAAATAAAACAAAAAAAATTGTATTACGAAAAGTTATTGAACACTAGACATGGCGTTTACTTTTTTTTTTGAAGAAACTGATACTTGTTCAGTGGAGCAAAAATTCCTGAATTACCTCAGAAACACAGTGGTAATGGTAAGATAACAAAATTCCATTTTTAACTTGGTACAGAACTCTAAAAATATGTTTATGTAAATGTTGTACGCGATAGTACCAGTATAGTGTAATTACAGCACTTGTATGCAAATGTACAGTCGCATATAAATGTGAATACATTTCATAGTCGGAGCTATCTAGGGCTATGTAGATAAAAGAATTCGACTGTTAACGTGTGATATTAAATGATACCAATATAATCATTGATATCGTGATTATTTTAACCTACAGAACGTGTTTATAAGAGTTTTCCGATCTACACAAAACACAAACGTATTCCTATCCCAGGGATGCTCCCATCTTAAAGCCTTGGAGTAAAAAAATGAGTTGGCAATACGCAAGTGATACCTCTTGTATCGCAAGCGTCCATAGGCTATGGTAATTGCTAAACATCAGGCGGGCCATAAGCTTGTTTACCACCCAAGTAATATAACAAAAAACACTGTAACAAATACGAATTTGTGTATGACATTAACATTTATTGAGTGTAGAATGCGCCTCAGCAAGCGTAGTCTAGGATACCCTCAGGCTAGGTGGAGCAACAATCTTCGCAAGGTGGCTGGGAGTAGCTGAATGCGAGAGACCAAAGACCGTGTCAAGCGGCGTACTCTTGGGAAGGCCTTGTGATAGGTTGATAATCATCACCAGATGATAATGATGATTCATCCAGCTAGTAAGAAAAATTAGTTACAAGGTTTTTAAAAGATCGGCAATGCGTTAGTGACACCCTTGGTGTTGCAAACGTCCATAGGCTACGGTAACTGCTTGCCATCAAGCGGGCCGTTTGCTTGTTTGCCACCTTGGTAGAATAAAAAAAAATTGTATCGATCTCTATGCAGTAGGTAGGAGATGAGGTTATTGCCAACGGAAACAATTCCAGATTCCAGCTAACACTAAGCATTTTCGAACGTAAAATCCCAATTTCTCCCAATCCAGAGACTAAACCCAGACCTCTTTACACGGTATTGATACACACCAACCAAGGTAGTCAAGTTATCCTACTAATCTTAATAATATAATAAATGCGAAAGTTTGTAAGAATGGATGCATGGATGTTTGTTACTCTTTCACGTAAAAACTACTGAACGGATCTGGATGAAATTTGGCACAGAGATAGATTATGGTCTGGAATAACACATAGGCTACTTTTTACAGCGATAACCGACATCCACGCGGACGGAGTCGCGGGCAACGGGTAGTTAAATAGTATATCAATAACCCGTAATATCGAATACCCAAGACACTCGCTTACCTTGGTCATCTACACTTTTCAATCAACACATGTGCTCCGGTAATTTGGACTAGATACTATATAATATACCAGATTTTACATTATTTAACGGTTGAGTTATTTTGCTGGCTAGTTTTTAGAGAGGTAGGGTACTATACTAGCAAGCCCGAGTGGGGAAGGACCTCCACCTCATTTAGGGATAGCCCATCTTAAAGCCCTGGTGTAAAAAATGGGTCGGCAACATACAAGTGCTACCTTTGGCATTGCAAGCGTTCCAGTGCTCATTTAGTTATGCGTTTCTAGCAAAACGTTTATAAAAACTGCTGTATATCATTCTGTAAGTAAGATAATTGTTTATTATTTCCGATAAATAATAACAAAAAACTCATCCAATCAATTGTGGTTGTTCTGTTAATCGAATCAAACAGTAATTATATATGTAGTACAATATAATTAATCAGTCTGAGTGACGTTAATGGGTTTCGATCTAGTCAACAGTGTCAACCATTGTCCGGTACAATTTGTTATTAATGCGATTATTATCTGTTTTAATTGATGACATAGATTTCATAAGAACAGCTAGGTCACGTACGAATGAAGACTAGATTCATATTGTAGGAACGCTAGCTGTAGGTTTACCGCAGTTTCACTTGCGTTAAATTTGGATTTAGGCTCATCTCAATAATTAGGCTATTAAATGCAAAAAAAAATAATGACTGGTATTCTAAAGCCGAGTATCGACATTGCAAGGCTGCTCACCAGGTGCTTGTATTGAGCAGCCAGTCAGTCAGGCAACGTTCAAATTTGCTCGCGAGGCAAATGCGTCTTCACATCACTAGGCTGCCGCGCGCGGCATTCCTCTCGAGGCAGCCTCGTGATTTAAGATTAATGCATTCACCATTCAGCTTTATTATATTACAATAGATATAGATTATTAAAATTACTATTTAGCCAAGTAGACTAAAACGATTTTTTAATCTAGGTATGATAAAACCTTTATAATAGTTTATAGCGTATTAGAAACTGGGTAATATCGATGTGAGCCACCACGTTCCCTAAACGAATTGTACCAGCTGTTTTTTCTTGAGCTATATTAATACGAAGTATACGATATTTTGTTTAATTGTGAACTAAAGCATTGAAAAGAAACAAAACATCGACACAATATACCACATAGAGAGAGTACAATCAATTTAGCTGAAAATCGGCTTTCTACAAAATCCACGGTGATTTGACATGTGATAGATTGTACCATAGGGCCGACACTTTTACAAAATAATATAATTTGTACATTTTGTAGCAAAATATTTTTATTAAAGATTGATTGTGGATTATATTTATTGTTGCGTCAGAAAGAACTCTTATTGATTAAAATTTGAAATTGCAACTTCTTTTACATATATATTTCAATTTGGATATAGTCAAAAAACTACTTTATCTAAATGTTTAGCATCCAAACACAATCAAAAGAGGTCAATATATATTTTTTTTATACTACCAAGGTGGCAAACAGGCATACGGCCCGCCTGATGGTAAGCAGTTACCGTAGCCTATGGACGTTTGCAACACCAGGGGTGTTACCATTAGATAGAAATATTTTACACACATCCTTTTATAATCGTTTATAGGGAAATGATTATACCAAATTCATGTTTTCTCGACTTCAGACAACTTTAATCAACGTATCATTAAACACACCCAAGGCAATGATTGAAAATGATTACTTGTTCAAGTAGCAACCCTAGTTTTATGATAGAACTACTCGTTCAACGAATTCCAGACCTCGCAATCCGATACGAATTTATATTCGTAATATCGTCATATCTAGGGAATTCTTTCATTTATACAAAACCTTACAACACTTTGACGAAAAATACTTATTTAAGATTCTTTTTAACCTTGGGAAAAATAACAACAATAATACAAAATTTAAGATATATGTTTTCTGTGCTGACAGTATGCCGTTCCCAGAGCGTCTTATGTCTCATATAAAATATATTTTTCATGAGGTGCCAATCTTGTAAAAAATAAGTCTTCTCTATAGTACAGCGCTTTCCCGCGGATAATCTTATACTTGAACAAAACCTTGGACCTGTATTTACCATTAAAGGTTTATACGGAGAAGGAGTGCAGAAACCTTCAATTAAGGTCGTATTTAGACCACCAGCATCTTATGAATTTGTTTCCCGATACGTAACATAGCAAAACTGAGTACATTTTACATACAAGACGTGTTGCAAGATTATAATCATAATAGTTACTAAATTTAACGACTGGGGATATTCCGTAAGAGCAAAAACCGAGCCACCGCAAAAACCGAGCAAAATCCGTCTGTCAGATTGAAAATCGGTATTCCGTAAGAGCCCTTTATGACGTTTAGTCAATAGATTGTGTCGTCACCGAGCAATCACAACTGTCAGTTTTGCGATCACAACTGTCAGTTTTCCATCGCTGTTTCTTAGAGAATCAGCAGGCCGGTTTGATTCCTAATAGTTGTGTGATATGCAGATATATAAAGAAAAAGGAGAAGAGACTAGTATGAGATTCATATATATTTTTAAATATTTGCCTGCTATTTTAGTTATTTAGATGGTCCATATTTAGCCTTTATTGAACATCTAACAGATGCCACGAACCACTAACATAAAATACAGGTATTATTAGTTTGTCTTTATCAGTGACAAGTGTCACAACCGGTGTAATAACATAGATAAGGGTTAACACCATTGTCGGTAATTATACCACCGAATAAGGTTGATGTGTCCCATTACACATGACACTTAGCACGAAAAGTATTACTGATAAACGATAGCTATGCAGAATGTTATGTTAAGTTGATTACACAACGGACTAAGGTTTTGTTCAATTATTTTTTATTTTGATGGCAGATTCGGATGTTACTGGGACCGGCAGGGGTATTTCGTAAGAGCAAAAACCGAGCCACCGCAAAAACCGAGCAAAATCTGACTGTCAGATTGAAATCGGTATTCGGCGTTTAGTCAATAGATTGTGCCGTCACCGAGCAATCTCAGCTGTCAGTTTGCGATCACAACTGTCAGTTTGCCATCGCTGATTCATAGAGAATCAGCCGGCCGATAATGAAGTTTGTTTGGCGATATAATATGTTCGATCTTTATTTAAATTCGATTAGATGTCATTCATGTGATTTGTCTCGAGCGGATACGTTACAAAGAGCGTGCCGAGTGGGGACAGTCAGTCAGGATAAAAATGGTTCTAAATATTAAAGAAACCATAAATAATCTCAAGTTATTTTAACTTATTACTTTTAAGTTAAGCTTAGAATATCGTATAATAATATAATACTTATGTATTTTTTAATCACAATAAATGTATAACATATTTTAAAAAATACAAATGCAATTATGATACATTTATTAAACAGAAAAGTTAGATGCTGTTAGCTAATTTCCAGTCTGACGCAGTAGGTACACAAACTTTGGTATAACTTGGAATATTTTAAGTTATTCCAAGTTACGCCATGCAAACAGCGTATTCTACATATTTATTAGGGTACGCACAGACCAGGGTGTATCACAATATCCACTGAAATTATTTCTTAGGTCAAAAATGTATAATTTTGTTGGCTAGTTTCCGTCTGCACGTTCGATACCGGGAACGGGAACAGTGTTTTTCGGGATGAAAAGAAGCCTACATGCTATTATAGACTATATTCTATCTCTGTGCCAAATTTCTTCTAGATCCGTTCAGCTGTTTTTGCATGATGGAGTCTAGCATTTATGATATAACTGGGTATATATGTACATTTAACGATATTTGCCTATTATTTAAATGTTAAAAAAATTGCAACCCTACCTTTACGTTCGGAAAAAAAGACTTGTTGTTTTTTTATTTGAAAGCAAACGTGCTTAAATGTGTCTATTGATGATTGATTGATTATTTTAGTTCATTATAATTCAAATTAATATAAGTTAAATAAATTTTCAAAAGGTCTCATTTAACAGAATCTTCCAAACTTTCTCCAAATCGTATTATCCGAGAACAGTAAAATTTTCACTCGTTATTTTTTTAATTTCATTCATTCGCACAAATTGAAAATGAACTCCGCCCACAGCTGCGGATTGATCCGACTCGCCTGACGCGTGGGTGCAAAGCGCGAGAGAATTACAACATGAAAATATTTTTGTTTACTGAAGTTTAAATAAATATAATTATATTTAATCACAAACAAGAAGAATCCGACTAAAGTGATAACAGTCATGAACCATTAGATTCTACTTTATAATGCCAGTATTTTTTTTGTGTGATATTCTTTTTTTTTTTTTTTACATCTCCCCGCACTAGAAAAACAAGCTCTGTGTTGCGGGGGACTTCACAAACATACAATTAACGGACACAAATTACACCCAGACTCAGAACAACTCTTTGTGGGTCACACAACGTTTTGTCCCTGTGTGGGAATCGAACCCACAACCTCGTGCACAGCAGGCACATACTGTACCCACTGGACCACCAAGGCAGTCATATTAATTTATTAAATCGACCAAGTAAATGATTTTCAAAAAAAGGTCTAATTAAAAGTACCGAATACGTTCATGCATGAAGAGGTTGATAAATGTAGAGGTAGCGAAAGAAGTATCTGGATCCGAAGCAATTGGCGTATCATAGATAGATAGATAATTCTTTATTGTACACCATGATATAACAAAACTTATGTTAGATACATACAAAAAAATAAAGTACAATGGGTGGCCTTATCGCTAAGCGCGATTTCTTCCAGGCAACCTTAGGATGGACAGCAATGACCAGAACAATTAAAATATGTGATGGTGTACGTCTTTGCCTACCACAATGGGAGACGAGTGTGATGATGATGGCACAGTACGAGTGGTGAGGTAACTACAGAAACCACCGCACCAACCGAGCAGTCAGTATTTGTATTTTTTTTATACTACTTCTCTGGTGGCATACGGCCCGCCTGATGTTAAGCAGTTACCGTAGCTTATGGACGCTTGCAATACCAGAGGTATCACTTGCGTGTTGCCAACCCATTTTTTACATCAGGGTTTTAAGGTTTGTGATATCGCCAACGGCATTTGTGCGAAGCAAACACGACCTAATTCTCTAGGCAAGCGCGGGGATACAAACTCTTTGAATGGACGTATTTTTAATTTTTAATAAATTAAATATAACATTACCAAATTATAGGTGTATGTTTTCATCAAATATTGTTTTTTTTTCGTATTATTTGATAAAAATTGAAGTCATAAAGTGGTTACATCTCAATAATTTGGTGCTGATTCGATGAGTTTTTTTACAAACTATTTAGAATTACTATATAATTTATAAGAAAACCATATTATGAAACACATCTTGTAGATTAATACTGTACGTATTTTTTGGCAGTCATTTGTCTATGAATGCCAACAAAAAATGGTTTCATTTACACCTCTTTTCCATCATTTTTTGAGAGGGCCTTAAGATGGGAGTTTCCCTGGGATAAGAACACGTTTCTTTCAAAACGCATTCCTAAACGAGCGCTGGAGACCAGTACTCACACACAGGAACACAACTACATTTTTCTACTCATTAAAATTTTTACTTTGATACACGATACACTTGATGAAATTTTTATTATAAAGCGCAAGTTTTTGAGTTCTTTTACTTATTCATTTTATATTCTCGTCGTGAACCAAGCTCTTCAATGAAGAATATAACGACACCTTATTTATTCAGCATAGCGGTTTAGATTGCATAAAGTAGAGCGTACGATTGTCGTACTGAGATTTAGGGTTCGACCTCTTGGACGGATATTATCACTACATATCTGGCTATTGAAAAAGATGCCATGAGTTTATTGCCAGTTCTTTCCTTAGGCTCTACCCCTGTCTGTTCAGTCAGCGAACTCAGCAGTAGGCAAATTAATTGACATCTCAATTAGGATTCATTTTTAATTGACCCGCATAAGTGTCACAGTGTGATCTATCTAATATGATATTGAATTTGGTAATTTAGTACTGTGATTTAAAATCGAAAAATTGAAAATTAGGGCACTGGAATTATATCGGTATAATAGGCTAGCCAGGTATTACATAAAACAAATGTTTTTTTTTAAATTATAATTATGATGTAACTAAAAGTTTACGGTTCTCGCAATTTTTCCTTTATCTGTGCTATAAGACGTTGCTTCGTACTAAATTTCAAGATTCTGAGTTCACGGAAAGTACCCTGTAGGTTTTGATTCCCTTGTGAGTGTCGAAAGTTTGCGGCATAAACGCCTGTATCTTTTGATTGCGTTGGCTTAGACGTTTGATTTTTCACAGCTTTAAGGGACAGCAGACCTGAGTATTTCATATAAATTTCAGGTTGATACTGCCACGCGTTCCTGAGCAAAAGGGTCTCGACAGACAGACGTAGGGACGGACAACAAAGTGATCCTATAAGGGTTCCGTTTTTTCCTTTCGAGGTACAAAACCCTAAAATCACGTAAAGCCACAGGTCCTATGCCTACATACTGTGAGATTGAGAACATAAAGAGTGTACCTGTGTTGGCACCCACACTTGTGCACTATAATAATATAATATCTCACGCACTGGCTGGTCTATGTTGAGATTAGTCGCCGTGAGCGAAACTGGGTTAGAAGGACATAACATATCAATTAACTAGGCAATTAGTAATATGTAAAGAGAAAAAGGCGTAATAATAATAATATAGACTGCCTTGGTGGTTCAGTGGCCGCAGTATGCGCCTGCTGTGCACGAGGTTGTGGCTTCGATTCCCACACAGGGACAAAACTTTGTGTGACCCACAAAGAGTTGTTCTGAGTCTGGGTGTAATTTGTGTCCGTTGATTGTATGTTTGTAAAGTCCCCCGCGACACAGAGCTTGTTCTCTAGTGCGGGAGTTGTCTTTAAAATATATATATATTATGTTATAAATAGGTGATACAAGTCGATCCGTCATTATTCTAGATCTTCTTACATAATTAAACAAAAGCCTAATCGAAAAACATTACTTATAAGCTTTCCTTTGTTTAACTAATGTGAGGCTTAGCTAGTAACACGTGGATGACTTACCCACTCTTATGTTTCGGGGAAATCACAACATATATCGAGGCTGAAAAGTAATTATATACACAGTATAAGGAAAATTTGCTAGCGTGGCTAACGTTGATGTTCACATTTACAATAGCTTTTTTTTGCTACTAAGGTAACGGCACCTAATTCCGATGGGTTCTGAAATTGGCACCTAATTCCGAGGTATTTAGAAAAACGGCATTTACTTGCGATTTACAAGCTGTTTTTTACCAGAATATCTCTTATTTAGTAGATAATATATCTACATGTTGATATATTATCCAAGGAAAGGTGTAAAGTATAAGATGTTGAAGATAATCGATAAGATTCGCAACGATAGCCGGTCCAAACGAACTCTTCATACATTTGGCACCCTGTGCACGTAAATACCATGTTTTTTTAAATAGCGTTTTTCTTGTTGTTTTGGTACTGTGTGTGTAATTCTTTGCGTTTAATTAGTAAAAGAACTATATTGTTTATTAGTATTACATTACCTTTTTGTATTTTACTAAATAAATAAAGGTGAAAATACGTTTTGAAAATACCGCGGAATTAGGTGCCATAAAATTTAGCGGGTTCCTTATTCCGATGTATACCACGGAATAAGGATTTCATAGACTTGGTTTCATTTTGTGTTTTTAGGATTGTTTTTAGGATTAGGTACTCCACACTTTAGATTTACTAACTTAAGTAGTCAATAAATATAAAATCTAATTACGTGGTACACTTTTGCATCGCATTCACTAATTATAGCATATCAAAGCTGGTGAATTTTGGTATTTTGTTAATTCGTTGTATAAGAAAGTCAAGACCAAAAATCTAAGTTTATTAACAATTAAATGTAACTTTTAGCAAGTGAAATACATATTTAGGCAGATATTACAATTGAACACTAATCTGTATATAAATTATGCAAAAATGTTTTAGTTCTTAATACTCGGAATTAGGAAACGTGATATTTTAGTACGAAACCTAATTCCGATGTATAGTGCATCGTAATTAGGTTCTATGGACACCTTATTCCGTGGTATAGATAAGTAAAATACAGGCTGTTCACAATTCACTGCAGCATATAGTTTTATTTTTTTGAATGCAAATTTCATTATTTTTTCACTCTAATGGAACGTCCAATAATAAAATTAATGTAAATTGAGTTATTTTGTCTGTAAAATTATTTTCATAGTGTTCTCGTAACATGACATAATTTCATCATGTTAATGTTTTAGATATCTTTTATATTTTGATTATTGTTTTTTTATACTACTTGGGTGACAAACAAGCATACCCTGATGTTAAGCAGTTACCGTAGCATAGCAGACACTTGCAATACCAGAGGTATCACTTGCGTATTGCCGACCCATTTTTTTACACCAGCGCTTGATGATGGAAGTATCCCTGGGATAGGACTACGTTTCTTTCAAAACGCATCTCTAAATGAGCGCTGGAGACCTGTGCTCACACACAGGAACACAACTACACCGCTGTGTGTAGTTATTTGGATGTGGTGTTCTGTAAGAGGGAGGCTTTCCCCAGTCAGACTAGCTCGCTAATATGGTGCCCAACAATAAATCCTGGCCGTCTCTTAATTTACAATAAATAAAATCAGTGATACAAATGTGTCTAGTATTTTTTTTTAAACTCGACAAGATTAACATTCGAAAATTATCTAAAAGCAATTTTGTGTCATACCTACGTACTAGTACTTATATTATAATACAAAACTAATTGATTTATAGAAAGTAAAAAACAACTGTAAATAGTATCAGAATTTTCATAAACCTCGATATCCCAAATTCCTAATTTTAAAATACTAAAACATTATGAACTTTCATACAAACTTTATTCCCCATAGTAATAAAGATTCAAAGAACAATAACATATATTTTATAAAGTAGATAGGGATTTTTTTGAACACCATGTTTTGTTACCTCGGAATTAGGAACCAAATACATCGGAATTAGGATCTTTACATCGGAATTAGGGGCTACGGACTTTTTTTATATTTTATTTATTATTTAATACAAATCAGGGTCTTATAGTCAAATCTTTAGTCTATTTCGATAGTCAAATAAACGAAGCTTCTGATAAAAATAACAAAACACCCAAAAAGGTACAGTTAATGCTTAATTTTCGATGCTGTTTCGAGTTTTGGTGAAAATACCGCGGATCAAGGTGCCGTTACCTTAGCTGTTGTCCGCGGCTCCGCCCGCGTGGATGTCGGTTATCGCTGCAAAAAGTAGCCTATGTGTTATTCCAGACCATAATCTATCTCTGTGGCAAATTTTATCCAGATCCGTTCAGTAGTTTTTACGTGAAAGAGTAACAAACATCCATCCATCCATTCTCACAAACTTTCACATTTATAATATTAGTAAGGATTGTTGGTATAGGCAAAACCTGAGAGTATTTTGTTCAGAATCAGTAATAGGTACCTAATATTGTTTGAGTACAATCATTTCTAAACCATATTTTGTCCCAATAATGTATGTTTTTTTTATACTACTTCGGTGGAAAAATCACCTGATAACATCGTGAGTTTTCATTTTTATACTTACTCTTCTAATAAATCAAATTGTGGGTATTTCGGTATCTTACTATACTGAAAAGAGAATTTTAAAAGCCTCATTATGCTGTGTTATTTAGTTTGGTAAGACTTGTAACACTATTTTGTCAAGAGATTTGATAGACTTTATTTAATAAAATTGCTCATTTAAGAGATTTTATTCCATAAATTCTGATCTTCTTCTTATCGTTTGGTTAGTGGCCAACCTGGTGACAGAGTTATTTAGATCGCCAATATTTAGGCCTCTGTCGTGATCTAACGACTGATAACAGTCGGGACCGACTTTTAACGTGCCCTCCGAAGCACGGAGATGCTCAGATGAAATACCACTATGCGGTCACCCATCTATAGGGCTACCGCGCCCTTGGTAGCTTAACCCGCTGATCGTTTACCGAACAATTCTGATCTATGGCTACTATAAGCACTTTTTTTTAAGAGGATGTAAGGTGGACGTTCTTTTCCAGACTGGTGGGATGCGAGGTAGTATGATACTGTAGAGGTTTATTGGTGATCACTAGCAGGCCGTGTAACCATAGTAAAACCTCTGGCATATTTAGAAAAAGTAAATGTTTTCAAATATTTAAATGTTGAAGAAAAGAAAAGAAGGGGGGCAGACAGAATTGGTAGACATGTTAATTAAGCTCTGACTTTCAAGAAGTGGAGTCGTGATCCAATGTATTATGTTTAATTGAATAAAGAAGATAGTGATAAATATCCCATCGTTTCATTGAAGAGTATTGGTTGGTGCACACGTCGCTTGGCCTTATTGTACCTCAGTATTGCAAAGCGAGGACGCACCCCAAAGTACGAGTGGAAAGGAAAAGAAGGTTGCTGACGGAGGCGGGGCGCTACAGTACCCTACGTCGTGAAATACACAAATTATGAACACTCAGAATATAAGAGGCACCACTGGCATGATCTCTAATTTGCATTGTACATTGATTAAATTCATCTTAGTGAATGATGAGTCCCATTTCACCAAAAGCTTAAGATCCTGCCTACGCATTATTTCGTTGTTCCAAACAATTTCCATATTGCGTTCCCTTAGAATTAAATCATAATAATGATAAAGGCAAATCCCTTATGAAAGGCGAATCCCAGATGGGTTTAAGACGTGAACAAATTGCGTTTCAACTCGACTTTCTCTTTGTGGATGCAGAAAATTAGAAATAGAAAAGTTTTTTAATAATAAGACAAATAGAAATGGAATTGCTTGTGTAAATACATTTTCTAGAAATATAAACAGACAGAATAGTCTGTGTATTTTTGTGTAGCGAGAGAATTCATTGTAAGTAATGTTATTGTTTACTTCCAGGAAATGCAAATGCTTCTGAGTGTTTCCGAAACTTGTTTGTCATGTTGACTTGTGTTTTTTAATTGTAAGCTTTTTTAGTATAAACTCGACTAGAATAAATTACAGCGTGGAAACGCTACATGAAATAGTAGTTAGGCTAAGCTATAAGCGTGTCTGTACACAAGTTGGTTTGGCGCCAACCTATATTTATTTATTTAAAACTTCATATACAAAATGTACTTAGGCGGATTTAATGCCAGAGGCATTCTCTACCAGTCAGCCTTTAAGGGTGATGCAGAGAAATACACATATCTCTACTTGACACACGCTGAACTAGATGCCTATTTGAACAATCCGTGAAGGCTCAATAAATTGCAACAATATCTTAATAATTTTATATTCCATATGGAAGCGGTGGTAGACGAGTGGAAGAGTAACCGACTTGAACGCAGGAAGTCCGAGTTCCATTCCGGATGGCAGTCCCAAATAAATTTCACTTGATGGAATGTGAATAGCTTGTATTTAAAAGATTAAAATGATATATTTGTAGCTTTAGTCAGTAATTTTAGTTAAATACTACGCGACTTAAAAAAATAGGAAAATAATTTATCACAATGTCAATTATTGATCATTAAAATTTACAAAAATACTTATACATACATACATATCATCACGCCAGTGTCCCAGTGGGGTAGACAGAGACTATGGTACGCCACTTGCTTCGATCCAAACATACTTCCTTCGCCTCCTCTACATTCATTACCCTCTTCATGCATGAACGTCGATTCTGGGTACTTTTAATTTGGCCCTTTTTAGCAAATCCCCAACTTGGTCGCTGTATGTTCTCCTAGCCCCTACCGACATATCCATTCATTCTTGCACGATATACCTCTTTTGTTATTCTGTTTACTTATACAATACCAATTAATGTTGATATATTAAAACTACATCACCACAGTCGAAGATGCGCAAACGCAGCGTAATGACGTCACGCAATAATCGCACACATCAATGTTTTATAATCGACTGTGCGTGTTTAGTGATGTAGTACGGTGATATCGATATTATATTATTATTTTATTAAATGTACAATGTTTAAATGTGTGACTTTGTTAATAAAAATTTAATTAGGTTTTATAAGACAATGGTAATAAAAAAATGGATGAAAGTAATGAATGTGTTGATAAAGATACATAGTTATATTCAACTTAAATATAGGATATACCCTACATTATTATTCGATTGATATAATTAATATGACAATTAAGAATACATTATGAATAATTTAGTGGCCGGCCATCAACAACGTGGACCGACGACCTAGTAAAGGTTGCGGGCAACCGATGGATAAGGTTAGCTCAAGACCTCAAGGCTGGGTGGCCTAAAAGAGAAGATGGCTAATTGCTAATGATAATATGTACATGATAGTACCTTAATAAGTTAGAATTTTAATTTTAAAAAAAGGTCAAATATTTAGAGTTAATTACAATGACCTTTCATGTAAACAATTTAGTAACCTTCTTCTTTCATGTTGGAATGTCGTCTTCTCCAAATGAATTTGTATATAGGTACGCAGGTTGTTTAAAATAACACCGAGACACAAAAAAAATATATACACCAGTATCAAGACTACATCGTTTAATTTAATATTTCTCTCGGTTTACTGTGATAATGTGCAGTTTAACTAGCTTAGTCGAGATAATCAGAGCTTTCTGAGCACAATAATTTAATTCATTATGTCTCTAACATTGTTTTAGCAGGATATACGTAATACAATAATTAGCAACAAAGCTAACTATCATAATATTATGAAGGAATCATAATATAATGCCTTAGTTAATTATGTTTTACTAGTTTCCTCCCACGGTTTTGCCTGCGTGTACAATCGACGGGAACAATGTATTTTTTTTTTCAAGATACTCATGTGCTATTCCATACTATATACCGTTTAGCTTTTTGGCGTGATTGAATTAAAAACATCCGTACATCCAGACCGCTTGGTGTAGTCATTTGGCTGTGATCTTCTGTAAGTCGGAGGTCCTTATTTAGTCGGGCTTGCTCACTTGTATGGTGCCCTACCTCTCTTCTTTTTATGTATCGCAATGGCAAAAAAATACTTTACATTATTTAAATAAACAATTCATCTCAGCCAAAAGATTACCACAACTCTCGACCCTGAGCCGACCTTGTCCATCGGTTGCCCGCAACCTTTACCAGGTCATCGGTCCACCTTGTTGGAGGCCTGCCCACGCTTCGTCTTCCAGTTCGTGGTCGCCACTCTAGAACCTTCCTGCCCCAACGGCCATCAGTTCTGCGAGCTATGTGCCCAGCCCATTGCCACTTAATGGAGGCAATTCTTCGAGCTATGTCGGTTACTTTGGTTCTCCTACGGATCTCCTCATTTCTGATTCGATCTCGCAGGGAAACTTCAAGCGTAGCTCTCTCCATTGCTCTTTGGGTGACGTTGAGCCTTCACACGAGGCCCATAAATAAACAATTAGTGTCTCAAATTCATAAGATGGTAGTGTTAAAAGATTTCACGAGAAATCCTTTACAAAGGATACAAGTCGTTGAGTCAGCGAACTTACGAACCGACGACGATGACGCAGACACGAAGTCAAAAGCGCAGTAGCTAATTAATGTGGTAAGTTCTCGACGCTGTGGTTTGTACTGTGAAGTGCATTAAATACCTCGAGCGAAAGTTTAACTACACATTTTGTTAAGGTATTATGTATTTTAAATTCAAGTTGAAGTTTCAAGGTTTGTTATTTTGAAGTTATTTGATGTCGGTTTTATGCTTGTTAGTGAAAATATAAAGATGTTTATTTTAAATCAGTGGGCAAATACCTGTACAAAGTAACACGCCAGGAGTGAGTTCAACATCGACCGGCAATACTAATGTAAATTTCATATTGTGGAATTCGTGTGTGCTTAGATTGATTGAATTACTCATAAGGCACGATATTATGTAGGCAATAAAAACAGAAGATTATCGTATTACAGTGTGATTTACCATTTGCTAATATATATTCGATAATATACATTATCGAAGTCCTAAGGAAATTCCTTATTGGGCTCGCATTGGGCCAAGCGTGAATGGGTGAAGCTCTAAACCTCCTTAGCACTTTGAATAGAGTATCGTAACCCTTTTCCAGCAGTGGGTAATAGATAGGTTGCTATTGTTTATATTGTAGTGAGATATATGTAGATGTATACTTACTACATTTATTCATAATATCTCACTAACAACTTATCTAAAATCTATCTATCATATCATATCATACGGACTCCCCGAGGGATTATGCGAATGGATTGCCAGCTTTTTGTCCAGCAGAAGCATACAAACTGTCGTTGACGGTTGTTGCTCGGATCGCCTGGACATCAATGCTGGCGTACCGCAAGGCTCTGTGCTGTCTCCGACGTTGTTTCTTCTGCATATAAATGATATGTTGTCTACTGACAACATTCATTGTTATGCGGATGACAGCACCGGGGACACTTTTTACACAGGCCGCGCAAATATCCCTCGTTCCATTGTTGATGAAAGTCGCGAAAAACTTGTGTCTGAAATCAGTAGCACTCTTTCCAGAGTCTCTGATTGGGGACGACTAAATTTAGTCCAATTTAACCCCAGTAAGACACAAGTTTGCGCGTTCACCGCTAAGAAAGCCCCATTTGCTATGGCTCCACAATTCCAAGACACAGCCCTTACAATATCCAAGAGCATTGGTATCCTCGGCGTCGACATCTCCAGTGACGTCCAGTACCGACATCACTTGGAAGACAAGGCTAAGCTGGCATCTAGAAAGCTAGGTGTGCTCAACAGGGCAAAGTGGTACTTCACCGCGGGCCAAAGACTGCTGCTCTACAAAGCGCAAGTCCGGCCCCACATGGAGTACTGCTGCCACCTTTGGGCGGGAGCACCTGGATACCAGCTTGGACCCTTTGATTCTATCCAAAGACGCGCTGTGAGGATTGTTGACGATCCCAAGCTCACAGGCGGTATTGATCCACTAAGTCTAAGGAGAGACTTCGCCTCCTTGTGTGTGTTCTACCGCCTGTACAATGGGCTGTGTTCTGAGGAATTGTTCGAGATGATGCCCACGGCCACATTTTATCAACGCACCTCTCGCCACCGACAGGGAGTTCATCCTCACATCCTTGCACCTCAAACTTGCCGTACCGTAAGATTCCAGAGGAATTTCTTACCACGTACGATTAGGCTGTGGAATGAGCTCCCTGCCGAGGTTTTCCCAAAAGACTATAGCATGGGGTTCTTCAAGAAAGGAGTTATAAGGTTTTTAAAGGGTCGGCGACGCGTGAGTGACACCCCTGGTGTTGCAAACGTCCATAGGCTACGGTAA
This sequence comes from Trisateles emortualis, assembly GCA_947095525.1. Classification (NCBI taxonomy): domain Eukaryota; kingdom Metazoa; phylum Arthropoda; class Insecta; order Lepidoptera; family Erebidae; genus Trisateles; species Trisateles emortualis. The sequence goes on along the minus strand of OX352735.1, from coordinate 19,276,262 downwards.
CTGCTTACCATCAGGCGGGCCGTATGCTTGTTTGTCACCTTGGTAGTATAAAAAAAAAAAAAAAAAAAAAAAAAAAAATATTTACGTAGAAAATAATTTTAGAATGAGAAAATCTCATTCCCTTTGACATCCCAACTTCGATTATACGATAAAACTAATTTTGTATCGACATCCGTTACAACACTAGCGCCCCGGGAGGCTATTACCGCCCGCATATCCGGTCAATGAACTTATATTGGTGCCATCATGACCAACATTTGTGCCAAATCACCAATATATTGGCAGTTGTTATCACATAAATACAAGTTAAGTGATGCAAGACGCGGCTGTTATTTAGATGGGTTTGATATGGACACTAGTGTTTTATTTGTCTTTACAGAGTTTTGGATACGGTAAAAACTTAAGAATCCTACTAATCAAGAAAGTTTGTACGTGTGGATGGATGGATGGATAGGGACGGAACGGGGTAGTGACATTTGTATTCTTAATAAGTCACCAGAAGAACTTTTTACTAAGGTTTCATTCATTCTGTAATTTTTGTTAGTTCGATATCCATATTAGACAAAATTTTGTGTTTCACAAATGATTGTCCCGAATCTGACTGTATGATTCAATTTGCCAATGGAATCATTTCGGTGATACAGGGATAATTTCATATCCATGTATCATAATTATCATAAGTCTATAGTAGTCAAACGTTGGACGTAGCTAACAAGTGTACGTCACTTGACATTTTCTTCGCCTTCTCTCATCCAGCTGCTCTTAGTCACTTTTTGGATATCATCGCTCCGTCTATCCTGAAAGGGCTCTATCATTTTTATTTAGCACTAGCTGTTGCCCGCGGCTCCGCCCGCGTGGTTGTAAGTTATCGCTATTAAAAGTAGCTTATGTATTATTCCAGACCATGATCTATCTCTGTGCCAAATTTCATCCAGATCCGTTCAGTAGTTTTTACGTGAAAGAGTAACAAACATCTATCCATCCATCTATACTCACAAACTTTCACATCTATAATATTAGTAAGGATGTATTGCCAAAGATAAATAAAAAAGAAATAATTCAAATTCCGTAGCGACTATGTAGTATATATCTTACTAATCTTGACTTCAATTTACAATTTATGCTATAATAACTTTAATACACATTTTGATATAACATGACGCAATCTCACGCACCCATTGGCCCAAATATTGGCAATTGGCTTAATGGAAACGACATATATCGAGAATCCACCCACATACACATTTACCTAATTCACGCACACTGTAAAGAAAATCGACCAACTTAATAAAATCTCTCAAAGATCGTTGAACTTCCTCTACCTTGTTTATATTTTGTTCAGTAGCGGGTAGCAGGGGAGGTCATATTAAATTGGTTCTGAATATATTCATTGGAATAATATTGCAGCTTGTTATTGTTTATTGCGATAATAAAGTTGCAACTTTGTTATAAACAGGTTTTATTTAGTAATAAGTTAAGACGTAATTTAAAAAGGAAACGTTCATATCCTTCATTATCATTAATTCGTGTATCACGTGTTTGTAGGTATGTCTAACAGCATCGTAACTCCTGAATAGTTTTATCATGCTTATTAGAATAGTTTAGACGTAAACTACAGTTGTAAAATTGGTATGTGCGCAAACACAGGTGCTCTCTCTCGCTCTCTCAAAGTCCGAAGGGACTGTTGCACATGGCTGTAAACACTAGCGAATTCCAAACTTCGGACATCTATTGAGAATTTTTTGACAGAAAACCCAAAAATCAATTTTCCAGGACCTCAACTACTACTCCCGCACTGGGTAACAAGTCCTGTGTCACGAGGGACTTTACAAACATACAATTAACGGACTTAACGTACACCTAGACTCGATACAACCATTTAAAGATCACAAAAAAATGTCCTGTGTGGAGATCCAACCCACAACACGCCGCGCAGTAAAAATGGCAAGATAACTACACTAAAACTAGACCTACACGAGCTAATTGACAGTCACATAACACAATTTATCGCATTAATATCAATCGTTTATAAACTAAGATTACAAATAAATTTATTAATCTAATGATTTAATTTTAATTATAGTTTAATTACTGACTGACTGACTAACTGACTGAGTGACTGCCTCGGTGGTCCGGTGGTCGCAGTATGCGCCTGCTTTGCAAGAGGTTGTGGGTTTGATTCCCACATAGGACAAAACTTTGTGTGACCCACAAAGAGTTGTTCTGAGTCTGGGTGTAATTTGTGTCCGTTAATTGTACGTTTGTAAAGTCCCCCGCGACACAGAGATTGTTCTCTAATGCGGGAGTTGTCTTTAAAAAAAAAAAAAATTAAATATTTTTAGTAGTTACCAATAGCTTAAAACAGATGTATAATATACTCGTAATTAACAAGTCTCAGAAGATAATCGTGCCGGTACAATGTTAATTATAATGAGCTGTATTCACAACCAGATTCTATTAAAATAATTAAAAAAAATTTAAGAGAGGTAAGGCACAGCGAGTTTTCTCGCCCGAATTGAGCAGCTCGACTGGGGAAGGACCTCCACCTTACAGAAGACCGCAGTTAGAGCAACGTTGTGTTGTGTTTCTGCGAGTGAGTAAGGTCTCCAGAGCTCATTAAGAGGGTTGCTGTAGTGACAGTGAGGGGACCAGCTTGTGTCAAATCGCCGTCGGATGGTGAAGGCGCAGAGTGTGGGCGCGGCGGTCAGGGAGACCCAGTGAAACGGTTGCCCGCTGACCGCCCGCGGGTTGTTGGATTCCCGAACCCGGGGATCACTTAATCTCTGCCCCGGGAGGCTGAATCGCCGCCCGTGTAAAGTCCCTGACGTAGTGGTCGTGCCGGAGTAGGAGACCGGAGTGGACCCGGCTGCTGCGTCGGGGGGGGACTGGGGGCCCTTCCGTGCGCCGTGTCCACAAACTGCACAACCTGCGCTGTCAGATGGTGATAGGCACTGCACATTGTTCCTTGCACTGTCCATACATCAACCCTCTAAAAACTACCATAAACCCCTTTTCTCATGGTCAAAAGTAATAGCAAGAAATGTTTATCAGCGGCACCCATATCCACGTTGAAAGTGGACTTTTGCAACATCAGGGGTCTTCACTCAAACCTTAATGCAGTCCACCACCACCTCGAAACTGCACAGCCGACCTTGTTGTTCCTGACGGAGACGCAAATATCTTGCCCGCCTGATACATCCTATCTGCTCTACCCCGGGTACAAGCTCGAGCACGTTTTTGTGCGTCGTGCCGGGGTATGCATGTATGTTCGGGAGGATGTTTGCTGTCGACGTCTAATTGGCCTTGAAGACAGGGACCTGTCCATTATTTGGGTACGCGTGGACTACGGCGGCCACACCTACATCTACGCGTGCCTTTACAGGTCCCATAGCGGTGAACAGGACATAACCAGGCTTTTTGAGCACCTGCAACTGACAACCGACAAAGTTATCGAGCAGTACCCCTCTGCGGAGTTAGCGGTTTTAGGGGACTTAAACGCTCACCACGTTGAGTGGCTCAGTTCCCGGTCCACTGACTCTGCGGGGAGGTCTGCCTACGAATTTGCCCTGGCTTATGGATTCTCGCAACTCGTCGACTCTCCGACGAGGATACCTGACATCGAGAACCATACTAGCTCCATACTGGACCTTCTGCTGACTACACGTCCGGAGGAATATACCATCACGGTGGATGCGCCCTTAGGCACATCGGACCACTGCCTCATCCGGACCTCTGTGCCTTGTGCGCTGCCCGACCCGCCCCGGGCAACGGAGTGGCGTCGCGTGTGGCGTTATAAGTCAGCAGATTGGGATGGACTGCGTGAATTTTACGCGTCGTACCCGTGGAGACAGCTTTGCTTCGCATCAGAAGATGTTGAGTCCTGCACAACCGCTGTAACTGACACGATTCTTCTGGGTATGGAATGCTACATTCCAAATCTGGTCGTGCCAGTTACAGGGGCTAGGAAACGACCCTGGTTTAATCGGCCTTGTAGAGAAGCTAGTCTTCTTAAGCAAGCTGCTTACAAGGCTTGGACTGCGGCTCGAGTTCATAAGGACCCCAACATCTCTGATGTGAAACGCAAGTTAAATGCTGCCTCGAGGTCCAGTAAAAGAGCAATAGCCAGGGCTAAATTTGAATTCATCGGCAGAATTGGCGAGCGGCTAGCGAGCCACCCCTCTGGGAGTCGTGCATTCTGGTCGCTTGCAAAAGCTGCCGAGGGAAACTTTTGTCGGTCGTCCTTGCCACCATTACGGAAGCCGGACAGTAATTTGGCCCATAGTGCTAAAGAGAAAGCCGATCTTTTGGGTTCTCTTTTTGCCTCCAACTCGACTTTGAACGATAGAGAGGCTGTACCTCCCACAATCCCGTGGTGTGGTATCACCATGCCGGAAATCTCCATATCCCAGCGAGAGGTCCGGCGGGAATTGCTTTCTCTAGACGTTCATAAGTCGAGTGGGCCAGACGGCATACCGGCAATGGTGCTTAAGCAGTGTGCCCCTGAATTATGTCCCGTGTTAACGCGTCTATTCGCACTTTCGTTTACCAGTAGACGAGTTCCGTCTTCGTGGAAGACCGCCAATGTACATCCGGTGCCCAAAAAGGGCAATAGATCAGATCCATCGAACTACAGGCCTATCGCTATAACCTCCCTTCTCTCAAAGGTGATGGAGCGAGTTATAAACAGACGGCTCCTGGGATACCTAGAAGATCACGATTTAATCAGTGACCGCCAATATGGCTTTCGCCATAGTCGCTCTACTGGTGATCTTCTAGTGTATCTCACACACCGCTGGGCTCTAGCCATTGAGAGTCAAGGTGAGGCATTGGCTATTAGCCTAGATATAGCGAAGGCATTCGATCGGGTCTGGCACCGGAGTCTTCTATCGAAGTTACCATCTTACGGGCTCTCCGAGGGATTATGCAAGTGGATTGCCAGCTTTTTGTCCGGCAGGAGCATAAGAACCGTCGTTGATGGTTGTTGCTCGGATCGCCTGGACATCAATGCTGGCGTTCCACAAGGCTCTGTGCTGTCCCCGACACTGTTTCTGCTGCATATTAATGATATGTTATCCATTGATAGCATTCATTGTTATGCGGACGACAGCACCGGGGACACTTTTTACATGGGCCGCGCAAACATCCCTCGTTCCGTTGTAGACGAAAGTCGCGAAAAACTTGTGTCTGAAATCAGCAGCACTCTGTCCAGAGTCTCTGATTGGGGTCGACTAAATTTAGTCCATTTCAACCCCACTAAGACACAAGTTTGCGCGTTCACCGCTAAAAAAGCCCCATTTGTTATGGCTCCACAGTTCCTGGACACAGCCCTTAAGATATCCAAGAGCATTGGGATTCTTGGCGTTGACATATCCTGCGAGGTCCAGTTTCGTCACCACTTGGAGGACAAGGCCAAGCTGGCATCTAGGAAGCTCGGTGTGCTCAACAGAGCAAAGCGGTACTTCACTGCGGGCCAAAGATCGCTGCTTTACAAAGCGCAAATTCGGCCCCACATGGAGTACTGCTGCCACCTTTGGGCGGGAGCACCTGGATGCCAGCTAGGACCTTTTGACTCGATCCAAAGGCGCGCTGTGAGGATTGTTGACGATCCCAAGTTCAAAGGCGGTATTGATCCACTTAGTTTAAGGAGAGACTTTGCCTCCTTGTGTGTGTTCTACCGCCTGTACAACGGGCTGTGTTCCGAGGAATTGTTTGATATGATGCCCACGGCCACATTTTATCAACGCACCTCCCGCCACCGACAGAGAGTTCATCCACACATTTTAGAACCTTTATCGTGCCGCACTGTGCGGTTTCAGAGGAATTTCCTCCCACGTACGATTAAGTTGTGGAATGAGCTTCCTGCCGAGGTTTTCCCGAGAGACTATAGCATGGGGTTCTTCAAGAAAGGAGGTTTCTAAAGGGTCGGCAACGCGCGAGTGATACCCCTGGTGTTGCAAGCGTCCATAGGCTACGGTAACTGCTTACCATCAGGCGGGCCGTATGCTTGTTTGCCTACTTGGTAGTATAAAAAAAAAAAAAAAAAAAAAATTGAAGGCTTCTAGCAGAAATGCTATTTTGCACCGGCATTGAGCGGTTTTGTGACTGTATCGATGCTGCATCGCGATTTGGCGACTTTCTGCTTTCGGTCGCGGGTCACTTCATAGTACTCGTATATGAAACAATAAACTAAATCGATGATCAGTTTAGTCTAGTATAAGCAGCGTAAAAGTACTTCGTGCTAATAATAGTCACTGCCTTGGTGGTCCAGTGGCCGCAGTATGCGCCTGCTGTCCACGAGGTCACGATTCCCACACAGGACAAAACTTTGTGTGACCCACAAAGAGCTGTTCTAAGTCTGGGTGTAATTTGTCTCCGTTAATTGTATGTTTTTAAAGTTCCCCGTGACACAGAGCTTGTTCTCTAGTGCGGGAGTTTTTTTTAGAAAAGAAAAGAAAAGAAAGTCACTTTATAGACTGAGTATCTTTAAATAATTCTGACAATAGAAAATTGGCGATTGACGCTTCAAAATACTCGCTACAGAGCCTCTAGTCAAGTGGCATAAGCGATAGTCGAATCGAAAAGTCAAAAAAGAAAATGTATGGGATTTGACGTAAGTTTACGACATTAAATCGTAGACTCACGTCAAATTCCATACATTTTATTTTTTGACTTTTCGATTCTACTATCCCTTATGCCACTTGTCTAGAGGCTCAGATAGTTTTAAGTCTTGGTCGTTACAAAATCAGCGATAAACAAAGAAAAGGTAGGTACCTACTGTTGTCAACACTGTAGCGCTGTCAGTATCGGCGGTAGACAGCCCCCTGCTGCGAGCCGACCCCGTTCAAACTCATGCTTTATATCTATGTAGATTTTATATCTATATATACTAGTTCATGTATAAGAAAATTGTTAGCTTGGATAAAGACAGGATACAATAAAAAGATTGGTCAAATATTTATTACTTGTACAAGAGACTATAGCATGGGGTTCTTCAAGAAAGGAGTTATAAGGTTTTTAAAGGGTCGGCAATGCGTGAGTGACAGCCCTGGTGTTGCAAATGTCCATAGGCTACGGTAACTCCTTACCATCAGGCGGGCTGTATGCTTGTTTGCCACTTTGGTAGTATAAAAAAAAACTCGAAATACTGACTGGAATATTATTGTAATGTATGATTTTGATATCAAAATAAATGTTAGCTATGTATTGTCGTACTATATACAATACTTAATTTTTTTTTTTTTTTTTTTTTTTTATACTACCAAGGTGACAAACAAGCATACGGCCCGCCTGATGGTAAGCAGTTACCGTAGCCTATGGACGTTTGCAACACCAGGGGTGTCACTCACGCGTTGCCGACCCTTTAAAAACCTTATAACTCCTTTCTTGAAGAACCCCATGCTATAGTCTTTTGGAAAAACCTCGGCAGGGAGCTCATTCCACAGCCAAATCGTACGTGGTAAGAAATTCCTCTGGAATCTTACGGTACGGCAAGTTAGAGGTGCAAGGATGTGAGGATGAACTCCCTGTCGGTGGCGAGAGGTGCGTTGATAAAATGTGGCCGTGGGCATCATCTCGAACAATTCCTCAGAACACAGCCCATTGTACAGGCGGTAGAACACACACAAGGAGGCGAAGTCTCTCCTTAGACTTAGTGGATCAATACCGCCTGTGAGCTTGGGATCGTCAACAATCCTCACAGCGCGTCTTTGGATAGAATCAAAGGGTCCAAGCTGGTATCCAGGTGCTCCCGCCCAAAGGTGGCAGCAGTACTCCATGTGGGGCCGGACTTGCGCTTTGTAGAGCAGCAGTCTTTGGCCCGCGGTGAAGTACCACTTTGCCCTGTTGAGCACACCTAGCTTTCTAGATGCCAGCTTAGCCTTGTCTTCCAAGTGATGTCGGAACTGGACGTCACTAGAGATGTCGACGCCGAGGATCCCAATGCTCTTGGATATTGTAAGGGCTGTGTCTTGGAATTGTGGAGCCATAGCAAATGGGGCTTTCTTAGCGGTGAACGCGCAAACTTGTGTCTTACTGGGGTTAAATTGGACTAAATTTAGTCGTCCCCAATCAGAGACTCTGGAAAGAGTGCTACTGATTTCAGACACAAGTTTTTCGCGACTTTCATCAACAATGGAACGAGGGATATTTGCGCGGCCTGTGTAAAAAGTGTCCCCGGTGCTGTCATCCGCATAACAATGAATGTTGTCGGTAGACAACATATCATTTACATGCAGAAGAAACAACGTCGGAGACAGCACAGAGCCTTGCGGTACGCCAGCATTGATGTCCAGGCGATCCGAGCAACAACCGTCAAATAGTGGTAAGTTATTTGTAACTTACCACTAGTTACTACTTACTATACCTTACTACTAACTGAATGCAATAATTATTATACTAACTAGGTGTCCCTGTTACCCTTTACACTAACTCCAGGATACCATCTATCTCCCTACCTAATTTCATCCATCCACCCATGAAACTTGAAATTAAATTTGTAAAATTTTCATCGTGAATATAAGCCTTAATAGTGGAAAAGTGATTACAGTTTAAACTAGACCCACTGGCACGGATCCGACCACCGATCTAATCCGCAGGGGTATTCCGTAAGAGCAAAATCCATCTGTCAGATTGTAAATCGGTATTCCGTAAGAGCCCTTTTTGACGTTTAGTCAATAGATTGTGCCGTCACCGAGCAATCACAACTGTCAATTTTGCGATCACAACTGTCAGTTTTCCATCGCTGTTTCTTGGAGAATCAGCCGGCCGATCTATTCGAAGATCGGATCGTGGGCATACGATCCAATCGATTTTTGGATCAGATCGAATCCATGCAATCCGGACTACAGATCGATTCAACTTCATCAAAATCACCAATTATCAGATCCCAACATTGTAGTTTGAAAAATGGTAGCTATGTTATTATCCGTACCCACTGCTACAATTCAGGTAACCAAACAGACCAATATCGACCTGGATTCAGGTGTTTGTTATGTTAAACGGACATTGTAACGAAAGGTTTTCGGCACCCGCATATAGATCTCATCGAGATACAGACGAGAGACGTGCTGTGAACACTAAATGTTACATTTAGATAACGGAATAAAGTTTCGGAAGTTTGACGTGACCTAAGTAACTCAATATAAGCTTCAACACAGACAAACGATAAAATTTTGGGTTGACATTTAGAAAAACTCGGCTCACATATTAAAACAAGATTTTATTCATAGCAACTTAGCTGTTTTAAATGTTAATTATGTAGCTTTAAATAAACAAAAAACTTAAAAAAGCGGCGGTAGCCAAGCGGGAAAGTAACCGACTTGCACAAAAGAGGTGCGAGATTGATCCCAGATGGCAGTACCAATGTGAATTTCACTTTATGGAGTTTATACCAATCAAACTACTAGAATAAATTAATAGTTTTCTTATTCTTTAAAATACAACTCCCACACTAAGGAAACAAGCGCGAGGGACGATACAAACATACACTCACATAAAATTTTGTTCCGTGTGGGAATCAAACCCACGACCTCCAGCAGCAGGTAGGGTCACTAACCACTAAACCAATAATCCAGGCCAGTCAAAATACTTTTACATGTAATAGATGAGTTTATACGTAATTTAAAATCAGCATCTATTAGGTACATTACACACTGAATAAAAACAAATAGTAAGCTATTAATCGTTGTGTATAAACACAGTGAGATTGTAAATGATATTACGTGTCCAGTTCGGTTGGAGCACGTGCTTCATCAGCCACAATGCTGCTCCGTGTGCCAACAGCCACGCAGTTCAACGTCCGGGGATTAAGAAGATTTTCACTGGACGTAGTTTCGTGTTCATTCAACCATTAACATAAAGTAGCTATTAATTCTTCTCCGTTTTTATATTTAAGGTTGTATCTCAGGTATTTACGAAAATAACTGCAGTTTTTGTAAATAGTTTTTAGATCAGCTTTTTATGATTGTTTTTTTTTGTTGCAGGTAAGTTGTTTACATTAGTCTTCATTATGACAGAACCGAATCTTTTGGATGCTTTGAAAAGGGTAATGTTGCATTATTTATTGTTAGCATACGTTTTAGTATTTAAAACAAGCTTTTAAAATAGTTCATGGGGTCCAAGCGCTCGCTTCCATTTTCGGGAAATAGCGAAACGCCTGATCGAAGCTTCGCGTGACCTAAAGACCGGCCTGTTTCTCGCACAGAGAATCAGCATTGCCATTCAACGTGGCAATGCCACTAGTCTTTTGGGCACTTTTCCGGTTGTCAGTGATGCGGAGGAATAATATGACGCCTTATACTATTGTCTTTTTAAATTAATTAGTTTTCCGTATTCAGGTTTAGTTAGTTTTTAATATTATTGTATTTTATATAGCTTTCAAACTGTAGTCATTTTCATTTGAGTGGGTAAATTAGACTTATATATTCGTAATCAATCGGATTAACATCAGCAACAAGTAGACCAGGATCTTACACACAACTTTCACCGATTTTTCCGAAACCAACAAGTTTTAGGCGTAGGATTAAAGCTAATAAATTATAATCATCATTAACGTCTAAAACGCAATAAACTCGTACATACGGCCGTAACCTCGGCAAAATGTTCTATTAAACGTCCACAGTGTTCCCAGGGACATTACCTCACGTCCCGTCTGTGATTTCCCCCCGGCCTCCAATTCTAAATCCAATACAACAGTACAATCTTGTTGATTATTCGTTTACATGTAATTCGATTGTTATTTTTCTGTTTGTTATTGTTATTTTATGTTTCCTGTTTATTCTTTTTGTGACCTTTTAATTTGGTTTGCTGGTGTTGGACAGTGGTAGTCTATTTTAAGTAAGTTGTTGGAATTAATTTTTTGTGTCATTCGTAGAAATTTTAGTTTTATCATGCGTGACTGAAAATTTTATAGATGGAATCTTAATTAATTGAAATTCTGTTCTATCAGTTTTAGAATATCTATCGGCCCTCCCTCTTAAGTTTTTTTAATGGTATGGCGTTAGTATTGCCAGTCTTTAGTTAGTCTATTTCTCGTGAAAAATTGTTACAATAAACAATTCTACAAATTTTAATTCCTAGACGAAAATGTACATCAAATCTTAAGACCTGTCAATCAATTAACTACAATATGCTCCGAGATATAAAATAAAACAATCAGCTAGAATGTACAATTTATATATAATAACATTTTAATAAAAATAGAGCTGGCATTTTATATATAAAAACAAAAATAAAAAATACAAATTTAATTTCAAAAAAGATAATAAACCAAAAGTGAATAATATTATAATTTTAAAATAACAAAAGCAAAATCAATCGAGCACATAATTAGATTGAACGAACCATTCACTACATTGAAGTGAAGCTTACAAAACGAACGAATTTATAGCTACAGTATTGTGAGATGTTCAGGAATTTAAAGGTTATTTGCAACAATATCAGTACGGATGAAACGCTCTCTTAAAATCGCAAGGTGATGCCTGCAACTGGCCTCGAGAAACGATTGCGAGGAAAGATTGCCTTTCTTTAAGGCTGTACTGTATCTGGAACAGGTAGCGATCTAACAGATATATTTGGTGAAATAAAAATTTAAGAGCTAAATAAGTTGACAAAATGTATGAGTGCTGATACTCCTGTTGTTTTTTTGACAAAATCTTGCGATTTCTGTGGGTTTTTTTACCCAATAGAACTTATGTGACTCGATGATACACTTCGGTGAAAGGTTTTGAGGCTACAGTATCCACTGACCATCGTATAGATGGTTTGTTTGTTTACCAGCTGTTTTGATAAAAAAAAATACTAATGTTTTTTACTTCATATTTTGGACAGGACTTTACTAAGATGCGAAACTCAAGACACATAATTTAGTAGCTTGTTTATAGCATATCTCTCTATACACCACAAGTACGCAAACTCACTGGGTGCGCATTTTTCGTCAATTTGCGCCGGTTTTCTTGTTTCCTAAACCACCGATTCGCTATACTAAGTTGCTTTGGCATACTATAACAACCATGACAACTCACAATGGAATGACAATGAAAGCAAGCTGACGGTTTCTTAGAAAGCTATATGCATTGTAACATTGCGAAAGGCTTAGCACAATTATGTATGAAGCGTATTGTGTACAAATAAATAACTATATTTTTTGCGAATTCATTGGTCTAAAAAATGAATGTAAATATCTAAAACAAATTATACATTTTCGTTGTCGTCATAATTAACTGTGAGGTTTCTAATTTTGGTGTAACACGATTTAGGGTCGACAACGCAAGCGTCCATAGGCTATGGTAACTGCTTACCATCAGGCTATATAAAAAAGCTAACAATATCACGTCCTTCGGTATGAGATATATGTCAGCTAATCCAATTGATAATTATGAGCAAAATTTGAAAACAAAAATCAAAGGCTCAGAAAAATCCTTTGAGCCTTGAGAAAAGAGACTGCGTAAAACATGTACCTTATAGTGGACAAGAGACATTTGTGAGCAAATACAGTTGTACTCGCGTAGTCCGATGACATGGTAATCTGACAACACCACAGAAGGAACAGACGCGGGATCAACTGCTGTACGTCTTATAACCGAACTTACCAAATAATAATCTTCCTTTCTTAACATTAACTGAGCATTTCAAATAGCCGTATCCGGGATTGTTAACACATAAATCAATATTGTTAGTTACCTAACAATGTACATTACAACAATGTCATTAGAGTTTATCACTAAACAACATAAAACAAACACAAGCAATTAATATATTTCAGCTGCAATCTAACCAGTACATTTGACACACCAACATACTTAGTTTAATGATATCTAATAAATCTCTTCTATCCTAATGTATGTAATTCCTATTTTGTAACTCCCAACCACGGCCACTCGCTGCTGCAATCGGATGATGTGTTGCGGGTTCAATTCAATGGAGAAAAATAAATTCATTCTATAAAAATATAAAGGCACAAGTGTATATAAATATCTATAAATAATAATGGTTTTAGAGGTTTTAGAAGAAAAATAAGAAAATTATGGACAGGGGACAGACTCTGTCGATTTCATCATCACAGCCAAAATATGACCATTGCCCACTGCTGAACATTAGCACCCTTTCCGTAAGATCAAGCTAGAACTCATTAAGTTTTTTTCATACTACTTAGGTGGCAAACAAGCATACGGTCCTCCAGATAGTAAACAGTTACTGTAACTTATGGACGCTTGCAATTCCCGAGGCTTGCGTGTTGCCGACCCAAATATTAATACTAGGGTTTTATGATAAAATTTCCGTGGGATAAGACACCTGTACTCACACACAGGAACACAACTACATCGCTGTGTGTAGTCATTTGGCTGTAGTCGTCTCCATTCAGGCTTCTCACTAGTATGGTACCGTTCCTCTTTATTCCAAAATGTAGGAAGCCATAACATATCCTTAGCAATTACCTAACCAAAACCCCAACAGATACAACATCTTCCCATAAATAAGCTTTAAAATAAACTTTAGCACTACATAAATCTTGTTAATCGTGTTTGTAATAAGCGTCCAGTTGGCTATTCATAATGAGATGGGTCTCGACGCTATATTGAGTCTGCCGAGCTCAAGTCGCGTGATCAGAATATAGCTTGCGTTAGGGTACTGCCACAGCATATGCAAGGTTTTTTTTTGTACTACTCGGGTGGAAAACGAGCATACGGCCGATGGGCCGTATGCTTGTTTATATTTATAATCAATAGAATATTTATAATTGTAGTAATATTATAGAAATATAGTATATATTTATAATCAATATGATAAAAGAGTTACATTGATGAGATGTTAAGCAGATGCCATAGCGTATGGACCCTTGCAACACGAGCTTTTTTGTTTATTTATTATTCATTTTACTTATATTTTTACATGTTAATTACACTTTTTTTTTAATTGATACTTACTGTACCTTTATTTTCTTTGTCATTTTTGATATTTTACAAGAAAAATATTAAAGACGTATTTAAATTAACTAAAACTAAATTATATCACTAATTAAAACATAAAACAGCACAGTAAATCACGTCATAAATTTGATAGTTGACTCTACCATTAAAACTTTTAATGGCTGAAAGTTAACACAAGCTTCTAAGTTCATTATAAGCATTTTAATACAATGTAACTCTTTTATCACATTGATTATAAATATAAACAATGATTTGAATACTGGAATTTGATAATTTTGAATTTATAAATTTAAAAACAACAGTTAACAAAATAGACAAGACATTATTTAAGGCTCTACCCCTATTCTTGCAGGGTTATTTGTTGAATGTTTACGACTTTAAGAAGACTCCTGTTCGGAATATTTTTAGATGTACCGTGATTATGAAAACAGGGTGTTGATGAAATTGTGACGAGCAACTTAAATCGGATTTTGTTAAATATAAAAATACTCTTCACATCATAACAACAGAGTGTTCTTTTTTTACATATTGTATTCATCATCTCAACCCATAAACGTTCCACTGCTGGGCACGGGTCTCCTTCATACATTTGGAAGGGTATTAGCCTACTACATCACGCATGCCAGACGGGTTGGTAGAGGGTTTTGTTTCGAGTTTTCCCTTTCTTGCAGTGGATATTGTCCGCCTGACTTATCCCCTTAGTCGACTCTTACGATACCCTCAGGATGGAACGGGGTGATGAAATATGTATTCTTAATCCGTCACTACACGGAGAATATTGTATTAATAAATTGTTAATTGCAAAATGCTAATGATATTTCATCCAAAGAAAAACGTCTACTATTAGACTCAGGCCTTCGAAGGATTTCCACAGCATTCGTTCCCGAGATATATAAAGTCTAAGAATAAAAAAACTACGTTTCTAATTAAATGTGGATAAATCAAATATCGATAAAACTATACAACAAAGAGTTATCTATATATATATATCTATAAAACATACAGTTATTAATTTATTATTTGCATTTTATGCATTTCATTTACATGATGAAAAGGTTATACAATCTGTAATTACTTTAGTACAAATCGTTCGTCGGAAAGCTCCAACTAATGAATATCACAGAGTCACAAACATTTATGGCATATTTATTACGAGTATGTAAATAAATATAACTATTTACTAACATTATATAACCCACCACCCTAATTGGAAATGCATACTGTTGCAAAATTATTTCTTGCGTCAACGTTCGAAAGTCTTTATTTAATTTATATTCTATGTTGTATGGCAATATTACATTGTAAGGTTTTCTACAAACTTTGTGGAATTCCTAACAATACATACCGGGAGTTCAACTAAATGGTCCTAAAGGCTTTAGATACATCCCGAAGACCCGCAGGGGTATTCCGTAAAAACCGAGCGACCGCGAAAACGGAGCAAAATCTGGCTGTCAGAATGAAAATCGGAGCAATATCTGGCTGTGAGATTGAAAATCGATATACCGTAAGAGCGAAAACCGAGTCTTTTTGACGTTTAGCAATCGTGTATGCCGAGCAATCACAACTTTCAGTTTGCGTGTGTGGGATTGTGTGTATATAAATGAATTTTCAAAACACTCGCGAAGGATACTAGTGGGCGTCCTCACAGGACACTGCCCACTCAACAGACACTTCCACAAACTAGGCGTAACCGACAGCCCACTCTGCAGGGGCTGTATGGAAATCGAAGAAACACCGGCCCACGTCCTTCTGGAATGTAGGAGCGTAGAAGACCATAGGGTACGAACTCTCAGGAAACTGGGCACTCTACCGGAGGCCTGCGGCGACTTCGGACGCCTGCTGGCCTTTTGGAAGAACCTAGGGTGGTTGGAATAGCCATAAGGAACTTCACGCACAAAGGCCCACTTGAGCGGCCAGGTGCGGAAAACACCCCTAACTAACTAACACTCGCAAGTGGCAATCCCTCTTAAGGACCCTTTACCAAATCCCTTCAATTCTCCTATTGACCCACAGGCCAAGGGTTAGCACACAAACTGACTATGATTAGAAAGTTGCTTTAGTATTAATTTGAATATTGACAACCTTATAAGGAATTAGTTATATTCATCGTAGTGATTGTAATTAACCCGTACGTTGCTTCGTGTTAGACGGTAACGTGTTACGTGCACATTTGACAGGTTAATAACTGCAAGCCATATTTATGTTTGTTTGTATATATAATTTTATAGTGTAATAAAAGTATGATTCATTGTTCAGCGGCGCTGTAGAAGTGCTTACGACTGCTGTATTGCGGTCCTGGGTTTGATTCCCAGATTAATAATAACAGACAATATACATACGTTCTACTGCTGGGCACAGGTTTCTTCTTCTATATTAAGAGAGCTGAGGTGTTTAATCCTGGCCTAATGGTTGGTGGATCAGACATACCTTTAGAATTTCTTACAAAACGCTCCTTAAATGATCGCTGCAGACCTGTACCCACATAGGAACACAATAAACACTTCTGTGTGTAGATATTTGGCTGTGGTCTTCTGTAAGGTGGAGGTTCTTCCCCAGTTGCCAGCTTGCTAGCTTGCATGGTGCTCTACCTGTCTTTATTTTTGTATCTTTATTATAATAAATCCCAGAGTTTAATGTGCCTCTTAGCAAAGGCCTTCTTTAATGATTTTCACTGATCTTTATCCTTTGCAACTATTCTCAAGGTCCACTGAAATTTTAAATTCGAATTATACTAAGATACCGCATTAGGCCAGCGTGTGTGGATTAGGGCCTAAACCCTATCTCTTTATTGACAGAGGAGAGGGGACCCGTGCCCAGCAGTGGGACATATATGGGTTGCTATTATCATAAATACCAAGATTTCACGTGACATGATGTACCTTCCAAAACAATTCCACGTCACTAATTGTTGATAATTATATATATTTCTTGTAATAAATCTAATGGATGTCATTGTTTTATTGCCCGAGACATGCAATGTCACGCATTTGTATTTTAATGTGACCATTTTTCGAAGCCTAAGTAATCAAAATCATTTATTTACTTTTATGTGACAGAATGTCTTTTTGACATTAATTTGTATGTTATATATTATTCCTAAAAAGCTACTTATGCGATTGGGGTACCACCAACTACATCCAGACTTAGAATAACCATTTGTGGATCACACATTTTTATGTCGCATCTAGGGATCGAACCTATAACATGCTGCACAATGGTTAATGGCGAGGTTAACCCCCTTAAGCAACTTAACCGACTGGGTATGTAATCAGAAGTGATTATGTTTGGTACAATCAGAATATCTATGATACTTTTATTCAATATTTTGTTTTTAGAGAATAATGCAAGAAGAATAGGGTACGGTAGCTTACCATCAGGCGGGCCGTTTGCTTGTTTACCACCTTTGTAGTATAAAAAACAATGCCAGAGCAAAAGAAAGACAAAAAACAGCAGCTAAGCAAGCTATCTCACTCTATCTGCTTATTGTCGGCGGTATGTCAAAAAATCTATATACAATATTAATAATCAATTTAGTAATCAAAAATAATTCGAAGCCGCCTTAGTATAATATGTAAGATTAACAATCAATATTGCAGGTATGTAGAGTACTTAATTATAATCATTCATTGAACATTACTTCTTACTGATAAGTAGGTATTAATGTATGGTACTATCCCGTATAAAGTTAATTATACCTCATTGTGATTCAGAAACTTATTCTAGTTTAGATGATTATGATTTTGGGGTATTTCTCGAAGCGCACTCATTTTGAAACGCATCTAAAATATTCCTCGAAACGCACCATTCAGGTGCGGTAACGAAAGAAATTAAAAATTTACCGCATCTGAATGGTGCGTTATGAGGAATACTTTAGGTGTGTTTCAAAATGGGTGCGCTTGGAGGAATACCTCATGATTTTAAATATTAATGACCAAACACCTAATGCTGAAGCGTAGAAGACAATGTTATGTCTAGCATAATAAATATGATAATATTGTTAAAACACTAAAAAATCATAATTGCGTCAATTATTCTTCTTCATTGAGAGAGATCAGGTGTAAAACCTATGGCCGGGTATCGACACTGCAAGGCTGCCTAGCGAGGCTGCTCATCTGGTGCTCGCATTGAGCAGGCAGTCACTCAGGCAACGTTCGAATTGGCTCGCGAGGTGTGATACCCGCCTTTACGTGCTCTTCGAGGCATATAATTGTAAATTTGTGTATCTATTACGAATTTCACGATAGCAAAACACAATGCCTATATTATCCCGCCCCGGAAATCGAACTTAAAAACCTCGTCATCGACAATCACACTAACGATTACTAGACTAACAAAACAGTTAGGTAACTTATCAACAGAGTCCTCAAGTCCAAGTTCCACACTCTTGTATGTATATCCTATAACAAATACACAAGTGAACAGCCCTCTTGTTGAATCATCACTTTACAACAAGTGTTTATCGTAAAAACAATTTATTAATATAATCAGATGATTTGATAAACAAGTTTCTAGGAAAAAGTTAAGTCATGTCTAATATATGCAGCATAACAGTATATAACATCAAGGTTCTTCGAAGGAGGAAGGTGCTGTGTATGATGACACTTTTCACCAGTTATGTTAGGTCACATTTAAAAGAGGGTGAATCAAATTTCTCCTCGTGAAAAGGTAATTAAAAAACACACGATCAAGCATACAAACAAACATACATACAAACAAACAGAGTTACTTTCGCTATTATAATATTAGTAGATATGTATGATTTGATAGTATGTTCTATACTATCAAAGCATCCATTAGTATATTCGAACCCTCGTGCACAGCAGGCGCATACTGCAGCCACTGGACCACCGAGGCAGTCGGTATATTACTACATGATTTTTTTTGTCTGTATGTTGTGTTGAGAGTGCCTAACGAAATAACTAAAAAGGTATACACTATGATTGAGGCTGGCAAATCAACATGGTTTCGAATGGGTTTCTTAATTTTGTCTTATTTCGTTTCTTAAGTTCTTCCTACAATCCTACCCATCCTTTTTAAAAGTATATTTTTCAAAATACCGATTATTTTAAATGGTTTAGTAATTACCTACAACATAACATTAGCCTTTTCAATATTTTCATAATATTTATTCCTAAAATACAAACCAATTTTTATTTGATTAAAATTCAAAAGAAAAGCCCAATCATTCAGAAAACAAATTAGTATTTTGACGTTTTAATAAATATTATTATAATACTTTCCTGAAGCAATTGTTCAATAAATCAAACGAACCCTTAACCACTCAGCAAACGGACGTTTAACACAAGCCTATGGATTATTCAAAACGCGGCGGTATTTGCAAATGTAATCACTTAATTTAACATTCATTCGGCATAATTATATCCCCTCGAATTATTTACAAATCTGTTTTCCTGTTCGCTGTTACCGTTCTTACGTCATTGTTAATATTCAACCTAATATTCAAATTGCAAGTAAAAATAAACGTATATGTAATAATTGGTGGTAAATTAGTATCTGCCTTGGTAATCCAGTGGCCGCAGTATGCGCCTGCTGTGCACGAGGTTGTGGGTTCGATTCCCACACAGGACAAAACCTTGTGTGACCCACGAAAGAGTTCTTCTGGGGTGCAATTTGTGTCCGTTAATTGTATGTTTGCAAAGTCCCCCGCGACACAGAGCTTGTTCAGTGGGCGAGTTGTCCTTTAAAACAGAGAACAGAAAGAGAGAACAGAGTAATCCCCATACAGATTTCTCACTGCTTCCCACGGGTCACTCTCCTCCATCAAGAAAATTAGGTAAAAGAATACTTATTTCTAATTCCTAACTTTGTGATAGACTATACAAAATCTTGCGTGTTTTGTGTCCAATTTTTGCTTAGGTCGCTACCCTATACTATTAATCCAAATTTTAAACTAAATAAAAGTGCGTAGTTGTCCCAAAAACCTGATAAAATCAATAGATAACAAAACTCAATACTTATCAGAATGCGGGTATCATAGTAATCAGTTAATCAATATAATATTGTGAGGATTGTTGACGATCCCAAGCTCACAGGCGGTATTGATCCACTAAGTCTAAGGAGAGACTTCGCCTCCTTGTGTGTGTTCTACCGCCTGTACAATGGGCTGTGTTCTGAGGAATTGTTCGAGATGATGCCCACGGCCACATTTTATCAACGCACCTCTCGCCACCGACAGGGAGTTCATCCTCACATCCTTGCACCTCTAACTTGCCGTACCGTAAGATTCCAGAGGAATTTCTTACCACGTACTATTAGGCTGTGGAATGAGCTCCCTGCCGAGGTTTTTCCAAAAGACTATAGCATGTGGTTCTTCAAGAAAGGAGTTATAAGGTTTTTAAAGGGTCGGCAACGCGTGAGTGACACCCCTGGTGTTGCAAACGTCCATAGGCTACGATAACTGCTTACCATCAGGCGGGCTGTATGCTTGTTTGTCACCTTGGTAGTATAAAAAAAAAAAAAAAATACAAAATATTACTGACAGCAATCAAATCAATTTTAAGAATGGAAAAGCACCACATTAGCGAGCAAGCCTGACTGGGGAAGTACCTTACAGAAGCACACAGCCAGATGATTGCAGAGAACTACACAGATACTATACAGGTTTCTTCAGCGCTCATTTAGAGATGCATTTTAACAATACGTTTTCGATTATGTATCACAAGTTTTGAGTCGGCAACACGCATGTGATACTTCAGCTATTGCAATTGTCCATGGGCTACGGTAACTGCTTACCTTCAGGAAAGCCGTATGATTGATTGCTATCTAGTAGTAAAAAAAACCACAAACTTCAGGAATAATATCATAATTGATTGTTATATAATATGTATGTCACAAAAAAATAGCTTGTCAGAGCAGATAACATGTCATGACAAACACGGGTACCTCCCTAGGGAAGGTACATCGTGTAATCATAGTATTACAGTACACGGACAGATTGCCTATTATATTTTTGCCTTAGTTATTACGTCAACAAGTACCTATAGTACTATTATTTCATTATTGTCTAAGCTAATTCTTTCGTTTGATTGAATTTGTGGCTGGTTGTAAGACTATTTAGCTAATTTAAAAAGAAATCTATGTAGCACTTTAAAAGCTCACGTTGAAATATAATTTAAACCAAATTCATATTGGAACACTTATAGTTGTATTTAAATATGTAAAAAACAAAAGAATACGAAAAACAAAAGAACAATCAACTTAAATAAAAGTTCAAAATTCAGACAGTATTAAAACCAGCAATGAGGTTGGTACATATTAAACCTTTTTGTGTCGTCAACGTTTTTTTGTAGTGATGTGATGCATAACCCTTTAAGTAAAATAAGCGTGAAAATGTGAAGATAAGGACTACAAATAAAGATAATGTAAGAATATATATGTACACAAAGGTGTTATCCAAACGTGGTACTTTTAATATTTGACTCCGCTGCCTACTTACGCATACAATTAAGAACGGTCGTCAAGTGATGTGTCGAAACATTATATTTGTTGCAGCTGCAATTAACAACAAACTGATTATACATTGGTTCATGATTGCGTCGGTTACTGGTGCGTAAACCACTTGCTTATGATTATGCTGATTTGTCCAACGCTCATCCACGGTTAGGCGTAGAACACTGGGACGATAGCAAAAAATAAACATTAGGTACATTTTTATAATACTTAGATGGCATTTAATCATAAGGTCCACCTGATGGTACTGTAGCATATTTGTGAGGATCCGCTAAGTAGTGGAACACTTAACTACACTTGCAAGTCTGAAGAATGAGGCGGGAAGGAGAGGATGGCTCCGCGGAAAAAAATAATAAAAGGATCGAGCGAATTAAGTAGTTGGTCACTCGGAAGATTAAAATAAAAAGACTTTTATTGACTGGCAGAATGACGGCGTGTTAAATTGTAATATAATAATCAACTTATTTTAGTTTTACATCAGTATTTATCACTAATTATTGCTAACTTAACATAAACCTTAACTAGAGGATTTGGTGGGGAGAGTAGTGTTGACGAACCTGATATTATCTGAGTCAGGACACTTAACAACCGCGATCCTTTTATAGTCCTCAGAGCGAGTGGACAGTGAACTAATTTGGCATAAAATAGGGATATGTCGCATAAAACAGATGGTTTGATGCATTCATAAAATAATTATAACTATCATAAAATAAATGCAATGTTGAGAGCATTCTACTAGTAATAATTAAAAATAAAATTATATTGCTTGGATATATACAAAGAGCATATCATAGTTGGTAATAAAAATAGAGTGCACTCACTGGTTATTTTTCCGTTAGCGTAAAAAACGTGTGAACAAAATTTTTATATCATGGCTTCGAGCAATGATTATTTACTTGCAGGGTCACCAAAGCATGACAGTTTTATATATTTCTACCAATTGCTAGAAATATATAAAACTATTTCTATTTTCAGCTATAGACGAAACACTATACTTACAGTACAGCTCATCCACAAAATAAAAGTTGCTTAACGAGCTATGGAGAGGGCTATGGTCGGTGTCTTACTGAATTTAATGATCAAATTCGGAATGAGGTGATCCGACAGAGAACCAAGTAGGACGCCCCCAGGCCACAGATTACTAAAGAGTTACTACGTAACAGATACTTCACTCAGAAGAAAATTACCAATACCTACTGCTATAATAGCCTACTCTGTCGCGTCAGCAACCGCTGCATGCTAAAATGTGCCTAAATGCTCAAGCTCAAGTGATTGCTTCGCACCACGCGATCCCACAGCAATCACGGGGCTGCCTCTTTGATAAAACTAAATTAACATAAATAACTATTTGTGCCTATTTTATTGAAAATTGTGAATATGTTCTGACTATAGGTGGTAGTTTAAATTTGTTGACTGTGCAATACATCTAAAACATAATTGTAAGGTCAGTATGTAGGTAAAATAAAAAAATCTTTAAAAGGTAAGTACGTGTTTTATTTTTATATAAATTTCTTACCCTTCCTAAATTCTCGGTTATTAAATTTTAGTGTAGTAAAAACTAAGAGAACGATTAAAATTGAACAACGTGCGAGCGCTTCGCTTGCGAAAACCGCATTGAATTTGGTCCGCCGGTGGTACGACGAGCCATAGGTAATTATCTATAGCGCGCAAGTACATGGAGTGACGGAGGCCTGCCCAGGCTAGGAGGATAATCGATCGAGGAGCGACGATCTTCGCAAGGTGGCTGGGAGTAGCTGCATGCGAGAAGCCGAGTATGCTGATAGGTGGCATATACTTTGAGAGGCACTGCTATAGGCTAATGATGATGATGATTTTCCGAGCGCCTCAAAATCACCCTCTAATAACTTAACGATAGGCAAAGGTTTGACTGTATCCCTAGCATTTCCGACGTAACTGCTTACCACCAGGCTGGCCGCATGCTGGTTTGCCACCTAAGAATAATAAAAATAGAAGTGTAATAAAAGCACCAATATGTCTAGTCCTTAATCAGTAATTTCACTGCAGTAATTAGACGGACGTTTAATAAAATAACTCCTAATTAACAATTTCGATTGCTACCTAGATAGTTCCCGTCAAGGATATAAAGTAATTATTGCTGGAAATATTACTACGTCATAACTTATAGCTAATGACGATTCTGATTCGCTCAAAGTCTAATTAGTTATTCAATTAATAACTTGAAGGACTTTAGAAAATATAAGATAACATTGATTTATTTTTAAATACTTATCAAAACGTAGCTGTGTGACTCGGGACAATCCCATCCACATGCCCACCGCTGTGACTCCAGTGAGCCAGGATTAACAGCGGAGTAACCAACTGATACACCGAGTTTTGACACTCGTGCGTCCCGTGGACAACTAAACCTACTGTCTTGGACCCCACAACGAATTTAATCAGAAGTAAATAGGAGGAGTTAGAAAGAAAAGTTTCCACTTCCCTCCATAGCAAAGCGCGAGACAAAATAATCTGTATAGGTTTGTAACCTATGAAAAGGAGCTATATATAGCTGTGTGGCTGATGAAAGGTCACTCTTCCCTTGTATCCTGCCAAAAAGGTGGATCGGCGACCTGGTTGGATAAGTTTAGCTCAGGACGAACAATGTAGAAATCTAAAGGGATGGGATGGGAAAGGGAAGGTGTATATCCAGCAGTGGGCTTCTTTCGGCCCACAGATTTCAGCTGAGCATCGTCTGATAGTAAGATAAGAGTCTATAGCAAACAATTTATAATGTTTCTATGCTGAAAAAATGTCTACTGTATGACATATGGCTTTGGAATGGATTTTAGTCACGGCAGCCAATCTCAAGAGAGATAAGCCAATTGCGCAGATCATGTTATACACTAGCACAAATTTATGCGCAATCCCAAGTGCACTTGCACTCTCGTAATCCGATGAGACGGTAATCCGACACAACTGGAGAAAGATGCACAGAGAGGTCTGGTTATATTTTTAGAAAATAGTCACCCCTCTAGCTACATGCCCCTCAGTCACAACACAAAAGAAACAATATGCATATATGTTTTTTTCTCTAGCCTGTATTGTCCCACTGCTGAGCAAAGGTTACCATTGATTTCCATTCCCGTCTGTCCATTCCTTATTTCACCAATCGTTCTCATACGCATCTAGGTCGTCACGCCATTGTTTTCTAGGCTGCCTGGGCGGCGATGCCTATCTTCAGGTATCCACTGTGTGACGACACGAGCCCATCTCTCAGGATGCCTACGAGAAATGTGTCCCGCCTAGTCCCACTTAAGTTTGGAAGATTTGCTACCGACATCCCTCAAACCGGTCTGCATGCGTATGATCGTATTCCGCATTTTGTCATGAAAGTTATTGCGCATATAAGTTATTTCTGCATTAATTATTTATAAGAAAAAAACAAAATGTGATTGACGAGAGATTACTACGCAGTTGTTCAATGCCATCGCGAACCGAAGCCGTGTCGTAACACGTGCCTTAACCTATCACAATCGAACGGCGATTGTTCGCTATGAGCTATCAAATACTAACGTAATAACCTATTAACGTTACGATATACGATCCTTTCCATTTATTTCCTCGTGTTCTGCTAACTAATTTAACACGTCGACCGCCAGTTGGTACATATGTGTTGACATATACTATACTTTTGTATTGTGTCTGGCTTTTAATAGATATTTACATGAATAGTTATTAAAATAAAAGTAACCTAACCTACTTACAAACAATCAGATATTGTATTTAAAGGTATACCTATAAATAAAATATCTGATTGAAGTCGCATTTCCTAGGGAAGGGGCCCAAAAGACTGGCCACATTTCCACGCTGGATTGCAAGGCTAATACGTTGACCCAAGTAAAGGCCAGCGTGAGGATCGTGAGATGACTCGAATAAACGCTTAGATACAGTTTGTGGGCACTTGGGCCTCATGGTCCTAGAGTTTCGACCCCAAATGCCTCACCAATGGCTTTTAATCAGTTGAAGATAAATATATAAAAATGTTTTTTTGTCACAAAAAAATAAAGTGAAAAATTTATGCTATGGGGTAATGTTACTTAGTAGTACTGGTTTCCAAAATTAGGATAGAGCCTGTTTTACAGGAGACAATCCTTCTACAACACTGATGACACTGTCTGTAAAGAATAGTGAACGTAGATTAATTAATGTGATACTGCTACAGATAGACTATCATGGAAAAAGAAAGGAAAGGCCTTTGTCCTGCAGTAGAACAGTTATCAGGTTAATAATAATAAGAATGACATATGTATAAAGTAACCTTATATCTTAGTAACCCCGAGAACATAGCTCTAGCGAGCCAATTTAGGCAAGCCAGAATTGTAAATCCTGCGGGCGCTCTTGTCAGCCCACTCCAGACGGCAAATAAAGTAAAGCCGGAGGCGAGGCCCTGACTGACTCTTTGGGGCATTCAGGACCGCAGTATCGACATATTCAACCCACCACTGGCTAACCAGCCCTGCGGTAAAGAGCGAATGGTATATAAAGTACCTTATAAATACAGTAGCATTATTCGGCAAGGTCCCTGTAATAAATATATACCATTAATAAGGTCCCTTAGAGCCGCTAGTGGTGCTTATACATAAGCCACTTATCGAACGGTTTAGTTATCGCGTTTCCGATAAATAGCCACTTCGCCTCCGTCATTGATTGTGCTTGTGTCGTATATAAAGCTAAGCTATTTATTATAGATAGAATATTTTAATAGAAAATACAATTATCTCTGGATTGTAGTCAGCCTGGTGGTGAAGAACTTCCATGATGTCTTATTTGATATAGCTATCAAGGTGGCAAACAAGCATACGGCCCGCCTGGTGGTAAGCAGTCACCGTAGCCTATGGACGCTTGCAACACCGGGGGTTTAACTCTATATGTTTACTTGTCGTCGGCAGGTTCAAGGCTTGACGTGTTCTTCTGGACGATGGAGAAAGGAAGCTCTGGCCAGACGACAAAAACTACATTTAGTGGTGAAATTGAGTTCATATTCGTGAGAACAGATTCCCCAGACAGTTGGCATAACGTGGCATGTTATGGCTAACTTACGTCAAACCCCATTCATTTTCTTTCTATTCTATTGAATTCAAAATCGTTTATGCCACTTGTCTAGAGAGGCAAGAATCCAGTTCTCAATAAGGAATGCGTTTTATTTTTAAAGAAACTTATCTTTTTCTTATCTCATGGTTACTTAGCGGTTTTGAAAGTTTATGGATCAACATTTTTTTTGCAAACTTTCCGTCAATTTTGTTGATTATTTCTTTTTATATCCATATTTTATTAAAGCTTTACCTTAACTACAAAACAAGCTTTAAATAAAATGAGCATAGACTACTTACTTGTAAGAATTATTAGTTTTATCTTTTTTCCTAGAAGATAATTATGCGCTCATCATTTGAGTACATATTTTTCAGTACGTATTATATTTATATTGACTGTTGGAAAAAAACAATGCTATTTGTTATGTGCTATATATTTATTTTAGTGTGCATTAAGTACTTACCTGCTGACGTTATTGTTATATGGGGTTTACCCTATTGTGCAAAGGTTATGCTATAATCCACTTTAGAATATAAATGGGTCATTGTGACTTACTTGTTTCTTAACAGTCTGTTGCATAGCAATGACCCGTGTAATAAAATCGAAGAGATGTTCTCTACGGAATTGTAGTACCTATTATGCCGTATAAGAACACGAGTAAACGAGTAAAGACTTACCTTTTATCCGCGTAAAATTGTTGCTTTGTCTCTTTTTAAAAATAATGCCAGCTGAGCAAAGACACGTGTAGAATGTAAGCTAGTATTCTGGCTAGGTGGCACAGTCCTGTATTAATCTACTCTCTACTACGTCTCATTTCTCTTATGTTTTACCTGTTACGTCCCACTGCTGGACAAAGGTCTTGCGATGGTCTTCCACTCCTCTCTGTTTGGTGCCGAGTCTACATAGTTCCGCAAAGGCGTCTAGGTCATCACGCCAGTGTTTTCGAGGCCTGCCGTAACGGCGTCCGTCCTCGGGCACCCACTGTGTGACGGTCTTACTCCATCTGTCCGCTTTAATGTAGAAAATATAAAATAATTGAATAGAAACTTATTCCTATCCCAGGGATACTCTCATCATAAAGCCCTGGTGTAAAATAATTGATTGGCAACACGTAAGTGATTTCTCTGGTGGTATTGCAAGCGTCCATAGCCTACGGTAACTACAACTACTACTAACATCAGGTAGGCCGTATGCTTGTTTGCCACCCAAGTATGTAGTATAAAAAAAGAATCTAACACTGCCGCTAACACCGAGCCAAGTGTTGTAGGTTCAATTCCTACACGGGACAAAATTTTGTGATCTATAAATGTTTGTTCAGAGCCTGGTTGTACTTTTTATGATTTTATGTTTGTGACATAGACAAAGTTGCCTTTCAAAATGAATGTAGCAATGTTTTCATTGTTTTGTGTCTATATTATTTCATTTTGTATTTCGTCCCGTTGGGCAATTTTCTTCACAATGTCGACAACATTATGTTTTCTTTATTGGCAAATATATTTGAAACGACTGCGCGGATTTTGTTGTCAGAATGGAAGTCCATTTTGGATGAAATATTATGTGGATAGGAAGTTATTTTAAGGTTTTGGTTTTATTTTTGTTTGATAAATTTCCTTTATAAAATATTTGCTTTTAAATCTTTTCTTGTCTGCCGTGGCCTACGTGTAAATTGTAGCTCATCTATATGCTCTGAGTCTAGAATTTTATCCAGGTTCGATTGTGCCCTAGGTACCTCTCTTTATTATTAATAGCCTATTAACTGTCCCACTGCAGGGCATATACCTACTCTTCCTTCTTCCTTGATAGCCTATCTGTTGAAGCCAATCCCTTCTATAGGCATCAATCTCATCTCGCCATCTCATTTTAGGTCTACCACGTACCTCTATACCGACGACATAATGTTCTTACACTATCAATATAAGCGCTAGACATCAACACACTTAACCTAGACTAACGATAATGAAACTATTCACGCCAGTCACCAATTACCACGAGTCATCAACAAGCTCTATAATCAATACCTAGCTCTATAATTAATACTATTATAACATACTAACACAAATAATAATATAGTATAACATTTGTCCCATAATTACGGTTTGACGCCGCTGTCTGACCCTTGCCACGTTAATTATTTCACAAAACCAAAACCCTCTTGTCTCATAAATCAAGCGCTAAATTGGACTATTTATGTCTTCTAGCTTTACCCCTACTATGGATGAGTCATTCGTCAACTCACTGAATACCTATCTCGTAGACTTAGGCGAGATGGCACATTTCAATTTAAATTATTTTTGTTGTCATCTCGCGGATTAATAAAAATGTATGGGGGTTTTGTACAGTCATCTATAATAAGCTTAAGGTATTATAAAGATTTGACATTTGATTTGAGAGAAAAATACACTGAGGTAAACATATTAAGGTGCAAGTCCATACAGTTTATGACAAAATATTGAAGTCAGCTTTTCACTCGCATCGACAAGCTCGGTGTTGCATACCATATAAAAAAAAATCCCTAATCTAATTGATTTATAATATCGACTTTTACCATAAGTATTATAGATTGACTTGGCTCATCGTGGCTGCTTATTTGATATCGTGATTATGTTTACGTCCTTTTTATATTTATTTTTTTATAATTAAACTCGTTAGCCTAGTGGATGTCGAGTATTACTGATGATCACAAGGTCTTACGTTCGATTCTGTGGTCAGACCAAAAATAGATGTTAGGTTTTTCTGTCAAAAAAACACAATAGAAGCCCGAAATTTGGAAAGCCGTTTATCCTAAGCCTGATATCTCTCTGGTCGTGTTGGCTGCTTGATGCTGACTATGACAATGATGGAAAAAAGAGTGCAACTGTGTTTGTGCACACACTTGTGCACTGTTATATCGCAGATCACTCAAGCGAAGATGGGTAATCCTCCGTCAAGATTAGCCACTGTAATTGAAATTCTATTTAAAAGGACATAAACTATTATACTTATAGTAATGATACAAACTCTTAGTAAGAGCTTTCGTGTAATATTCAGAGGACGGATTATTTAAAATAGGCACAATGATAAACCCACGCTTTTTGATAATATCGTCGGCTTGCTTTGAAACTTGTTGTTATGTAGTATATGTAACTACACACCCACGTGTTTGCCACATAAATTGTTCCACATACATAAAGTCGCCAAATTACCGCTAAAGAGTTGGGTAACTGCAAAGCTCACTTACTACACAAGTTTTACCAGAAAAGGTATAACTTATATTATAGTAGTAAAATATTATAAGCTTATATTATTATTATTATTTGAAAATCCTAACATATATTTTTGGTCTGACCACAGAATCGAACGTGAGACCTTGTGATCATCAGTAATACTCGACATCCACTAGGCTAATGCTTAAATATAAAAAGGACGTAAACATAATCACAATATCAACAAGGCAGCCATGATGAGCCAAGTCAATCTGTAAAAATAGACGTGAGAGTGGAAAAATAAATAAATAAATATTTCGTCATTAATATATATTTTTTAATTATTTCGCATCATTATGAATTATTGTTTCTTTTAAATTTTAGATTAAGAATTTAAGGGTAAGATTTCAATACAATAGGTATAGTGTTTTTTTTTAAATTAATGAAGTGAAATATAAGTTATACTTTATTTTCTTGCTACTGCTTCGTTTTTCCTCGTCATACGCTGGATGTCTATGTCGATGCCTATTTGCGGCTGATTGTGAAGCTCTAAGTTAGATTTCACGTTAGTTTTTTTAGCAAAATTATATAATAACGGATTCTAAAATAGTGCCCGGAAAAAAGAAAGCCGAATCTATAGAGGTTTGCCACATATTACATGTCATTTATTTTATTTAGCCACACCAAAGGAAATAATCTATCCTTAATAATATTATAAAGGTGAAAGTTAGTAAGAATAGATGGATGGATGGATATTTGTTACTCTTTCACGTAAAAACTACTGAACGGATCTGGATGAAATTTGGCACAGAGATAGATTATGGTTTGAAATAACACATAGGCTTTTTACAGTGATAACCGACATCCACAACAGGTATGCTAAATAAATAAAACTATAATTTTACCTGTTCCATCTCAGCCACAAGACGTCCACTGCTGGACATAGGCCTCCCCCAAGGTCTTCCACATCATTCGGTCCTGAGCTGACCTTGTCCATCGGTTGCCCGCGACCCTTACCAGGTCGTCGGTCCACCTTGTTGGAGGCCTGCCCACGCTGCGTCTTCCAGTTCGTGGTCGCCACTCTAGAACCTTTCTGCCCCAACGGCCATCGGTTCTGCGAGCTATGTGCCCTGCCCATTGCCACTTAATTGAGGCAATTCTTCGAGCTATGTCGGTCACTTTGGTTCTCCTACGGATCTCTTTCTGATTCGATCTCGCAGGGAAACTCCGAGCATAGCTCTCTCCATTGCTCTTTGGGTGACCTTGAGCCTTCGTATGAGGCCCATA
The DNA here is from genome assembly GCA_947095525.1 of Trisateles emortualis. Taxonomy (NCBI): domain Eukaryota; kingdom Metazoa; phylum Arthropoda; class Insecta; order Lepidoptera; family Erebidae; genus Trisateles; species Trisateles emortualis. The sequence goes on along the minus strand of OX352735.1, from coordinate 19,245,346 downwards.
GTGAACGACCATGCCTCAGATCCATAGGTCATCACTGGCAACACACACTGGTCAAAGACTTTCGTCTTGAGACACTGCGGTATTTGGGACGAGAAGATATGACGTAGCTTCCCAAACGCTGCCCAGCCGAGTCGGATTCGACGAGTGACCTCTTTCTCAAAGTTGGACCTACCTAACTGGACTGTATGTCCCAGGTAAACATACTCGTCAACAACTTCGAGTGTAGAGCCTCCAATTGGGACAGAGGTAGGTGCGACATGGACATTTGCCATAATCTTGGTCTTGTCCATGTTCATTTTAAGACCCACTTGTAGGGAGACTCTACTAAGGCCATCAAGCATAGCGCCAAGGTCTTCCAAGGTCTCAGCCATGACCACAATATCGTCGGCAAATCGAAGGTGGGTGATGTACTCGCCGTTGATGTTGATGCCGAGTCCATTCCAATCCAGAAGCTTGAAAGCATCTTCCAATGCAGCGGTAAAATACATATCCCCCCAAAATGTATTTTACCTGTTAGTAGAGCTTAATTAAAGAAAAAATAAAATAGCAAAACAATGTTTAATTTTCTTTGAAGTCGTTGCTTAAATGCATTCAGCATCCCAGAGCACTACAGAGAATAACAAGTACCTATCGACTTTTCACCAACACATGAAGTTGGTTATATCCTTTTTTAAACAGTTCAGCCCCTCTAGACAAGTGGCATAAGCGATAATGGAATTGAAAAGTCAAAAAAGCAAATGTATGGGATTTGACGAAGCTTACGACATTATATCGTAGACTTACGTCAAATCCCATACATTTGTTTTTTTTTTGACTTTTCGATTCGACTACTGTGTATGCCACTTGTCTTGTCTGACCATTATTAATAATATTATACTTAATTTGCATAAATATCTTCAAAAAATATTAAAAGCACGGCTCCACAATGAAAGCCTCAAACGTTTATATTTGAGCAGTTGCGTCACAACCCCCCTTCCCCCTTTATTTGCATCCCTTTGACGACGTTACTTAACATACAGCTAAGACCTTTATCTAAAATGAAATAAGGGATGCTCCGGTGAGCTGAGGCCTTTATGATGGATTACGTCAGACCGCTTCGTGTGTGACGCGTTTCGACGTCATGTTTTTATATTTTTGGACTGAATTTTGACTATCTCGGTGACGCAATGGTAGTGAATACGAATGCCGTGCAAAGCTCCCATGTTTGAACCCCAGGTCAGGTAGTATTAGAGTTTTTTGTCAAGAAATGCTCAGATACATAAATACATTTAGGTAGTGGGTGACAAATTAAAGACAGGTAATAACTAATGCATAGTTTATTGGACACAGTTACATGACGTATTTATGAACATGTAATGAGCGTCGCCTCAGGCGTGCGCTCGCTTATATCTAGCGTTACATTAGTACCTATGTATGTGTGGGTTATCTAACCCCTACATACATATATTGTTTATTGTATACTTCTAACTTAAAAGATCTAGATAAAGAAAGCCTACGACTTTACTTCAGACTTCAAGCTCAGTAACAGCTTAGGGTCAAGAATTGTACATATATTTATGACAATTGATTGAGGTTTTGCCGTTTCGTCAGATTTTTAATTTGTCAGATTTACGTTTCGTCAGATTTTTATTAGTATAATTTTCGTTCAGACAGATTTTCGTTCAGTCAGATTTTTACATGGGCTACACGTGAATGTCATACATCACTACCTATCCTTATGTTAATTTTGACGCCATGGTAATCGGTATTACAGTATTATATTATTATAGTGGAGTACTTGAAATGGCAATAGGTGGTTGAGTGTAAGTAATAAAGGAATAAGTACGTCGTTTAGTTATTATTATCTACTTATTATACAGATTAGACACTCTTTGTTATAGGGTTATCACGTCCAAGAAAAGTTGTTTACTTTTGTCAAATAAGACAAAATTATACTAGCTGTTGCCCGCGGCTTCGCCCGCGTTGATGTCGGTTACAGCGATAAAATATCATATATTCTTACCCAGAATACCATCTATCTCCTAGCCAAATTTTATTAAGATCTGTTCAGGCGCTTAGCCATGAAGGGCATCAAGGTAATAAACCAACAAATTCCCTTTCGCATTTATAATATATGTATAGTATATTATAAATGCTATGGGGATTTAGTCTTATCTAGAGGAAATTTCCGTGCATTTAAACGTTTCTGCCATACATGTTATAGCAATCAAACTTAGCTCACTTAGGTCCCGTAGTTTAAGGTCCTCCGTGGTGCTCCTTTTCATAGGTTACAAACCTATACAGATTTATTTTGTCTCCCGCTTTGCTATGGAGGGAAGTGGAAACTTTTCTTTCTAACTCCTCCTATTTACTTCTGATTAAATTCGTTGCGGGGTCCAAGACAGTAGGTTTAGTTGTCCACGGGACGCACGAGTGTCAAAACTCGGTGTATCAGTTGGTTACTCCGCTGTTAATCCTGGCTCACAGGAGTCACAGCGGTGCCATGTGGGTGGGATTGTCCCGATATGTATAGTATATTTTTAAATTGCGATATATTTAATTATATTTATAGAAATATAATATAATATTATTATAATATATTATTTTTTATATATAATATTTCTATATATGTTTTTTATAGAAATATTATATGTTTTACCCGCAATACCAAAACCTTAACTCCCACTAAGTTAAACCGTACGACGACAGATAATTTCATTGACAAGTACCTAGACAGTACTAAAACGTATTGTTTGATACCATCTCGCCTCCTTGAGACACATCCTTCAAGAGCCAGTCTAGTACTGGCGGTTCGCGCAGGCGCACTGCTTCATAAACTTTAAGTAGGTGCTCAATAACTCTCAGATTATCGAATTAGATCGCAAGAACAACGAGAATCTCCATAAACGTTCCTTTTGTGCAAAAACTTCTTATAAATGGCTCCAAAAATAGATTCAGACGACCTACTTAGATTCAGGGTTGTCACGTAACGTAATGTTTTGGTTACATTTTGAAATCAATGTATAAAGCGGTCCAGGGCTTATTAAAGTATTGTTATTATGTTTAAATATACTTTATCTGTTGTAGACGTCGAAATACATACAATACACGATCATACATACTATCACGTCTGTCTTTCATTGGGTTAGGCAGATACTTATTGCTTATTGCTCTAATAATACCCAACTTTCTCTAAATTCATCATCACGCCAAGACAATAAGAAAAAGTGACAATATTAAAATTAATTAAGTCGTGAAAATTCTTTAGTGCCAGCCCTAATATAGTAGTACTTTTATACTAGAGTGTTCAGTGCAGATAGTGGTATAATACTCGTTACACTGTTTCATAGCACATTGAACAATTTAACTCCGTATTTTTGGAGTTTCGTGTCCGGATATATTCCTGATTTAAAAGTTTGTGCACTGATACGTATTGTCTTAGAAAATACCTACGCGTGGGGTGCTTTCAAGATATTATCAAAATGAAAATATTTATAACTATTGACACCATGCACCTCACGCTTTTTTAAAATATTTTTTTTTTATTCTTAATTTCATCTTAATTTAAATTTATTAAAATTTATTTTCTATTTTTTAGTTCGGTTTTCTATAAAAAGCGTGTTTTTTAATTTTTTTAATTGTATTATAGAAGAGTCCGTGTGCTACCGCGTATTTTTCACACACCCCAAGCAATTGCCTCAGAGCCTCGATCGAAAGGCAGAGCAGACACATATCGTCTGCATAGGACATGCCGTTCACAATATTTCCATCAATGGAACATTCGATACTTGTGCTACTGAGCTCCTCGATCAGATGATTTATATACAGGCAGAATAATGCCGGAGAGGTGAGGTTTATGATTCAAACATTTTGTTAACAATGAAAATACCACATACGTAACATGGATAACTCTTACTGATTACGGTAATAGCAGGGCCATAGCGAATATTAATACAGCTCTCATTTCTTATTAGAAAAAAAAAACATATAAACGTTCCTAGATATTGAAAGTTATAAATATGTTTCAGAGTTGAAACCGATCAGTTGGAAAATCTGAGTGCGTTCCCATGGGAGGAATCCAATAATACTTTTCATCGATATTTATGGCGCAATATGATATTTGATTTATACTCTGTGGCGTATTTTTTCATGTAATTACATAGATATATTCGCCTCGTTAAGCTTATCTTACTAACGAGAGAAGTAAAGGGTGAGTTAGCGCTGTTATTTGACCTCGTTTGAATAAAATACGGGTTCATTTAAATTGATTTTGAAATATTCTTCTTACCACGTACGATTAGGCTGTGGAATGAGCTCCCTGTCGAGGTTTTCCCAACGCGTGAGTGACACCCCTGGTGTTGCAAACGTCCATAGGCTACGGTAACTGCTTACCATCAAGCGGGCCGTATGCGTGTTTGCCACCTTGGTAGTATCTAAAAAAGTTACTTAACCCTTTTCGCCCAAAATTCGCAGTCCAGAGGCTAGGGTAACTGCTTGACTATGAGAGTGATGGAATACAGAGTGCACATGTGTTTGTGTGCAAACCTGTGCATTATAATATCTTCTGCGTAAGGTCAGCTTAGGACCGGAAGCTGTGGAAATCTTTGGGAGAGGTCTATGTCCAGCAGAAGACGTCTTTTGGCTGAGATGAGGAAATGGCTAGTCTCCGTTGAGATTAGCTGCCATGACTGAAATTCGGTTAAAAGACATTATATTATAACATTTTTTTAACCCATTATGTCCCATTACTAGGCAAAGGTTTTTATACTACCAAGTTGGCAAACAAGCATACGGCCCGCCTGATGGTAAACAGATACCGTAGCCTATGGACGTTTGCAACACCAGGGGTGTCAATCATGCGTTGCCGACCCTTTAAAAACCTTTTAACTCCTGTCTTGAAGATACCTGAAATCTACCCAGTCCATCACAAAGGCATCCAGTCTATCACGACGATGACGTCCGTCCCCAGGCACCCAGTGTGCGACGACCTTTATCCATCCATTTAAAACAATTACTAATAATAAAATGTTTTGTTACAGGTACATTGCAGATGTTATTATGCTGTCATGATAAAAGTGCAGGAGATAGCTGTCATGAGTTCAGGTAATGGATAGTTATCTAGACATCTAGAGTTATTAGCACTTACTCGTTATCTGTCAACTGGATTATATGCTGCGATTATAATATACTAGCTGTTGCCCGCGGCTCCGCCCGCGTGGATGTCGGTTATCGCTGCAAAAAGTAGCCTATGTGTTATTCCAGACCATAATCTATCTGTGTGCCAAATTTCATCCAGATCAGTTCAGTAGTTTTTACGTGAAAGAGTAACAAACATCCATCCATCCATCCATCCATCCATCCATACATCCATCCATCCATCCATACATCCATCCATCCATTCTTACAAACTTTCTCATTTATAATATCAGTAAGGATGACATAGCATCAACGTGGTGGTGTGGTGTGAACTTCCTGATGTCTTTACAAGAAGTAAAGAAAGAAAGAAAAACCATTAATTGCCAAAAAAAACTTGAGTATAATAACTAATTACACTTTGTAGGAATGTATTGATATATGTTTGTTACTCTTTCACGCAAAAACTACTGAATGGATCTGGATGAAATTTGACACAATATAGATTGTAGTCTAGAATAGCATAGGCTACTTTTGTCGCGATAACTGCCATCCACGTGGACGGAGCCGCGAGCAACAGCTAGTACATAAAGCACACGTCGTTATGTAGGTATATATAATATCTCACGAGAGCCGGGCGTCCTTGCCGCGCCCCAGCAAGCTATGTGTAAAATTACACTCGATACCGTTGCTACGTGTACGTATACAGCCTAAATCTAGATCGTTGATAACTTTGTTGTTATGACCATGAGTTTAATTTGTACTTTGAGAGATAGGGCATTAAGTACATAGGTATTACAACTATAGTGACTTTAATTATCGTTCAGAACTTACTATGAAAAACTTATGATAGGAATGTTAAACTACAAACAAAAATATATATATATATATAAATGTCAAACATGCCGTACCGTAAGATTCCAGAGGAATTTCTTACCACGTACGATAAGGTTGTGGAATGAGCTCCCTGCCCAGGTTTTCCCAAGAGACTATAGCATGGGGTTCTTCAAGAAAGGAGTTATAAGGTTTTTAAAGGGTCGGCAACGCGTGAGTGACACCTCTGGTGTTGCAAACGTCCATAGGCTACGGTAACTGCTTACCATCAGGCGGGCCGTATGCTTGTTTGCCACATTGGTAGTATAAAAAAAAAAAAAAAAAATGCTGAATCCTGATCCCTAATCAAATTGTCTCCATCCTAAGGTTGCCTGTAAGAAATTGATTTTAGCGATGAGGCCGCATTGTGCATCATCATTATTATCATCATCTCAGCCAAAAGACGTCCACTGCTTTACATAGGCCTCTCCTAAAGATTTCCACAACTCTCGATCCTGAGCCGACCTTGTCCATCGTACATAGCTATAAATTTATCATTAAGACAAAATTGTAACTTGGAATACAATAATGAGTTATCTAGTTTAATGCATACGTCATAAATCATAGGCCATCGTTTATGAAGCATTTATATTTTTCTATGTATATAATCGTTTGTCTTGACTGACGATCGACGCTTAGCCAAAACGACTAAGTCTAGAAAGCTAAACATAGGTCTATTTATAACGTATGCATCCGCTAAAAAAGGATTTTTGGAAATACAATCCCTAAAAGGTTTATTTAAGTTTATTTCCGGGCGAAGTCGGGATGCTATTATAACACCTATATACTTTTGATGTCAGGACACGACACCGGTCACCCGCGATAGATTATCTTGTGTTTTACAGCATTCAACAAATTACTTAAGCGCCTGACAAAATATAATGCACCACTCATAAATATGTGTCAAACAAATAACAAAATAACCAACAAAACAAAATGAATCGGTTCATTTATGAACTACAAATTACAATGTTCAAAAAAGTAAAAAGACAGATTATCGAATTTCTTACATAAAACAAACGCACACACAAACACACGGACTCAGGTTTGCACACTATCAACCTCTGACTTACAGACTGACTTTTAGGTTAAAACTCTAATTTATCTAAAAAGAAACACTTATAATATAATATTACTAGGCTTCAAATTTGCCCGCGTTACACCTTTTTTCCCGATAAGGGATTGAATTTTCAAGGATAATTTTTAGTGCTCACTGTCACTAACCTCTACGCAAAATGTCAAGTTTGTTACCCCGGCTGAGATTCCGCGTTGATGAATTCGTCAGGATAAGAAAGTTTATATATAATTACTGTAAAATTCTTTCATAAGAAGATTTTTTTTTGTTAGCCTGTATTTCTAACAAAAAAAAATTTTTTTATAAAATTATTGATGAGTAAAGGCCTTCTAATTGACTTCCATTCCGGTCTGTCCATTGCCTTATTCCACCAATCGTTCTCATACGCATCCAGGTCGTCACGCCAGCGTTTTCTAGGTCTGCCTCGGCGGCGATGCCTATCTTCAGGTATCCACTGTGTGACGACACGAGCCCATCTCTCAGAATACATACGAAAAATAATTCTTAATAATACTTACATACTGTAACACTTTTTAGAGCAATCTATTTAAATACATAATAGGAAGAAAGGAGTTATAAGGTTTTAAAGGGTCGGCAACGCGCGAGTGATACCCCTGGTGTTGCAAGCGTCCATAGGCTACGGTAACTGCTTACTATCAGGCGGATCGTATGCTTGTTTGCCTCCTTGGTAGCATAAAAAACAAAAGTGAGTTTACTTTTTAAGTCTAAATGTACACAAGCATTTCTTATGTGAGCGTGATTATATTTTTATGTTTTGTATAGAGGTTACCGTCAGAATAGTTTAATCTAATGCTAATATAATTAGCTAAGTAACATTGCAAGACAGTGCCGGTTGCAAATGTCATCTTACCACATTTTTTTACATCACCGATGTTGCGTGACAATTACCTACCACAATAAGTGTGGTAAGTTGTTACTATGTTAGTCATAATTCGATTATTTTATGTTACATTATTATGTAAATTTGACTGCCTTGATGATCCAGTGGCCGCAGAATACGCCTGCTGTGTGACCCACAAAGAATTGTTCTGAGCCTAGGTGTAATCGCGACACAGAGCTTGTTCTCTAGTGCAGTAGTTGTATTTTATAAAACAAATAAAAAACAGAAAGATGTAAATGTTTCAAGCGTAGTTTTACATAAAAACATGGTTTTGTCTCACTTAGATTTGACTGAGATCGTGTTTGTGCCTACTCATTGAAATATTTCTTTTTCTTAACATTTCGATTGCAAACACAGTTACATTTACTGCATGATCGGAGACGGCCATCAAGTCCTCCTGCTGTAGTATGTTAGGGCATGCAGGGCACGATATGAGGTGGGACATTGTTTGGGCTACATTAACAACCCAAATTCATACCGTCTGTGAGTCTAACCTGTAGTAACATGTACTATATTTACTCGATAAATCGACGTGGCCATTATCTATGCGCTATATTTCCGACAAACCTTGCAAAATGAAATATTTTTATCTTATTATTTCATATAATAAAGATAGATACAGACCAAATACTTTGTAGGTATCACGTTATCAAATTGCGAGATAAAACTCATTCTAATTGGAGGACCGAAGTCACGTGATTAATATTATATTCTTACTTAACACAGTCGAGTGATCGATATAATAAAAAAACATATTATCTATTATAAATATATAAAGCTGACAAAAATGTTTGTTCGATTGCGCTACTATCTGCGATCTACTGGACAGATTTATTTTGCAGCACGCTATGATCATTTGGAAATCGAAATCCAAATGTATCGCGAGTAACATTTATTGTATACTACTTGTTGCCCGCGGCTCCGCCCGTGTGGATGTCGGTTATCGCTGCAAAAGAAGCCTATGTGTTATTCCAGACCATCTATCTGTGTGCCAAATTTCATCCAGATCCATTCAGTAGTTTTTACGTGAAAGAGTAACAAACATTCATCCATCCATTCTCACAAACTTTCAAATTTATAATATTAGTAAGGATTACATTACTAGCAACCCCCCTCACTTCGCTTCGGTATTTTATTTTTCATAAATATAACATGCTTGTATGTATTTTTTAATCGCTGTATCTATTGCTGAAAACTGCATTAACATCTGTTGCCTAGTTTAAAAGATCTATGCGTACAGATAGCGGTAGAGCCTTTGTTTTATATATATTATATTTATATTTTCAGCCTGTACTGTCCTACTGCAGGGCAAAGGCCTCCCTTTCCTTGTTCCACTCAACCCGATCATGTGCTAGAATAGACCAGTCTTTCCTGTACGCATCAAGCTCGTCCCGCCATCTGAGTCTGGGCCTACCACGATACCGTTGGACATTTTTTGGTACCCACATAGTGGTAATTTTCGCCCACAACTCGTCTGACATGCGGCAAACATGCCCCGTCCCAGTTGAGCTTAACAGATTTTTGGGTAACGTCGGCGTTTAGGGTCATCTAATATATAAAATTCTCGTGTCATTGTGTTCAACTTTGAACTCCTCTGAAACGGCTCGACCGATTTTCGTGAAATTTTGTGTGCATATTGGGTAGGTCTGAGAATCGGACATCTATTTTTCATCCTCCTAAATGTTAAGGGTGGTCCACACCTAATTTTTTAATTTCGTTTTTTAGACAAAAATTATTGTTTTTATTTTTTTGTGATTCAGCATTAAAAAATACATACAACAATCAAATCCTATATTTTAGTAGCAAAACAACGTTTTCTGGGTCAGCTAGTATTATATAATATTGTTTGTTTTATACTATGTAAATATATGTACGGTTTTGGCAACTTACGAAGTTTTGGCAATTTTTTTACCATAATCAATTATGTAAAAATAAAAAAAATGTTGGACATTAGATCGCTTTGTCTATGTTAATTGAACACGTGTATATTTTTTGTCTCTCTGGTTTACGCGTTATCTGTAAGCGTGCTGATTTTAGTTTAGTTTTAATGTTAGTTGACTAATATCGAGTAGGTCTGTAAATGGATGAATTTGAATCTTCGATTTTAAGCTGAGGCCAGACTGCTATGATGTATTTTGTCGTGATGCGTCAAAAGGGTTGTCCAATGCTTCTTAGATAAGCGACAAGCATTGTACACGTAGGAAGGAGGACTTAATCTTTGAAAAAAAAGTAAATTGCTGTATTTATAACAACCAAAACCTCTTCTGTCCATCCAAAGGTTGCCTGGCAGAAATTGCTTTTAACGATAAGGCCACCCATTGTACATAAATGTGTGAAATAATATTATATTATAAAATAAATTTAATGTAATTGGTGTACAATAAAGAGTTTTCTATCTATATGTATATCAGCATATAAATCCATGTACCATTTTGTTAATGACCTATTTTATAGTATTAAAACAACCAAAACTGCAGATATTCTTAAAACACTTGAGACAAAAAAAAGCACAAAACAAAACATTCACGTTTAATACGAACCCATTAAATTAAGAGCATTCTTAAAATAAGTATGCAAACGGTTTTTTCACGACATTTATTATTTAACATCAATTAACATACGGCCTTGATATTACATAAACATATTTATAACGCACACACGAAAAAAACTCAATCAGGTACACACACACACACATGAATTAAATAAATTGAAACGCACACTGACATAAATTGAAGTTAAAACACATTCGACATCATACCGTAACACAGCACACATACATATTGTATAGGTAGTGCCACAGCTTAAACAAAAACAGCTCAGTTTAGTCTATACGAATACTAAAGTTCACAAAAGTAACTGAACAAGCCAAATGACGTTTATAATCCCTTCTTCATAATACTATGACATTATTATGGCAAAACGCTTGTTTTAATAAATATATACAGGTTAATATGGTCATTGTTTATAAATTCTTTATTTTGAAAGAAAGCTTTATTATGTTCAAAAATACACAAACACACAATACACCTTTGTATATTGTAATGGGTGGCCAGTATTTACTTTATTTTACAAGCTGTTGCAGTTCAATATTTAAGTGGATATCTCAACTTCAAGAAGGATGTTTTGCTCCAAATAATAATCAACCAAGGCGAATAAAAATTTGCTACCTTAGTGGTATAAAAAAGCGACCTTCTACATTCAGCCTATCTCAACAACCTACTTTAAATCGTCAATTCACCTAGCCGAAGCCCACCTGTCCACTCGAGAACAAAATAAATTTAAAGTTTCATGTAATGTGACATGTTATGTACAAAGTGCCATAGCTGTTATTGTCCAAAGCTGTGGCTGTACCCAATAGGCCGATATATGCGAAGTTGTGGGACATACATACTCGAATCCTACGCTTTGTAAACCTGCGCTGTTTATTAGCGCAACCTCACAATACGAAGTTGGATATTACACCTTTACTTTTTAGAATGAAAAATATTAACTAACCTTATTTGTAGACAGTGTGACGAAAGTAGGTAATATGTTAAGGTTTTTACACTTTTACCCTCCACTTGAATATGTGGGATGCTTTAAATTTGAGGTGGATGTGCTAGTATTGTAGCTTTTAAACATTTGGTCATATTTGTGCGGCTTTTTCGTTTCATAGTGTGTTTATAAAAGATTTCAATGAAAGCTAAAGCTTTCATTTAAGTCTGTTCAGTAGTTTTAATGTTAAAAGCCTTATGTCCCATAAATATGACCAACAAATATGTCCCTAACCCTACTAAATACTCCGGTATAAAAACCCTGATAGTATAATAAAAAAATGTATGGAACCGATGCTTCTGGCACAACACGTAAGTATGTTGCCGCCTCAGACTAATAGAATAAGATAGACGGAGCGTTTCGAACAAATCGGTGAAGCCACAGACACCGAAAACGATGTGTGCGTAATGTTGCCAGCAAATGAAAAACTCCCAACTATTACATTTTAAAAAACCTTTACTCGTGATAATAATATGCATTACCAATATTAAAAATTATACTTCAAATTGTTTGTTTAAATAATGTTATTATTTTTTATTAATTTACACTAATATTTCAAAATAAATAGGAAACAAACACACACACAAACACTAAATGCATGCTTTAATTTCTGACAAATAAATGAAATCTTTTTAAATATAACATCTATAGGCTACGGTAACTGCTTAACATGTATATGGTGTATGCTTGTTTACTATCCAAGTAGTATTAAAAAAAAGTACTTAAATGTTCGTTGCTACCGAGCGGAGACGTGCGCGGCACCTCGTGGCGTTATAAAACATTAAATATTTAGCGGCAAGCGGTAATAACAAATTTTGTTCATACCGCTCGCCGCCGCCGCTTGCAGCCGTGGTCAGGATGTAATTTTTTTTTTTTTCGATTTTTCGATACCTACTTATTTTATGAATTTAAATGATCAATTATTATTATTATTTAGATAGATCTTCTATCTTTCTATACTAATATTATAAAGAGGAAAGATTTGTATTTTTGTTTGTTTGTTTGTATGTAATGGATAAACTCAAAGACGACTGGACCGATTTTAAAAATTTCTTCACCATCAAAAAGCTACATTATCTGCGAGTAACATAGGCTATATTTTATTTTTTAAAAATAGGGGTAAATAATGCCAAGACCTCAGACAATCACTGACTAAATTAGTAACGCCTAATAAACGCCTATAAAATAATTGCTATTTAATTTTTTGTAGGCGCTAACATTTAACAATACTTTAATTTAGGTAATCAGGAAAGCAGCAGAGAAAAGAAAACACTCCACCGAATCTGTCTGGTCAAGATAAAATCAATAACTACCCAATAAAATTTAATACGATTTTCACCAGGTGATGGCGTAATTCTTCCATTATAGTTTTGTGAGTGTGAATTGGCTGAAGTATTACGATGATAGTTAAACGACTAGGCAAAATCTTGCCGTAGGAGGCAATGTAATTCCTAAATAGATCTAAAAAAAGTCCATGATACTATGTGTCTATCTGCGACGACAAAAATTACTCACAGCGAAACGCGTGATCGACCTCTGTCTCATCGGAATACCTAACTGATATATATTTTTAACTGACTTTTAAAAGATGAGGTTCCCTAAAATAATTGCATTGTTTGTTTTTTTTTATCCCTAAACATCGTCATTTAAGGGCCGATTTGTAATATTCTTTTTTAAGTGATCGACAAAGCTCGAAAAATTGCCTCAATTAAGTGGCAATGGGTAGGGCATATAGCTCGCAGAACCAATGGCCGTTGGGGCAGAAAGGTTCTAGAGTGGCGACCACGAACTGGAAGACGCAGCGTGGGCAGGCCTCCAACAAGGTGGACCGAAGACCTGGTAAAGGTCACAGGCAACCGATGGACAAGGTCAGCTCAGGACCGACTGATGTGGAAAACCTTGCGGGAAGCCTATGTCGAGCAGTGGATGTCTTATGGCTGAGATAGAACTACTTTTGTGGCAAACAAGCATACGGCCCAGCTGATGTTAAGCAGTTACCGTAGCCTATAGACGCTTGCAGTACCAAAGGTATCACTTGCGTGTTACCAACCCATTTTTTACACCAGGGCCATAAGATGGGAGCAGAGTATCCATGGGATAGGAATACGTTTCTTTGAAAATTGATCCCTAAGTGAGCGTTGGAGTCCTATACTCACACACAGGAACAGAACTACACCGCTGTGTATAGTTATTTGACTGTCGTCTTCTAAGGTGTTGGTTCTCTGTAAGGTGGAATTCCTCCCCTATCTGAAAAATTTCTCTTAAAAAACATTTTGCAATTGAATGGATAGTTTTTCATATTGTTCTCATTAAAAAAAACACCACACAACTGCAATGAATTAAACAAATGCATTCAGGAAGCATCAATTCGTTAGTGAAACTAATAAAGTATACTGCAGATGGCCAACTTTTCAATGATAAATAATAGTCGATGGAGATCAGACATAATGTGTAATTAAATGACTGTAACTAATCACATTCAATGAGCAAATTAAAATGGTACAATTGAACTAATATGATTATACAGCTGGATATATGCACCGAAACTTCGTAATTAAACAATGTACAAAGAAAAAAGGCATGGTTTCAGAGATATATATACATAATAATAGATACCTACATATATATCGAATTTACGTTGAACTCTCACCAATATGGTCGACTATATTAAATAGGGTTCAGTTTACTGGTTTTTTATTCAGTTTTGTTCCGGGAGCTTATGTAGAGTACTATATCTCTATTAATAGAATGATGGATCAAAAGGAATCTAATAACTATGCAGTTCAATTTCTGTAATCCTTGAGCACTGCGGTGGACCATTATGCGCTTTAGGAATTTAATAAATTTTTAGCCCACCCAAACTGTGTAACAGTACCTATCAGGTTCATCATATCCCACTGCTGGGCACGGGTCTCCCCCATACACTTGGAAGGATATTAGCCTACTACACACCATGCTGGCCAGACGGATTGGTAAAGGGTTTTATTTCGAATTTTCCTTCTTTTGCAGTGGATATTGTCTGCCTGACTTACTCCTTTAGTCGACTCTTAGGACACCCTTGGGATAGATAGGGGTGGTGACATTTTATTCTTAATCCGTAACCACACGGAAACCTATCAGGTTAGAAGTGACCAATTTAAAACGAAATGTATGGATGCAGAAATTTCTACAGGGCATGGCACAGATAAGCTAGGCGATAGGCCATTAGATTGTTCACGTTTGCGCTAAGACAATTTGAAGAGCAGAACAATCGTACAAACAAGAAATATTTCTTTATGAAGTTTATTAATTGCAGAACCTTAATGTTCAAAAGAAAAACGTAATTGACAAATCAACAAACGCACAGTTTAAATCACTAGACACTCAGATAGCTATTACGATATAGGCATCCGCTAAGAATGGTTTTTTAAAATGTAACCGCTAAAGATGACAATCAGCCGATGAAAGTTTGTAGTTTTCAGATTTACAGTAAGACTGAACAAGACTAAAGACTAAAGACTGAACACGCGAACGAAGTCGCGGGTACAGCTAGTATATAATAATAATAATTGATCATCATCTGAATAACATAGAAAAACAAAATCTAAATACCTACCTACCTCTTAAAATCACTACAAAATACGTATATATTATAAACAACAATTTTTTTTTTTCGCGCGGATCCACAACTGTCATTCAGATTTATTTTAAATAGTATACCGATAGACTGATTAATATTGTTTTATATTCCCACTTATACGTTGCAAAATATTTTAGGGAAAAAATATGATAAGGATGGCATCACTGTAGAACATGGTAGAGGTTTTGTGTTCCAAGTTTGTGTAACTAAAATATTTACGAAAATAATAAGAAATCTATAATGTTAAAGTTATTTACCTATGGAACGATATTCCAGAACTCTTTTTGTGATTTATTAAAGTAGTTTTACAACGTTTTACTACACAATACGGCATTATAATAATATTTTGTCAGAACGTGTTTAGACGTGCGTACTCACTAGCGGCTCGAATCGACTGCGAGCGAAAACGTATGACATTGCTATTTAGTATGACTTTTGGCGGCTTCACGCGCGAGTTCTACACGCTCCGTCTATCTTATTCTATTAGTCTGAGGTTGCCGCCTTTTTTGTTTAAGGAGGCAAATAAGCATAAAGCCCGCCTTATGGTAATAGGTTACCATTACCTATGGACGCTTGTAACACCAGGGGAATCATTTGCGCGTTGCCGACTCTTTAAAAACCTTATAACTTGACTTGCACTGACTCCTGTGCAAATTGATAATGTTGACGAAATTCTGCACCGCTCTAAAGCCTAGCCGTGTAAGTAGCTGTTGTTATGCAATTTATTATCCAATGGGTCCTGTTTTAGAACTTAAAACTTTGAAGGTCCAAAGGGTACTAAAAGAGAGGTCCAATGGGCACATTGATTATAATTATTATATTTGAAAGAGGGTGAAAAAAAGGACCTTAAAATGAGGTCGAACGGGTAATTTGTAATAGGGTCTTGTCTTGGAGGTCCAACGGGTACGTAGCCAAATTAATGACTTAAACCTATAACACAATACATAAACATTACATACTGTATTTACTCCATACTGTGGAAAAATTCTCTGCGCAACGGGACCACCTTTCAAATCGACATGACCAGGGCCAACCGCCGGCATTCTGTTATCAGTCCGCAACAGCGTTTATCAGTACAAGCCTTGCGTAATCAACGAGCTATTCTGATGGAGAATTCTCGTTATGGTTATACATTATGGTTATTGTATAAATTGTTAATGAATGTCATGTGTTTTAGGGATTTTGTTATTTTGAAAGAAACTTGAAAGCTTCCTATTTGTGAATATTGGACGTCTGATATTACAAGTATCTATAGGGCGTAGGTACCCTATGGACACTTGCAATATCAGATGACTTGCGCTTAAGATTAGGCTGGCCGTATGCTTGTTTACCACCCAAATAGTATAAAAAAATCTCCTTGTTTCTGAGAGCACGCTGAAAGTTGGTCCTGACTGTTTGACAGTCGTTAAACCACGGCAGATGCGTTCTAAACAACTCTTTGTGAAATATTTTTAGCATTTTGGCTATGCGATTAGCTCCAAAATTTTTAAATATTTAAAACAATGTGAAAAAAGTCGAGCTGAAGTCACTCCAAGACGAAAAAAAAAACGGTGAACAAATTAAACCTCTGCAGCCTACTCCAGAGTACGAATTTGTCTACCGCTTTTTACGTCGTCCTAAAGCACTACCAATAGTGCTATCCGAGCCTCTAAGCTCAGATGGCACAATTGGTAGTGTGATGGGCCGGATACTGACAGGCGCAGGTTCGAATCCTTCTCCGGGCTCGACATTTTCCACATTGCTATAAATATCAAAATAATTATCCTACTACTACTGTCCAAAGGTTGACCACTAACCACTCTTAGATAAGGAGAAAACATAAACTACCACAGCTCAAAAAGGTTTTTAAACCAAACTATATTTGTATAAATGATCTAAAATTAATGTCAGTACTAAAACAGCAGATTATGATAGGTGCGCTTGCGGCTAGGCGGCTCTTTGAATTAATACAAGTGATCGTAAATTCAGTGTTTGATATAGCCGCAGTGTAACCAAAGTGGAACGTTGTGTGTTGGTAATAATATAATTACAGGTAATACTTGAACGTTTGAAAGTGGCTTGTTAGTTTGTTACTATGCAAGTTTAAGTAATAATGGATTGTGAGGTATAGGATTCATGTTAATTTGACTTCGTGTTTATGTTTAAATTTCGATCGTCGGGACAGATGATTGAATGAGGCGCTCATAGCTAGGTGCACTTGCTGTTCGGTAAACGATCAGCGGGTTAAGCTACCAAGGGCGCGGTAATCCTAGAGATGACCGGATAGTGGTATTTCATCCGAGCGTCTCCGTGCTTCGGAGGGCACGTCGGTCGGCACAAAAGTCGGTCCCGACTATTAACAGTCGTTAGATCACGACAGAGGCCTAAATATGGGCGATCTAAATAACTCTGTCACCAGGTTGGCCACTAACCAAACGATAAGAAGAAGAATTGAGCGGAAAATAATCAATATGGTTAAAGGCACGTTTTCGTTTGTGTATAGGTATGGGAAGTCGAGTTTTCCCTCTCTTGCAGTGTATAATATTGTCTGCCTGACTTACTCTCTTAGTCGACTCTTACAATACCCTCGGGATGGAACGGGGTGATGACATTTTTCATTTATTAACTTTATATATTTATTATTTTTTATATTTCCCACAAACGTCCTACTGCTGGGCATGGGTCTCCTCCAAACATTTAGGGGAATATTAGCCTACTCTACCACACTGGCCAGACGGGTTTTGTTTCTAATTTTCCCTTTCTTCGATGGAACGGCGTGGTAACATATTTTATTAATTAAAATATAATTAATAAAAAAAATATATATATAACAGTTATTAAGATTTCTATTGACAACACAACAGCGTGGGATGTAATGAAGCAATTATTATCTCCACACATTTATTCCATTACATTTTCTCTTATCTTAATCGACACCTATAGTAATAATCTATATATATTAATATATTAGTCGACCAACTAGTTATGCTGACAAGTATATTGTACCTACACTTATCTAAGGTCTATATCTAACGGCCCTGTATCTAATGTGCATTTATTTATCACACCGACAACTAAACGACAAATTGTTCTACTTGATTGACATTTCCATATTCATATAATCCGTTATGATCGATGCGAAACCAACAATCGAAATCCATTGCTGTTTTTATGTAAAACATAATTTAAAATGTTGAATATATATTTCAATGGATAGGAAAATAATTGTGCTGTCTTATTTTATAAATGTACTGAGTAGTTTTGAGTAATTATGGCAGTTGTATAAAGCTTATAGTGAAACTTGAGCTATTTAAAATACGTGTTAGTTAATGCGTAAGTACATGGTCTGGTATTTTTTCTCTTTGATAGTGATCGAGACATTTTAGTTTTATGTAAGTATTTGTTGTATCTATGTTATTTATTTAAAGTTGACATCATTGTAGATAGTAAAGAATCGGGGTATTATGTAATGCGGGTGGCAAGACACTTTGACGAATAGTTATTTGACTATTCTAATACCGCTGTTGACATATTTGTTTGCTATATGGAAGGGACTAATTAAGCGAATTTAGAAGGTTTCTAGTCTTCGTAATACTTTATTGTACACGTAATAATATGACAATGCAAATGTAAATATAGATTGTTAAACAAGTGCTTTAGTATCTTTCATTAACCAGGGATTTTGGCTAACTCAACTCTTTAACCTTAAAGTATAAGTCTATAATATGAAGTACATAATGATACTAGCGGCCCGCCCCAACTTTGCCTGGGTTAAATTATTAAACTATTTACGGCGCAACTTATTTTTTTCTCACATAAGAACCTTCTCCTGACAATAACACACAACTAAAAAAGCCAACAAAAATGCTGTGACCAAGTAATATAGGGGTTTTTTTATAAATATAATCTATTCAAATATGCTACTGGCTATTATTCCGAATTGTCAAATACATAAAAATAATTTATAGTTTCTAAATACGAACATTCGATGACATTATTAAAGTGCCTAACTAAGTAATGTGACATTAATCAATTTTAAGATGCATATTTATGTTTATTTAAATGTCGTGGTCGATTATGTTTAGATAAATATACAGAAAGAAGTAATAAAAAAATAATTTATTAAGATGCGGAAACAAGAAGCTTTAAAAATTTTAAAAACATACATACATATCATCACTCCCGTCCCCATTGGGGTAGGCAGACTATTGTACGCCAATTGCTTCGATCCAAACATACTTCTTACGCTTTCTCCACATTCATCAACCTCTTAATGCATGATCGTCGGTTCTGGGTAGTTTTAATTTCGCCCTTTTTAGCATATCACACATAACAATATAATATGTTAAACGTGTAACGCCAAGGGCGGAGTCCATTATCTCTCTCCATTCACAAAAAAAAACAAAAATAAAGTTAAAATGTGCTTATGCTTAAAATCTAATTAATCACAAGTACCATAACAGTTAATACTCAATCTTCTAATTATAAACTCTTTGGTTTTGTGTATAGAATAGATGCACTTGCATAAAAATAAATCTTTTTTTTTCTAAGCCGCTTGCCACTCCTACTGAATAGAACCGACACATCAAAATTAGCGTCAAACATTATCACATCAGCGTAGGTTCTACCCTTGACATTCATCGAGTTCACCCACACCATGCTTACCAACACAAGAGCTTAACTCACACTACTTAATACAAATATGTATTAAGCCCTATGGTTATAGCTATAGGGTTGAAAATTGAGATTTAATATAAGGTTTGTCTAAGAAAATATCCGGATTGTTGTTTATAACGCATGCATTAGTGACATTTAGCCGATGGCCTGTAGACTGTACAGCGATAAGGAATTTGAGATAGGTTTTTTTTAGTAGCCATTTTGTTGAACAACATATATGTTAATCTGTCTTTCAACATGTTTGTACGTGTAAATTAGTGAATAATTATAAGGCTTAGATCATCAATACTTCTAGCTATAGCGATTTTGGACATACTTCCCATTCTCAATGAGTGGGAAGTATGTCAAAAAATTAACAAATAAAAAAAAAGAAGGAGGTTTTTAATAATCACTGATTACTCGAAGATGCCTGAACTGATTTGGAAAATATTTTTTTTTGTTTCAAATTTATTCCTAGATTTATTCCCAGGGCTCATTTAAATTTTATCGATATCGGTCAAGCGGTTTTGTGAAATATCAACAAATTTTTCATTTTTGTTCTCGAAAATTTCAAGCCAGCTAGATAGTTAGATGCACTCGTTGATTGGTAATATAATAAAGTAAAGTAATATAGTAAATGGATGCCATTTCTTGTGAGCGTCTCCGTGTTTAGGGGGCACTCTAAAAGTGAAGGCAAAAGTGTACGATGCCTATCACCGTATTCCGCTAATATTTGATGATGATTGCCTTGGTAGTCCAATGTGTGCAGTATGCGCCTGCTGTGCACGAGGTTGTGGGTTCGATTCCTATACAGGGACAAAACTTTGTGTGACCCACAAAGAGCTGTTCTGAGTCTGAGTGTAATTTGTGTCCGTTAATTGTATGTTTGTAAAGTCCCCCGCAACACACAGGGTTAGTTCTCTAGTGCGGGAGTTGTATTATTTAAAAAAAAACCCTATTCCGCGTGGTCCTTGCAGATACTAAGCATTTAAATTAATTTAGTAATAGAGCAAACCGATACACGTGTCTAAAACATTTCTCATATACCTAGCTGCTTCTTTGAGAAAGTATTCTCAGAATACCTTCACAAAACGTTTTCTTGTAAATAAAAACCGCAGTAAGCTAAAATAAGGAAACATAAAACGAATTATATTCTTATCAAAGGGAAACCGGTGAGAACTGAGACGCTTAAAGGAATTCAGGTATTTTATTTTCTAAATACGAGTAGAATCCTTAGTAGTACGTAACAAAAAATCATATAGTTACCGATAATTTATTTGTTATATGGCTTGTTGTCCTAGATTGAAGACATGCGACACCGTAAGCGTAAGTTAAGGCGGCCCCCAGCTAGATAGACCGACAACCATAAAAAAGGACACTGGGACGGACTGGATGTGGAAGGCGGAGGACCGTGTGCTGTGGCGCGTGTTAGGAGAGGCCTATGTCCAGCAGTTGACTGCGATAGGCTGATTGATTGATAGCTTTTTATATAATGTACTTAATCTGTAAAATCTGGAATTAGCCTGTAAATTTCCAAATTCGAATAAAATGACTCGTCATGATAAAATAATATTCTGCGCCTGCGTCTTTTTAATAGACAATGACTAAATTGTTGCAATGAAAATGTACAAATAGCTTATCCATGTAAATGCAAATCCAAATCTAAGAGAGGTAGGGCACCATAATAGTGAGCAAGCCCTACTGGAGAAAGACCTCCATCTTACAAGACCAATATCATAGCCAAAAACTACACAGTCACAGTGATGTAATTGTTCTTGTGTGTGACTACAGTTTTCCAGCGCTCATTTACTCAGAGATACTCCCATCTGAAAGCTCTGCTGTAATAAATAGGTCGGCAACGCGCAAGTGATACCTTTGGTATTGCAAGCGTCCATAGGCTACGGTAACTGCTTAACATCAGGCGGGCCGGGACGTATGTCTGTTTGCCACCCAAGTATATTTAATACAACAAATTACTAAACGATTAATAGTAAAACAAACCATCTGATTAAAAACGTTATATCCTACTAATATTATAAACAAGAAAGTTTGTAAGTATGGATGGATGGATGGATGTTTGTTACACTTTCACGTAAAAACTACTGAACGGATCTGGATGAAATTTGGCACAGAGATAGATTATAGTCTGGAATAACAGAGGCTACTTTTTACAGCGAGTACCGCCACCCACGCGGGGGAGCCGCGGGCAACAGCTAGTCAACACATAAAACAGCGTTCACCAATAATAGTTACACTCAGAAACACCTTGATATAAACACGTAAATATCGGTACAACGATAATATAAAAGGAAAGAAATAAGTAAAACACCGTTGGCCGCTTCTCGGACACAAACAATGTTGTCCCGAAGGCTTTCTAACTAATTGTGGACCGAGAATTCAACGGCTAGCCTTTTTATCAGCCGCCTTAGCTCTTTCTTTATTGTATTGAGATTGTAAGTAAATAAAAAAAATATTTACTTACAATTTTAAGAGAGGTAGGCCACCATACGAGCGAGCAAGCCCGCCTGGGGAAGGACCTCCACCTTACAGAAGACCACAGCCAAACTACACACAGTGTTCTAGTTGTGTTCCTATGTGTGTGAGTACAGGTCTCCAGCGATCATTTACGGATGAGTTTTGAAAGAAACGTATTCTTATCCCAGGGATACTCTAGTCATAAAGCTCTGGTTTAAAAAAATGGGTTGGCGACGCGCAAGTTATACCTCTTGTATTGCAAGCGTCCATAGGCTACGGTAACTGCTTAACATCAGGCGGGCCGTGGCTTCTTCGCCACCTAAGTAGGTACTATAATAAAAAAAATACAACTAACGGACACAAAGTACACCCAGACTCGGGACAACAATTTATGTCCCGTGTGGGGATCGAACCCACAACACGCCGCGCAATGGTCAATGAATCAACATTATACAAGTCAACTAAGAATAGCAGCACAACTGCGAATAACTAAATGCTATTGAGAAGTTAAAATGTATATATTTTATTATTTTTGTTATTTTCTTAATAACATCTTTCAGAAAAATTGTAACCACAAATACAAATGAATTCGTGAACTGTCTTTTTATTAGAGCCATTCGTCAACTCGCTGAACATAATCTCGAGAAGTTTGGCGTTGTGTTATTATTATTATTAAGGAAAAGTTATTTTATAAATAACTGAATACAGATTGAAGTCGGTGCTAGGTGCATCCTGTCGCCTAATATTAAGCTTGGCACCGACTTCAATCTGTATTGAGTTATTTTTAGGGTTTTGAAGTCGCTTCAACTTTTTTTTAATTTTTCTATTTTTAGTGATAAAATAAAAGTAAAAAAGATATGAAAAACATTGTTAATACCTATAACATTTTAGGGTTGCCCTCGATTTCCTTGGGATTCCATCATCACATCCTGACTTGGTGCCAATGGGATCACCCATAGTGTATACTCTTTCAAATAAAAAAAAAATTGAGAATCGGTCCACAAATGGGGGAGATTTCGGTAAACATACTTAAAAAAAAATACATACAATCGAACATATTATGTATAACCTCTTCCTTTTTTGAAGTCGTTTAAAAACCGTTTCGCATAAATGAACACAGGAACACATCAACACTATATAATTACGAGTAGTTATTTGGCTGCTTTTTTAAGGTCCTTCCTAAGTTTTACATTTACCAGTATTTTAAGGGAGTAAAATACATTTATTGTAATTTCGTATTCCTATTCAGTTGTTTCGGTGCTAGACTTCTGTTCTTCTGAAGATATAAATACATAAAAGAAAATTTCAGTTACGTACAAGTTCCTTGTTATTTTATATACTAATTGGGCACAAGCATACGGCCCGCCTGATGTTAAGCAGTTACCGTAGTCTATGGATGCTTGCAATAACTACCAGAGATACCAATTGCGTATTGCCGACCCATTTTTTTTCACCAGGGCTTTATCCCTGGCATAGTAAAACGTTTCTTTCAAAACGCATACCTAAATGAGCGCTAGAGACACAGAAGACCTGTACTCACACAGGAACACCTACTACCGCTGTGTGTAGTTATTTGGCTGTGGACTTCTGCGAGGTGGAAGTCCTTCCCCAGTCGGGCTTGCTTGTTAATATAATGCTCTACCTCTCTTATTTGTGGTGGACTTCCAAGACTTAAAGGCGCCGGATTCAGTTACTTAAATTCTCAGCCTTACAAAATATCCACTTGACCCTTCTAACTACAAAACATCTCGACACAACTTTTTGTAACAGCTTCAAAGAACCAATACGGTTCGTTTACTCTTTGTATTTGCGTTTACTTTTACCCGTTTGTACAAAACAACTTTAAATTTAAGGAAGATGTATTGTAACCTTAAAGAATACGACTTTTTTTAGGAGATCATAAATGGTTTTGTTGATTTAATCATGTAGAAGGCAAGCGTAGAAGCTTAGTAAAATTTTGTTAAAGAATATCGGTAGTGAATTTTTGAACTGTGTTTTGGTTCAAGAGAGTACATCATACTATCGAGCAAGTCCGACTGGCGAAGGACCTCCACCTTACAGAAAACAACAGTCAAATAACTACACACAACACTACGCGGCGTATTGTGGGTTCGATCCTCAGGCGGGACAAATTTGTGTGATTCATAAATGGTGGTTTACCTTGTGTCTGTTTAATTATTGTTAGTTTGAAAAGCTTATACCTTAGTGTGGAAGTTGTCTTTAAAAAAAAGTAATACCCAGCTCAAAGTCAAAGTCAAATTCATTTATTCATTAAGATCAAATACATGATACTTATGAACGTCATAAAAACAAATGCCAGCATACTTTTTTCCTACGGCCAATTCGCTGACTATGGTAGGGCCTCGAGAAGAATTGGCTAGAAAATCGGAGTACTCATTTTTTAGTTACTTTATATATCTATATGAAAAACACCCTAGCATCGCTTGAGTGATGCCCTTAGTATTTCAAGTGAGTAAAGGCAAAACAGATATCAATCAGGAGGACTGTTTACTTATTTGTCACCTTAGTCGTATATCTACATGAATAAGCATTTGAATCCCAAATGACTCTAAACTTAATTACCAACTAAACTGCAACATCACACACATAATTTAAAGTTCGTAAGTGCTTTAGGGACTTGAGGCCGCTGACGTAGCGGTCCAAGAGTCCTCATTTACAAAGACATAAATGTCTAATTTGTACCCAAAAGATCACCAACCCCTTAGCAATTTATCTTACAAATTTAAACGAGTCCCCCGAGTCCGCTTACAGCGTACATACCCTCATATTGGATCAAAAACTTAGTAAACTGCTTAATTAAGGGAGGTATTCGAAGGATTTTCTCGTCACGTTTGATCTGTCCGCTCCAATGATATTTGACCGTTGATATTCAAACCTCAACTACTACAACTAAGTGGAATTAGTTTACAAGGTTCGTAAATATAATTAAAAAAAACACCACCGTTACGGATTTTGATTCCACAACGTTATTGATTTTAAAATCATTTTTAACAGCTGTTAAAAATGATTTTAAAATTCGTAAGAACATGTGTTGGAACACAAGATAATATGATTTAGTGGGCATGAGATACAAAAAGAAAGGTAGAACTCCTGTCGAATGATCAGAATAATTAACTGTATTTAATTTAAACTTGCAAGTAAATAACATCTTTTTTTTCTATTTTTAATGATAAAAGTTAAAAATATATGAAACAAAAACATTGTCAATACCTATAACATTTGAGGGTTGCCCTCGATTTCCCTGGGATTCCATCATCAGATCCTTGACTAGCACTGACACTGACAGACTTGGTGCCAATATGACCACCTCAAGAGTATACTCTTTCAAATAAAATCCATTCCACAAATGGCGGAGAAATCAGTGAACATATGTACATAAAAAACATACAGAACCTCCTCCTTTTTGAAGTCGGTTAAAAAACTGTTGTACTTTGTAAAAGTTCCAAATCAAACAATAGCGAGATGAAAATCCATTTTAGTCACTACTACTATCTATCACCGTCACGTTGTTTAGTTTGCACTAATATAATTTAATTAACTCCCGACAGCTACCTACATTCGCGCTTAAAGATCACAATAGAACCAATTTAACTTTATTAATTTTAAAGGTTATTCGGTCAAAGCTGAAAACATATTATTTAGGTGTAGGAAAAACTCTAATTGAAGATATGAAATTATATATAGCCAATTGAGGCTGTAAGTTTATTTTATTTACTCTTCGTAGCTTAGAGTGACTAAATCAAATATTTTTTTGAAATTCAAATTCAATTATTGCTACATAATTTATACATACCGAATTCACAAATTATGACGACGACGAAGCAACGAAAGAGGGTACTTAATGGGTTGACTAAAGAACCTCTTTCGTTGCTTGGTCGTCATAATTTTTCTACAATTCGAATTAGGTATTATCTGTCTTTATTGTTTTTATAAATTATGAACACGCATAACTTCTTTTAGTGTGATCTGATTTTGATTTTCTAAATTGGATCTAGTGTACCTACTTCTAAGATGGCCCCATTATAAATAGAAAAAAAAAATGTCTGACTTCGTTTTTTAAGATTTCTGTGTTACTTACATTAATGGGTTTTAATCGTGTATTGTTACAATATGATTGAATTATGTAGGTGAGTACCTAACGGCACTAACCTGTATATTATGTTGAAAATCGATTTTACTGAAATCGTAACATGTATAGGTATTTATTGAACACTTGTAAACACTACACCTACACCTGTGTTTACTTACTACTTCAACAATGTGATTTTAATTGAATTTGCGGTCAGTAAATGAGTATAAAATCGGAGATATTTTGAGGTTACTGTGTATGAAATAATAATAAAATACAATATTATTCCTTTCCGCTATCGGCCATAAACTTGAATCGTAATTACCATGTCGAAAGAAACTTAAGGAAATATCAGATTCCTATCTTATTAAGCCTCTGTCGTGATCTAACGACTGTCGGGATTGACTTTTAACGTACCCTTCAAAGCATGGAGACAATCTCATGAAATACCTCTATGAGGTCACCCATCCAAAGAATAACCGCGGCCTTTGGTAGCTTATTTGTTCGTTTATTTCAATGCTAGGAGCGCCTCAAATTCATCTTCGTATCCTGATTTCGAATCCCGACACATACTTACAAAATCGTTGAATGCAGTTTTATAATATTAGATATTTGAATGGCTTTTATTTATACTACCAAGGAGGCAAACAAGCATACGGCTCGCCTGATGGTAAGTTACCGTAGCCTATGGACTTTAAGATCTTTTTATAATCTCACAAATGTAATTATTTAAACGTCAAACGCACATCCCACTTAAAAACACAAGTCGACATACTGTATAAAATTTACACTTCAATGTAAATCCACTCTCAAATGAATCTTAAATCTCCACCCTGATTTGCGTCATTAAAAAACATCACAAAAAAGTAACGCCGTCGTTAGCATACCTATAGCGTGTACCCAGTTACCTTACATCCCAACTTTACCCATTAGGCCTACAGCCTACCTACTACATCTCGGAGTAGCCCCTCTAGGGAGAGGATCGCCCACGCGCGGCTCAAAATAGAACCTCACACCACTCTGACGTCACGTAACTGCGCCACAATCGGGAGAAGGGGACTATTTTTAGCTCTACGGAACCGTAAATAAAAACTAAAAGTTTATAAATTTTAGACTTAATGATTATTAAAATCGTGTCAAAAAGAATTCGTTTAGTTTCAATTTAGGTGTGTTTTTCTTCTGTAAACATATAAAATTATCTATTATGTTAATTTACATACAGAAACTAATGAAAAAAAAAGGATTATTTCTAGTATATCTCTAGACATTCGTTACCAAGTAGATATTATAAATTGATTTTATATATTTCGATCTAAATATATTCTACAATCATTTATTTAGCTTAATAACATATAATGTCCCAGTAAACGACAGCTGTATACTAGATAGTAATCAAAGAAAAAATTGGTATCTACTTAAGTAAATCTATTGTCGATAAACTCGAAACATTTTCACCGAGAATGTTCTAGAAATTTCCACATGATTCCACTATCGACTAAGTATACGGCCCTCTAAAGGCTAATTGTGATTTATACTTGTGAAAAAGCTTTCTCTCTAGCAGAAAATATGTTAACAACAGCCTTTTTCTTGGCAGTTGGACGTGTGGAGATAGTAAATATTCCTTCACGAAGGTTTTTTGAAATCAATAAATTGACACTCTGAAATATGTTTCTTTATTCATAAAAAAATATATATACAAAAAATTTGATTACCATCAATTGTGTGCCTTGTTACATTGCTGAATCCGCTGTGTTTTGTTTTAATACTATTCGTTAGGACTTGTTAGTGGTTTTATTTCTAACAATTTTTATGTTTATACCTAGCTGTTGGTTTTCTAAATATAAATAAATAAAAAAGACGGAGTAAAAAATAACAATTGTAAGTTTTATTACGATAATAAAGTACATAATATCGTTGGGATTTTTTGTCAACAACAAGAGATTGAAGACAGGAAGAAAACAAAGATATAACGACGCACTTAATGAGGATTTGGTATTGTTTTACCGAAATGACAATGCAAACAATGAGCCGGGCGGGACGTATGCTCGTTTTACCAACATGGCGGTATAAAAAAAAAGTATTTACATAAAAAATATTGAATGCAGTATTACACAATAAAACATAAAAAAAAACAAGAAAGTACAATTTGCAGCTCCTATACTTTAAAAAGCGATCTTTTTCACACATGAAGTAGCTATGACCACCACGGACTAATGTTAAAAACCGCATTCAAATAGGTTTATGCGTTTGGATTGGACAAATACCCTATGTCCTTTCCCAGAATACTATCAGCTATCTACTTGCAAAATTTCATCAAGATTTGTGCCATTTAGTCGTAAAAAGGTAACAAACAAACATACATACAAAGTTACTTTCACTTTTTATAAAATTAGTATAGATTGTGTTATCTTTTTGCTTCATTATCATCACCTGAACCCAAAGACGTCCACTGCGGTACATGACTATGTCCAGCAAAGCAAAAAAGTAGTAACAATTCTAAGAAACTTAGAATAAATATGTAATTGTAACTTAATTGCACAATGTATTAATGTATACTTAAGATAAAGACGAGACAAATAAGTAATAAATTTCTGAACGTAAAATTTAATTTATATTTTCTAGAACGCCCACGAATTGTTCCAGAACGGTTTCTATTTTTAGACACAATAAACAAAGCCCACGCACAGTCGACCTTTTTTACTTACAGATTGAAATTTCATTCATGACATGAAACAAATGGGTACATCATAACAATACATAGTAAAATTATACTATGTAGGTATATGTAACAACATTTTTTTTCTTAAAGACAACTCCCGCACAAGCTCTGTGTCGTGGGGGACTTAACAAACACAATTAACGGACACAGATTACACCCAGACTCCGAACAACTCTTTCGGGGACAAAAAGTTTTGTCCTGTGTGGGAATCGAACCCACAACCTCGTGCACAGCAGGCGCATATTTCACCCACTGAACCACCAAGGCAGTAATTTCATTGATTCGATTTGATTGTTTGTTTGCATGTTTGTTACTTTTTAACGACTAAATGGCTTAATGAATTTTTATAAAATTTTGCAATCAAATAGATGATACTAATAAATAAATTATTGTTTAAAAATGTTTAAAGTCATTTTTCTTCTTTTTTAGCAAGCCATCAACATGTTAATAAAGCCTTTTTCTATTACCATTTTACCATGGTTGGTTTCCGTCTCTCAACAAAGTTGAGCTAGTAATTTTATTAGTAGATCGGCAACATCTAATTATCTTTCTTTACTCAAAGGAAACTAATCAACTCATTTTTATATTTCCCCGTCTTTCTACACGCAGAAAAACTGCATAGTTGGAATTTAGAATTTTTCATATTAAATATCAAGGGACGATGCGTAGATGGTGGATATTAATATACGTATTAGGAAGTTATTGAATATTTATAAATTATATTATGATTTATACATGACTAGCTGTTGCCCGCGGCTCCGCCCGCGTGGATGTCGGTTATCGCTGTAAAAAGTAGCCTATCTATTATTCCAGAGTCTATCTCTGTGCCAAATTTTATCTAGATCCGTTCAGTAGTTTTTACGTGAAAGAGTAACAAATCCATCCATCCATACATACTTACAAACTTTCGCGTTTTTAATATTAGTAGTTTTTAATGTTACCAGGGTAAATATTCAAGGTCTATTTGGTCTGTTTTGTGTCTATTTTTTACTCTATTGTCTTATGTCAGTCAATGTATTGTACAGAGATTCCAGAATTCTATCCCTGGGTCAGGTAGTGCTATTATTTTTTGACAGGCTCTAGCGGTCAGCAATCTTGTCTGCTAAGCCAGAAGTCGTGGGTTGCATTCCCAACTAGCACTAATCTATGTGTAATGAGCACGATTATTTGTTCTGTCTGGTGAATAATTTATTTATAATCTTATATATCCTCCGAAACGGCTTGACCGATTCTCATGAAATTTTGTGAGCATATTGAGTAGGTCTGAGAATCGGCATTTAGAATTTTCATACCCCTTAGTGATAAGGGTTGTCCACCCTTCACATTTTTCTTAATTTTTTAGACAACATTTATTTTTTTATTTTTTGTGATTCAGCATTAAAAAATACATACAACCCTTAATTTTCACCCCTCTACGATCAACCCCTATTTGTTAATAGCGATATTACTATTTTAGTAGCAAAACAACGTTTGCTGGGTCAGCTAGTATAATATATATGTAATTAGACTATAATAAGTATGTTTACCAGCTATCCGGGCTCTGCCTAGTTTTTTTTTTTTTATACTACCAAGGTGACAAACAAGCATACGGCCCGCCTGATGGTAAGCAGTTACCGTAGCCTATGGACGTTTGCAACACCAGGGGTGTCACTCACGCGTTGCCGACCCTTTAAAAACCTTATAACTCCTTTCTTGAAGAACCCCATGCTATAGTTTAAACCCGGATGGCCGTAACTAATTTTCCCAAGAATATTATTATTATACAGATAAAGAAAGTATCTTTACATAATCAATCTATTTATTGCCCAGCCTCGTGATGTTATCAAAGCCACTTGCCCTCATAAAAATACCTGCCAAGAACAGTGACATCAGTCTAAAGAAAGCTTTATCTCAACAACAGATTGAAACGTGCGGTTTATGTAAACATAATGGACTAGGGGTCGTCGGCGACTTCGTTCGCGTGGAAATTTGGAATATTTCCCCCGATTTTGCAACATATCTCACTACTGCTCCGCTCCTATTGATCATAGCGTGATGTTATACAGCCTATAGCCTTCCTGAATAAATTGAAAATTTCTAATCGAACCAGTACTTTCTGAGATTAGCGCGTTCAAACAAACAAACAAACTCTTCAGCTTTATAATATTAGTATAGATAAAGTTAACACACTGTACCGTAAAACGTTCTATTTTCGTACTGATATCTATGTTCCGTAGGGCACCATACTAGCGAGCAAGCCCGACTGGGGAAGGACCTCCACCTTACAGAAAACCACAACCAAATAGCTACACACAGCGGTGTAGTTGATTTCCTATGTGTAAGTACAGGTCTCCAGCGCTCATTTAGGGATGCGTTTTGAAATAAACGTATTCCTATCCCAGGGATGCTTTCATCATAAAGCCCTGGTGTAAAAAAATGGGTTGACAAAAAGCAAGTGATACCTCTGGTATTGCAAGCGTCCATAGGCTACGGTAACTACTTAACATCAGGTGAGCCGTATGAATTAAAATTTAATGAAGCCTGAATTTTCCGCTGAAGTCTGCCAAAGTTATGACGCTGGCTTTGGAACGACACTTTATTAAATGTGTTTTTGCAATCTTGAAGTTAAATAAGGCTATATCGATGGCGCAGTGTTAGCACGTACGATTGTACTGTAAAAGTGTGTTCTATTACCGGGTGGGTATACTGGTATACTGGGTTAAAGTGGTGGTGTTTATGTCGAGATATTATCAGTAACAGGCTGGAATCTGGATTTTAGCATATCTAGAAAGGTAGGACATCATACTAGCAAGCAAGCCTGGCTAGAGAAGACGACAGTAAGTCTCCACCTTATAGAAGACAACAGACAAATAACTAATGACTGCCTTGGTGGTCCAGTGAGTACAGTATGTGCCTGCTGTGCACGAGGTTGTGGGTTCGATTCCCACACAGGGACAAAACTTTGTGTGACCCACATAGAGTTGTTCTGAGTCTGGGTGTAATTTGTGTCCGTTAATTGTATGTTTGTAAAGTCCCTCGCAACACAGACCTTGTTCTCTAGTGCGGGAGTTGTCTTTTTAAAACCACAAAAAAAAAAACTGCATAGCCGAGTATTCCTGTGTGTGAGTACAGGTTTTCAGCGCTCATTTAAGGATGCGTTTTGAAAGAAACGTGTTCCTATTCCAGGGATAATAATATATCATATCTACTTCATTCCAAAGCGCTGGTGCTTTAGGTCGGCAACACGCAAGTGGCACGCTGGCCTAATGCGTGTTGGTAAATCAAACAGGTCTTTAGAATATTCAGAAGTTTATATTCCCAAGTTTATTTTATAAAGAAAATTATTGCAAGTTATAAATTTTAATAAAAAACTTAAAATCAATCACGTGAACAAACCAAAGTTTTGCTGGAGCAATTGGCGGGCGAATGTTTTGTGTGCACAGCCAACCCGGGGGGAGGGAACCATTCGAGGAGAACCTTAAAATAGAACCTCATACCACCGAACTAGAGATGGGACAAAATATCGATAAAGTTACATTAACATATTTTGATGTGACTGGAATACATTTTAAAGGGTAGTTAACTTTAACATGGTTTTGTTTTCGTTGTTTTGTTTGAATTATGAATGTGTAAGTATAGTTCTAATTTTAATATTAATAAGTTATAAAATTAAGTAACTGCTTTGCCGTTAAGACGTAATTTAAAAAAATATCGTTTTATCGTAACATAAATAGTGAAAGAAAGAAAAAAGTATAATGCCGTTAATGGTAGGTTTCATTTGTTTATTAGTAACAATATTATTGTAAGGATATATGCTAAAGTCTCTTTAACAATGATAACCATTGGACCATCGGAACTAAAAGTCAGTAGGCCAAAAAGAAACGATAAACGACTTAACGACGTTTTCTATATTCTTTAACTTATATAATATAGAATAAAGAAATACCTAGTAAATTTGAAACTACCCTTTATTATTAAATAAGCATATTATGCCTCATAAATCTTTTCCGGTCTATAAGAAAACACATACATAAGCAGTCCTGATAGATTTAAAAATAAATACCGAAACATCGATATCGATATTCACTACACCCACATCCCTATACCTAGTATCCGGCGTACATTGAAACGTATCTGCGCCTGTTTGTATCGATATTTAACCTAAGGCTTTATTACGTACGATAACGTCTCCTCACTATAGCCTCCGTTTCATTGTTTGTGTCTATCTGTTTGTTATATTGCCTTTTTAGTTGTTGTTTTTATTCGACTGATCCAGAAGGAGTAAAATGCTTTTCACGCGTTCCATTATGACTTCTTAGAGCCTAAATGGCTTGACCGATTTTGAAGAGTGATGTGTCATTTGACTCGGATTCTCCTCCAGAGTGTCATTTGACTCGGATTCTCCTCCAGAGTGTTATTTGACTCGTATTCTCCTCCAGAGTGTCATTGACAATATGACTTCAGCACATTTGTTTTTACAGGAGGTTTAAATTATTTTTTCTTTGTACAAAAGATAGAAGGAGTTCTTCAAGAAAGGAGTTATAAGATTTTTAAAGGATCGACTACGCGCGTGTACCCCTGGAGTTGCAAGCGTCCATAGGCTATGGAAACTGCTTACCATCAGGCGGGGCGTATGCTTGTTTGCCTTCTTAGTAGTAAAAAAAAAGACATTATTGGAGGAATCATTCGTGTCTTTGTTCTACTCATGTAATAATTATGTTTTATATCAGTTTTGAGGGTTGATGTGTGTATTGCGTGGTTGATGAAAGTATTATGGGCCCTTAAAATTATTACAATGGCATAGATTACTGAAAATGATAAAGCGTAAACGATTAATATTATAGAGAGAACAGTCGTGATATTCGGTATGATAAACGAATATTGCTGCAATAGAATTTTGTAGCTTAAACCTAAGGTATAGGGTAAGGCAGTAGCCTAAGCTTTAGGGTAAAAGACGTGATGTTTGTCTAATGCTATGTTATGAGTATGTATGACTTTTTCTGATTCTTGCTTATGCAATATTTTATCGTATAGTGTCTCGATGTAAGTAGACCTAAAAATACATTTTAGAGAGGTATATACATACAAGCAAGCATGCCTTATTGAGGTAGAATACATTACATAAGACCACAACCTTATAATTACACACACAGATATAGTTGTGTTGTTGCGCTGTGAGTACAGGTTTCTAACGCTTATTTAGGGATGCGTTTTTACAAAACGTTTTTCTATTTTTGGGATACTTTATCACAAATCCTTTTAGACAGGTAATACGCAAAGCATGCCTTATATTGCAAGGTTCAAGTTCAGGTAATAAGCCTGTTTTTCCATCAACGAAGTATTAAAAAGCGTGATCTAATACATCAAAACAAAATATGCAAACACAGCCATGACCTTTTAAATTCCATCAATCTTTCCACAAAAATATTTACTTATTCATCAGCCTGTTTATTGGCTTCAATATGCGAGTCGCGTGGCCTAAGATCTAAGCCGCATTATGTTGGGAGCCAGAGGAAACAATGGAGGCTTGAGGACCAGTAATTGTGTAAAGACGGATTGAATATTAAGCGTTTCTTGTACGTGCCCCATTTTGTCTCAATAGACAGTTAGGAAACAGAAGGAGAGTTATGTTTGACATTTATGATTGAAAACATTAAAAAACTTCATTTTAGTAAATATCTGTTCTAATATTATAAATGTGACAGTTTGTATAGAGGGATATATGGACGTTTGTTACCCTATTCAATCACGTTAATCCGGCTGAATGGAATTGGATAAAATTTGTCAAGGGAATAGAATATAGTCTGCAATAGCACTATAGCATGGGGTTCTTCAAGAAAGGAGTTATAAGGTTTTTAAAGGGTCAGCAACGCGTAAGTGACACCCCTGGTGTTGCAAACGTCCATAGGCTACGGTAACTGCTTACCATCAGGCGGGCCGTATGCTTGTTTGCCACCTTGGTAGTATAAAAAAAAAACGTATGTAGGTTTATCCCGGACTTTGAAATTGTTCTCGTGGGATTGTACGAAAACTAGTATATAAATATATTTTGAATGACTTTTTTTCCTAAACTTCACCTACTGCTATTCGTTTATACATTGTCAGGAGTTCGGACGTAACAGTTATTGAGTTATTTAGTCTGATATCGTTACGCTGAAAGTTCTTTCTGTCTGATAAACAATTACATTGACGCGTCGGCGGCGGCGTCGTGCTGCTACATCGCTCATCGCCCATTTCATACACAAACATCATACAAAACTTTTCCATTGACGTATGTTATAACTTCTTTGAGAGAACACTTCGTTGCTTTTAGATTTTCAAAGTCACATTAATAAAGGATGACGTATTCGTCTTTGTTATATACTCAATGAAATATTTACAAGGATTAGATTGTCACAATAGATGAGTAGCACAAATATAAAGCAAAATGAGACTTGGATGTGCAAAATATATATTTTTTAATTCTTTCTTTAATTCTTTAATATACACAAAAGAAATACAGATAGTGTTACATAGGTATTAATAATAATATCATGTACAAAGGCGAGCTTAACTCAAAATTGAGTTCTCTTACAGCAAACCTCTGAAAAGTGGAAAGTTTTGAGGAAACCAAAAAAAAGATTTATTTTATTTTATTTTAAATGAAAGATTTTTTTCACTAAGTATTGTATATAGCTGTTGATGTTGATTATCACAATAAAAAGTAACCTATTCCAGACTATAATCTATCTCTACGCCAAATTTCATTCAAATCTGATCAATGGTTTTTACGTGAAAGATTAACAAACATCCATATATCCGTCCATGCTCAACATCTTTCACATTTATTTAGTAAGATTTGTTACTCACAAAATATTTGCCGATGGATTAAGTTTTCTACCCGCTTCGTTTCTGATTACTCTTGATAGCACACTGGCAGTTGCATAGATAAATTGGCTGAAATCGTGTTTCTGGATTTACTGCTATCTGATGACATTCATAGGGGACATGATCAATATCGTCCATAGGCTACGGTAACTGCTTACCATCAGGCGGGCCGTATGCTTGTTTGCCACCTTGGTAGTATAAAAAAAAAAAAAAAAAAAAACATTTCTTGGCATTGAGCTGCGCCTAGGCATTTTGTGAAGATCATCTCTTTAATATCCATCCATCCATCCATCTCAACCAAAAGACGTCCACTGCTGGACTATATTACTCTTTAATATACCTACTCCCTAAAAGTAAAAAGTAATTTCAAATTTATGAATACGTAACTATTTAGTAGTAGTTTCTATTATTTCACAAACAGCTGCGGTCAGATATACTTGAGACTTGTTCATGCTCCGGGAAGCATGGCGCCTTTTGTTTAACGCAAAACACGTTAAACCGTTGGATCTGGTTGTCATGTGAACGAGTAACGTGGCTTAGCACCAACCAAGATCTTTCTACTGGACTTTATTGTTTTTTTTTATTGCTACAAAAGAATAGAAAATATGGTTTACCTGTAGTCCTTTCAGATTACAGGTCAAAAATGATTAGTCAGAAAATCAAATTATTATGTTTACATACTAACTAAAGAACATGTCTTCAGTGTACATTGAGAGATACGTTTTTAAAACAAACGTTTTTATTTTCCTAGATCTCTATCCCTAGTGTAAAAAAACATTGTATTACAAGCGTCCATTGACAAGGTAACGGTAACGGCTTACTATTAGACTATGCTTATTTGCCACCTACGTAGTATAAAAAAACAATTTCCGCACATACTAAATCAAAGTCAAAGTCAAACTCATTTATTCATTTAGATCAAATACATGATACTTATGAACGTCGTAAAAACAAATGCCAGCATCCTTTTTTTCCTGCGGCCAATTCGCTGACTAGGGTAGGCCCTCGAGAAGAAGAAACAAGAAACTCGGGCCATTCTACTTTTTTTGTAATAATATGCTTGAAATGCTATTTCAAAAAAATGCTGTGTGCATCCAATCAAAAGACTATACAGTTCCTAATTACAAAGATGCATTTCGGCATTTCAAACTTGGAACAAAACAAAGACACAATAGTTTAAAAACTAAATAATGGTGAGTACACAACAACTTCTTCATTTTCTCACGAATTTTCGCCGCTTCTGTGAGTAGCGTCGAAAATTCGGCAAAAGAAACATATTTTGTGTACCATACCCTTATTTAGTTAATTACAGGGTCTTTGTTTTGTAACTAATATAGCAGTAGATCTATACTAATATAGTACAAATTGGTAGCCAACAAGCATATGGCCTGCCTAATGGTAGGCAGTTATCGTATGGACGCTGGCAATTCCAGAGGTATCACGTGTTGCCTACCAAATGTTTTAAAGCCCTGTTATAAAACATTTCACAACACAAAATCCGCGGCGAAACTTAAATAGAAATACCCTAGTATAAATTAAAAAAAATCCTAAAGTACCTACATGCACAGAAAAGTAAAAATTTCCCATCGATATGCAAGCGTAGCAATATTTCGTAGCTCTACGCCGTAGTACCGTAGCTAAAAGCCCTCTACACATAACATCATATTTTCTCATACAACAGAACCATAAAAGCACGACAGTAATCATATTCCCTAAATATAAACAGTCACAATGTTTGTCTGTACAGAATCGCTACAGTCTGTTGAATGACGTGCGTAGAAATGACGTCAGAAAGCGTTTAGTTATGACGTCACAGCGAAGCAAAGGAGGAGGGTAACTGCGTACTGCGTAAATGCGTGGTTTAGAATCCACCGCCAGACGAAGATAGTACAAACTGTAATCGACCTTAAGTTGTTGGTTATTAAGTAGAATTTTGTAAGGGTTTATTTGTTTGTATGGATGGTTAGGTTAGCTCGATCGGCTGTCATCTACACTCGTTAGAGGTAGACGTATTATTAGGATAGCTATCGAATCATTGTAGAAATAAATGAAGGACGTTCAGTATGAGTTTAGGTTAAAAATAAAAATATATTATTGTTAGATATAAAAATTCAGTACTTTAGCTGGAAATAATGTTTGGAGCAGAGACGGTCGGTTCATAGGGTCTGAGTGCTCGTTTCCTATATGGAGGTCTAGCGAAACGATTGTTCAACGCTTCGCATGATCAGCCCCTCTAGACAAATGGTATAAGCGATAGTCGAATCGAAAAGTCAAAAAAGCAAATGTGTGGGATTTGACGTAAGTTTACGACATTATATCGTAGAGTTACGTCAAATCCCATACATTTGTTTTTTTGACTTTTCGTTTCGACTACCGTTTATGCCACTTGTCTAGAGGCTCAGAGGGTTGACCTGTTTCTCGCGTAGAGAATTTATTAGTCTCTCACATAGTATTTATTATATTTTAAGCCTAAATATTGTACCTATTACTTCTATAATTTTCTGTAATGTCTATGTAAGAGAAACAATAAAAAATATTATTATATTATTCAAAATGGCAATGCTGCTAGCCTTCTGGGCACTTTACCGATAGACAGTGATGTTGAGGAATATTTTGACGCTTAAACGACAGGTTTTTTTGTTTCCTATTATGCTTTATTTTTTATTTTGTGTGTTTCTTACTTTTAAATAACCTATAATTCAGTAAATTATATTACTGATTGTCTAATTTTCGTAATTCTATTGCAACCGTCCATATAGGCTAGTTTGTCACTTAAGAAGTATAGAAAAGAAATACACTAAGTTTAAAAGGTTTTATCTTTAAAAAAATAATTCTTAAAAATTCCAATACATTTTCCCCACATGTGCTCCGTAGCTCGTACTAAAGTGTATTACTCTAATTCGGCCGGCGCAATTACCTTAAGTAATATTGACCTTAAACTTACGATGCTCATAAAATGAGGGTCTAACTTGGAAAGAACTGAAATAGTTCTTTTACGGTGACGATATATTGACGTGTTGAGACGTGACGCGAGACGCAAACCGAGTTAGTGTGCGGAATGAAGAGAGAGAATTATATAAATTTTGTTTTCTTTTTGTATATTTTTGGCGACTATAATTGTCAATGATAAAATAATAATAATATTTTCGGGACAACTCACACGTCGCTATCTGATCCCAAACTAGGCAGAGCGTGTACTATGGTAACCAGACAACTGATAAACATACTTATATATTTCTAAATACATACATATTATAGATAAATTACACCCAGACACAGAACAAACATTCGTGGTCATCACACAAGGATTTGTCCTGGGTGGGAATCGAACCCACGACCTTCGGTGTAGCACGGGACAATCCCACCCACATGCCCACCGCTGTGACTTCTGGGAGCCAGGATTAACAGCGGAGTAACCAACTGATACACCGAGTTTTGACACTCGTGCGTCCCGTGGACAACTAAACCTACTGTCTTGGACCCCGCAACAAATTTAATCAGAAGTAAATAGGAGGTAGCAGTCAGAGTCACTAACCACCACCTCACAGACCAACATGCCAGTGAATTAACTAGTAATGACTGCCTTGGTGTTCCAGTGGTCGCAGTATTAATTTTAGAAAAAAAAAAGTATGCACCTGCAGTGCACGAGGTTGTGGCTTCGATTCCCACACAGGAGAAAACTTTGTGTGACCCACAAAGAGTTGTTCTGAGTTTGGGTGTAATTTGTGACCGTTAATTGTATGTTTGTAAAGTCCCCCGCAACACAGAGCTTGTTCTCTAGTGCGGGAGTTGTCTTTTTTAAAGAAAAAAAAAAATGATTTATAAGCTATAAAATTGTAAAAATTAATCAATAACCGTGCAGTAGTTAGTAATTTACCATATAGAAGTAATATATCGAATAATGTAATTTAAAAGAGATACAGATTAGTCTCCATATACACACAAAAATCTTTCCTACTACCATTCAGTATAAGCTCCAAATCAATACTACACGTCTTACAATAGATACATACATATGTTTATACTACTTGGGTGGCAAACAAGCATACGGCCCGCCTGATGTTAAGAAGTTTCCGTAGCCTATGGACGCTTCCAATAGCGCAGGAGACCTGTACTCACACACAGGAACATAACTACATCGCTGTGTATAGTTATTTGGCTGTGGTCTTATATAAG
Source organism: Trisateles emortualis (assembly GCA_947095525.1). Taxonomy (NCBI): domain Eukaryota; kingdom Metazoa; phylum Arthropoda; class Insecta; order Lepidoptera; family Erebidae; genus Trisateles; species Trisateles emortualis. The sequence continues at coordinate 19,205,291 of OX352735.1, read as the reverse complement.
GTGGAGGGCCTTCCCCAGTCGGACTGGCTCGCTAGTATGGTGCCCTACATCTCTTTTTTCTTAGAAGACCTTTATATACCATGGTCTATATGCTCACAAAGCCTAGACATTTACTAATCAACAAACATCTGAGCTCAATAATAACAATATAGCTCAAAGCAACAGCTTTTGCGTCACTCATTCAACCTCCATTGAAACGAGTGGGCGACTACCCTCTTTCCACCAAATACACCCCTTTCCCTCCCACTGGGGGTAGTTTTGTTGCTTTCTGCCCGCCTACGCGTTCATTCACCGCCCACGCTTGTACCATTCAGAACTGAGATGTATGTAGATTGAGTTTCGTTGGGCATTCGATAGATGTAGCTGTTTTGTTCACATAATGTGGCGTTAGCAGAATACTAAACATTGTTAAAAAGTCAGTTAGTTTTTCAACTGTCTCCCTGTGGAAGATTCACTGACTAGGTTTTACTAGAGCCTTAGTACAAGAACTAGCAAAGTAAAATACTACTTTACAAGTTCTTGTACTACGCATTTTAAACGTTACACTTAAGTATTAACGTTACACTTTATTGTGTTTTGACTGCATCAGCTTGCATGCTATAATACTTGTATTTTACAAAATATTGTAACTATCTGGCGATTGAAAAGAGTGGCCTGAGTTTCTTGCTAATTATTCCAGACCATAATCTATCTCTGTACCAAATGTAATCCAGATCCGTTCAGTAGTTTTTACGTGAAAGAGTAACAAACATCCATCCATTCATCCATACTTACAAACTTTCGCGTTTATAATATTAATAGGATAAGTACGAACAAATCTGAAGACTGTACTAATTAATCAAGCAGAAAGTTACAATATGTTAAGTACAATAGGTACCCAAGCTTATAAACTTATTCTTTTCTAACACGCGACTTTTCCGGGGTAGCTCGTCTCAGTTCGTTCGTCGTCGGGTTCGTCGCGGGATTTCGGAAAATGTTTTCATTGTGGTTACGTAAAATAAATCTGTGCAAAAGTTAAAGCTTCAGGTCAGCTGGTGAGTCAGATATTCTACTTTATATACATTTATTATAAGAGAGGTCGGGCATCATATTAGCGAGCAAGCCCGACTGGGGAAGGACCTCCACCTTACAGAAGACCACAGCCACATAATTTCACATAGGGTGTAGTTGTGTTCCTGTGTGAGAGTATAGGTCTCCAGTGCTCATTTAGAGATGTGTTTTGAAAGAAATGTATTTATATCCCAGGGATACTCCCATCTTAAAACCCTGGTGTAAAAAAAATGAGTTGGCATAGGCTACGGTAACTGCTTAACATCAGGTGGGCCGTATGCTTGTTTGCCCTACCTTTACCTTAGTAGTATAAAAAAAAATACACATCGTGCTGTTTTTTTTTCATATTTCCTAGATGATAAACAGGCAAATTCTGATGGTTAACTACTGTTTACCATACTATAGTTAATAATTGGGCCATGAATTATACTCACTTATATAATGCTCTTTCTATCTTAAATCTTATTATCTATATAGATATACAAGCGATACCTTTAGTATAAGAAGTAGAATCGATATACGGATGCACTACATCGCTGCAACGTTGCAATAATTCGATTAGTGTCCACGTGTCAAACCTTGAGTTAAACCTTTCTTGGTATTAACTTGCAAAGAAAAAGTAACTGAAATGGCTTTTTTGTAAAGAGGTTTTTCAAATTCAAATTGTTTATTTGCCAGAATGTAGTACATACAACAGATGATAATAATACGGTTTAAATCACTTTATTTCTCAAAGATTACAAATCACTTACGAGGAGAAATAAAATACAATTAAAAAAAATAACAAAATGCGTTGACAGGTAATCTTAAATAAAACATAATATTTCAACACTCATAAAAGTATAGTTAATGTAGGTAACTTTATAATGTTTAGTTAATAGCCGGCCGGCAGGTATGTGGTTGAGCCAATACAAGGGACGGTTTACATGCTGTTTTAAAAAGTTGTGTATTATTAAAGTTTTTTTTTTTAAGGTGTATAGGTAGATGTATGGTATAATGAGATGAGATGAGATGTATGGTATAAGTAATAATTACAATATTAACTTAGTTCAGTACATTTTACCATAACAATTTTGTGCAAAAGGTCTTAAATATATTATAATTTAACAACCTACAATACATACTAGAAAAATCGAAGTTTTATTAAAGCACGACACAAATTTTATTATTAAAATTAATTAAATTATGTCAACTTTGAACATTATACACTGTGGTATAACTATTTATACTTATAAGTGACATCCATGCAGGCAGAGCCACAGGAAAACTCTAGTATTATATATTAATCAGCTTCCAAAAGGCAAACAAATAAATATAAGAGAAAGTTCTATTTGAAATCATTACGACAATGGACGCGCGAGACTCTAATTCAATAAATTATATCTCTCTTTTGTTTTAAATTGGTTCATCTCATTGTTCTCTATATAACTCGTATACTAATAGAAGATACAATTGAAATACTTTTATTACAAACTAGTTGTTGCCCTCGGCACCGCCCGCCTAGCCTATAAAAGTAGCCTATATGCTATTCCAGACTATAATCTATCTCTGTGCCAATTTTCATCCAGATCCGTTTAGTAGTTTTTGTGTGAAAGAGAACAAACATCCATACTCACAAACTTTCACATTTATAATATTAGTATTGCTGATTACGATTTGAGACAAAATCACAAAATAAATCTAAGATAACATGTGTGTTATACTAGTGGACAGGCTGACTGGGGAAAGACCTTACAGGAGACCACAACTAGTTAACTACACACAGCGTAGTAGTAGTGGGTCATCCATACTAATATTATAAATGTAAAAGTGTATTTATATGTCACTTTTTCACGACTAAATGGCTGAACGTATCTTAATAAAATTTGGCAAGGAGATAGATGATATACTGCAGTCCAACGGTATCATTTATTGCGATGGGTTACAATCGTGTTCTGTTGGTGAAATCATCCTCCATTTTCTGCCACATAGCATGCTATATATTTTAGTTACAATATGAAAAAAAGATTTTTAATTTATTAATGTTAAAATGAAAAAAATAATATTATAGATAGGTAAAATGTCATACCTAGTTAAATCTTATTATTACATCATTCATAAGATTCTGAGATATTAACGGCTTCTCCACAATGAATCAATATTTTTTTCATCACATTACCCACGTTTTTATCTCAAAATAAACTTTAAAATCAAATTTAATCAAAAAGAAATTCTCAAATACATTATCACAACACATTTGATATGTAAATTTGTAGAGTTAAATTCGTAGCGGCTACGTAATTATGCGTAGAACTAAACTCGTAGCGGATGCCACGTTATTATGTTAATTCGGGGTACGATCGACTACGCGTACCTAGTTAACCCTTTTGATGCGATTGCTTTAAATAAAATTTCTGTTAGAAAATTGGTTCATTTCTGTTAACACTATTGTCTACATAATTCAGGCTTGTGTAGCTAAATATTTTTTATTTTAAAGAATGGCCATGAATGAATAAAATGTTTAGACAATTATTGAAAACATATTGACGTACGCTACCTATTTTTTTTTAAATAATCGGTAGGCATCTAAATAAAAATAGGTATCGTATCTAAAAAAATACATTTTGTGACAGCGGCATTAAAATTTCAACCTCTCGACTCTACCTTATGTCTTAGAAGCTAAGCAGCCAACTTTACAATGCAGTACCGGTGACATTCGTAAGTTAGTTCTGTGTAACTGAGTGTATAAAAATATTTCATATTAATTTCGATCACAAAATACGCGAACAAAACAGTACAATTTCCAATATCAATGGATATTTGTCGTTTAAATTGTTTTTCTAACAATTTCTATGCTCAAACATTATTATTAATATCGCAAACTATCCCACAAAACCACATTCAGGTCAGATTTACAAACCTAACAATTCCACAATCATCATTTGACCGGCGGGTTTAATTTCATTTCATTTCAATTTAGTAAAACAGCAGCAGTGTTTAATTGAAACTTGACCCAAGTGAGGTTCTACGCAGTAACCACAAAAACGGTTAATGAAAATGTGGTCATGAATCGTCGGTCCCATAGACCCCATACATGTTTTTAAGATTAGAGTTTAGAGGGTTAAATTGCTATCCCCGCAATTTTGGGTTAAATTGATAAGTTGGGTTTGTCGTATTTATTTTCACTTTTATTGTACTGTTAATCTACCTACTAATATTATTAATGCAAAAGTAACTCTGTTGTCACGGCTAAACAGCTGAACGGATTTTAATGCAATTTATCAAGGCTATAGATGGTACTCCAGGAAAGAATATAAAGTTTTTTTATCGCTATTACCAAAACCACGCAGACGACGCGACGTGAAAATGTTACCTTAGTAGAACGGTTTGGAGAGATATTAGCTTAGCCCTCTGGCCAGCGAGCGTGGTATAGCCACGCTGCCTGGCCAGACGGGTTGGTATAGGGTATTGTTTCGAGTTTTCCCTCTCTTCTTGCAGTAGATATTGTCTGCATTACTCCCTTAGTCGACTCTTACGACATCCTTGGGATAGAACGGTGACATTTGTATTCTTAATTTGTCACCACACGAAAGTCATTTGAATCCTTACTAATATTATAAATGTGAAAGCTTGTGAGTATGGATGGATGAATGGATGGATGTTTGTTACTCTTTCACGTAAAAACTACGGAACGGATCTGGATGAATTTTGGCACAGAGATAGATTATAGTCTGGAATAACACATAGACTACTTTTTGCAGCGATAACCGACATCCACGCGGGCGGAGCCGCGGGCAACAGCTAGTAATTATATAAAACTAACCCTGAATCACATTATCAAAGCCGCCAAAACTCTCCGAACATTACCTCCATTCAAGTTACTGCATTCATTAAACAAGCGCTGTCAAAATCGATACACGTTGCACCCCAGCCCACCTACATAGGAGGCAACATTGCGCAATTGCAACGACCCCCGACCTTCACCTTGACCTCCTGACATTAAACACCCGTACTATCCAAATATCAAAGTTCGATACCAACTTGCTAACGCGCTGGTGATCCGGAATGTTACTGCGTCATTCATGGCTGGTTGAAAAATAGGCAATATATTTTAAATAAACTTTCTTTCATTCAATTACTTTCTTTCTTAAATATGTACCTTTTCGAGATTTCTTTCATACAAAAACCTGCTTTTTTAAACCTTTTTTTAAATGATTAAGTAATGGAATTATATTATTTTGTGTATTACTAATTGAATTTTGATAAAAGTGAATATTGAATCGAACCTTTTTAGGTTTAAAATAAACCTTTTATTTCTTTCTACATAAAATATATTTAAAAAATAAAGTGTTCACAAAAATGTATCAAAAACTATTTCTATTTAATGCATTAGACACTCCATGCCTTCTCAGTACATTAATGATAGAAGACGCCTCCCTAAACAAGCAGTAATGGATAGGTGTCTTGCGTAATTTTCGAGAAGCGTCACTATGAGGCGCGGGGAGAGGCTTCATTCAGTTTTGGGCTATCGCGGTGCTGCAGTCAATATGTTTACTACCAACGTAACTTTCACCTACTTTGGTGACTTATTGAACTTGGGGTAACAACGAGTTACTAATGCCATCTAGTGGTGAAATTATATATTCACACTATTGCAGATTCTTCCTTACTAATATTATACATATATGTGAGAGTTTGTAAGAATGGATGGCTGGAAAGATGGATGTTTGTTACTCTTTCACGTGAAAACTACTGAACGGATCTGGGTGTAATTTGGCATAGAGATAGATTATGGTCTGGAATAACACAAAGGCTACTTTTTTGCAGCGATAACCGACATCCACGCGGGCGGAGCCGCGGTCAACAGCTAGTGTAAACATAAATAAATTGTATTGTCGTTTATTACGTATTTATGTTGTTTAAATTATTTTTTTTTTTGATTGTGTATAAACTCAAAAAAATATATAAAACGAAAAGTGTAATTACACTTTATCCCTTCATTTACTAAAAACGAGGAAAAAACCTTCGATTTTATCCATGTAAATATTTATGGACTTAGCATAGGTGATGGAAGGAGGCTTTATAGATCAGACATTCACGAACTCGCTTTATAGCCGCCGTGCCCAACACAGACGTAGTATATATTATATAAGCAAATGAATGTGAAAAAAAGCTTTATCGCCACGCGGTTAAAGGTAGTCAGTTACAGCACACTAGCGACGCGTAGCGGCAGCGGGATGACAAAATGTGTGCACTATTTTCTCATTCGTTACTTACACGTTTTTTGTTATCCAGCATGTTTTTGTAAATTTAAGTATATTTTATTTTATTAAATAATTGAAATATTTCAAATTGAATGTAAAAATGATGTTAATATTGAAAAATAAATAAAAGGTTTTAGCTACCTACGTATTTGTTTAAAGCTTCACCTTTAGAGTCAAGTGTAGCTACGATACGGTTCGGAAAAGTCTAGAAACTTAGCTACGACGCGACGTGCCAGTGCCTTGGAAAATATGGCTTAAGGGGTTCACCGCTATTTATTACTGCGCGGTGTGTTATGGGTTTGATTCCCACAAAGGACAAAAAAAATACTATCATCTTTTCCACAAGTAATTGTTCCAAATCTAGGTGTTATTTGTGTCCGTTACTTCATTGTTTGTAAATGATGAGATTACTTTCTAGTACTGATGTAGCATAAAGCCATTCACTTGGAAAGCTTTTTAACTCTCTAAAAATGTTTTATAACCGACTTATATGGAAAGTTCTTGATACTTTGAGTAGGATGCGACCTATAAACTAAGTTGTTTAAGAATATGGATCAAGGACAAACTTCCACCTAGTTTAATAAATCGTTTCTTAAGTTTCTTAAAAAAGACAACTCCCGCACTAGAGAACAAGCTCTGTGTCGCGGGGGACTTTACAAACATACAATTAACGGGCACAAATTACACCCAGACTCAGAACAATTCTTTGAGGATCACACAAAGTTTTATCCTGTGTGGGAATCGAACCCACAACCTCGTGCACAGCAGGCGCATACTGCGACCACTGGACCACCGAGGCAGTCTCAAAATGAGACTTTTTTATGTACTGCTAAAGCTCTATTCATAATTTACTCTAACCATTTTACGGTGTACATAATCGTTTGGTCGATTTTTGTGCTTTTTAACAAGAAGCTAGCTTTAGCAATAAAAATCATTTTGGCAATAGGTAAACCTTCTATCATATTGTAGATGGTGAAACTTAAGTGTCTTACAAGTCTGCCTCTCATCTCAACTCATAAACGTCCCACTGCTGGGCACAGGTCTCCTCCATACACTTGAAGGGATATTAGCCTACTATACCACGCTGCCTACCCTTTAGGAAAATGGCGTGATACTATGTTATTAAAATTATTACAAGCCTTAGCTTAGCCATGCCATTTATACAATTCAAAATATTTGTCCCGTATGGCGATTTTTTTTTAAAGACAACTCCCGCACTAGAAAACATGCTCTGTGTCGCGGGGGACTTTACAAACATACTATTATCAGACACAAATTAAACCCAGACTCAGAACAACTCTTTGTGGTTCACCCAAAGTTTTGTCCTGTGTGATTGATACTCGGCTCAATGGCAACGTAACAACTTTAACACTAAGCTTTACTTGCAGTTTACTTCTATTGCTATACACCCGCAATTTTCCTCCCCATCTTTTACTTTCTCATCTCACCAGTCGAATAAATTACATGAGACATTTACAACCACTATCTTTTCTCTATTTCACACATGACCTAATTTTATTTCCCAACGATATAAATATAGCTAGAATAAAAAGGTCGACTACAGTTCCCTGCTGTTAACGTTATTTTGTTTAATAACGGGAAAGTTGTAGCTGTGTGCGTGGGCATAGGATAAAGAAATAGGTAGTAGAGTCACTATACCAATTACCTTAATTTTAATTCTTTAACCAAGCTAATGTAAAGTGTATTGGTACCCAAGATATAAAGCTTACTTTCTAAAGAGTAAGCTTATATCTTGGATAAGATAAGAGAGGTAGGGCGCCATACTAGTGAGCAGGCCCGACTGCGGAAGGACCTCCACCTTACAGAAGACCACAGCCAAATAACTACACACAGCGGTGTAGTTGTGTTCCTGTGTGTGAGTACAGGTCTCTAGCGCTCATTTAGGCATGCGTTTTGAAAGAAACGTATTCCTATCCCAGGGTTACTTTCATCTTAAAGCCCTGGTGTCAAAAAATGGGTTGGCAACACGCAAGTAATACCTCTGGTATTCCAAGCGTCCATAGGCTACGGTTACTGCTTAACATCAGGTGGGCCGTATGCTTGTTTGCCACCCAAGTAGTATAAAAAAAAGCTTACTTAGTTTGGGGTCAATGTAAAAGATATTGGTGTGGAATTTCTAGGTCGAAGAAAATCTCCTTTATAGTTCCTCAAAAGCCTACAATCTTACCTAATACCTAGAGCGCGTCTCACTCCGCAAGCACCGTTGTAATGCACATGGTAGTCATAGCGAAACAATGTAACTATTGTAATACAAGACCATTTTAAATGGGTACCTATGACCTACTATTAGTATAAAATGATATCAAAATAAATATACTCGTACCAATACAAGTTGCGATAAAGCGATGCAATGCCGACTGTTCACCTTGTTAACCAATGAACTCGCGCGCAGAAAGTAAAAAGAAAACAATGTTTATTCCAGCAATATATACATATAAAACGAAAAAAACACTTATAACGAATAGCTTCTTCTTCTTATCTTGGTTAGTGGCCTACCTGGTGACAGAGGTATTTAGATCGCCCATGATCGTGATATAACGACCGATAACAGTCGGGACCGACTTTTTACGTGCCCTCCGAAGCACGGAGACGCTCAGATGAAATACCACTATGCGGTCACCCATCTATAGGTTTACCGCGCCCTTGGTTGCTTAACCCGCTGATCGTTTACCGAACAGCGAGTGCACCTGGCTATGAGCGCCTCAACAAATAGCTGCTATTAAGAAAAAACAATAATATTTTAAACGTCATGTATCTGTACAGCCCTAAGTATTTAAGAGCGTATTCACAAAATAGCGCAGCTACAGATTAGGTAATTATCGGTCGACCGGCCGCGTGCGCGTGGCGAGTGCGCGTGTGTGCGTGATCCTCGCACACATACATTGTTCGTGAAGTATGTTCGGCACAGTGCAGGGCCGCGTAAACTTTATTGTTATATTACGGTAAAATTTTTGGTGTTATAATAGGTATTTGTATTGTAAATTTGTAGAATATGTTATTATTAGAGAAGTAAAGGAACACTTTGGCATACCATATCTATTCTAATACATACTTACCTATTATTATTATAAATGCGAATGTTTGGATGAATTGATGTACCTAAGTACCTATGGACCTTTTTCTTGCTTGTTTCTGCCTGGGGTTGTAAGTGCAGGTGAAGCCGTGGGTGGAAACTAATGCCATAACATGATACCTAGCCTACAAAAAAGTAGTAGGTAGTGGTGGTTTTTTGTAGGCTAGGTAGGTAGGTACAAAAAACAAAAAAAGATCATAATATTAATACACCACAGCCAAATTATTTATTTATTTAAAACTTTATGCACAATCGCACACAGGCAGACTTAATGCCATAGGCATTCTCTACCAGTTGACCTTGGGTGATACAGAGATGAACATAGTAGGTGCACTCAAAAACAAAAAAAAATGGATAAGACAAAGAAACAAATTTAAGATAAGGATATAGATTCAACAATATCTAAAAAAAATATAATGAATATATATGCTGTGGTATATATAATATATAAAATAAATATACCTACTTACATAAAATATATAAATATAAACAAAATTGTTATGAAAGTGTTAGACGTACTAATTCCGGCGATTCATCAGCGAGGAGAGCCCGAACCTTCACCTAAATTACTACACACAGTGGTGTAGGTGTGATCTTATGTGTGAGTAGGTACTCCAGGGCTCATTTAGGGATGCGTTTTGGAAGAAACGTTTCCTATCCCAGGGATACTCCATCATAAAGCCCTGGTGTTAAAAAAATGGGTCGGCAACACGCAAGTGATACCTTTGGTATTGCAAGCGTCCATAGGCTACGGTAACTGCTTATCATCTTTATTTTATTTTATTTTATTTCTTGGCAGAAAAACCCAATATAAATTTTTGGCCCGACCCGGGAATCGAACCCCCGAACCTCGTGATCAGCAGTCACACACATCCACCACTGAGCCTAACGTTATATCCTTCGACAGTAGGCTAAAACATAAATCATTCAATTCATTGACAAAAGTATGACCGTACAATATTATCAGTAGTAAAATAATAACATTACTATTATACGAGTACGGTACCCACTGTTGACGATATCTAATAAATTACGTAAACTGAGGTTCGGCGGGCAGGAGCGCGAGCGACATAGGTCCTTCCTCTAAAGGCGCACGCGCGGCACTGAATCATGCATCAAGTCAGTGTTGCGAACTTGAGAGTTTTATACGTTATGTTTGATCACATATAACAAAAAAAATATACTATGAATTAATCAGAAATATATTTTATTTTCAAGATAAAGCACTATATTTTGATAAGGTGAAGTATTTTTATACTTTATTTTATTAATTTAAAGTTGGCTGCATGTTTAATAATGTGTAAAAATCGCGTGTTATACACGCGATTTTTGACGAATTATTGTTGGATAAATATGTTTGTTGTTCTCTAAACCTTATAAAATCGCAAATTATTCATTAAAAAATCACTTGTGGACTATATGCTTAGTACTTACATATATGTTTTAAAGTAATAGGTATAACCAATTCTTCAAAATATGCTGTCTGCGATGCCCCGAATTGCGCCATTACGAATTCGTGTGTTGGAAAATAATTATTTAAAAAATAACCAACCACGTTAGTAGACTTTGACTATAGATAGCCCCTTTGTCAACGACATATCTATAACTAAACCTTGGAAATTGAAACCTGCATCAGTTCATAGCTGAGAATTATCACTTAGAAAACTGCGTATTTTTGCTTATTTTACTGAAAAGTGTGAATACGCTCTTAATTTGTCATTTTGGTCTAGTTTCTCTACTACATATTTCTTTATACGCGTGGGCATTAAAAGTACCACGAACGCCCCACGTTACTCGCCTTTTGTCTTTCACAAAACACTCCCAAGTCTGGCCCTGTAATGGATTAATTCCATCACAAGTTGTACTCTAATTACGGACCTGTTTTATTAAATGAAAATGCTTTTTGAGGTTACGAACTATTTTAAATGAACTCTTTGCTTTGGTTTTAATTATTTGTTAGTAAATGAAAGCTTGTTCATTTAGTTTACTGTATTTTGTTCATTAAGTTATTGTCATGAATGTAAAGTTTATGGAGCATTTTAATAAAGCTTGGAAGTTTATTTGTCGTGGACTGTGGTTCATGCTATCAGTGCGATCATTCTTAACAAAGACCGACTGGGGAAGGACCTCCACCTTACAGAAGACCACAGCCAAATAACTACACATAGCGGGTGAGTACAGGTCACCAGCGCTTAAAGATGCGTTATGCAAGAAACGATTTCCTATCCCAGGGAAACAGAAAAGCAATGGGTCGATAACACGCAAGTGATACAAGTGGTAAAGCCACAGGCAACAACTAACTAATATGCTAATATAATTATGTACTTTCGATTTTTAGTTACAAGTGTAGGTTCGATCCCTTTACGGGACAAAAAATTGTGTGATCCATAAATGGTTGTCCCGCAGGGGTATTCCGTAAGAGCAAAAACCGAGCCACCGCAAAAACCAAGCAAAATCTGGCTGTCAGATTAAAAATCGGTATTCCGTAAGAGCCCTTTTTGACGTTTAGTCAATAGATTGTGCCGTCACCGAGCAATCACAACTGTCAGTTTGCGATCACAACTGTCAGTTTGTCATCGCTGTTTCTTCAGCCGGCGGGTCTGGGTGTACTATGTATTCGAAAATTATATGTTTGTAAAGTCCCCCGCGACACAGGGCTTATTCGCTACTGCGGATGTTGGCATTTAAAAAAAAATACAGAAGCTTACGGAAATAAAAGGAACTGCAGTTCAAAATCAATTTAGTTATTACTTGTATGCATTTTAGAGGTCAATCACGACTTCCTCATAACAAAACCTTTGTCGAGTGTTTGTAATTAAAAAATAAATAAATGTAATCAACACGCGTACAATACGTATACTTATTGTTTTGTAAGATTTAGTTATTATAGTGAGTGGTATTATTATTGGGAAGTTGATTGTTTATAATTTTAAGAATTAATTAAGGTTGTTAATAGTTTGGATTATTAGAAATTTATATTACATACGTATCTTCACGCGCCAATTCATATTATTAATGTTATAAAAATGAGCAAATAACTGGGTGGTAAATAATCTAGTTTTCGAAAACTGATGATGATGGTATAAGAAATGAACCGAATATTTCGAATTTTGTATATAGACAATTTTACGACAGTAAATGTTTTTATTTATTTATCTAGACGCGTTCGCGGTCTGCTATATATACATGCATATATCGCCTCTTTGCTTTAATAACGTGACAGTCGAAAAAATGTTTTTCGGATATGTCAAGCTGCGTCTCGTAACGGTGTCGCGGATCCAGAGATTTTATCTTACCTAAAAATATGCGTACCGTGCTAAAATAAGTTTCACTTCAATAAAAAGCCTCCAACAAAAATGCGAGTATTTTATCTTATAAATGTGATTACTTGTTATAAAAGGCAAAGGTATATTGGCATACCTACTGCCTATCATTAATTAACCTTGACGTCGATATTGCTCCAGGTGAAATTTAATCTAGATTTCGGCTCTAGGGATCTTAAGACAGCTGCAGAACGAACAGCTGGTTTATTCTATGCAAATGTTGGCATTGTCAGTGCTATCAGTGAATAATATAACAAACAAAGGCAAGTAAGTAAGATTATACATAAGTGACAAATGTTATCAATTCTTATGATAATTCTGTATTAAGAAAGGTAAGATTCCATGCTAGCAAGCAAACCCAAAAAGGGAAGGATCCTACCCCCACCTTATAGAAGCCTACAGCCAAATAACTACACAAAGCGTTGTAATTGAGTTCCTGAGGATACTGGTCTCCAGCGCTCATTTACGGATGAGTTTTAAAATAAATGTTTTCCAGAGATACTACATCTTAAAGCACAGATGTAAATGCGTTAGATAGGTTATCAAATAACCTAAATAAAAACTTAGCTTTTGTTCAAACATATAATAACGAAGCTAGCTGTTATATTATAAACTGTGTTCGTATTTAGTAGTAGGTTCGTACTTTAGTTTATTTATTAAATTTCCCCGTATTGTGTGCTGTTGAGTGACATTGATAAATGTTGTTAGCGATTTCTGTATGATAATGTTAATTATAGTAAGCGACTGGCAGCTTAGTCTATACCTCCTTTTATTATTTACTTGAGTTTGTGTGTTATGAGCTAGACGTATGTGTGGTATAGCGGTCGTCGCGCCATTTTCTACTTTGCGACGTGTTGTGGGTTCGATGCCTACAAGAAGCAAAACATTGTGAGAGTTACTAGTGATTTACTGAAGTTGAGTGTACATTGTGTTCGTGAAACCACTCACAATGGAGGAATAAACCTTAGTCTGTGAGACGTTTAAAAGAATATTCGAAGTCCGACCCGAAGTCTAAAATTTTATCGAGCATAATAAAAATATAAAGTAAATAAAAATGTACATCTCTGCCTACACCCTTGAGAAATAGTCGTGAATCATGATTCTATGTAATTATATTACAATTTAAATTTATCTTAAGGTTTTTTGTCAACAACTCCCGCACTAGGAAACATTAGCTGTGACGCAGGGGACTTTACAAACACACACACAATTTACGGACTCAAAGAACACCCTGAACAATAATTTATGGTTCACTCAATTTTTGTCTCGTGTGGGAATCGAACCTACGCTGCGCAGTGGTAAATGGCGAGGAAACCACGTCAAAATTGACTACCTACAATGTTATGATGTAATTTATACCTATTATAAATTGTCGAACAAAGTATATAATAAGAAACAAAACTAATTAAAATTCTTCTGTTCCAGGTACACTTGAATATTCATTGAATACCAAGAATTATGACGGAGAAAGTCCCTGGTAAGATAATTGTATCAAACAGCTAACAGTTACGGGCCTTTTAATCAGACGACCGGTGAAATTGAGTAATTTTTTAATCAAGTTCCGAGGCACAAAGTTTGACTCATAATTCATTTATGAAGGGTTAGTTAAAGGCATAGATACTGGGCCTCTTTGGAAGGTACTATTAATTCTTCTCGTTAATTAATAGGTTGATTTTATTACTGAAAAAAGTTAACGTGACTGTATAATGCTATAGGATTCTTCTTCTTATCGTTAGGTTAATAGCCAACCTAGTGACAGAATTATTAAGATCGTAAGGTAAAGGTTTTCATACCTTTTTGATTCCCGACGTTTCGGTCGAATTGCACCGACCGTGGTCACGGGTTGAGTCAACGGTCAGTCAACCCGTGACCACGGTCGGTGCAATTCGACCGAATCGTCAGGAAACAAAAAGGTATGAAAACCTTTAAAATATTACGCGATTTAGACCCGTTGTCCATTATAGTTATAATAACGTAAAGTTTCACTAAAGTCATATTTATAAACAAACCATTAAATATTAATAGTTAATCATAAACTTAAATAATGTGTCCCATCAAGTATATTATTAATTCCATAACACCGACGCGCGACGTTGAGTACTGATCGAAAGGTGAGATCAAATGTTAACCTATTGAACTGTTGTATGTAAACTGTACAAGCAAATGTTACCGAGCCAATATGCATACAAACTGGTTGGCCTTATAATAACACGACCTGTCTGATTTGACACGGTTTTTTGTTTATATTATGTAACTAGTAAAAAAAAATATTCGCCATCTGTTAACGGTGAAAGAAAACATCGGGAGGAAAGTGAAGAAAACCCACATGTCTTAAAAGTAATTCTAAAGACATGACAGATTCACCAACCCGCATTAGGCTAGCGTGTTACCCTCTCTCTCTTAATAAAGAGAAGACCCGCCGGCTGATTATATTATCTAAGAGACAGCGGTCGCAAACTGACAGTTGTGATTGCTCGGTGCACACACGATTGCTAAACGTCAAAAATCTTACGGAATACCGATTTTCAATCTGACAGCCAGATTTTGCTCCGTATTCGCGGTCACTCGGTTTTCGCTCTTACGGAATACCCCTGCGGGTTATTATATTATTATTATGTAACTAGTTGATAGTCGACAGAAATTCGTACAATATTCCTTGATTCGTGGGTCTTTTGTCAAGAATTTGAGTGGCCTGTTGGTCTAGTGGTTAATGATCCTGACTGCTACGCCGGAGTCACACACGTTACAAAAAATTGTGTGATCCATATTACGTTTATTTTGAGCTTGGATGGTTGTCTCCGTAAATTTTATGTTGGTAAAGTCACCCGCGATGCGAGAGTTGGCTTTATAAGAAAAAAAAACATTACAAGTTAGAAAATTGCCGATGTTTAAAAAGCACTTTCAGATTTTGCACAATTTTCCTTATCGTGTAAATGTTCGTAATAGCCCTATTTGGCTTATTACGAACATTTTCACTTAGCCAAGTCGGTTTAACAGTTCTCAAGTAACGCGTTCATCAACGAACAGCATTCATTTTTATTTATTAATTGCGTCTGTAGGGTTGACAACTGAATAATGCACATAATATTGCAAGCGCCCGTAGGCTACGGTAACTGCTTTTCGGGACAATCCCATCCACATGCCCACCGCTGTGACTCTTGTGAGCCAGGATTAACAGTATAGTAACCAGCTGATTCACCGAGCTTTGACACTCGTGCGTCCCGTGGACAACTAAACCTACTGTCTTGGACCTCGCAACGAATTTGATCAGAAGTAAATAGGAGGAGTTAAAAAGAAACACTTATTTGTCACCGTGCTAGTATAAAAAAAACATAACGGGTCTTAGTTCAAACTACAATAAAATGTTACCGCCGATAACCTAATCACAATTGTTTATAAACATTGTTATGTGTTTTAATTTGTTAAATTTTACAAACCAAAACACACGTTACTCAACAGTGTACGTATCTAATGTAACGCGTTAACGTTAAAGGAAAATTTTGTACAAATTTTTGATAGAAATGTTTTAGATTTATTGAAACTTTTGCAAATAATATACATTGTATAACGGTGGGCATAATGCCTTCAGGCATTTTCTATCAGTCAACCTGGTGCAATTATTCATGATGAGATGTTTTTAGTTCAAATTCTGAGACCACGGAGACGAAAGTCTACAGATATAAGATGTCTTATGGTATAGCTGAGTCTTTTCACGATCTGAATCCGGCTGGTCTTTATTTGGATCAATAGACTTATAATCCAGCGTGGTAGTCTTTTTGGCACCTCTTCTCAGGGTTGCGACCTCAATCAGATAGTTTATTTATTTAGCTAAGATATATAATTAGAAGAAATGAAGGACAAAGGCTTATTGTTATCAATATATATAACCAGATGCACTCACAGGTATCTGAACGATCAGTAGGTGAAGCTACCAAGGGTGTGATTACTCTATATTTGGATGACTTAGAGGTATTATAACTGAGCGTCTCGGTTTTGGAGAGCACGTCGCTAGTCGTAAGATCCTAGGTCCTAGCAGAAATCTATATGGGTTTCTTTCAAAAAGACAACTCCCGTGCTAGCCCTGTGTCACGGGGGACTTTTCAAACATACAATTCACGAACACAAATTACACCCACACTTAGAACAAACGTTTATGAATCAGACTTAAGTTTTGTCCCATGTGGGAATCGAATCCGCGACTTGCGGTTTAGCAGGTCAACCAACAGGTGATCTAAATAACTCACCAGGTTGGCCACTAACCAATCTATAAAATAATAAAATTCACATTTCAAGCGAGTGAAGTGGCGGGCTGAAGCTAGTACCTATATAATATAGACTTATAGCCTTCTGATGCATCTAAACGTAAGTTTACAAAGTCAAACTTCTTGTTGCTAAAAATTCTCCATACGAATATCCCAAGAATATCTTAAAACTAGGGGTCGCCCGCGACTTCGTCCGCGTGGTAATTTGGAATATTTTCCCCGATTTTGCAACATATCTCACTACTGCTCCACTCCTATTGATCATAGCGTAATGTTTTGTGGCCTTATAGCCTTCCTGGATAAATGCACTATTAAAAAATATTTTTTCTAATCGATCCAGCACTTTTTGAGATTAACACGTTCAACCAAACAAACAAACTCTTCAGCTTTATAATATTAAGTATAGATTCAAATAAATCACTTATAGGATATACGAAGGTGACCCTCATATACCAGCGGCGAGGATAAAGGTTACAATGATATATGTACATCTATAAATAAACTGATAGTAGCACATATATATACGAAACCATCAGTCTAATAAAGCAAATGTTTTTATGAAACATTCGTTTAAAAGTTCTTTTTTTTTTCTTTAAAAAGACAATTCCCGCACTAGAGAACAAGCTCTGTGTCGCGGGGGACTTTACAAACATACAATTAACGGACATAAATTAAACCAAGACTCAGAACAATTCTTTGCGGGTCACACAAGTTTTGTCCTGTGTGGGAATCGAACCCACAACCTCGTGCACAGCAGGAGCATACTGCGGCCACTGGACCACCGAGGCAGTCAATTTAGTTGCTATGTGGGCGTAATATATAGATAAGTTACATTGTTGTTATATTAATTACTATCCCGCTCCGGGCACACGGGTGGTATTTACCAGGACCCTGTAATGTTTTTGTCAATAAAATATAACCTATGACACGCACTATTAATGTCGCTTTCTATTGGTAAAAGTATTTTCTAAATCGGTTCAGTAGATTCAAAGATTACCCCCTACAACGTCACAAACTTATAAACTTTACCTCTTTACATATATGTAGTATAGATACCGCAGAATCAGAGTTTTTTATAAACAAAGTTGACTAACGCATTCGCGGCTATCGTAGTCTAGCCCAGTAGCTTGTAGTAGACCCTAATAGGTCTACCATTGGTACAGAAATTATTAAGTCCCTCGTTGGGCCAATGGTCGTTAAGTGCAAGTAAGTACGATTCCCGGGTCAGTCCAATAAATATGTACTGGGTTTTTTGGTCAAGAAATTAACAATGGATGCCCAAAATTTAGAAATTTACATTGTTCACACCTCATGTAGTGGGAAGTCTTTAGATACTTGCAATTTAAGGAGCATCACCTGATCGTTACCGATGGCAGGTTTGTCGGAAAATACATATAATATTATAATAAGCAAACTAATATTAGGATAAGACAAATTTCCCAATGAGCACTCAACACCGAGTGACACCCCTGATGTTGCAAGCGTCCATCGGTAACTGCTTACCATCAGGCAGGCCGTATGCTTGTTTGCCACCTAAATAGTATTAAAAAGACCTATATTAATACACAACACAATATATACCACAGTATGTTCCTGTACGTGAATATAGCAGATCTTCAGGAACATGTGGTTAGAGCTGTTTTATATATTCGCAGTAACTCATTAGTCTTACAGACTCAAGTGTTGACGTGTTCGAGAGTCTAGACAACCATCGTGACATACCTAGCGATTCACGATCTACCTTGATCTCTACCTTGATCCATACCTAGACCTACGTAGACAAAGAATCCCCTCGTGATTTTACTCTTGCGTAGCGACATTTTAGGCCACCACTCGAGATAAATACTTGTGTTGCATACGTATAGATGCACTGCATACCTCTAATCCATTTGTTTTTAATTTAACTCAGCATGACTAGCTTTAGTAACCAATTTTATAGACCCATCACTCTTCCCTCACGCTTTTAAAATGTGGAAACTTACGGGATGATATGTATTAAACATAGAGACCAATTTACACTGGACAATAGTTTTTACAGACGATTGGCACAGCGCCCGTCAGAAGTCTAATTTAAAACGCATTATCTAAAGAAAATTAAACCTTTATCTAATCACATAAGGTTTAATTTGCATTATTATAAAATATAAGATGAATTTAAATGTTTTCGTCACGTGCTTTTGGCGCCTACTATATGTTTATAACAAATATTCTGTAGTAAATATAGTCGTATAATTTGTGCGTGACAATTTGGCAAACAAAAATAGTTATAAAAGAAACATGTTAAAACAAAAAATATTGTACAAAGATGTGTCAGAGCGGTCGCGAATAAATAAAATCTTCTCAAAATATATACTGTTTTGTGGGTGAAGCAAAATAGCCTTGTTTATGAATTCTCCCTTTTCCCACTAGGCACACCTTTCGCATAATAAAAATTGCTTCACACTAAAATCACCTTTGCCATGCCATAATATTCTCAGTTGGTAAAAAATATTAAAGTAATCAAATAAACTAAAGTGTGAACTAAAAACCTCAGCCTATTTCTGCTCCGGTACTCCTTAACCAAGGTACCCAGTCTAGGACCTCTACCCAAAATTCTTTTTAGACACTTCAGCTATGGTTTGAACAAAAGAATCCTTTTGAAAACGTAGCTATTATTATTCAAGTAATTGTGACAAAATCCTTTATTGTTCAAAATATAAAGTTACAATTTAGCACCCTTGAAAAAATGTATATCGTATTACCCTCTCCCTTTGTATACGAAAGCTGTTTGTTCGGATCAATTTTCATAGTAACGTAGCTCCGTTCTCGAGGTCGAAATAACACAAAATAACTTTTATCACCTTTGTAATTAGAGCTATTTTTCCTTTTTAACAAGTGGACAAGGTCGCCTTTTAATTAAGTTTTATATTTTAGTTTGTATAGTACCTGTGTTAATGTTTAATTAATTATTATTATTATTATATGTTGTTTAGTTTTCCTGTTCGTGATATAAAACCGCTGGGATTACGTATCTATTTAAAAAATGAAACACTGAGCGTGAACGTGAGATAGCATAACATTTTACACAAAGGTTCCATATAAGTTTTAGGTGCTCACCTACATAAAATGTGTGTGTGAGTGAACAATCACACACACACACAAAAGGATTTACAAAAATTAGGAGGATTAAAAAGATTAAGTGGTTATTAAATAAGACAGGCATGGGATTAAATAAGGCCTTTTAGGAAATTCCTATGGGATCGGGCACAGGGCTAGATGATTCTAAAACCACAAATGTCCATAGGCTGCAACTGCTTGACATGAGACCGTATGCTAGTTTGCCACCAAGAAAAACATACATACTTAAGTTAATTTCATTTACAAATTATTTAGCCGCACCTGAAAGGTGTCGATAGTTACAATTTGAGCAATAGATCTGGTTATTTGCTCTCTTCCTAAATTACATAACATCGCGCTTTGTCCGCTACGTAGTAACTACGTAAACGAAGCGTAGACAGGCCTCCAACAAGGTAGACCGACGACCTGGTAAGTGTTGCCGGCAACCGATAGACAAGGTCGGCTCTGAATCCAGTGCTGCTGAAATCCTTGGAAGAGGCCTATGTCCAGCAGTGGACTCAAACTCAAAGTCATTTATTCATTCAGATCAAATGCATGATACTTATGAACGTCAAAATAAACAAAAGTCAGCATATTCTGTTCCTACAGCCAATTCGCTAACAAGGGTAGGGCCAAGGGAAGAATTGGCAAGAAACTCTGGCCACTCGTTTTAATCACCAGAGTATAATAGTTACAATTTGGTATGACTTACAATTTCGGTCGGTGACAAAAAGGTACGAAACCAACACACCATACCAAAAAAGAAAGTAATTAACTAATTAAATGAACTCAAAGTATCAAGAACGGCAGTCGTACTAACTACCAATGCGCCACCTACACAGCCAATTCAAATACACTTTAAATAATATAGGTACCTAATAACATGATCAATAATGTTATGAAGAACTTTGATCTCCAATCTATATGTTTACTTAATAACACCCTGTAATCGGGTGGTGCGTGCAAATAACACGCATTCAAACAAAAGGTTACAATTACGTAACGCTAAGGCCATTGACCGATATAACGCAGTTTCTATTTCCATCGCCACGTGTTGTGTACTGTATTATAGTCAATATTGTGATTTTCATGCTCGCGATTTCTATTATTTATTGATAACTAGCTGTTGCCCGCGGCTCCGCCTGTGTGGATGTCGGTTATCACTGTAAAAAACCTGCCTATGTGTTATTTCAGACCATAATCTATCTCTGTGCCAAATTTCATCCAGATCCGTTCAGTAGTTTTTATGTGAAAGAGTAACAAACATCTATCCATCCATCCATACTCACAAACTTTCACATTTATAATATTAGTAAGGATAATATATTTCAATCGTGAAATTTTAAATGAATTCAAAATTTATGGTTAAAAAGTTAATTGACATACTGTCAATTAACTTTTAAACCATAAATTTTATATAATATAAATTTTGAATTCATTTAATATTTCAATCGTGAAATTTTAAATGAATTCAAAATTTATGGTTTAAAAAATTGACAGTATGGCTATTGTTGGTTTGGTTCCTATATGAGACAAATATTTGTGTGACCCACAGATACTATCATGTACTTTCTACGGGGTAAAGTTTTCTGTAAATCAAAAATGGTATCCAATAGCAATATCGGGACTGGATTTACTGTGACTGGAGCGTCGTCTTTTTACCTGACTACGAAAACGGAGTGATACGTGTTTTTAGTGTAGTATGTTACTCGTGGAATTATATCCTCTTGTTTCCAAAATCAGTTTAAGATTGAATTAAATATGTATTGTGGTAGGATTACTCTCTGATCTAGTTATTAAATTATCTAAATACAATAATAAATAGTATTCAAACATCTATAATAATAAAGGAGTTATAAGGTTTTTAAAAGGTCGGCAACGCGTGAGTGACCCCCTTGGTGTTGCAAACGCCCATAGGCTACGGTAACTGCTTACTATAAGGCGGGCCGTATGCTTGTTTGCCACCTTGGTAGTATAAAAATTAAAAAAACTGTCTCTTGATGATAGGGTAACTTTTTCGTCCATTAAAACTACATCTTTCCATCAAATTTTGGGTCTATCTTCAGTATATAACCAACATTAACTACAAAGGATATTATTTTAATCTCAATTAAAATCTTTTCACTTTATTACAGCTACTCGAATTCCATCATACGATATTCTATAAACCTATAGTCACACATCAAAAGAGCTATAAAGAACTATAATATTTCATTTGCTCAGAGCACAAAAGAGGATATTAAAGTTGCTTAGTAAAATATCGATTAATTTATTTTGCGAATGAGTCGTTTCAACATGTAGACGACTCGATGTAGAACTGTCATAGGTCTCTTAGGTATCTAATTTGCTAATACAACAGTAAATGTATCTGTCAGTATTTCTATATGTGCATTTATTTACATGGCCAAATCAATCAACTGATTATGATTAAATTCGATACAGTGATATCCAAAAAAATTGGTAAAAGACTGACATACATTGAATACCGCGTGTAAAAACTAGTAAAGAAATAAATATCGTCATCATCATCTTAAAGACGTCTGTTCGGCATAGACATCTTCCAAAGATTTTCACAGCATTCGCTCCTAAAGCTGACCTTGTCAATCGGCTGTATGCAACCTTTACCAGTTAGTTGGTACACCTTATTGTTTGCCTGCCCAAGTTACATTTTACAGTTTACGGTTGCTATTCTCAAAACTCAATCGTTAATTGCTTCCACAATGTATTAACAGATGGTAAATAATCTTATTATTATGTAACAATCATGGACCTTGTCGGGCACAGCATAGTCGTAATTCTAGAACCTTTCTGCCCTAATTGTCATCATTTCTTCAATATACCCTGTCCATAACTACATTTTTGTCTGTGTTTTTAAATATTTACACGCCACAACTGGCAGAATATGTTGTACCAAAAATAATATTGTAACATCCTACCAACCATATTCTTGAAAATAAAGTATTCTATTCTATTCTATTCTTACCATTTAGAATTGAGTCAAATACACTGACGGACTCATAAACTGCATCAAAGTAATAGACGACTTTGAAATAAATATTTTAACCAAGTAGTCAAACTTTCTATACAGATTTAAATTGAAACCTCTAGATTGGTTCGTGAACTTTAAAACAGTGTAGGGTCATATCCTTAAGTTTAAGTTTGTGTACTGGAAAGGACCTTAAGACTTTTTTTGAAGAAAAACAGAAATTTAAGGAAAATTGGTTTAATTAAAAAATTGGTTTTAACAATAGACACAAACTTTATGCAAGGGTTTATTTATGTTTTAAAAAGGTGTATTACCTCCACGTGCCCTTATTACGGATTCTAATCTGTTCCGCATAGATTTTATTAGGGTTATTAAAAGATCTTGCGGAATATTGTCCCATTCTTCTGAAAGTGCTGTTCTTAGTGCTGCCACTGTCGTGGGCAAAGGGTTTCTCGCATATACAGCTCTTTTTAAATTGTTCCAAACATGCTCAATGGGATTAAGATCCGGGCTGCGTGCTGGCCAATTCATTGTACGTATCCCAACCTCTTCGCAATATTGTCGAACTTGTGCAGCAGCGTGCGGCCGGGCATTATCCTGCATTAAAGTAAAATTTTCGCCTATGAATCCCATGTAAGGCACCACGTGATCTTCTAAGATCTCTGTTATGTAGCGATGTGCAGTCAAACCCCCTCTATTACCGTTTTGACGGACCATGTCTATGAACACAAGTTCTGTTCGCCCGTTCATCGATATGCCACCCCAGACCATACACGAACCGCCTCCAAAAGGAACACGCTCCTCAATGCAACTTTGAGCATATCGCTCCCCACGTCGACGATAGACTCTTCTGCGACCATCTGCACCATATAAACATGTCCTACACTCGTCCGTGAACAATACGGAGGTCCATTGCTCTTCTGTCCAATTCAGGTGATCACGCGCAAATCTTAAGCGAGCTTGTCTGTGAGCTACAGACAACTTTGGACCATTTGCTGGTCTAAAAGGGGTGATATCCGCTTCCTTTAACCTTCTTCTTATTGTTCGTGCACTCACGTTTACTCCACGCACTTCATTAAGCTCTGTTTTGATGTTAACAGACGTGAGGAAACGATTTCGCAGGGAAGTTGTAACAATAAATCGGTCATCACGACCGGTGGTTGCTCGAGTCCTGCCTGTACCACGTCTCCTTCTGTAAGAATCTGTCTCCACAAACCTTCTGTATATTCTAGAAACCGTAGACTGGTTTAAATTTAAATTTCTACCAATCGTTCGTTGATCCAAGCCCTCCCGCACCAATGCTACAATTTGAGCCGCTTGTTCGGACGAAGTATCCATATTATGGTTCAAAAACTCTCGATGAGTTAAAAAACTAACCCAACAATTCTGCTGGTAACAATAATTCAATTGACAAAAGAATAAAAAATCAATGATAATCAATTTAAAACTTTGCTATAAATAACACGCAAATCTGATACTACGAGTAAATTTTCTTTTCCCGGCTATATTCATTTGTTTTACTGCAGTTCTATTTTTAAATTTTCCTTTTTTTTGAGATTAAGAGCCAGTCTTTCCATATTTATATAATTTAATCTAAAAAGTTATCATACTTATTAAAAAATCATTTTAAAAATAATCCTGAACTTTGATGCAGTTTATGAGTCCGTCAGTGTAGATACAAATAATATATAATCGAGAATTGAACGCAATGTGCAGCTTTAGTCTTATAAACCAGTTTTACTTTTACAATATTTATTCGTTATTTCAAGTACAAAAGTTGCATGTCTTACATATTTGACCATGAAATGTTGCTTTTTAATTACCTTGTCGTCAATACTCATTAAACATTCAATACCACGAGTTCTCTTGACTTATACTATGTGCATTTTTGAGTGATTACACAGACGACTAATTATACCTTGCTGTAATATTGCCAGACTATTATACTTAAATATATAAAAAAAATACGTCTAAATTTATATTTTTAACCCATCTTCGCTCAGCCAAATTTTACCTTACATCTTAGAACCTCTATTGTGCCGTACTGTACGGTTTCAGAGGAATTTCCTCCCACGTACGATTAGGTCGTGGAATGATCTCCCTGCTGAGGTTTACCCGGCCGACTATAGCATGGGGTTTTTCAAGAAAGGAGTTATAAGGTTTCTAAAAGGTCGGCAACGCGCGAATGATACCCCCGGTGTTGCAAGCGTCCATAAGGAACTGCTTACCATCAGGCGGGCCGTACGCTTGTTTGCCTTCTTGGTAGTAAATAAAAAAAGAAACTTTTCTGGTGATACATTTTCAAAGTTTCAATAATATAGAATTAGTTTATTACAATTAGTATTATGTTGTGTTTTTCTACCATTTGACAGCTTATGCTATGACATATTTGTGGGCATGTGGGCACATTCCTTCGAGACATGGTTTGACGGATAGTTTTACTAACGCTCTTTGTGTTATGATGTTTCTTCGAATGAAACTAAAAAAACTGACAAAAAATATAATGTATAGCAATCGTATCGCTTCTACTATCCCCAAGCTTAACACAATACAGTCTGATTCAACTGTCATTAACATCATAGTGAATACAGACCCAGTAGATTACTTGATACTTTATTAGTCTGTTAACTTAATATATGTTATTATATATGTATAGTTGTAAAAGTAAGGCCTTGTTTACACGGCCTTCGTGTACCTTTCCAACGCAAAGTTCACTATACAAACAAGTTTTATATTATCAATTATTTCACAATATACCATCACTGTCGATACCTTATGGAGATTGCTATCTGCGGTATAAACGTGCTAGTCATGTCTGTCTACTGTCGTGATATTACTATCTATACTAATATTATAAAGTTGAAGAGTTTGTTTGTTTGTTTGGTTGAGCGGGCTAATCTCAGAAAGTACTGGTTCGATTATTATTATTATTATTAGCCATTACTGTCCCACTGTAGGGCAAAGGCCTTTCTTTCATTCTTCCATTGGTCACGGTTAAGACCTCTCACTTGCCAGTCAGCACGGTAGGAGTCAAGCTCATCCCATCTTTTCCTGGGCCTACCGCGCCGTCTACTAATGTTCTGTGGCAGCCATCTGGTTGTGGTCTTTGCCCACAGATCATCGGACATACGGCAGATATGTCCGGCCCAGTTCCACTTCAGGCTAGCGGCTTTTCGTCCAACGTCAGCTATTTGTGTTTTTGAGCGCAGCTCTGAGTTCGATTAGAAGATCTTTTTTGGTTGAATAGTGCATGTATCCAGGAAAGCTATAGGTTATATAACATCACGCTATGATCAATAGGAGTGAAGCAGTAGAGAGATATGTTGCAAAATCGGGGCAAATATTCCAAATTACCACGCGGACGAAGTCGCGGGCGATCCCTAGTGTTATATAAGTATTAAATATTATTAACCATTTTTGCTATGCAATGCATATATTAAAAAAAGTGGTGGTGGCCGAGTGGGAAAGTAACCGACTTGCACGCAAGAGGTGCGAGTTCTATCCCGGGCAGTACCAAAGTGAATTTCACTTTGTGGAGTTTATATCTACTAATCAAATGATTCGCCATCTGCTACGGATGAAGGAAAAATCGTGAGAAAACCCATATATGTCTTATAAGAAATTCTAAAGACATGTCTGATTCACCAACCCGCGTCAGGCCAGCGTGTGTGAATTAAAACCCTCCTATGATAGGAGATCCGTGTCCAGTAGTGGGTCGTATATGGGTTGCTATTATAATGCATTTACTATCCTTAATATTATCCGAGAGGCGCAGGTTCGAATCCTGCTCAAGAGCTTGACTTTTTCTACATTACTTTAATATTAGTCTTATGTTATATAGTGCTCAATGCTGAGTTGTAGCCGCGCCATTAATAGGTCTGTAAGGTTCAGCATACTTGCCAGTTTAAAGATGGGTGACCATTTTCATAAGTGAGACGTGAGCCTTGGTTCATTTCGTATTGTCGTCCTATTAAACTTTTACCGTGATTTCTTTACTCTCCTACCGGTCTATGAGAGTGAGGGAATAGAGAGTGCATCTACGTTTGTGCACACACTTGTGCACTATAAGAATATGCTGCGCAGATTGTTAATGTCCATTCCGATTAGCCACCGTGACTGAAATTAGTCTAAAGGACAATAATATGTTTAGGACCATAAAGATTTATTAAAGTTGTTATATTGCTAGGCCGAAAAAGAACAACCTATGTCTGGCTTGTTACGTGATGATCTTTGTAGAATTTGGCACGGTAGTGTTGATTGATTATACTCGGTAGTGTGTTAAATTATACATGGATTGTTTCTTTTATAGTGTTTTGTCTTTTTTATAAATTCAGCTGGTTTTTGCTCGAACAGCAATAGCTAGACTTTTTTGCGAGATAGGGCGCCATACTAGTGAGCAAGCTTGACTGGGGAAAGACCTCCACCTTTCAAAAGAACACAGCCTAATAATTACCCACAGCGGTGTAGTTGTGTTACTGTGTGTGAGTACAGGTCTCCAGCGCTCATTTAGGGATGCGTTTTGAAATAAACGTATTCCAATCCCAGGGATACTCCCATCTTAAAGACCTGGTGTAAAAAAAGATGGGTTGGCAACACGCAAGTGATACCTCTGTATCTGATGGTAACTTACCATTAGGCGAGCCATATGCTTGTTTGCCATCTAAACATAATTCTACCCTCCATTCTATTATAATGCATTTACAAGCTCTAACGGTTATATTATGATTTAAAGTTATTATTACATGGAGTTCAATCCTTAGATAACATAATAGGTAGGTGGGCGGACCCTACACCCTATAACACAGCAATTAAAATTATAAAAACAAATATCGTCCGTTGTGTCCTATCTGTGTATTATCTCGTTGCGTAAGCGCATGTTCATTGACATCTGTTACTAGGTGACACTTTGCATAACAACAATGAATTTTTAACAATATAAGTACATAACATCACGCGTTATCCCTGAAGGATGGACAGAGGTGAAGCTAATCAGATTTTTTTCTACTCCCGCACTAGAGAACAAGCTCGGTGTCGCGGGGGACTTTACAAACATACAAATTAACGTACACAAATTACACCCAGACTCAGAACAACACTTTGTGGGTCACACAAAGTTTTGTCCTGTGTGGGAATCGAACCCACAACCTCGTGCACAGCAGGCGCATACCGCGGCCACTGGACCACCAAGGCAGTCAAAAATATGACCAATCCAATATTTTAACATATATTTTTAACTTTAGAATTCTTTTAAATTTATGAATTAATTTGACTGCAATTTTTTTTATACTACTTGGGTGGCAAACAAGCATACGGCCCGCCTGGTGTTAAGCAGTTGCCGTAGCCTATGGACGCTTGCAATACCAAAAGACACACTTGCGTGTTGCTGACCCATTTTTTTTACACTAGGGCATTAAGAAGGAGTATCCCTAGGATATGAAAACGTTTCTATCAAAACGCATCCCTAAATGAGCGCTGGACATAGGAACACAATTACACCGCTGTGTGTAGTTATTTGGCTGTGGTCTTATGCAAGGTATCCTTTCCCAGTCGGGCTTGCTCGCTAGTATGGTGTCCTACCTTTCTTAATTTGATTTATTTTAATGCATACTGCCAATCTGGCGGTAATATCTCGGTAAACGCATTTCGGTCACGGTGGCTGATCTTAACGGAGACTATCCATCTGAACGGGAGATATTATTGTATATAAGATATACACAAGTGTGTGCGCAAACACAAGTGCACTCTTTATTCCTCACTCACATCAATTAATCAATCAGGCTATCGCCGTCCACTGCTGGACAGAGGCCTCTCCTAACACGCGCCACAGCACACGGTCCTCATTCACATAGTCCGATGGGACGGCAAGCCACAACCGGAGAGAGATCAGGCGTAGGACCAACGGCTTTACGTGCTTTCCGAAGCTCGGAGGGTCTTGATGTTTTTTAGAAAATGGTCAGCCATCCTAGGACCGACCGCGGCAAGGTTGCTTGACCTTGCAGATCAATCGATCCGCGCCTCTAACACTTAGGGACGAACTCCTCATTCAATACTGCCATACACTACACGATCACTGAAAAAATAACCGACATATTAAAACTAGAATAATGTACCTAATCGATGTTTAAATAGCACTAAATGAAATTGCCGATTGTATACGCACATCCTACAACAATTATCTGCGTAAATCAATTATAATAATTAAGTGTTATTTATAATTATGTACTCATTAAAGTAGTAATTGGCACCTGAATTTCGCATTCAATATTCAGTGTTGTAAATTATTTCAATACACGAACGTAGACGGTTTGTGAATCAAACATCTTTTCATGGAATTAAAATTAGTTTTAAAATCATTTTACTAGTTGTAGGCTGTAAAGAAAAGTATATGTTGTAAATGTTATACATTAAGGAAGGTGATCTAAGTTACCCAAAAAAATGGATTTTTGACTGGCAAACACGTCTAAAATATGCAGAGGTCTACTTAGACTTCTTCTTTTTCTTATCGCTTGGTTATTGGGCAACCTGATGATAGAGATATTTAGATCGCCCATATTATTAAGGCTATTATATTTAGGCTTCTGTCATGATCTAACCACTGTTAACAGTTGGGACCGACTTGTCACGTGCTCTCCGAAGCACGAAGACGCTCAGATAAAACACCACTATGTGGAATTAATACCTAATTGTAAAAAAAGCTTGTAAATACATAACATCCTACTAATATTATAAACGCGAAAGTTTGTAAGAATGTATATCCATACATTCTTACAAACTGTATGGATGTTTGTTACTCTTTCACGCATAAACTACTTAACGGATCTGGATTAAATTTGGCATAGGGATTATTATAGATTATTATATATATATTAGATTATAGTCTAGAATAACACATAGGCTACTTTTTATCCCGAAAAAAAAACACTTTCCGAGGGAATGTAAGCGCGGGCGAAGCCGGCTAGTATCATATAAGTAAACGCAAAAGTTTGTACGAATATATGTTTGTTACTCTTTGATGCAAATACTACTGAATGGATCTGGATGGAATTTGGCACAGAGATAGATTATCGTCTGATACAACATAAAGGCTACTTTTTATCGCTATAACCAACATCCACGCAGACGGAGCCGCGGGCAACAGCTAGTATCATAATAAACTGTTTTCGTATCCAAAACTGAATATGTTCAGTCTTTCAACGTTGAACGTTAAGTGGTTGTTTGGACCTCAGTGGAATGTAAGTGCGTTCTAAGTGCAAGTGGCTGCCTTTGAGTCCGTCCTGAGAGCACTCGGTGCGAGTGCACTTGTTCCGAGTTCGTGTTTTCACTCTTGAAGAGGTGTGATTTTTCAAATACTTCTATTAAGTTTAAGTGTTCATATTTGAGTAATATATATAAAATATATTCATCGAGATGGCAAGACTGATCAGAATTGTGGTTCATCATCATCATCTCAACCCATAAACGTCCCACTGCTGGGCACGGGTCTCCTCCACACATTTGGAGGGATATATTTGGAATTGTGGTTATTTTAATTTAATTAGATTTCTTTTATTTTATTTTTATTTTGTTACCTATATTGAAAGATTGACATAAACTGATTTAATGACATTAATTCTATTTGTATATACATATACATATATAGCATAATTTCTCTTTTATTGCATCTTTTATGTATATTGACATATTGTATCCTAACTTGCTCAATGTATTTCTTTAATTAACTATTTATATGGACTGGATCTGAAATAAAACTAATTATTATTATTATTATTGAATTTTTCTACAGCTTTTCAGGTATTCAATCAATTAATTCGTTAGGTGTGACTGGCTTCATTGGTTAAGTAGTTAAGAGTAGTAGATACGCCGATTTGCTGGGATTCAATTGCCGGTTTACAAAATGACATTCTGTTTTTTCTATCAAAACACTCTCAGTATCTTTTCCTATCACGATCTTTCGTTTTTTTTATAGGTACTACTTAGGTGGCAAACAAGCATACCGTGATGGACGCTTGCAATACCAGGGGTATCACTTGCGTGTTGCAGACCCATTATTTTACACCAGGGCTTTAAGATGGAGTATCCCTGGGATAGTTCTCACACACAGGAATACAAGTACACCGATGTGTGTAGTTATTTGGCTGTGGTCTTCTGTAAGGTGGAGGTTCTTCCCCAGTCAGGCTCACTCTTCTTCTTTATCGACCTAGAACAAAAACAATAATCCGAATACAAATGGCCGCCGACATAACACATAATATAATTATGACAATACACTTATCATGAATAAATGTTGCATTCTGTCTTTCACTTCTTCCTCATAAAGCTGATATAAAACATAGGTGTGATGCACTTCTATCTACCCTTTTAGGAAAAAGCGTGAGGGTATGCCTACATGTTAAGAATTGCCCTTGCCAAAAACTGTAGATATATATGTATTATATCTAATCATTTTTTACAATAAAGAATTGCCAATTATTTTACAATTTTTCTTACACATAATTAGATAAAAGACGTAAAGTTTATTGTTTACTTTCTTTAAAATATAAATAACAATTAAATTGATAATACTATCATTGAATTACAGGTGAGATAATACCTATCTCTTGACGTAAATGCGGATAATTAAGTTGTAAATATTATTATAAATCCATCAGACGTAGTACGTAGTGAACTTGACACTGCGACTTTCATTCCCCAGATTAAAATTCTGTGTCTCAAGATGGAAAGATGGAGTGCTTAAGGACAGAAGGGAGTATTTTAAATATAAACTTTATCTAAAGCTAGTCTCTACCCGGTGTTATTCCAGACTATATTCTATCTTTGTGCTAAATTTCATATAGATCCGTTTACACGTTTTGGCGTAAATGAGTTACAAACATCCACACATCCACCAGTGTAGATGTCGGCTATCGCGATAAAAAGTATCCTGTGTCCTCCCTCAAGATACTATCTATCTTTTCGCCAAATTGCATTAAGATCCGTTAGCCATTTTGTCGTAAAATGATAACAAACAAATATACATAGAAACAGAAATAAATAAACAGAGTTCCTTTTGCTTTTTTTAAATACGAGTACTACTTGGGCAAAAAACAAGCATACGGCCCGCCTGATTTTAAGCAGTTACTGTAATGCAGCCTATGGACGTTTGCAATACCAGAGGTATCATGCGTGATGCCGACCCTTATATTAATAGTATGTTTTGTATCTTCTTCTTCTTATCGTTTGGTTAGTGGTCAACCTGGTGACAGAGTTATTTAGATCGCCCATATTTAGGCCTCTGTCGTGATCTAACGACTCTTAACAGTCGGGACTACCGACTAGCCGACTTTTAACGTGCCCTCCGAAGCAAAGATTTGTATCAACTAGATATATATTTTTTAAATGCATAAGTATAATAACAAAAGTAGATACAGTAGGGTAAAGATTAGAAATCAAGATGAATTTACAACCAAGTTAAAAGAAAATAATTATCACCTATCAAGCTTTACCTACTTATCTAAAGATGCATCACGTTATATAATAAGAGATAGTGTCAAACAAAATGACATAGTTTTTATCGTTAGAAAGAATATGTGCCTTTAAGTGAAGCATGACTTAGACACGTGACTACTGATAACATAATGATAACACAAGTATATTATATGATATGCGGCAAAATTATTATTTGGTAAACAAACATTATTTTTATATTTAAATGTATTTTATCGAATTTTTTATTTGGATTTTTGGAATTTGAAAAGACAACTTTCGTACTAGGGAACAAGCTATATGTCGCAGAAGACTATAGAAACATACAATTAACGGACACAAAGTAAGGGCCTAATTCCCCAGTCCCTCGTTTCATTAGGTTGGCTAACGAGTACAGTGTGTCGTTGGATATTTTTAATGATTCCATGCCTCATTTCCGTAAAAATATTCAAACAATTATTCATTCATAACTAACATATTTTTTTATACCTACATACATAATCCAATCTATTATTGTACCACCTATATATTTATTTATTCTCTTCTATTTTTCTTTTGTGCAGCCATAAACCATTAGCTAAATGTTGTTAAATATTATTTTTCTTAATAAACATTTAAGTTAACTAACTACATAGTGCATGTTGTGTTTGTTTCGAGTGGTTGTGCATTGGTATCAGATCCTCAAATGAAATGTATCTTAATTTAAGTATTAATGTTACAACTGTAAACGAACCACAAATAAATAAATAAACAAAGTAGGCCCAGACTTGGGACAACCATATATGGATCACACATTATTGTCTTGTGTGATCATCAAACCCACAACACGCCGCACAGTGGTATATAGGTAGCGAACATGCCTTCTTCCTTCTGATGAATTGATCCCCAGGTTTATAAAATAATAATGACACTCAAAACATAATTTCAATGTGTCAATTGCACCATTCATCAATCTTCCATTTATTTTTTACTCTCACAATTAAATCAAACCGGTTTTATATGTCAACTTAACAATGAATACAAGATGGCCTTTTACCAACAAAATATATAAGTTGGACTTACCAACGTATAAGTAGTCTATTTATAAAATGTATGGAGGTGTACGCTCACGGATGTAGGCCGTCCTTGGCGAGGGCCGACCGACGCGGGCGCACCAATCACACAGAGTAATAGCTACAGAGAGTCCACATATTGTGACTACAAATACTTTATATTTAAATTCGATCTTAAACAAAAACCGAAAATAAATAACTACACACAGTGGTGTTAGTTATGCGTGAGTACAAGACTCTAATTTAGGGTTGCGTTTTATAAAAACGTTGTCCTATCCCAGGGACACGCCATTACAAAACCCTGGTGTTAATCGTTTTTTGGGTCGGTAATACGTGAGTGATGTCCCAGGTATTCCAAGCTACAGTAACTGCTTAAGTAGTGTTAAAAACCGCCGATAGATGGCGTTAACACACATTATAATCAGCGCTGCCGTTTTAAAATGCCGCAGCACAGAGCTGAGATTAGGACCTTTTTCGACATTACACAGGATATTATTATTTTTCTGTGTTGTTATTATATCTATTTTTTTTCTACCATCTGTATGTTTCGAATAAATGCTTTTCTTTCTTTCTTTTATTACCACATGAAAAGAGTAGTTCAATTCCTGCGCTGCTGTTGTTCGTTTATCATTATTGTATCATTGTTACACATATGAAATCCAAACAATTACAAGTTCACACAATTATTGCTAAAAAGATAATAATATATCGATAACTTTTAGTAATAGTACCTAATCGATACTTTCTATCTAAAATCTAGATCATTCTTGATTGTATTGATATTAACAGCTTTATCTATTGTAAAGTATACCTATATAAAAATATTATGTAAATATTAGTCTGGTGTACGCGCTGATCAGAAAACGATCGATGGGTTAAATATTTGTTAGATTACTAAAGGACTACTAAAGAGTACAGTAACCGTTTGCAACACCAGAGGTATCACTCGCGCATTGCCGACCCTCTTAAAAACCTTATAACTTCTTTCTTGAAAAACCCCCCATAGGCGACAACAACAACAACTATGTCACCAAGTTCTCCACTAACTACTTGATAAGAGAAAATAGATAATAGTATGTAATATTATTATATTGGAAAACTCACGCACACAACGCACAAAAAAAGTTGTAAGAAAATTCACTACGTACGGTGGGCATCGCCTATATATGAAGATTATTTTTTTAGGAAAACCAATGTCTGAATTCGTGTGAAATATATTTTCATCTGTAGATTTAGTCTCATTGTACACATGTACAATGAGACTGAGGAGATAGCTCAGGGCCACTAGAAGAAGAAGACATCTTCTTCTTCTAGTGGCCCTGAGCTATCTCCATTGCCGTGTGTACCTACTGCCTACTCTATGTTAACAAATTTTGAATGAAGTGTAACATCTGTATACATTTTATTCATCATAACAATTGGATAGACTATTACGGATGTTGGATAATTGCTAACTGGTCGCATATTTCGATATTTTTTTATTAACAGATACATAATATTGTAAGTACCTACGTTTTAATCAATTGACACTTTAATAGTTGTTGTTAGAATTCTAAATCAAATTATGATTTGAATGAAACTTTTTGTGCTAGAGGTTTTTTGTAAAAATGTTTTTTGAACTTTATTAGTTGAATTCGATATGGTAATTATTCTGAGTAAAGTTATTTATTATCTATAGGTAAATAAGAATTTTAAACTTATTTTTGTTTTATTTATTTCTTGGTGTTCAAATTGTACTGAAGTAGTTTTTGTTTCTTTAGAAAAAAAGTTAAATGTTATTTTATCGAATTGTTACAGAAAAGTTTATTAATATTTTTATTCATCACCATTAATGATTTAAGCGTTATTAATATTTAATAATTGTGAATTATTTACATGATTAATGTGACAAAGTTTCGAAAAAATTATGGATAATTTTAATACATTCATTATACAACGAATTGACTGCCTCGGTGGCCCAGTGGCCGCAGTATGCGCCTGCTGTGCACGAGGTTGTGGGTTCCCGCTTCCCACACAGGACAAAACTTTGTGTGACCCACGAAGAATTGTTCTGAGTCTGGGTGTAATTTGTGTATGTTTGTAAAGTCCCCCGCGAGACAGAGCTTGTTCTCTAGTGCGGGAGTAAAATACAGTGAATTAAAAGGAAATATTTGGTGAAGTAACCTACATTGTTAATTAAAGTTAGATACAGTTTACAGAACAAAAATCTTGACGGCAAAGTCAACTTTACATTCTACGCGAGTACTCGACAATATTCACTATTATTTCGTCTTTATCACACATTGTTGATGACACTGTATGTACAATAAAACGACGTTCTGAACTCTTTCATCACAACACCTTTCGTAATTCAATGTATTTTATTATAACAATATAAAAATATATATTGATAACACGGTCATTGGGATTCTTGAACGATTTATTGCGAAAGTAAATATAAGTATGACACATATTGTTGTCAGCTGTTTATTAGACAGAGACAGAGCTATACAAATATTTGTGCTATCTCTTTTCCTAGTAAGGCGTGTCTTCATTGTGAAAATATATATTTTGTGTAGTATTAATTATCTTGTATGTGCCTTCTGTTGTAGTATCGTAAACTATGAAGCTAATATTTTTACTGAACTAGGCAGAGCCTGTACTGTGGTAATCAGACAACAGCCCCTCTAGACAAATGGCATACACGGTAGTCGAATTGAATACAGTAGAAAGCAAATGCGATATTGTGAGATTTGACGTAAGTTTATTATAATAAACTTACGTCAAATCTCACACATTTGCTTTCTGCCACTTGTCTAGAGGGGCTGATAAACATACTAAAGATACACATTTACTAAAGATAAATTACATCCATACAAAGAATCATACAAAATAAAATTGGATTAGAATCGAGCCCGTAGTCCGGCCCATGACTTACCAGTATGGATGACTAACCACTTGAATAACAGGCCAGTCCGAGAAGAGTTTCAAAAGTTTTTATAGGACAATGAATGATGCTCCTGACAGCCCACGGTTACTGCTTAGCATTAAGCTAGAGAGTTAGGGCACCATACTATGCAAGCCCGATTGGGGAAGGACCTCCACCTTACAGAAGTCTACAGCCAAATGACTACACACAGCTGTGTAGATGTGTTCCTATATGTGAGTACAGGTTTCCAGAGCTCATAAGGATGCGGTTTTATTGAAACGTTTTCCAATCCCAGGGAAATTCCATCATAAAAGTTATGTTACTTTTTTGGTTAGGGAACACGCAAGTGATACTTTTGGTATTGTAAGCGTCCACAGGCTACGGGAACTGCTTACCATCAGGTGAGCTATGTACTGCCACTATAGTAGTATTAAAAAATCAGGAAGTCTGCTAACAATGTATATTATCATTGTTGCATCTATAACTGCTCTATCAAAATGTCAACAATGTCCTTAATCTTATCGATATCATAAACTTTTATTACACATTATTTAAAACTGCCAATACTAAACCCACGTACGTAAACCAATCTAAATAATATGACATATAAATGCATCTCTGACGTCACTTGTCAACCGGTCGGTCCCCAAAAGTGTCGCATAAAACCTCGACCTTGCGATTAAATAGGCGAGAAAAAGAAAGGGCA
This sequence comes from Trisateles emortualis, assembly GCA_947095525.1. Lineage (NCBI taxonomy): Eukaryota > Metazoa > Arthropoda > Insecta > Lepidoptera > Erebidae > Trisateles > Trisateles emortualis. Next base: position 19,168,109 of record OX352735.1, on the reverse strand, counting down.
CGTTCTCAACATACGCAGCCAGTTATTTTCGATAAAAAAAAAATGGGAATACTAGTATGAGGTCACCCTGTAGGGACCGGTTTTCCATCCTGGTATGGAATTTTTTTTAATCAGCTCGACTATTCTACGTGTGCACATCGGCAATCAATACACAATATGCTGTAAAAAAAATGTATATTTAAGGAAACAATATATAAAATACAAGTAATTTACAACTAAATTAATATGCTGTATATTTTTAAATTTTTATTTTAGAAAAGCTTACAGTCCGTAAGCTTTTCCAAAATATTTTTTTTTTTTAAATTGACTAATCTATACTAATATTATAAAGCTGAAGAGTTTGTTTGTTTGGTTGAAATTTTTTTTTGTTGAATAGTGCATTTATCCAGGAAGGCTATTATTTATAGGCTATATACCATCACGCTATGATCAATAGGAGCAGAGCAGTACTGAGATATGTTGCAAAATCGGAAAAAGAATGCGTTCCAAATTACCACGCGGACGAAGTCACGGGCGACCCCTAGTATATTATAATTACATTGTTCAGATTGTTCATCGTGGTATATAATGCCGATGTTTACACTTTTAAATCGTAGTTGTATAATGTCGATGAAATGTCAATTACTACGTCCTATATCGTATTTATATATCAAAATATAATTTTATTGTTTTTATATATATTAAAAACAGGCCAAGTTGACATTTTTAAATATAACTGAGCTACATTGCTCTAACCCCAAAGGGCAAGTTAGAGCAAAGCATAGATGTATTCCTTGTTTCGTTGTCACATAAGTCAAAGTCAAACTCATTTATTAATTTAGATCAAATACATGATACTTATGAACGTCATAAAAACAAATGCCAGCATACTTTTTTCCGACGGCCAATGACTATGGTAGGGCCTCGAGAAGAATTGGCAAAAAAACTCGGGTCACTCTTTTTAACCGCCAGAATTTAACATTAACAATTTGGTATAAGTTACAATATTAGTGGTAACGAAAAGGAACAGAAACCAATATACCATAGATTTATGACGTCATGTTAACCAGAAACAATTCAAAATAAAATCAAACATTTCCTTCCTGATGACTTTTAAGTTTCATCTATATAGGAAATTAACTGGTTCATCTTATAGTCATAATGTCTAATAAATTATGCTAATTTATCTATATCGAGTCTTAATAAATCACCTATTTTTGTGTTCGCAATTCATTTCGATCGTGTGATGTAGATGACGACCGGCGTTTTATTATAAATGCGAAAGTAATACTGTTTGTTTGTATGTGTTTGTATTTTACCTTTTCATTACTAAACGGCTGTACGGATCTTGAAAAAAATATAGCAAAAGAAATATATTTGCAAGCGAGCAAAGACGCGGGCAACAATTAATTGTATATCAATCAACCAATCAGTCAGAATATTTCAATCCACTGCTGGCTATAGATAGGCCTCTCCTAATTCCCGCCATAAAATTCGGTCGTCCGCCTTCCGCATCCAGTCTACCCCAGCAACCTTCTTAAGTCATCGATCCATCTGGCCAGTGGTGTCCAACCCATTTATTTATTGGTCTAATTAATAACCTTCTTTATAAGACCTTTGCATAATAATTGATTACTAGTAACCAAATACGGGCGGGACACATTACTAGTATGCATCCTGAAAGATGGGCTCGTGTCGTCACACAGTGGATGCCTGAAGTTGGGCATCGCCACCGAGGCCGACCTAGAAAACGCTGGCGTGACGACCTGGATGCATATGAAAAGGATTGGTGGAATAAGGCAATGGACAGACGGGAATTGAAGTCAATGGGGGAGGCTTTTGCTCAGCAGAGGGACATACAGGCTAGTAAAAAAAAAAAAAAGTAATCAAATTATTAGAAACTACAATTGAGTTGCTTTATAATTCAATTAAAAGGTAGTAATAAAAATATTATCGAATACAACGTAATTATAGTATTATACAGTAGCTAGTTCAACCGGAATGTGTTTGCGAACTGGATTTGATTAGATGAGGGCAAGAAAAACTAGTTACCTAATGCAAAATAACAAAAAAAAAATTGTGAAATCTATAAATAAATAGGTAAAGACAAAACTGCTGAGTTTTTGTCCTCTGCTTTTTATCGCATTTGCTTTTTTTTGTGTAGTGGTAGACGAACTGCAGTGTTATCATTATCATTAAACACTATTTGAAAAAGCCTTCGTTTTATTAAATTACGGTCGATTTTTTACCACCGGGCGATGTAATTACAATAAATGTGTTTTGAAAACGGACATATACGACAACCAACTATGTTTATCTACGAGAACATGTTGTTTTCTAGACATATTAATTACTTTTCATGTTATGTATTTAATGCATTGTATTGCACTTCATTATGAGTATGAAGTTTATATTAAAGTTGAAGTTACGCAATGTCTGAATCTAAACGTAAATACGATAGATAATATCTAAATAAATTTCCTAGGATGGAATATCCATTTTCTAGAATATCCTTGTTTATATTTACCTTTGCTTAAACTCCACGGCGTGTAAACTCCACGGCGTGTTGTGGGTTGGATCTCCAGACAAGACAATATTTGGTGGATCATATGAGATTGTTTCGAGTACTTCACGTACGTGATTTTAATTATTTCTGTTCCTCGACGATACCTACATTATTCTTTAGTGCAGAAGTCGTCGTCGTTGAAAATATCACTGTCTGACAATTTGCGCTCTAATCACAAAACTATACGCACTACTTTTGCATACCATACATGCAATACCAAACCAGATCTTATACAGTAATAAAAAACCGATAAATAACATTAATAAATCACAAACATAATAACAAAAAAACATCCTCATGTTATTATTTGATGCGTACTATCATCTAAAATGGCAAACGTGTCACGACACAGTGTACAAGTGCATGTGAACGATCGAGTTCGTGTATTAAATCATACAACAACACCTTGACTCGACAATGACCTACTTTACTAGATAGTACTTTCAGTTTCGTTTTGATAATCTCGTGTACGTTGTTGTGATTGTGAAATATATAGTGAAGTACGAGTGGTGCTTGTCAACAACCAATGATAAGTAATTAAGGCCCCTCTCTCAAAAAATGTAGAAAAAGACGTGTAAATGAAACCATTTTTTGTTGGCATTTATAGACCAATAACTGCCAAAAAATACAGTATTAATCTACAAGATGTGTTTCATAATATGCTTTTGTCATAAATTATATAGTAATTCTAAATAGTTTGTAAAAAAATCTTCGAATTAGCATCAAACTATTAAGATGTAACCACTTTATGACTTCAAATGACTGCCAAAAAATACAGTATTAATCTACAAGATGTGTTTCATAATATGGTTTTGTCATAAATGATATAGTAATTCTAAATAGTTTGTAAAAAACATAGAATTAGCATCAAATTATTGAGATGTAACCACTTTATGACTTCAATTTTTATGAAATAATAAATCAAATAATAATAATAATTCCATTGCCGTTAGCAAATGGTAAATAGTTTCATTAGAGTTTCGTGTTATTAATTTTATAATAATAACCAATAAGTCTCACTGCTGGGCATGCTTCTTCTGTCCTTTAAGAGAGAGAGAGGAGGTTAATCAATTAATTAGTAATATTCTATACAAATTAAACACCACAAACATATGTTTTGATAGGAGCTAGTTTGATTTTCATAATAGGTTTGTCAACGCACGGCTGTGATTCGAACCCAGAATACTCGCCACTTTAGCTACTCAGCCATAGTGTAATCAATTTAATTACATATTTTTCCGGTTCTATAGCTTTGTCCGATTAACGATTTATTATTGATATACTATAGGTATTTAATATACCATACAATAGGTATGGTACTAGATTTATTACTATAATCGTAAGTGTTTCTAAGAAACATGGACGAATAGGTAAAGATTATATCACACAGGTAAGAAAAACAGGTACCAGATAAATAGATAGAAGACTCAAAGTGTTTAGTGTTTTAAAAAAAAAACTTTAGGCACAAGATTCGTGGAGGTCCCTCTAAGTAGTGAGTACTTAACTGGCTGCACAGGAAAAAAAGGAAAAAGATCTTGAAGTTAAAAAAAAGAAGTTTCATAATTTGAATTTTTAACGACAACTTTATATCTGTAATGCATTGTAATCCTAAAAATCAAATTAAGATCGAATATTATTGAGACATCCGTAATAGTGTGACGAAACATCGTTGTCGAAATATGGGTATTATACTTTTCTACCTACCCCTTGGGGGAAAATGGCTAGATGTAATCACCAGGGTCATAAACGATTAACAGATTCATATCTCATAACTATATCTAGTCTGTTGCATCTGTTAGTTCAATGCTATAATATATGTTGTAGTACAAATCGTCTGACATTTACATTCACCACAATACCTGGCCTAGGCAAATCAGAGCAAGCTATAAAGACGATAGCCATCTAAATCGTGATGGGCTTAGGCTGAATATTTTGATGTTGTGTTACGAGTGAGAATGTTTGAAGGTCGATAACTGATCTAAATTCAAAATTAAAGGAAAAGCTAAATATTTTTTACTAATAATTTAAGAAAGGTAGGGCACCATACTAGCGAACAAGCATGATTGGGCAAGGACCTATACGTTACAGAAGACCACAGCCAAATAACTACACATAGCGGTGTAGTTGTGTTCCTATGTGTGAGTCAGATCTCCAGTGCTCATTTAGGGATGCGTTTTGGAAGAAACGTACTCCTATCCCAGGGATACTTTATCTTAAAGGGTCAGCAACGCGCAAGTAACCCTAGTGTTGTAAGCATCAATAGGCTACGGTAACAGCTTACCATCAGGCGAGCCGTATGCTTGTTTGCCATCTTGGTAGCATAAAAAAAATATAGATAAACACAATGAAATATATCAAACACCGTCACTAATGCACCTGTAGTACCGCGACACACAGAAACTTGTTTATCACACTTAAAATAAACTTATCGATAACAATTCGCACTAATATCGATAACACATCTCGATGTGATTAATTATATTTATTTACATTTATAAGTCTGATAATGTTATTGGAATATTATCGGTAAATATACTTTGAAAGCAGGGGCGAAGTTCTTAGAAAATTCAATCAAAGCGACATCGCGGGCCGCTCGCTTTTATATAAAAGCGTCATCGCCTGCCTGATGCCTACAAAAGAAACCACGGTTATTTTTTAATTTATTTGATATTTAAAAAATACATCAGAAAATAATGTAAACTTCAATGATATTATAAAGAAAGGTATGCTACCTTCATACTGAATAGCGGCGTTTACTTTTGTTCCTGTTTTTTGTACGTAATTGCTTATAGATTTCAAGTATGAATGAGATAGATGATAGGGAACGTAATGATACAGAAAGAGATAGTGCTACTTTTGACAGCAACGTTTTTCTTAGGTTTGTCTGAATTTTAAAACACCGTTGAGCTACTCAATACAAACATTATTATATTGACTTGCATACAGTATACATATTCTATAACAACACAATAACGCAACTACAACTTTTGTGGCTGTAGTGCTCCTTAAAAGTACAATTTTTAAATATTGTTCTTATTCCTACACTGCCTCGATGGTCCAGTGGTCGCAGTATGCGCCTGCTGTGCACGAGGTTGTGGGTTCGATTACCACCCAGGACAAAACTTTAAGTGACCTACAAAGAATTGTGTATGTTTGTAAAGTCCCCCGCGACACAGAGCTTGTTCTCTAGTGCGGGAGTTGTCTTTAAAAAAAAAAGCAAAAAAAAAACCAGGGCTACATATAAACACAAAACCTAGGCATTATAAAGTTTACAGCTGACAGTGTGCGACTGATACCCTTGTTATATTATTGCAACGTCCAACAGCTTCGGATACTGCTTACCAACAGGCGGACTGTATGCTTGTTTGCCACCGTAGTAGTTTTTGTTTTTTTATTACAACACGCATAAAAATGTACAAACATCGACCACCATTGTTATACGAAGATTACAGACGAAATAACGTAAGAAAACGTTCGTGTTTACATACACAGGAGCTTTTACATGTCTAACTGACTTTGTGAAGGTCAGTAGCGATGTGCCGCAACCTTGGAACGTTCCGGGTAGAACAACCGCTCAACAACCCGTCAATACTAGCTCTGCAATCACATATAATTGATTTTAACAACTCACAGAAAGTTCAACATATCTTTATTATTGGTTGTTGGTGAAGGGAATTTCGAATGATGTTCTTTTAGCTTTTTATAAGTTTACTAGCGACCAGCCCTCGTTTCGCTTCATTTTTTTTACCCGTTTAGCCCTGGGAAAGGACCTCCACCTAACAGAAAACCACAGCCAAATAACTACACACAGCAGTGTAGTTGTGTTCCTGTGTGTACAGGTCTCCAGCGCTCATATAGGGATACGTTTTAAAAGAAATGTATTCCTACCTCAAGGTTACTCCACCTGGAAGCCCTGGTGCAAAAAAAAGGGTCGGCAACACGCAAGTGATAATCTCTGGTATCGCAAGCGTCCATAGGCTACGGTAACTGCTTAACGTCACTGTGTAAAGATGTTACAGATGTTAGCTTTAGTCCGTGACTTAGCTTAAAAGTAGCCTTTGTTAAAAGGGAAACTATTACGCAGCTATAGAATTTTGAAAGCAGTCTCCAGCATAGTAATATAAGTATGAAGATATAAATGTTAAAACTTATATACGTACTAGCTGATGCCCGCGGCTCCGCCCGCGTGGATGTCGGTTATCTCTGCAAAAAGCCTATGCCTATGTGTTATTCCAGACCATAATCTATCTGTGTGCCTAGATCCGTTCAGTAGTTTTTACGTGAAAGAGTAACAAACATCCATCCATTCATCCATTCTTACAAACTTTCACATTTATAATATTAGTAAGGATAAAAAAAGCCTTCTGTCCTGCCACAGTAAAGATAAATATTAGGAAACTGTGGCCATCAAACTCTTTTTATGATTTATTTAATGCCCAATTATGTTTATTATTATTCAATGGACTTTTCAATTAAATTTACAATTCACTAACCCAAAATACACTTTGATTTGATAGAACTACACGCATATTTGTTTTTGAATGCGAATTGAATAAGGGCCAAGCATTCATACACCACTAATCGGCCATTTAATTAACCCAAATACCAAAAAAGACAAAAAACTGCAAACAGGCGTGGTTGATTATTTCCTTTCAAACTTTAAATATATATGGAAATCTATAGCTTACACCAATCTGACATATAGCCACCATATAAGTACATACTGCAATGTTATTAGAACGTAACCTTTAAGTTAAAGGTTGCTTTATCATAAGTGCATAAATTAATAATTTAAGTACTAGTTATAGACACGCCTAAAAACTAACTTGTTTTGAATAATTATGTTTTTGACAAATATGCTAAAAGAGCTTATATCCCGATATGGTATAAACTAATTTGATGGACAGTATATTGATAGCATATAAAATAGATGAGGGGTGATAGACGAGTGGAAAAGTAACACGCAAGAGGTGCGAGTGTTTTCTTATACTACTTGCGTGACAAATAATAAATATAATAAATAATAGTTTAAAAAAAAAACTAAAAAACACGCTTTTTATACAAAACCGAACTAAAAAATTGAAAATAAATTTTAATAAATTTAAATTAAGAAATTAAGAATAAAAAAAAAATGCGTGAGGTGCATGGTGTCAATATTTATAAATATTTACATTTTGATAATACCTTAAAAGCACCCCACGCTTTTTTAAAATAAAATATTTTTTTTTATTCTTAATTGGAGACCTGTACTTACACACTGTGTGTAAGTAAACTAGGGAGCAAGCCCAATTGGGGAAGGACCTCTACCTTACATAAGACCACAGCCAAATAACTACACACAGCGCTGTTTACATAAGACCACAGCCAAATAACTACACACAGCGGTGTTTACATAAGACCACAGCCAAATAACTACACACAGCGCTGTTTACATAAGACCACAGCCAAATAACTACACACAGCGGTGTTTACATAAGACCACAGCCAAATAACTACACACAGCGCTGTTTACATAAGACCACAGCCAAATAACTACACACAGCGGTGTTTACATAAGACCACAGCCAAATAACTACACACAGCGCTGTTTACATAAGACCACAGCCAAATAACTACACACAGCGGTGTTTACATAAGACCACAGCCAAATAACTACACACAGCGCTGTTTACATAAGAACACAGCCAAATAACTACACACAGCGGTGTTTACATAAGACCACAGCCAAATAACTACACACAGCGCTGTTTACATAAGAACACAGCCAAATAACTACACACAGCGGTACACCGCTAAAACGCAGTTATTTGGCTGTGGTCTTATGTAAGGTGGAGGTCCTTCACCAGTCAGGCTTGCTCACTAGTATGGTGCCCTACCTCTCTTCCCTAAATGAGTACTAGACGCCTGTTACATTACAAAAGATGTAATATTATGTCTATCAAGTATGTCTAATATAAACACATCTCAATGGGAATTCCAACAAAGAAATTTGCATCTTATCTTCATAGAGTTTACTAGGGGCCCTTCCGTGCGCCGTGCCCACAAACTGCACAACCTGCACTGTCGGGAGGCGATAGGCACTGCGCATTGTTCCTTGCACTGTCCATACAGCAACTCTCTAAAACTACCACAACCCCCTTTTTTATGGCCAAAAGAAAAAACAGGAATCGTTCTTCAGCGGCACCCACGTCCACGATAAAAGTGGACTTTTGTAACATCAGGGGTTTACACTCAAACCTTAATGCAGTCCACCACCACCTCGAAACTGCACAGCCGACCTTGTTATTCCTAACGGAGACGCAAATATCTTGCCCGGCCGATACATCCTACCTACTCTACCCTGGGTACAAGCTCGAGCACGTATTTGTGCGTCGTGCCGGGGTATGTATGTACGTCCGGGAGGATATTTGCTGTCGTCGTCTACATGGCCTTGAAGACAGGGACCTGTCCATTATTTGGGTACGCGTGGACTATGGCGGCCACACCTACATCTACGCGTGCCTCTACAGGTCTCATAGCGGTGAGCAGGACATGATCAGGCTTTTTGAGCACCTGCAACTGACAACCGACAGAGTTATCGAGCAGTACCCCTCCGCGGAGTTAGTGATTTTGGGAGACTTTAACGCTCACCACGTTGAGTGGCTCAATTCCCGGTCCACTGACTCTGCGGGGAGGTCTGCTTACGAATTTGCCCTGGCTTATGGATTCTCTCAACTCGTCGATTGTCCGACAAGGATACCCGACGTTGAGGACCATACAAGCTCTTTACTGGACCTTCTGCTGACTACACGTCCGGATGGATATACCATCACAGTGGATGCGCCCCTGGGCACATCAGACCACTGCCTCATCCGGACCTCTGTGGCCTGTGCGCTGCCTGACCCGCCCCGGGCAACGGAATGGCGCCGCGTATGGCGTTATAAGTCAGCAGATTGGGATGGACTGCGTGAGTTTTACGCGTCGTACCCGTGGAGACAGCTTTGCTTCGCATCAGAAGATGTTGAGTCCTGCACAACTGCTGTAACTGACACGATACTTATGGGTATGGAATGCTACATTCCTAACCTGGTCGTGCCAGTTACAGGGGTTAAGAAACGACCGTGGTTTAATCGGCCTTGTAGAGAAGCTAGTCTTCTTAAGCAAGCTGCCTACAAGGCTTGGACTGCGGCTCGAGTTCAAAAGGACCCCAACGTCTCTGATGTGAAACGCAAACTAAATGCTGCCTCGAGGGCCAGTAAAAGAGTAATTGCCAGGGCCAAATTCGAATTCGTCGGCAGAATTGGTGAACGGCTAGCAAGCCATCCCTCTGGGAGTCGTGCTTTCTGGTCGCTTGCGAAGGCTGCCGAGGGAAACTTTTGTCGGTCGTCCTTGCCCCCACTACGGAAGCCGGACAATAATTTGGCCTATAGTGCAAAGGAGAAAGCCGATCTTTTGGGTGCTCTCTTTGCCTCTAACTCGACTTTGAACGACAAAGAAGCCGTACCGCCCACGATTCCGTGGTGTGGTATCGCCATGCCGGAAATCAGCATAACACAGCGTGAGGTCCGGCGGGAGTTGCTATCTCTTGACGTTCATAAGTCGAGTGGGCCAGACGGCATACCGGCAGTGGTGCTAAAGCAGTGTGCCCCTGAGTTATGTCCTGTATTAACGCGTCTTTTCGGACTCTCGTACAACAGAAGGCGAGTTCCGTCTTCGTGGAAGACCGCCAATGTGCATCCGGTGCCCAAAAAGGGCGATAGATCAGACCCAACGAATTACAGGCCTATAGCTATAACCTCCCTACTCTCGAAGGTGATGGAGCGAATTATAAACCGGCGGCTCTTGGGATGCCTAGAGGATCACGAGTTAATCAGCGACCGACAATACGGCTTTCGCCACAGTCGCTCGACGGGTGATCTTCTGGTGTATCTCACGCACCGCTGGGCTCTAGCCATCGAGAGTCAAGGTGAGGCGTTGGCGGTTAGCCTAGATATAGCTAAGGCGTTCGATCGGGTCTGGCACCGGAGTCTTCTGTCGAAGCTGCCATCATACGGACTCCCCGAGGGATTATGCGAATGGATTGCCAGCTTTTTGTCCAGCAGAAGCATACAAACTGTCGTTGACGGTTGTTGCTCGGATCGCCTGGACATCAATGCTGGCGTACCGCAAGGCTCTGTGCTGTCTCCGACGTTGTTTCTTCTGCATATAAATGATATGTTGTCTACCGACAACATTCATTGTTATGCGGATGACAGCACCGGGGACACTTTTTACACAGGCCGCGCAAATATCCCTCGTTCCATTGTTGATGAAAGTCGCGAAAAACTTGTGTCTGAAATCAGTAGCACTCTTTCCAGAGTCTCTGATTGGGGACGACTAAATTTAGTCCAATTTAACCCCAGTAAGACACAAGTTTGCGCGTTCACCGCTAAGAAAGCCCCATTTGCTATGGCTCCACAATTCCAAGACACAGCCCTTACAATATCCAAGAGCATTGGGATCCTCGGCGTCGACATCTCTAGTGACGTCCAGTTCCGACATCACTTGGAAGACAAGGCTAAGCTGGCATCTAGAAAGCTAGGTGTGCTCAACAGGGCAAAGTGGTACTTCACCGCGGGCCAAAGACTGCTGCTCTACAAAGCGCAAGTCCGGCCCCACATGGAGTACTGCTGCCACCTTTGGGCGGGAGCACCTGGATACCAGCTTGGACCCTTTGATTCTATCCAAAGACGCGCTGTGAGGATTGTTGACGATCCCAAGCTCACAGGCGGTATTGATCCACTAAGTCTAAGGAGAGACTTCGCCTCCTTGTGTGTGTTCTACCGCCTGTACAATGGGCTGTGTTCTGAGGAATTGTTCGAGATGATGCCCACGGCCACATTTTATCAACGCACCTCTCGCCACCGACAGGGAGTTCATCCTCACATCCTTGCACCTCAAACTTGCCGTACCGTAAGATTCCAGAGGAATTTCTTACCACGTACGATTAGGCTGTGGAATGAGCTCCCTGCCGAGGTTTTTCCAAAAGACTATAGCATCGGGTTCTTCAAGAAAGGAGTTATAAGGTTTTTAAAGGGTCGGCAACGCGTGAGTGACACCCCTGGTGTTGCAAACGTCCATAGGCTACGGTAACTGCTTACCATCAGGCGGGCCGTATGCTTGTTTGTCACCTTGGTAGTATAAAAAAAAAAAAAAAAAAAAATAGAGTTTAGACACATTTTACAGAAACATACGTCGTATAAACAAGGCATTACATTCAACCACACTGTGACACACGTGTGAAACATATACCTATATATATACAGATAATAATTTATGTATTTATCGAATGATCTAGACTGATCGACTTAGAACAATATCTACATAGTAGTAGATTAAAAATACCCAAAACTGTATCCATAACTCACGTGTTATTTATCATGATTAATTACTACAAAACGTTTTTTTTTATCTATAGTACCTATACTAATATAAAATCTTTTTTTTTCTTTTTTAAAAGACAACTCCTGCACTAGGGAACAAACCCTGTGTCGCGGGGGACTTTACAAACATACAGTTAACAGATACAAAGTACATTCACTCGGGACAATAATTTATGGATCACACTGAACCAACCGTGCACTCAAATGCGAAAGTTTGGATGGATAGACGGACTGATGTATGGATATTTGTTACTTTATCACACCAAAACAGCTGAACGGATTTGAATAAAATTTGGCGTGGAGATAGAATATAGTCTGGAATAGCACATAATATACTTTTTATCTCAGAAAAAATCACTGTTACGTGGGATTGTTTTCTCAGGCAAAGCCGCGTTATATAGATACAGAGTTTGTTTATTTGAACGCGCTAATCTCTAGAATTGTCCATCGGATACGTAAAATTATTTTTGCAATCGTTGCCCAATTCTTGAGCTATTGAACATCAAGCTTTGCACCCTTGGGTGCATGAAGAAAGCTAAATTTAACGCAAGTAAAACCGCGAGAAACAGCTAGTTCTAAATACAACACAGATATATAATAGCAATGTAAGGTACCTGCTTATAATATTACACTCTCAATGGAAAAACGACTGAAGATTGAAAGCTGCCTGGAAAAATTTCAACCTTATAGTAAAATTCACAAGGTGAAAATTGGCAAAACAAATAGTAATTTAACCTAAGCCTTTCTTTCGCTGAGTAGATATTTGTGTGACTAGTTTCCCCGAGCGGTTTGGTTTGCATTATGGTTATTTCTAGTTGTCACTACTGGTGTATTGTTTTTTCCTACTGATGACAAATTCAATCCCCTTATTTTACGTGTTGTTTTCTTTTTATTATTTGATTTTATTTCTAATTTGTGTAAATTTAGTTTTATTTGTAAATTACTTGTATTATATATACAAGTTTATATAACACTGTGGGGGAGATCAGATAAGTTTGCAAAATCGCACCAACAAGTGATATCCCCTATCATTTGTCTGATGCAGATCGATATATTTGGATAACTGGAATTGTATTCTCAGCCGCATGTCTGATAGGACAATGTCTGATGTTCATATAATTACCGAAGATAAGGAAATTGGACCAAAAAATACTACTGCAAATGGCTGTGGCGAAATTTATGACCACACTCCTTGAATACATAATAGTACATAGATCTTCGCGTTGTTTTCCAATCAGATGCAGCAAATTTGCTGGACGTTCATCATCAATCAATGAAGTAGAAAGAGTTCCTGCGTTTACTCTCTGAGTCGGATTGCATTGAGTTTTTATTTCGATAAAATATTCTCAATAGATGATAGGGGACTGGGGAAGGACCTCCACCTTACAGAAGACCACAGTCAAATAATTACACAGTGGTGTAGTTGTGTTCCTGTGTATGAGTACAGGTTTCCAGAGCTCATTTAGGGATGACTTTTTAAACAAAACATTTTCCTATCCCAGAACGATCCTTACTAATATTATAAATGTGAAAGTTTGTGAGTATGGATGGATGGATTTGTTACTCTTTCACGTAAAAACTACTGAACGGATCTGGATGAAATCTGGCACAGAGATAGATAATGGTCTGGAATAACACATAGGGTACTTTTTACAGCGATAACCGACATGCACGCGGGCGGAGCCGGGGGCAACAGCTAGTGCCATCATAAATCCGTGGTGATTAATTTTGGGTAGGCAACACGAAAGTAATACCTCTAGTATTGCAAGCGTCCATAGGCTACTGTTACTGCTCACCATCAAGCAGGCCGTATACTAGTTTTTCACTTAGGTAGTATAAAAAAAAACAAATGGTTCAACTGTATGGGTGTATGTATACGTTCGTGTTTAATAGTATGAATGTGTGAAAAAGAAACGAATTTTACAGAAACTCACGCGCATAACATCGTAGTGTAATAATATAGTTGTTTATATGTGTTCTTTGTGATGTTGTTGTTATATTTGTGTGTGTGTGTGTGTGTGTGTGTGTTTGAAGCGCTCGCGCCGAATCCGATAAGGTCAAGGTTAAAATTGCTATTTCATGATATTCTTTCTGCTTAGCAAAAATTTTAGTGGGATTTTTTGTTTGTAGTTTTTGCACAGATTTATTTTAACAAAATTCACTTTATATTCGATTCGTTTTCTATTAGCGTTTCTCTTTTTTCTTGTAGAATTTTTAGATGAAGCTTTTGTAATTGTTACGGTATAATATAGTCTATTTAATTTACTTCTTTAGTGACGCTTTTAGCACGACTACCGTGCTAAGCAGATTCGATCCTGGGTCGAATAATTTATTACTAGTATGCAAACTTTTTTCCAATATATTTTTCGACACCGACTTCATTATTCTAATCTCGTAATAAATTGAATTTATTTTTCAACAACACTGCTCCTACTTTTAAATTTTATACATCGATAAAATTTGTTTTACAACCACTTTGTATTCAGGGGTAGCATTAACGATGTTGCTACGAATCTTCTACGCACGTCTACGTCGTAGAATGGGTCCCTAACGCACGCTACACCTACGCGGATCGTAGCCCCCTCTACGATTGTTTATATCCCATGTTTGACGTGATTGGATACAACCCGAAAGATGCTTAACTAGGTACATAGTTATCAAACGAATGTTACTTGTAGAGTATATTTCATATCGATACAAAGTCATACTGTTTAAAAAGTAAACTGAGAAGGTCATTTGGGCACCAAATAGTTCTTTGTTCTTTAATAAAATCACAAAACATGTTGTATGCAAAACGATAACATAAACCGCTCGTATTTTGGAGGCACGAATATGTTTAATCAAACGGCTAGTTGTCATGTCATTAGTGAGTGAGATAGAATATATTATATATGTATATGTGAGAGCGAGAGGAAATATATATAGCAACAAGTGGCGGCCGGCGAGGCGCGGGGGCGCGTTATCGTGTCCATGACGTCAGGACCCTTTCACTGTCCGAAGTTGCGTACTGACGACGGCGGAGACTTCAGTCCGCGCGGCTCGGTCACAGCGGGAGCACGTCTCGCGCTTCGTGTTCCTAAACACATCCGACTCACGCGTCACTCGTATTCTGAATAACGTAAAATATATCGTAGCCAACTTTCGCCAGGATATATAGGTACACACGCAAAAGGTTCCTTCGGTCCTCCGTGTGTTAACGCTCCTGTAGCCGGTTCCTACCTTCGACGACCTGACCGATCCTCGGAACCAAGATGGGCGTCATTAAAGTGACTCCGGACACCGCGTCCCTAATCTCTGTCTGCGACATGCTCGACGATATGAAGGTAAGTGCTACGAGAGAATCATGTGATGTCCAAAAGTGACAATGGCTACCGTCCAACCGGCTAGTTCCGTATAGTGCAAAAAAAAAAGTGTATTTGTGTGGGTAGGGACTTTTTGTCTCGGAATAGTATATGGAGGTATTTTGTAATATTATGCGCTTTTACGTGGTGGAATTCGGCGCAGCGCACACGACGGTGTGAATAAAAATCGTGCGTTTTCTACCTGCGCACGCGCAAAGCGGTGAAAACTCCCCGTGTGGTGTCGCGCGGTCAACGGAAGCGGTGCCCTTATCAGTTGTTTGTGACATGATTGCTATAACTAGTACTGGTACGTGAGAACATTCACACAGCTCGGGCCCATGACAATAGAAAACGTATCAAAGTAATGATTAATTTATCGATTAACTAATCCGATTGAATGTGGGTGACGGAAAAATATATTACTCAATATCATTACACTTTTTTCTTCGACGGCATAAGTAGAAATGTATCATATTTACATTCTCTGCTTTATATTAATAGAGGCTTAGACTTTTGTCATATACCAGCATATTTCGAAACTCGAGAGTAATAAGTCAATATCGGACAAAAAAAAATTGTTCATATTGAAAATCCCACGTATCGTACGTACGTAATGATTGATAGTTATAAACTAGAGTTGCACACTATATCGAAGATTCGCGCTACGGTGACGTGATATCGTAAAAATTGTTTTAATTATGTTTATTTTGTGGCCACGCCTACTAACGATAGTGTAATCTCGTGATACTCGTGAAATATTTCAACGATCTCATGCGCAACGATTATGATACCTAGTCAAAATATTCACAGTACGAAACTTTATTCGATTAATCGAAAACATCGTATTAATAAAGCGTATTGATAAAGCATTAATTAAAAATCGAATAGAAGATGTTGATTTACATAGCAACAGTGTTATTACAATATGTGTAAAACGCAGGAATCCATGTCTAAGTGAGTAATGTCGGTGCGCGCACGCAATGTTGCGCGGTACAGTGAACACGCGCTAAGCGCATGCGCGAGGGATTCCTTATGTTTAATTTTCTTTAACTTAATGCAATAATAGCAGATTTATAACAAATTCATGGTCAATGTACTAGTTTGTTATAAATGTTGTTTTATTTCTATATCAATATATCACATATTCGTATTTAAAGTCTCGACTTTTTAATTATATATTCAGATTACCTCCTTTTTGTGCCGAATGATAAAAAACTAAAAAAATACAATATGAACAAGAAATTACGACAAAATTTGTTTACATACACAAATAATAAGTGAAGATTTTTTTCAGAACTTTCTCGTTTTTTTTAAATTTGATAATCACATAACTCTAAATTATCTTTAGTGATATCTTTAAATAAAAAGATAACAATGTTTGTGTATCAAATTATAATAACTTATCAAGTATTTAAAAGAAAATAATGATATTATATTTTGTTATTATTATAAAGATAGGATACTACTCAATCTGGTTTATATATACTTACCTACTTTGTAGTATCGTTTTGTATTTTTTCTGTCTATTGCCTAACTCGCGAATACACTGGATATTAGTTTTTGCTTATTTTTGAATTCTTCAAGTACAAAACCTGTTTAATTCTTGCTAAAAATAAAATTAGGATTCTCTTTTACGTTTTGCAATAGTACCGAGGCGTTTCTCTATAGACTTTTTCGTTTATTCAAGTGATAAATTTTATACAAGTAATTGAATGAATTGAATTTCTTTTAACTTTTCTTTCAGAATATTTTATGCAAAATTAACGTTTCTTTCTTCGTATTCGATTTACTTGTTGTAATAATGTATACATTATCAACATTATTAAAAGTTGAAAGTCCTTTGTCTGTTTTTTTTTACTGACGAGTGAGGTGGTCTAGCCGAAGTTATTTGTTGTTTTTTGTTCATCTTCCAAGGTTTCATTTTATTATTTTAAAGGTTATATTAATTTCTACTTGTGCGCTGATACTAAATTTTGGACTTTTTTTCTCTCTGTTTATACTCTGTTGGTGCCCAGCACTGGGACGTTTTATGGGTTGCTATTAATATTATACATATATTTATTTTTCTAAATGCTGCAGCCCAATTTCATATTCCGCAAGACATTATATAGTGCACAAATGTGTGCGCAAACATAAATGTGATGTCTATGCGCCACTGTGCAATCTGCCTACAATAATTCTAACATTATAACTATGCAGAAAGCATAATGCGTAGAATATATATTACAATGACACGTTACCATGGTTACCTTTAGTAACATCTAACACTTATTAACAAATGTTACCGTTTGTTGTGCAACTATGAATCTATGAACTATGAATCTCTATTTCCCTTGGTCACGGCATCACGCATGAACGGCTGGACCGATTTTGGTTTTTTGTTCTTTATTCTTTTTTTGTTGTGTTTGTTATTGTCCGGAGAAGGTTGCGCAGAAAATAGTTTATCCCGGACAAAGTCAGTTATATTATCCTTGTTGTATTTGTTGTGTATTGCGGATGAATTTTTTTTTTAAATAATCGGTGATATTGTAGTCGTGAAAATTCTGTGATCCATAAATAGTTGTACCAAATCTGGGTTTACTTTGTGTCCGTTAATTGTTTGTTTGTAAAGTGCCCTGCTACAGATTTGCAGACAGCTTGTTCCCTAGTCTTAGCGAAAAGTTCTGCCATTTTACTGCTACTGTATCTTACTACTTATACAATCTGTTTCCCGTGGCTGCACTCCGGTGGCAATTGGCTATCGCAATAAATAAAACCTATGTCGTTCCACAAGATACCATCTGTCTCTTAGCCGAATTTTATTAAGGTTCATTTAACCGTTTAGTCGCAAATAGGCAACAGACAAATTGACTTTAGCATTTATAATATTAGATTTATAAAGTGACAAAATTATATAAAAAATATGTTAAATTATAACAAATTAACTTAACCTTGTATAAATACAGGGAAATCAAAAATGAATTTGCATTTGCAAAGAAAATTAATGTTAATAGTATTTAATGAATATCTTTATTCGTAAAATGTTTAACCCTAGTTCACACGTTAACCAACTCATTCATATTGTATTTCTTACTTATAATTTACGTACCTACATAAGGTATAAATATAAATAATAATAATAGTTTATTTCCAAATAAAATATTGAAATTGTATATAATTATATTATTTATAAAATACAATGTGGGATTTCCGAAACTCCCCACACTAGGCAATGCCTGTCCCGCAGGGAGTTTACATTGAGTTTCCTAGATTGTTTTACAAATTGCGGCATTGAACAATTATAAGTAAAGGTACTTTTATTTATTAAATTAAATTCTATTTATATACATTATGACAATTGAAAAAAAATATTATAATATTGTTATTTAAAACTTTATTAAACTAGTCTTTTAAATAAGTTCTCCTGTTATCTTCTTTTTCTTATCGTTTGGTTAGTGGCCCACCTGGTGACAGAGTTATTTAGATCGCCCATATTTAGGCCTCTGTCGTGATCTAACGACTGTTAATAGTCGGGACCGATTTTTAACGTGCCTTCCAAAGCACGGAGACACTCAGATAAAATACCACTATGCGGTCACCCAGCTATAGGGTTACCGCGCCCTTGGTAGCTTAACCCACTGATCGTTTACCGAACAGTGAGTATACGTATCTACACAATATTAAAACGCTTGGAGCGTATAAATTTAGGACATTGACATCTTTAATATTCAGAGGAAAAATCTGAAAAAAATTCTAAGTTGAATTCTAGTCCATAGATATCGAATCTGCAATAAATCTAATAATAATAAGACTTTTGGAAATACAACTAATAAATGAAAAAAAAAGATTTGGGCAAAGTGTAGCTTTTAATTAAAAAAAAGAATTATTACGTAACAAACACAGAAATCAAAGACAACGCTCGTCTATTTACTATTCTAAGCCGGTCGCTATGGATTTGTCAAAGTCATATATCATTGAGGCATGTTACAATTATAATTACATCGTCGTACGAAGCTTGGTACTAGCGGTACTAGTACGAGTGGGTCTACTATTCTTGAATACGTTTACCATGATACCAAACATTATAAAATTTAAACGAAGGTACATAGTAAATGTTTGTCTGTCATTTTATTTTATCGACTACGGGTCGCCCGCGACTTCGTCCGCGTGGTAATTTGGAATATTTTCCCCGATTTTGCAACATATCTCACTACTGCTCCGCTCCTATTGATCATAGCGTGATGTTATATAGCCTAAAGCCTACCTGGATAAATGCACTATTCAACATGCACTAATCGAATCAGTACTTTCTGAGATTAGCGCGTTTAACCAAACAAACAAACAAACTCTTCAGCTTTATAATATTAGTATAGATAGTATAGATTGAAACGACTTGCAAACAAAACTAATAGCATTAGATAATCAAAACATAAACATAAAAACTAAGATTTTTTTTGTATAATTCTTGACAGTAAACCCCAATATCTATATTGGGTCTTACTCGGAATCAAACCCTTGCCCTCTTGATCAGTCTTCGAGCTTATCAACCACTTCACAAACTTTTTCGTCTCGGTTAGTAAATAGTTTCAATGTGTCTGATCGTACATCGGGTGCACGAACTACATATGTGGGTCGTGCATTGAGTTTTGAAACAAGTCAATGTCGCGAGCTATTATCGCGGCCTCGTGTACGTTGCACCTTCATTTCTTTGAAGCACACGTTTGCAAGTACATTTGATTACAATTTAGAGAAAATATTGATTATGACTCTCTGCGGCGGTAACACAGGAGAAAAATAATTTTGTAAACTTTTATTAACTGCTACTGAGATAAGCTTTTCTTCGAGTTCATGGCGCGAAAATTCCCGGATTTATAATTCTGTCAATGTTATTGTGAAAAATTAATATGGTTTGACTGTATTGTTTGTTTGTAGTTACCACGCCATGTATCATTGCGTAGCGTGTTACCTGTGCAGGAGTTTTCTTTTTAATTTTAAAAGAATAAAAAAATATAGGGGGATAAATATAAGTCTTCAAATGACTATTATTTTTAGCCAAATCACACATTTTCTAAACATAAAAATAATCTGCCACAATCGGATAAAACCAAACTGCTTACCAGCGACTACATTTTTATCAATATAACGCAAATGAACCTGAAAAGCTATGCTAAAAATATTCAAATATAAAATAAACATAACCCTGAGTCCTTGACACAAAATACAACGCGTAGGCTGTTCTTATCTAGAGGTTGTACAGATAAAACATGTAAGTACATAGATACGTACATACCTATGTATATATCGTTATTCTGAGGTTATTATTCATTGTCGGTAATAAAAACCCCCTTTGACAAAAGTAGGTATAAGTACTTTTTCAAAATTGCTACAGAGATTGGTAATTCTATATAAGAATAATCTGTTATATATTTAATTCTTTTGTAGGAGAGAGACTCACCTAAAAAAACTTGTCCAACCTCTCCTAAACGGTTGGACAAGTTTTTTTTGGTGAGTCTCTCTGGATGATTGAGATTCTCAATTGTGGATTCGGTTGGTGACACTGCGCTCGGGCTATAGTATAGTTTGCCTCGCCTAAAAAATTCTAAGCATTCGGTCCTGAACTGTCCTTGTCCATTTAATCATGATATTAATCTTCATTTGTGAAACATAGGTTAGTTAAAGTTTCACTATCTCCTACCTGCATATTAATGAACGCATGCTATATTCAAAATGTTAAAACTTTAATAGATATAGTTTATAAACTCGTATCATTTAAATACAATGTTGCCATGCTAAAACACATTATTACACTTTATACTTGAAGTAATACGTATGTATCTGGGACATTGGTAACACTCAATACATAATACATGACACTACAAAACAATTATATACAAGACATATCAATAATTAGGCGCCTACCTACTCGCCTTGCAGTCGATACTATTTGTAAGTAAACATATACTTAAAAAGAACATAAATCTATACTAATATTATAAACGTGAAAGTTTGTAAGTATGGATGGATGGATAGATGGATGGATGGATGAATGTTTGTTACTCTTTCACGTAAAAACTACTGAACGGATCTGGATGAAATTTGGCACAGAGATAGATTATGGTCTGGAATGACACATAGGATACTTATTACAGCGATAACCGACATCCACGCGGGCGGAGCCGTGGGCAACAGCTAGTAAGACCATAAATTAATGAAAAAAATAAACAAGCCAGACCATTTTCGATCACGGTGGAGTTAAGCCTTATGTGCACTCTCTATTTCTTCACTTACACAATCCAATGGGACGGCAATCCGACAAGACAAGAAGAAGATTAAGAGAGGTAGGGCACCATACTAGCGAGCAAGCCCGGGAAGGGCCTCCACCTTACAGAAGACCACAGACAAATAACTACACACAGTGGTGTAGTTGTGTTCCTGCGTGTGAGTACAGGTCTCCAGGGATACTGTCTTAAGGATCATAAAGCCCTGGTGAAAAAAAAATGGGTTGGCAACACGCAAGTGATACTTTTTGTGCTGTTGTCCATAGGCTGCGGTAACTGCTTAACATCAGGCGGGCCGTATGCTTGTTTGCCACCTAAGTAGTATAAAAAAAATAACCGGAGGCCGGAGAGACATCAGGCGCCGGACCAACGGCTTGACGAGTTTTAGTAGCTTATTATTATTTTATTTTTTTTAAAGACAACTCCTGCACTAGAGAACAAGCTCTGTGTCGCGGGCGACTTTACAAACATACTTTACAATTTACAACCAGACTCAGAACAACTCTTTGTGGGTCACACAAAGTTTTATCCTGTGCAGAGCAGAGCAGGCGCATACTGCGGCCACTGGACCACCAATGCAGTCAAGCTTGATTTTAATATTTGTATAACTTCCCACGAGATTCTTCTCTAGTAGTGGAATATTTAGTTTTCTTTTGCGGTGAGTTTAAAAGTAGCCAGTTGATCGAGTACTGTCGTTATGCATATAATTAGCGTACCCTATCTATTTCCAATGTTGCGGTACGCGTCTGACACAATAAGAATAGGAATGGATATAGGATTAATTTAGATACTGAGTGTTGTCTACATTCAACAATTTTAAATTAATTCAACAGACGAGTTGGTATAGGGTTTTGTTTCGAGTTTGTACTCTCTCTTACAGTGGATTGACTGCCTTGGTGGTCCAGTGGTCGCAGTATACGCTTATTGTGCACGAGGTTGTGCGATCGATTCCCACACAGGACAAAACTTTGTGTGACCCACAAAGAGTCTGGGTGTAATTTGTGTCCGTTAATTGTAAGTTTGTAAAGTCCCCGGCGACACAGAGCTTGTTCTCTAGTGCGGGAGTTGTAATGGTCGTATAGTATATAGTTATATGTTTAATGCATAAGTTTTGATACAAGTTTGAGAGAAAATCACAGTGTTAAGCCACTTCAGGGAGCTTGATAAATGCGAATATGAGACACCTCTGTTTATTCCTTTGGGGAATAAGGCGTGACGCAATTATTATTGTAACTGTATTCTTAATGTCGTCCTCAGAGAATAAATCTCTAGGTGGAGATGACAATGACTCAACATTGGATAACAGTTAGATATCAACATATTATACTTATCATACCGTCTCCTATTGGGGTAGGCATATACTATGGTACGCCACTTGCTTTACATGCTTTTTTTTTCTTTTACAGTCACCAACCTCTTCATGTATTAAAGTCGGTAAAACATAACTGAAAATTATGATAATTGTATAGTAACACTAGCTGTTGCCTGCGTCTACGCCCGCATGTACTCGTATGTCAGTTACTACGATAAAAGGTACCAGGATACCATCTATCTCCTTGCCAAATTTTATAACGATCCGTTCAGCCAATCGGTCGTGAAAAAGCAACAAACAGACAGTAGGGATATACTTTATCTGAAATACTTATCATACGTACTTTGTCAAAATATTCCAAAGTAACTTTATCATAAAGTTGTGGATGAATTAATTAATTTATATTACAATATTATCAAACGTTTCCACCAGGCCACTTCCACTGATTTAAGATATCACTGGTTGTTGTGTCCGTTTGATATTAATGTAATGGAATTAATATAAATCTGGGGCCTTACCATGACATTCGAAAAACGATTAATTTTTGGTCTTATTTTGAAATTCGTAACATGTCAACTTAATTACCTAGCTTTATGGTTGTCATTGTTCAAACTTTAAATTATGATCGACAAAATAACGCTACAAGGACCCAGGACTCAGTGGCTATGATTGTCTTAGAGCCAATGTACACCAGCTGCGAGAAACTCCGCACTTTCAGTAGAAAAATGGCTGAAGAGCTAAGATTACGGCCCCTGTTCAATGCTAACACCTAAAAGAGCTACTGCGTGAAGACAGTCGTAGGACTGCACGTAAGAAGTGAAAACTTCTTAGCTACACAAGCTTAACAAACTTTTGTATCATGGCGTGACGGTCACGTGAATTCAGTGCTTTTTTCCCCGTCCCAAAAGTGCCCAACGGCAGTGTACCTAAAGAAGTTTTTACTTTAAAATTTCGCGGACACCCCTAAAGAGGCCATCGAGCTATTGAAGGTCAAATTTCACGTGAACGTAATCGCGAAGAAGACCTAATTAAGTATAGATAGACATATTATTATCAACGTTTTATAGTCTTGATAAACGATACGCCGAACACTTTCACTTCGGCAGTATTGGTGGACTGCTTGTTCACGATTTTCAAGGTCGAATATAAATAAATTAAATCTTGCCTACCTGACAAAAACTAGTTTTGTATATGTCTAGACAACAAACTAAAATATTAGGCTAGAAGAATAGACTAAATATCATAAGATGATTATTTTGAAATTTTAATTGTTATAATTATTGTATTTTCTTCAGATCGATTGATGGTCGAAAGTCGACCATAATTTTTTTGGTTTTATTTCTATGATAACACTAAATAGTACTTAACAAAGAAAAAGAAGGAATTCGGTGACAAACAAAAATAAAATGTTCTAAATTATTTTGCCTTTGCCTTATATAGATATAATACCTATATGTAGAATATATAAAATAATATGTGTACTTCCTAAAAAAAAAGTATACATACATGCGAGTTTATCTGCGCAAACTTAGTTCGAGCAAATAATCGCGAAACGTGATTGCGCAGGACTCGCAAAAATACATAATAAAATAAAAATTATATCAGTGACTTTATGATAAATTACATATTTGTATAATCTGTTTTTGTATAGGAAAATAACTCAAACACGTACCTATGTACCTAGGTACATATGAAAGTTGTTTACTTGATAATTGTAACAATAGTCAGTGAATACAATCACCTTACACATTATAGTGTTATTGAGTACTATACGAGCAGATACTGCACAAATACATCGATAAATAACACGAATAATAATATTTATCTTGTGTTAGTGAAGGAAACATCTTGATATCCTTTGGGTAATAATTTAATATATGACTTAGCTTCGGGTTACGGCCACTATTTGTCTTGAAGAAAAAAAAAATATTTGAAAGAGTTCAAATATGTTATTATTTTACTTTATAATTTTTAAGTTCTTAAGCATATTAGACTAGGTTAAACTACCACTAAGTATATATCATATCAATAACGCGAAAATTTGTAAGCATGTATAGATGTATGTTCGTTACTCTTTCACGTAAAAACTACTGAACGGATCTGGATAACATTTGGCATAGAGATAGATTATAGTCTAGAATAGCCCATAGGCTACTTTTTACCGTGATAACCGACATCTACGCAGGCAGAGCAGCGGGCAACAGCTATTTATTTTAAAAAAAGTTCACTTTTTAAACAAGTTACAATTATGTTTTGGTTTGATACCTAGTAAAATAGATATTATTATACAGACCACAAAATAATGATAAACTGTGGTCAGATACAACTAACAACGCATGGGAAATTATGCACTTTTATTGTGGTCATTGTCGTCATGTGGGTGGTCAATAACCATGTTACATTGTTAGTGTGACCGCACTCAGATTGTATAACAGATTGTTTATCGGTTAATTTTGACCACAATGTGTCTGTAAATTCAGTTTAAAATACAAATATCTATATTTTTAACAAACAAACAACAAGCACGGTTTCTAAAGGGTCGGCAAT
Source organism: Trisateles emortualis (assembly GCA_947095525.1). Classification (NCBI taxonomy): domain Eukaryota; kingdom Metazoa; phylum Arthropoda; class Insecta; order Lepidoptera; family Erebidae; genus Trisateles; species Trisateles emortualis. The sequence goes on along the minus strand of OX352735.1, from coordinate 19,142,706 downwards.
GCGCGAGTGATACTCCTGGTGCGTCCGTAGGCTACAGTAACTGCTTACCATCACGCGGGTCGTATGCTTGTTTTCCTCCTTCTTAGTATAAAAAAACAAGCAATGAATGTACCCTATAAACGCTACACCTAGCTTTGCCTTTTAAACGCTTTGTCGAGTATAGCCGACAGATAAAAATACGCTCACCATGCTAATGTGTAATACGCGACCAAAACTTACTTGTATCTTTTACGAAGGTGTTTTTGTCGACTATAGCCGACCATGGCGTTCAAAGGGTTATACGTTGACATTGTTCGAAATTCAAATTAAGATAAAGTATAAATCGCTAGAAGGACGTTATGGTATGTTTCCAGGTAGGCAGATTGTTTGTCACCTACCTATACCTGATAATGCAGTATCAACGCAATATTCGTAATAAAGATAATCTTCCGAGATTAATTAGTTGATAAAATATGAATAATGAAGGTATTATTGGATTACAATATACATATATTTTGGCATTTATGAAAGTAAAAACCCCAAAGTTACTCAAGTTCAATACAAAAGCCAAAAACATAATAAAATTTAAAACATGAGTAGTAAATAATTAGGTATATATGTAAAAACACGCCAGAACAACTTTACCGATTTCATTCATCTATTTTTTGTTTAGTTATCTAATTCTTTGCAGGACGTTATTAAAAAAATATCTATAAAATTTTCGCAGAATATAGTTTAACCTATATATAACCTATTTATAGGCCTATGTCCAGCAGTGGACGTCTTATGGCTGAGATGATGATGATGATGATGATAGTTTAACCCGGGCGCTGTCTTCGGGGTATAAATATATTACATGTGTAAAATATGAGCGGTTAGCAGTTTAACACTAAAATATTTAAAATTAAAAAAAGAAAAACAAAAACAAAATGTTGGTAACTAAACTTACAACCTATGAACTTCTTTAAAAATTAATTCTAAACTTTTTAATTTATTCTAATTTTAAATTTTACGAGCTACAGATAACCTATAGTCTACATACTTAAAAAAAACTTGTTTACTAAAGATACTAGTGTTGTTTTAATCGTATTAAGTTTATTAATATTTAGTCGATTTGCATACTATCTGTACTTGAAACGTCTTTATTATCGGCGGCCTAGAAACACTGCGGCCACGAACATCGTTTGTACCTACCATACACACGACATAGTACAAACTCATATATATATAATTATATACTTTCACGTAATAAACAATTACGTGAAAGTTACAATAAAGAATAGATTCTGGATAATTTCATCATAATTTACGTTAAGCCTGCATTGCTGTCAAATTTTGCCATGCTATTTAAATTTTTAATTATTATCGTAATACCAATTTAACTTACTGACTAAAATTGTTATATTTTTGAGTTAGGTCCATTAAAAAAATATTTATTTTTTGGTTCGATTTAGAATATTTTTCCATTAGTTGGTTTTCCAATGACTGTGATTATAATTAAGTTTACCTATATAGGCCCAATTAACTGAGTTTGCTTGTTGTCAAGTAACTTGTGTACTTGAAGGTATATCATGAAAACGTCAAAACAAAATAACCATCAGAGCGAGGACTCATTTTATGCTGGCTGGAATTGTCTTTTAAACAAAAATATTTTAAATATATATAATCATTTAATTGTACGTAAAACTTTTTGTAAAGTATTTAGTCTATTTTAACTCAAGTAATTCTTTAATTGAAAAATCGATAGTCATTCCCAATTTAAACTTAATAGCAATTTAGTGACCTATTTGCCACCATATGTCTTTAATAAACGCCACATTGTTAATCGAAACTCGTTAATATTTCATGTGATTACCCATCGATTTAAACAGAAGGTTAAGCGATCGCATAAATCGCCTAAACGTTTTAGTACTACTAAGATAGTTTGAGCTACAATCGACGTCACGTCGTCTAAAGCCTAAAGAATTTATTAAAATACGCATTAAAGTGGTGCCAAGCTGTTGCCTCACAAGGGAATGCTCTAGGACGTAGTTAGTATGCGTCGATGCACACCAACTAACTGACGTACACACGTAAATAATTGTTGTTCTCGATACTCAAGCCTTCTCCTTGACGGCTACGCTGGCCCTTGATCTAGAATAGTCGATTATGTGAATCGATTATTTTTCACTCGATTACAATGATGGCTATTATAATTTATCATTGATTTCATTAGTCATTCTGTCATTCATGTACTTCGTCAGAGGTTACTCGTCTGGGTTTTTAGAACAAAATTACAGCATTGTTGAATTGTTTACCTACTTTGATTCTATCAATATGAAACCATAAAAATTCTAGGTATTGTCACAATAACTGGCATTCTTGTGATGGTGTTAAAAGCCAGTGAACGCAAAAAACGCTATTGTTTTAGTAATCGGTCAAATCTTATAAAGACGGATATGATTTGTGTACATTGTGTCCGTGACATGAACACGTTAAATGTATACAAAAAAGAATGACATTTAAAAAGGTTGGTGACTTTTTTTTTATTTGCCAAACAATTTGTAATGCTTAAAAGGATTATGATGTTAAACTTACTTATTATATTATGTAATTAATTATTTAAATAATATTATGTTTGTTTAATACAGATTCCTCATTTGAATGATGTAAGTATATATGGTAAAGAGCAAACCTTTGTATAATCGATTTGACCATTCAATTTACATTAATATTAATAAAAACCCTAAATACCCAAAGTGATTAACAAAATGGGCACCAAACTATTAAAATGAAGTAAGATAAGTTATATTAATATAACTTTTAACCTCGTTTTAAAACGGAAAAGGTTATTTTTACATACCGAACAACCATTTAAACTAAATTAATAATTATGTACTCATAGTAGTTACAATGAAATATAGTACTGATAATGATAAATCTGCTAATAAATCGACCAGCTCAATTAAAAACATACATTATTGAGAAAAATAAATGTCAATACAACGACAAACAAAGATATAAAAAACTTGTTTTCTGTCTCCGTTTTAATCTGTATATTATGAACCGCACCCATATTTATTGGTCTCTGGTTGCTAACTGGCCTTATACGTTGTGATCTAAGGTCATTCGTACAATAAAAAGTAATATCGAATTTTATCTGTGGTCGAATTATATCTAACCTTACATAATCTATGGTCAAACTTTCGAAACAAATAAAAATGTATTAGTTTGCTTTACCTTTTATAATTGCAATGTTTTCCTATTTCTAGCCTTGTAGGTAAAACAAATATGTTCACCAAATAGGTATATCTTAAACGCGCGCCGTTTAAATCCTTACTTTTATTATTGTAAATGCGAAAGTTACTCAGTCTGTCTATTGTCTATTGTTTTCACGACTAAACTGTTCAACGGATCTTAATAAAATTTGGCCTGGAGATTAATGTTCTAGGGTACTTCGTCGTTTGACTTCACGAGTTATTGACACCACGCCACGGTGTGAATCGCACAAAGACGTTTTTTTTTAAGTAACCTCTTTTAACATGATGACCGACATCAATGAGGGTGGAGCCCCAGGCAACAGCCAGTTCTGTATAAAATATATTTAAATTTATTTATTCATGATTCTTTTAGCATCGATTTAAATCTTAATTAATTCTTGTTCTAATATAAACTTTGCCTAGACAATTGATTAAGTTTTTTCCATAATTATTTAAACGGTACAGGTAAGTTATCGTGCAGCCCTGCCCTTATATTAAGCATTATAAATTCCAACGCAATAATAATTATATCTAAATGAGAGATTTACTTTATAATAGCCGCAATAGCCTCATATAAGCCATTTGCATAAAATAAGGAATTTGTGGGTAGTCAGACATTTAAATGAACTCGTCGTAAAAAAAATATATTTATTACAAAACGTTTTCGTAACCGCCGTAGGCTTACTTTTTATTTCGTTTGTATTGACTTTGTGACGCAAGTTAAACATCGTCTGCAATATTAATGAATCAATAGGAATAATGAAGTGTTCATATAATTTAAAAGAAAGTGAAAATGGCTTCCTTCAGTCGCGGCCCGCGTTATTTAAGAAACGACGAACGTATGACGGATCCCGCGCAGGCGCGCGCGCCGAGCTAGTTCCGTTCCGTGTTACGCAGCTCACGTATGCCGAGGCCATGCTAATTACTGGCCTCACGAAATCGAAAGTAAGCACTCGATTGTCTAGATGTAGGTTGCGATCGTATAAAGAAACGTAACATCATATCCTACTTTGAAATATTCCGTTCAAGTATTGTTCTCCTCAGACTCTTATTGACTAGCTTTTTAAATACCACTTGTCTCATAAAATTGCTTGGTATTTAAACAGAGTCATTTAACATCTGGAACGTTGATTAAGAGCATTTAAAATACCTATTGACCTTTATTGTACCTATTTACATGCCTATACCTATCCTTTATCTCAGAAAATAAGTAGGTAATTCAAAGTAGTGTATTATAAATTCGTCTGTTTGTTTATTGGTCATTATTTACTCTATAAACGCTTAGGTAGGTATAATCGCGTACTTCCGAAACAAATTGTTGGTTTATTTAGTAGATACTTAATCCATTTTTTATAGTTGATTGAGTTTTATAATGTTTGATCATGATCATGCCATGCGTAGCAAGGTCATTGGCGAACTTTTGACAACCGCCGCCATCTTGGTATTTCCTAAGGAATGTCTATATAAAGATTCTGTAGCATCCAAGCTTGTAATGAGGCGTGAAACTGTCACTGTGACATGAATATGAATTAATTTTATGTATGCGTTATTTTACTATTTAAAATTGTTTGTATGATGATGACCGAAGAACTTTAGGTGTGTGTGTGAAGTACACATGCGTGTATTCAACGTCGGGACCACTTGTTCAATGTTAGTCCAGTTTGTGTTTATAGCTATTGTGCTCGGTCTACCGCCGCGTGATGTTTTCAACCTGTGTCGCACGCGATGACGCAGACCGCCATTACGTCTTACTTACTACTCCCTCGAACATTTACACTGATAACAATTCAATGTGAAAATAATCTAAAGATTAGATATCACTAAGATAGTTATGTTTATATGTGTATTACCAACTTCCTCTCCACAACAAACATCCGTTCTTAATTCAGTTTAATTATACTATAGCAAGGAAAATGAAGATATCGCACTAGCACACGGAAACTGGTGCCGTGAACAGTAGCTAAGTAGCTTCATTTCATCTGTTGCATTTACACGAGAACGCATCAAAACATAGGAACAAAATTAAACGCCTTTCGGTATGAAAGTAGCTTATCCTTCTTTCAAAAAGACAATTCATAGATCTTTAGGTTAAGTTCCATTCGTTTCTATAAAAGTGTTAAATTCTCATTCTTATCTATTGCGTTTTAAATATTATCAAAGAACATTCATGAATTGTAGCAATAAAACTGTCTCAAACTAAAACGCCGTAAGTGAAAATAGAACTTATAAACAGCGTATGTGTGATTAGAAAAATTTGTATAACTTTCTCGTTGCGATGGAATTCGATTGAGCATTTCGAAATATAAATTCATAATTTCACATTCCCGTTCCGTATCGCTAACGCGTTTGGTTTCTGCACGCGAAAACTAGCAAGTTCACGATCTGTGTCGTGTGACACGCAGTAATTACACACCAGGTTCCCGTTGTCGTAATCATTTTGAAATTTCACACATTTATATTATACTAGCTGTACCCGCGACTTCGTTCGCGTGTTCAGTCTTTTACTGTAAATCTGAAAACTACAAACTTTCATCGGCTGATTGTCATCTTTAGCGGTTACATTTTAAAAAACCTTTCTTAGCTGATGCCCATATCGTAATAGCTATCTGAGTGTCTAGTGATTTAAACTGTGCGTTCGTTGATTTGTCAATTACGTTTTTCTTTTGAACATTAAGGTTCTGCAATTAATAAACTTCATAAAGAAATATTTCTTGTTTGTACGATTGTTCTGCTCTTCAAATTGTCTTAGCGCAAACGTGAACAATCTTATGGCCTATCGCATAGCTTATCTGTGCTTAGCTTATGCCCTGTAGAAATTTCTGCATCCATACATTTCGTTTTAAATTGGTCACTTCTAACCTGATAGGATTCCGTGTGGTGACGGATTAAGAATACAAAATATCACCACCCCTATCTATCCCAAGGGTGTCCTAAGAGTCGACTAAGGGAGTAGGTCAGGCAGACAATATCCACTGCTAGAGAGGGAAAACTCGAAACAAAACCCTATACCAACCCGTCTGGCCAGCGTGGTATAGTAGGCTAATATCCCTCCAATTGTATGGAGTAGACCCGTGCCCAGCAGTGGGACGTTTATGGGTTGAGATGATGAACCTGATAGATAAGTACTGTTACACAGTTTGGGTGAGCTAAAAATGTATTAAATTCCTAAAGGGCATAATGGTCCACCGTAGTGCTCAAGGATTTCAGAAATTGAACTGCATAGTTATTAGATTCTTTTTGATTCATCATTCTATTAATAGAGATATAGTACTCTACATAAGCTCCCGGAACAAAACTGAATAAAAAACCAGTAAACTGAACCCTATTTATTATAGTCGACCATATTGGTGAGAGTTCAACGTAAATTCAATATATATGTGGGTATCTATTATTATGTATATCTCTGAAACCATGCATTTTTTTTTGTACATTGTTTAATTACGAAGTTTCGGTGCCTATATCCAGCTGTATAATCATATTAGTTTAATTGTACCATTTTAATTTGCTCATTGAATGTGATAAGTTACAGTCATTTAATTACACATTATGTCTGATCTCCATCGACTAATTATTTATCATTGAGAAGTTGGCCATCTGCAGTATACTTTATTAGTTTCACGAACGAATTGATGCTTCCTGAATGCATTTGTTTGATTCATTGCAGTATGCCTAGATAGTATTTGAGAGGTTTCTCAATTCCCTACGGATCCGATCACCAGAACTGTGATAACAATATGAAAAACTATCCATTCAATTGCAAAATGTTTTTAAAGAGAAATTTTTCAGATAGGGGAGGAATTCCACCTTACAGAGAACCAACACCTTAGAAGATGACAGCCAAATAACAATACACAGCGGTGTAGTTCTGTTCCTGTGTGTGAGTATAGGACTCCAACGCTCACTTAGGGATCAATTTTGAAAGAAACGTATTCCTATCCCATGGATACTCTGCTCCCATCTTATGGCCCTGGTGTAAAAAATGGGTTGGTAACATGCAAGTGATACCTTTGGTACTGCAAGCGTCTATAGGCTACGGTAACTGCTTAACATCAGCTCTTGAGCTGACCTTGTCCATCGGTTGCCTGCGACCTTTACCAGGTCTTCGGTCTACCTTGTTGGAGGCCTGCCCACGCTGCGTCTTCCAGTTCGTGGTCGCCACTCTAGAACCTTTCTGCCCCAACGGCCATTTGTTCTGCGAGCTATATGCCCTACCCATTGCCACTTAATTGAGGCAATTTTTCGAGCTTTGTCGATCACTTAAAAAAGAATATTACAAATCGGCCCTTAAATGACAATGTTTAGGGATAAAAAAAACAATGCAATTATTTTAGGGAACCTCATCTTTTAAAAGTCAGTTAAAAATATATATCAGTTAAGTATTCCGATGAGACAGAGGCCGATCACGCGTTACGCTGTGAGTAATTTTTGTGGTCGCAGATAGACACATAGTATCATGGACTTTTTTTTAGATCTATTTAGGAATAACATTGCCTCCTACGGCAAGATTTTGCCTAGTCGTTTAACTATCATCGTAATACTTCAGCTAATTCACACTCACAAAACTATAATGGAAGAATTACGCCATCACCTGGTGAAAATCGTATTAAATTTTATTGGGTAGTTATTGAGTTTATCTTGACCAGACAGATTCGGTGGAGTGTTTTCTTTTCTCTGCTGCTTGCCTGATTACCTAAATTAAAGTATTGTTAAATGTTAGCGCCTACAAAAAATTAGAAAATAGCAATTATTTTATAGGCGTTTATTAGGCGTTACTAATTTAGTCAGTGATTGTCTGAGGTCTTGGCATTATTTACCCCTATTTTTTTTAAATAAAATATAGCCTATGTTACTCGCAGATAATGTAGCTTTTTAATGGTGAAAGAATTTTTAAAATCGGTCCAGTCGTCTTTGAGTTTATCCATTACATACAAACAAACAAACAAACAAACAAACAAAAATACAAATCTTTCCTCTTTATAATATTAGTATAGATTTAGGTCTTTTGGTGGCACCCCAGAACCAAATGTTATTCTGTCGTCTAATGGTGTACCTACAGATATGCTTTAAGATGTGTTTCTCTTTTTAAAATGCTAAAATAAATGACCAGGACAATTGCAGCCCTAAAAGACATGTAGGTACTTATTTTTCCACCTTTGTAAAATATAAAGTAAAACATTTAAATAATTCAAAATTTATTTCAACTACTCAAACATGATATTTCCACGGTTTAGCTCTATTCGCGTCACAGATATTACAATTTATTCGTTTAGATGTTAAACAATGGTGAAATAATTAAATGCATATTATGTTATTTCGTCTGTTCAAGCATACGATTAAATAAAATCAACTACGTCAAAGCCTTTTGCTACATTTATAAAATGTTTTATTACGTCATACTATCGAGCGTAAAGATCCGACTTTTTGATTCAACGGTTGCGTGACAAATGATTTACAAATATACGTCGTCTTTAACAGACTGTTGGCCTCTGAAATAATGTTACATTACATTGTTATCGCACTTCTTTCGTGATTATAAACTAAACATTTGCACCCAGTATTTACTCAACTATGTCTGTGATAATATTATTAAGAAGTTATATAATCTCTGAAAACTTAGTCATTCAAAAAAAATTAAGATAAGAATATTTGGCAAAGTAAAAACGGGTGCACAATTAAAATGAAGACCTAAACAAATCTACGCTTTTAATGAAGAGTTTGACAAATTACTGAAAGGATAGCTTTTTAAACAAAAGAATTGTGCCTAAATAATCTTAAGCAGGCCTCCAATAAGGTGGACCGACGAATGAAAAAGGTCAGCTGAGGACCGAGTGATGTGGAAAACCTTGGGGGAGGCCTATGTCCAGCAGTGGACGTTTTATGGCTGAGATGGAATCTTAAGTATATTAAAATAAGCTCAACTGCTTCTTTGTTGAAAAATTAATATTGCATTTGATAGTCCATTTATTGAGGAAACTTATAGGCTCACGCTATGATCTTTGGGAGACGTGCAGTAACCGTAAAAATGACACGGTCTAAAATCCAAATTGAAGGCGGGTCAAACTGCGGGGAATAGCAAGTGTTTAACATTTGTTTAGCCCCGAAATATTTAAGCCGGAACATACAGATGTCAACCTTCATTACCAGGCCTATAAGCTGTGTAGCCTAACCTCGAATTAGTTTTCCAATCTCATTTTAATTTGCGTTCACTAGTCTCTCTATTGTTTCTCTGTTTCTCTGTACATACATTATTGTTAAGTTTGCACACGTATTGTTCTACTTGAGACAGTGTATACATAACTCACTGTAAAACTAAATAACAACTTCACGCAACAGTCCGACCTTGGAAACAGCTGATTTCTACGACTCAATAAAAAAGTTAAGGTATTCTTATTCAAGTTTATAGAGAGAGCACGACGTCCGATACGATTGCGCATTTGACCTCAACGAGCGACTGATTTCAAATCGACGAGGAAAAACAATATACAAAATTTCGTATTTTAATCGTCCGCCCGTAACGAGGTCGCATCGTGCGGTTCATGAGATCGCCGCCCGTGCGCACGCGCCGCCCGCGCCGTGACAATGACAGTGACACTTTTAACGTTTTTGCTTTTTTTAATTGTCTATGATTGATTGCCGAAGACTTCCAAATGATGGTTTTTTAAAATTAAGGTTACGTTCTGATACAAGTTAAGGATTGTAAGGTACTTGACATTTGAATGAAGGTTTAGTAGGTGATAATTATAAAGATATACTTAGATACACGTGTAAGCAGAGGCAACGACGTGCTCATTGCCAAAACAGCAGTATATTATTGCATCAGACTAGCCGTTAGGAAACATTAAATTAGCGTATTCTAATAAAAAATGCATCAACTTACTTTTTTATGCAATTTATTTCGTAAGTGTCGTAGCAATCGGTCATGTATGCTGTTGATAACTTTTTATCTTTCTAATTAAAAGCTATGTGTAATAGATACTGAGGTAAATAAACAACTACGCATTCGAATTATCAGTTAATCTACATACCTATTTATGTTTTAAATGGCGGAATATATTTATAAACTTTGCCCCTTAAAGTCTACTAACTAATCGATAGGTAAATATTGTAATTTTGCTAAGCAAGGATCACTAGATTAGCAAAATTACAATATTTACTTTCTAATATACCCCTACCTACTATCGTGTATTGTATCATAATTGAATAGTTATTTCCCACAAAATGTTAGATGTAGGTTATTGCTATAAAAAATATCCTACGTCCTTCCCCAGATTATCTGTCACCTTGTTACACTTCATTAAGATCATTTTAATGAAATGTAACAAGGTGATGGGAGTTTTTAAAGGTTACAAACCGATAGACAGAGTTATATTCTCGTTCATAATATTAGTAGGTATAAATACTAAAAATCCTTAATCATAAATAAATAACTTAATTAATCATTAATAAAAACAAAACGGTGAAGGAAAATATCACATGTCTTAGAAGAAATTCTAAAGACTTGTCTGACTCACCAACTCGCATTAGGCCAGCGTGTGTAAATTAAGGGCTAAATCTCTTTTTTTTTATAGAGGAGAGGAGACCCGTGCCCAGTAGTGAGACATATAGGTTGCTATTATTATATTATAAATAAAATAATTAAACAATTAAGGCACACATATCTAAATAGGTATCTCGTGAATAATCATAAACTTGACTCTCATAAATTCTAGTTCACAAATCCTGTTGCATTTATTATTTGTAATGACTGACACAGATTAAATAGGAATTGGCCTAGCAGGACACAATAACAATTATCCAGTCAAGCCAGTATTGAGTTACGTTGGACATTGTACGAGCCGGACACAGAAATTGATAAATTTTGTGTGGGTAGTTTATTTATATTAAGACCAAGACCTATTATATTAATCATTGTATCCATTGTTATGATATTTACGATCAAATACAAGCTGCATATGAAATCATTAAATACCACTTCGTTATCACTTAGTTTAATACGAGTGTGTGTATTAATTTTTATTTGTTTATTGACGTCTGTTTAACCAAATTTCCGTTGCGGCAGCTAATCTCGACGAAAACATACTTAGGAAATACATATGGATGCCTAATGGGAAGGCAATCCGATAAGAGAGATTGGTCTTATACCCATAGCTTTGCGAGCTTTCCGAGGGACGGGATAACCGCCAATTTCTAAATTTCGAGCATTTATTTTGTGATCCATAAGTGATAGTCAAGAGTCTGGGTGGTTAAACACACACACATTAGGTTATTCTGAATCTGAATCTGACAAACACACATTCCATGCGGAAAATAACAAATATCGTTACCATTCAGATTCTGATTCAGAAAACCGTATGTTTTTTATTTTTGTTAAGTTATTGTCGGCTCTTAAAAGAAATCATTTGCCATGATATTATCTTTGGATATAATTTATTGCTCACTGCGATTGCTAACTAATAATGATCAATAAGAACAAAAACTTCCATCAAACATTGATATAATCAGTTTCAATTCATGGAATTATTTTATCTATTATCAAATAATATATTATACTTGTAATGTTGACTTTAGTCAATGAACTTGAAAAGAAATATCAGTTACGTTTATTTTGTACGGATATTTTTTTCTTTAGATAAAGATAATAGACCCATATTTGTCCCACTGCTGGGCACAGGTCTCTATCAAGAGAGAGTTTTTTCTTTGCTAGATAATAATTCTCTCGAAATTTTCTTTTTTTTTCCAAGCCAGAATTTCAAGATACTTATTTTAAAAGACAATTATCTTGTTGCCATTATCTCACTCTCTAAGAAAAATAGTAAATCTGTGTGAGCAAGCGAGTGATTGGCAATAACTAATATCGCGATCGAACTAAAACCTAATTCATCTCCATAAAAACGTTCTTAAAATTTAAACACAATATATTACGCATTCAAAGACATATAGTACTTATTACATTATTTTCAAAGTCCGTTGAACTTTAACAATAGACTAGTTATGAAACAATCGGTTTAACATTGACGATGACAAATGGTTAAAGATGTATTACTGTCTTATTGGTTTCAATGTTCATTCATATAAACACAATAAGAGCTCCATTATTGAACTATTCACTCAGCATTTTATAACAAATGGAATATAAAAGATAAAAATAAATAAATTATCTTTACTAAAAGCGGTAAAGTTTGTGAGGTTGATACGACCCGCCTGATGTTAAGCAGTTACCGTAGCTTATGGACGCTTGCAATACCAGATGTAAAAACACCAGGTTTTTACACCAGGGTTGTAAGATGGCACCATCTTAAAGCCCTGGGATATGAATACGTTTTTTAATCCGTTTAATATAAGCAACAATTATTTTGATTACATGCAATACTTCTGTTTTAATTCTAGTAATCCTACGATATAACATGTTTTACCGTTTGAAGCGACCGTGAAAAAGATGTTAAAATTATCAATGTACGCAGTTGAATTATTTTTATCGTCAATTAATGCTCCATGTCATAATGTACAATAATCTAATGGCATCCGTTTAAACAAACAACGCACCTATATTATTTGTTTATAATACCCAACCTTGATAACATCGCTAAATTTATTAATACGCTAAACACATTGTATGTAACCCGGCTGTGAGATCCTCGACAATATTATTCTCGGAAGCTCTACAATTATGTCATCCATTAGTGCATTTTAATTATTTTGCTTGTACTGTAATTTATAAAAAAATATGTAAATTGAATTAACAAACGTAGATAAATTATTTAACATTTGAGAACTAAATGCGTATAATTGTCTGACAGCCAACCTTTGGGTGATGCACAGATAAAACAAAAATAGAAAACAATAAAAAAATAAACAAACAATTACATAAACTATCTATAAATAAACAAACGTGGTAACAAAATTCCTACATTGAATGTAAATTAGCCGTTCAATTTTGATGAGTGGAATAGTCAAAGGGCATCACAGTCTCGTAAACAACTAAGCTACATCATTTGTTTCTCTATTTCCTCAATTATTAAGTTTGATTACCAGTCTTTTTGCAATAAATATGATGCTTTATTGTATGTAAAGAAGTAACACATGAGTTAATTATGATCTAACGTAACTAATAAACAACATCAGATGTGTTCTAGGTAACAATCATAAATTTTATTGATTTTGTCTAGTGTACTTATGTTCTCGTTATTGTACCCTACTCACAAAACGCTCTTATTTAATGTTTTAGAAGTATTTTGCCTTGAAAATGTATTTGTAACAGACACTTCTAGACATTAATAACAATTTTTTTTTTGTTACAGAGCGAGTCAAGCTACACATCATCAGAAGAAGGATGCGGTGGTGGCGAGCGCCATGCCGTGCTCTGCTATGAGCAGGTGTCACGCCTCAACGATGTCATGGATGAGGTGGTGCCTATCCACGGCCGTGGCAACTTCCCGACGCTGCACGTACGCCTGCGTGAGCTGGTCGCTGGTGTGCGCGCCCGACTTGAGGCACCGCAGTCAGTCGGCGGGGCTGGCGTAGCCGTGCGTGATGTGAGACTAAATGGTGGCGCTGCCAGCCACGTCCTGGCCGACCGTGCACAACCATACTCTGATATCGATCTCATTTTCACTGCTGAGCTACCCACAGCCCGCCACTGTGACCGCGTCAAAGCCGCTGTACTTGGACATCTTTCTACTCTTCTGCCACCGGCCACGCCACGCCGCCGCGCCACCCCAGCTGGTCTCAAGGAAGCCTACGTCTCAAAGATGGTCCGAGTGAACTCAGACGGTGACCGCTGGTCTCTAATCTCACTTGGTAACTCACGCGGACACAAGTCTGTCGAGCTCAAGTTCGTAGACACAATGCGCCGCCAGTTCGAGTTCTCCGTCGACTCCTTCCAGATCGCTCTCGATTCGCTACTAGCGTTCCACGAATGTGCTCAGTTACCGATCGGCGAGAACTTTTACCCTACCGTAGTCGGCGAGTCGGTGTACGGAGACTTCAACGAAGCCCTACTCCACCTCGCAGAGAAACTCATCGCGACGCGACAGCCCGAAGAGATCCGCGGCGGCGGTCTGCTCAAATACTGCGCCCTTCTCGCGAAGGGCTACCGGCCAGCGAGGCCGGACAAAATCAAAACCCTCGAGCGATACATGTGCTCGAGGTTCTTCATAGACTTCCCGGAACTCGGGCAACAACGTGCAAAGCTCGAGGCCTACCTGCGCAACCACTTCGTCGGCAGGGAGGAGGAAGCGCTCAAACATAGGTAAGCACGCTCTCGACCACATTAGTTAGTCGTTCCAACATTTAAATAATTGTTTCGAGGTGCTGACCGTAGTTTTGTTGATGCAGGTACCTGACCCTGCTGCACGGCGTAGTGAGGGAGTCGACAGTCTGCCTGATGGGTCACGAGCGGCGGCAGACGCTGGCGCTGATCGACGCGCTGGCGTGCCGCGAGCTGTGCGCGCGCGCGCCGCTGCTGATGGCGCCGCCGTACTACGTGTGCGTGTGCGCGGCGTGCGCGGCGTGCGCGGCGTGCCCGGCGTGCGCGGCGTGCATGGCGTGCGCGGCGTGCCCGGCGCCGGCGCCCGCGCCCGCCCCGTACTGCGAGTGCTGCCGCGCCGCGTCGTGCCCGGCGTGACCGCGCGCGCGACCCGCCCTCGAGCCCCGATAACGATCGACGATGAATTTAGTGCCAAATGTATATAATACGGATAACAAAATGTATGTGTATGGACCGGCGCGTGGCGGGCGCGCCGCAGCTCACTGTCCGCCGATCAATTCGCACGTCAATTGTCCGCCGCGGGCTCGCGGGCCGCGCGGCCGGCGCGTGAAGTAATTTCTAGTCGTACTCCTTTCGTGTTGATAAGTTAATATGTTAGCAGTACGAAAATTATTGTTCACGAGGATGTGACGGACGCGCCGCTAGATAGTGAGTCCGAGTCGATGGTCTGCCTATAAAAAAAGACTAGTTAGTTATTTTTAAGCTTTTATGTATAGAAGTCGTCTCCATAAAAGTAGTGGCATGTCTCTCGCTGTCGAAATTTCACGGAGAAGCGGACGGTCGGATATGAATTTCATTGCTAATTAAGTAAGAAAATCGGTCATCAGAAAAGAGCACTAGCCAACAAACGACGGCCACAAACGGAGGAGCGTACATAGTTTTGGCAGGAACAAGTTAAATTTAACAAGTCCGGTCTTGTGGGGCGGCCTTTGAAACACGACAAAATGTAGTATATGAGCCGTCAAGTCGTCGTATATCACGACCGTAGCACCACGCGCCGCACGTGGAGCGACTCCGCTCCGCTCCGCTCTGTTCCGCTCTGTTCCGCTCCTCTACGTGAGACACACATCAAATTACTATTTTACTATGTATTTATCAATTTGAAAGGATGTATGTATACACTTACACGTTTCGTGATCGCTCTAGTATTGTATACGGCTTGGCGTACGAAGTAACAAATTAAGATACACATAGAAAAATATAAAATGATAAAAAAAACTTTAAAAAACCCCAAAAAATAATATTACTAAGGTGTGTACAATATTAAAGTTCACGCTTTTTTAAATAATAATAAAAATACCATTATAAAAATATTTTAAGAAAGTTTACAAGTAGTGAAGTCAGATTTAGTAACAGAGTACTTATGAACATTTTTTTTACTATTAACGTCTCATCAATTACGGTTTATATTAAAGCTGTAGATGGTTTTGAAAATGTGATTTAATTGTTGTATTAATTAACCATGTTGTCGATGATATATTATATCTACTTACATTACATTATGTAGATTAAATCCAATAGAGAGATATATTATTATTGTTGTATTTTAACGAGATATAGATATATGAACGATTGTGTAAACAGTGTCCGGCCAATACGTGAATGTGTCAGATATTTTGCCAAATGCATATTCAGAGTAAATATTATATGTATACACAACTTTGCATGAAACTCTGTAGGGCTTTTATGAAGCGGTTTGTTATGTAGTGTATTTTGTGTAGTTGAAGTTATATCCGAAGTAATCAAGTACAATCATCATGTAGAGTTAACTTTTTATCGTTAACTTCGGAACAATTAACGAGTTTATGAACGAATTTTTCCCGACTTTGCTCACTGTCGAACCAAAATTAAGATCTCATTTTTTTTTATTAAAAAATCTTCAAAAATTGTTTCGGGTTCGTAGAATTGTAATGGCACTTTAACTGTTATCACATGTTCGTTATCGCCGCCATATGTCATGTTTATGACTGCGGAGTGATAAAACATTTGATGCAAGTTATATGCAAACAGTGGTCCGTTACACTTGTGACGTCATCTTGTGCATTGAAAAGTCTTATTGTAAATTGTCATCGAAGCGTTAAAAAAGGAAAGAGATAGCAGTACGTAGAAGTAACATAACGAAATGAGACAGAACAATCATGAGTGTAACGGAACACGACAAACGTCAAACGGTAGCCCTAAATTTAGAAATAGTACGCAGTTGTCTGTACTTAGAAATAAATGAAGTACATAAACATAGTTAACTGATCTAAACTTTATTCCATATGTAATAAGAGTGAATGTAAGTTAATTATCACTAGTGTTACTTGCTATATCGAGACAGGCGTCTAAGTTGTGATTTGTAGTCTTTTCGACAGGTATTTTAAATGTCATTCTATATTGTCACTATATTTATTATAAATAACTGTGATTGTTATATCTATATTGTAGATCAGCTATTGGCAAGATCCGTTAAGAACTACCTCCTCGCGTGAAAAATAAAATACGTTATTCGATGGTATATTTTTTGTGATTTTTCTCTCTAGGTCTAAGGAGAAAATTATGTAGGTATATTAGCAGTAGGTAGGTAAATACCAGTTATTCACTTTACCAGTATCATGTGTAACATTAAATTTATCGAAGTAGTAGATGTATTTTAAATCTCAATCTTTATATTGCCGCGCTTTCTATTCCGATTTGGATTATCTACATATTTTTTTCTTTAGCTTAGCGGTCGAGCTCACTATTTCGAATTTCAGAATACTCAATCGTAAGTTGGGTTCAATTCGTAACAGTGAATATGTACCAAGAGATGCTAGTTAGCTTACAAAGCTCTTCCACAGCACGTAAAGTGGCTAAAACGCTTCCAAAAAAACGGTCTAAATATTTTAAAAATGTTTTTGCAAAGAGAGACATTGCAATATAGTTTAGGATCTTATTTTTTTTTCTAAAGTTACCATCAGTTTTCAGCTAGCCTTATTTTATAATTAATTTTAATTCTTAATGAGCACTGGTCAAAAGGCGTTTGCGTGCAACGTTGGATGTTTGTTATATGTATATATTGTTGGATAATAGTTTTGTTAAAATAAGATACTTTTCTGATGTATAAAATATCTAAAATATTGTACTTAAAAGCCTAGAAAAGGCAAGTTTTATTAAACAACTACAAAGATAAATCAGAATAAGTATCTTTAAGGTTTGTGAGATTAAGCTCAGAGTTTGTTTTGATATTCAAAGTACCAAGTTTTCAAATAAATATTGTCTCACACTTATGGAAAATTATAAAAGCATTTGTTATTTTTCACAGTGCTATGAGCATTTTTGGTATAACATCTGTGAAACGCTACATTATAATGTAACTTTAACAAATTCAATGTCACATTTTGGTAAAATTAATTATTTATTATTCGTAAATGTTATATATGTTCAATATTGATACAATTGGACCGACGCTGTCTAAATACACCTTCTTACTTTTCTTTTAAATTAATAAATTATAATGACATTATGAGTACCAGAAATATAATGCATTTTATTTTTTGGATGCACCAAATGTACTATCAAATTACCAGATGGTAACGAAATAATGTAGTTTAGTATTGACAATACATAATTATTGACTTTTATGTAATTTCTTCGCGATTGTATAAATACAGGTGTTTGTTATGCATCCAAGTCAATATTTCGTACACCTTACGTTCAATATTAAAACTTATTTACCTAGGTAGATATGACATAAAGACAGCTATAAAAATGTGCACATTAAATTTGTCAAAGTAAAAACGTTGGTACTAATAAATGTTACTATACATGTTGATTAGATTAAAAACACAGACAAAAGTTTGCTTAAGAAGCAGTTACTGTACTAGATAGTTGTCTGATTAGATTAAAATTATGTGAAAGAAAAGTGGTCGTTTGGAGCAAAGCACGTGAACGCCGTATTTAACAAGCGCGGTGTCGAAGACTCAAGGTGTCTACATTAACAGCGGTGTGGCATTTAGTATTCTGTTTTACTACCAATCAGTACAAATGTTTACTACTAGGATTACTATGTATAGCAAGCACATACTCTTTGAAGATAAATATCTATTTTAAAGTCGTTAGTCGACTTTGTTCCGGTTTATTCTGGATTTCTCTATTACAATATGCATATATTAAACATATAACCTTCCTTTTAAATCACTCTTTCTATTCCTGAAAACTTTATTAAAATCCATTGCGTAGTTTAAAAGATCTAAGCGTATAGACAGCGTGAGCAGTTTTGTTTTATACTATGTAAAGATTGTGAAACAGTAAACTTTCGAAGTGTTCGACTTACTTTGAACCAATAATGAATTTTGCTAAACGCAAAAGTTGTAAACAATTCGAATCTCGATAAATAATTCATATTACTTTAACTGTTATTGATTTCTTTTTCGAAAAATTTTGCTGAATGTGTTTCTGAACGTATAACACATTCTTTGATTAATTTACTTTTGTTAGAATTTATATTTGTATGTGGAAAGGAAGTTTGATTAAAATCATTTCCGCTTTTATAAATGTACAATAAAATAGTAACGCTTGTACCAATTAAGTTCAATGCTCAGGACACATAAATTACTAATTTTATTGCAAATAAAATCAGAATCATATTCATTAATTACGAAATTTTAATTGTAGGAATGCGTTACTTCATCAGAATTAGTATTACCTACTTTGCATGTCTATTACGTTTGAAAATTTAAGTACCGTTTCAGAGGTAACTTAATCAAAATCATGTTTGAAGTCAATTACCACACAATTATTGTTGCGCTAAAAATTTACACTTCCTAGATTCTAATAATTCATCAATGATGAAGTATAGTCTTGTCAATTGTCTATGAAGTTTTTGAACAGTGCATATACATATGGTAGTTCGTAGTGATCAGCTCGTTCCACCGCAAGCCACACCGCTGCTACTTGGACACCCTAAAATCCGAGGCCGTACTGGCAAGATGACGTGAAGCGACGGAAAAAATCTTTTATAAGCATACACCAGAGCCAAAAGAACTCAGTATCGGCAGTTTGTTTGTAGGAGGTTGTGTTCTGTCGTGTCGTTGTTGCCGTCGCCTTGCCAGTGCGGTGTCGGCGAATGTCGCCGAGCCGCGCCGTGTCGCATCCCTCGCTCATATGTTAAAAGCGAATGTTCGACACACCGACTCTCTAGTTTAGGGGTTGCTAGGTCATAACGCCTTATGCTATATAAGCTTATTGTTAGGTTTATCAAGTATATTTACATTATAGTTATTTTCATTTTCTTCCTCTTCCATGTTGCCTGTTTCGTGTTACACGATGCGCGTAGACGCTGTGTTGTTGCGAATCATAATTACTATTAAATTTGTGAGGAGTTTTAAGCTATTGTAAATTTTACAGAAATAAAAAAATGTTGTGAAAATAAATTATAAAAAAGTGATATAAACAGTGAATTTTGTGTATTTTATTTTTATCCCAACAACAAAATATTGTATCCCTTAAGAAAATAGAAATATTCCTACAAAAAATAATATTTGATCGAGCGAACGAGGCGAGCGAAGTTCTCCGAGTCTACTGGAACAATCTGGAGTTTGTATATAAATGAACTTTTATTTATCCCAGAATTATTCAGAACACAAAACTTGCTAAAATTTCTAGCAACATTCAAGTAATGCTCCAGGCATTGCAAGAATCCATAAGCTACGGTAACTGCTTATCATACAGTTCATTATTATGAACTGTCTGATAAGCAGTTACCTAGGTGACAAACAAACATAATAATATGCTTGTTTGTTAGTATAAAAAACTATCTATATAATAATAATAGTAATAGCAACCCATATATATCCCACTGCTGGGCACGGGTCTCCTCTCCTCTATCAAGAGAGAGAGAGAGTTTAGGTCTTAATTCACACACGCTGGCCTAATGCAGGTTGGTGAATCAGACATGTCTTTACCGTTTGCAGATGGCGAATCATTTGATTTGTACATATAAACTCCACGAAGTGAAATTCACATTGGTACTGTCTGGGATCGAACTCGCACCTCTTGCGTGTAAGTCGGTTACTTGCCCACTCGGCCACCACCGCTTCTTCAAAAAACTATCTATATGCCATTATTTATTAAGGTTACAAAGTAACACTTAGGAAGGTCAAGAATTATGAAAAAGCCAAGAAGATGATGTCAGCTAATTTGTCTTGAACCGAACAGCCTCTTTAGACAAGTAGCACAAACAGCAGTCGAATCGAACCGAATTGAGAGCAAATTTATTTAAATCCTTAAACCTATTATGATATAAAATACCGAGATACGATTCGAAGAAAAGTATAGACTTCTTTTTCAGTTTCTCACGAACAAGCGAGTTATAAATATATAATGATTAATATTAGGTAGGTACAGGGATTTTGTTTGAGATTAAGGCTTGATGTAATAACCTAGGTTCGTGGTTTTACCCCTGAGGGATATTAGATGTAATTATTTTAGATACTGTATTAACCATGTAATGCGATATTAATAATAGTTATTACTTATTTGCTATGTAACCTTGTATTACTACATAATTCTTGAGGAATACCTACACAATTAAGTGACAATAGGCAGGGCATATAGCTCGCAGAAGCAATGGCCGTTGGGGCAGAAAGGTTCTAGAGTGGCGACTACGAACTGGCAGACGCAGCGTGGGCAGGCCTCCAACAAGGTGGACCGACGACCTGGTAAAGGTCGCGGGCTAGCGATGGACAAGATCAGCTCAGGACCGAACAATGTGGAAAACCTTGGGGGAGGCCTATGTCCAGCAGTGGACGTCTTATGGCTGAGATGGATGGATGGCTGGACCTACATAATACACATAGGTACATACATATATTTTATCCAGTGGTTAGTAGTTAACCTGGTGATAGAGTTGTGTAGATCGTCTATATAGGCCAGGCGCGAATCTAGGATTTGGTTTAGGGGGGGCAATCTTAGATCATTTCACTAACATAATCTTTTAGAAAAGTGATATAAAAAAAATAGGAAGAATTGATCGCCAGCCAGCTGGATCTGGATCCGCTGTTGATATAATAATAATCATTTATTCACAAGTAACATAGACTCATAGGTACATTCAATATTATAATAATAGTCACATTCACATTACATTCACATAGATAAAACTATAAAATTTTACAATAAATTAATTAATTAAAATACACTTGGAAATAATATTAAAATTAGTTGCTTTAGCCACTGCGTGCAATATGTAGCCCACAACAGTGCCTAATAATATGACAATCCAGCCTTTCTGCAAGTGTAGCCAGCATGCTGTTGATGCTCCCTCACACTCGCCGCACCAGCGAAGTGCCTCTCTTGCGCATTATTGTGTAGAAACAATCTACGCGCGCTTCTACAAACATTGTTGATGCGCTGCAAAAGCGAAGGAGCCCCAACATCATCCTGAATGCGTTGTTAAATTGGACACGAAGGTTACGTAGTAACTATTTAGTAATCTGTGACGAAGGGCGCTGTACGATTTTTGTGTGTAATCTGCCCACAAGCAATGATTTAGGCCTCTAGCGTTATCTAACTACTGTTAACATTTGAAACTGACTCTATATGTTCTCTCGAATGACGGAGATGTTAGAGATGAAATATTATCACCATGCTATCACCCGTTCCTAGGGTACACGCACCCTAGGTAGTTAACCCGCTCATCGCTTATTAAACAAGGAGTTGATGGCTGGTGCTTCATAAAAAATATAGTACCATACCTACTATGTTTTGTAAGAAGCATTAGCCAGTTTAAGTTTTGTTAGCTATGTAAGGTTTAGTAGAGCAAGGCGTATCTAAGTTTATTGGCATATCCTGGTGAGAAGTCTTCGGACTGATAAATCATCACCGTTCCTAAGGTATACCCCCAATATTTAATGTTGTAGCAATGGGCATTGCACCTACTCGTGGCTTGAAAAGCCGATGGCCACTGGAGCAGAAAGGTTGAGGAATGGCGACCATGAACTGGACGAAATAGTCTAACAAGATGGACTAATGACCTAGTAAAGGGTGCGGGCAGTTGATGGACAAGATCAGCTTATGCCTGACTATAATGATGATGATTTATGATCTGCAAAACACACACACAGTGGTGCATTTATTTTTTTGGATAGGTAACACGCAAATGATGCCTCATGTCCTCACTGGTATTTTGCAAGCGTCTATAGGCTATAGTAACTGCTTATCAACAGGCGGGCCGTATGCTTGTTTGCCACTTATTCAGTATAAGAAAGAAACCTCTTTGCAGTACATTAAAATTCAATTAATTAACAAAGATAAATCCTATTACAGTCGAGACTATAATTTTATTAAATAAAGAATATCTTTTAGTGCAAGAAATTTTCTCAGAGACTTTTATTTTATACAGCGGGTAAAGGCAGTATCTACAATAATAAGTACACATGTATAAACATATGTATACGATATATATGATTCTAAGACAGACTCACTTTATTATTATTACCAGAAGAAGGGTTGAAAACGGAAGTTTTTTTTATGTATCTGACAGATTTTTCGATTAATATATAATACTAGTTGTTTACCGCGGCTCCGCCCGCGTGGATGTCGGTTATCGCTGTAAAAAGTAGCCTATGTGTTATTCCAGACCATAAACTATCACTGTGCCAAATTTCATCTAGATCCGTTCAGTAGTTTTTACGTGAAAGAGTAACAAAAAAAAAAATCAGTGCCACCCGGAGCGGATCACTTGTTTTATGTATAATAAAATGATCATTTAAACAAAACAAAATAAAACATTTAAAAATATTTGAAACTCAAGTCTATTTCATAAGAATAACAATTGATGTATTTATATTGATGTATACAGTAACGGGAACCTTTAGAAGCGATGTTACGGGACACTGACCTAAATACAAACATGCAATCATTTAAAATAGATCTTCGCATCTTGTGCACGCCACTTTTAAACGAACAAGAATCATGATATCTATTAATTGGTCGCATTTGCGTTGAATCACTTTTTAACTGAACCTTTCATTTAATAATGCAATAAACTAAGTTAATTTCTCCCTGTCACGGATAACAAACCTGACATTAAGTAACAAAGTCGAAATGTGGGTGTAATAGTCCGAAGATGCGTCGAATTATACCTACATCGCATCTTAGGACTATGATACTTACATTCCGACCTATTATTCTCTATCAATCAATCAATCAGCCTATCGCAGTCCACTGCTGGACATAGGCCTCTCCCAACACGCGCCACAGCACACGGTCCTCCGCCTTCCGCATCCAGTCCGTCCCAGCGACCTTTTTTAGGTCGTCGGTTCACCTAGCTTTCTGTATAATTCGGCGCATTTTCGGCAAACATTGCATCCGATTTTGCATTGCATGATTCAGCAATTTTTCAGACTTCGTTTCTTAACTAATAACTTTCATAACTGATCGGACTCGGAACGTAGGTATAATAAAGGGGACGAGGTAAGTATCACAGTCCGATGGTGCGCTATAAAAAAGTAATACAAGTATTTTTTCAAAAAGATAGAATCCGTTTATAGTATTACTATACTTGGTCGAAGCATTTGACCTAAGCGTGACCAATGCCATATACTTCACTTGTATGTAAGTAACGAGCATCATACCAAATGGATCATCCTACTAATATTATAAACGCGAAAGTTTGTAAGTATGGATGGATGGATGTTTGTCACTCTTTCACGAAAAAACTACTAAACGGATCTGGCAAAATCCGCCTGAAATTTGACACAGAGATAGATAATGGTTCTGGAATAACACATAGGCTACTTTTTATCGTGATAAATGACATCTACGCGGGCGGAGCTGCGGGCAACAACTAGTTGCATTATAAGGAAGTTAAACATCCGAACTACATTGTCTAGTAATATTAAGAAGATTGCATCAGATTTATTTATTAATTTGAAAAGAAACAAGGTCTCTAATGACGTATTTATTTGCACCGCTAAGGCACCTAAGCAATCAAAACTACGCTGGTAAAACATTGCGAGCGTCATCCGCGCTTTGTCAACCAAATAAAAGCCCTTTAAATTCATTCTTGTAAAATCTAAAAAGAAAAAATGCTGTTTCTAGGACAGACCCCAATATCGTAAGTATTTTAAACGACTTCCATACTATTTTTTGAACACACAAAAGTGTATGCACAAATGCCTCGGTGGTCCAGTGGCCGCAGTATGCGCCTGCTGTGCACGAGGTTGTGGGTTCGATTCCCACACAGGACGAAACTTTGTGTGACCCACAAAGAATTGTTTTGAGTCTGGGTGTAATTTGTGTCCGTTAATTGTATGTTTGTAAAGTCCCCCGCGACACAGAGCTTGTTCTCTAGTGCGGGAGTTGTCTTTTAAGAGAGAACTCTTACCAGGTCGTGTCGGTCTACCTTGTTGGAGGCCTGCCCATTTTACAAACATACAATTAACGGACACAAATTACACCCAAACTCAGAACAACTCTTGCGTGTCACACAAAGTTTTGTCCTGTGTGGGAATCGAACCCACAACCTCGTGCACAGCAGGCGCATACTGCGGCCACTGGACCACCGAGGCATTCGTGCATACACTTTTGTGTGGTGCCCTGCCTTTTTTTATATACTACTAAGGAGGCAAACATGTATACGGCCCGCCTGATGGTGAGCAGTTACCGTAGCCTATGCTAGCCGACACTTGCGACACCTGGGGTATCACTCGTTGCTTTCTGCCTCTCATATATCCACCGCAATCGAATAGACTACTACTTACATCAGAGTACGATGGTCCTGGATCAAAGCGTTGATATTAAAGCCTCCGGGGATACGTGGGTGGTGTACACAAACAGTAGATTGTGACCCAAATCTACACTGACAGTATTAATATTGATGGTGTTTTTGAACTTAGCACGAAACAATCCAGGTAGTCATTACTCATGACAAGGATAGATATATAATTTGCTTTTATGTGAGACCCTGAGGTCCCTGAGTATTTTATACTACTTGGGTGGCAAACAAGCATACGGCCCGCCTGATCTTGAGCAGTTACCGTAACCTATGGATGCTTGCAATATAGGTCGGTCACATGCGTGTTGCGTATCCAAAAATAACATCAGGGCTATACGATAGAATTTCCCTGAAATAGGAAAGAAAATCAAAAAAATGTTAAAAACACACCCCTAAAGCCAAAAAAAGGTTAAACGGATCAGGATGAAATTTGACACAGATATAGAATATAATCTTGAATAGCACGTAGACGTACTTTTGCCCAGAACTGTTTCCGTGGGATTGTACGTGCGGTCGAAGCCGTGGTTAGAAACTAGTGTTTCTTAAGGCTTGGGATATCGCCAACGATCGAGCATTTGGGCGAAGCAAACTCGACTCACCACACACTAATTCTCTAGGCGAGCGCGGACGAACAGATTTACTCTTTGAATGGACGTCTTATTAATCTTAATTTATATAAATCTCGTGTCACAATGTTTGTCCTCAATGGACTCCTAAACCACTTAACCGATTATAATAAAATTCGCACACCATGTGCAGTTCGATCCAACTTGAGAGATAGGATAGTTTATATCACTATAAGGACCTTCAATTTACCCCGGGCAAAGTCGGGGCGGGCCGCTAGTTTTTAATAAATTAAAATTCAAACTTATTTTAAATATAACATTATCAAATTATAGATTTAAATATTGGTATTTCTTTTCGTATTATTTGATAAAAGTTGAATTCATAAAGTGGTTACATCTCAATAATTAAGTAATGTATAATTTATAGCGTAAGGTAGGGCGGCCCCCAGCTAGGTGGACCGACGACCTAAAAAAGGTCGCTGGGACGCACTGGATGCGGAAGGTGGAGGACCGTGTGCTATGGCGCGTGTTGGGAGAGGCCTATGTCCAGCAGTGGACTGCGATAGGCTGATTGATTCATTGATATAATTTATGACAAAATCATATTATGAAACACTATTTTTTGGCAGACATTTGTCTATAAATGCCAACAAAAAATGGTTTCATTTACACCTCTTTTTCATCATTTTTTGAGAGAGGAAAAACGTAGCAGAAATATAGTGGTACTAATAAACACTATTAAAATGCACCACAACCGTTAACTTCTCGGGAGGGTATTTTATGCCATACATAATTTTTCCACAGTTCAGGTTCAACGGTCGATCTCTTTATTTATCTAGGACAAAGTTAACATAATAGGATACGACTTTATGATAATGTATGTGTATATAGCACATCATGGCCCTTTAAAGCGAGGTTGAGTAAACAGGCAAGATAATAGATTCGCTCCTTAAAGCAATAATATTTTTACACGAATTTCTAATAGGAGGTAGGGCACCATAATAGCACAGTATAAGGACTGTTTCATACAGTAGTTCGACGGACACGTCTAGACAGAGCAATCGTGCGGGGTACGCGGAGTAGAGGGGGGAGAGGTAGCGAGCCCGAGCTGCATACTCATCACTCGGGACAAGTCGTTCAGGGTTTACGCAATTTTAATTACATTTTTTATTAAATTATAAATTTCTTTTTCGTTTTATTTGTAAAATGGTCATCAATTTCCTCACACGGACGAAAGGTTAGTTAAAATTACTTTATAATTTCACCAATTTCATTCAGAGAAAAATACGACATCAAAACATTTATTTCATGATCCAAGATGGCGGAAGCGAATTTTTCGAAAAAGTCAATATGGGTATCGTTTTCGTGGTTTTTGGGGGTGCTGAAAACGAAAATGACATCCATTTCATGATCCAAGATGGCGGATGCGAATTTTTGGAAAAAGTCAATATGGGTATCGTTTTCGTGGTTTTTGGGGGTGCTGAAAACGAAAATGACATCCATTTTGTGATCCAAGATGGCGGACGCGAATTTTTCGAAAAAGTCACTATAGGTATCGTTTTCGTAGTTTTTGGGGGTGCTGAATACGAATATGAAATCTATTTCGTGATTCAAGATGGCGGACGCGAATTTTTCAAAAAGTCAATATGGGTATCGTTTTCATGGTTTTTAGGGGTGCTGAAAACGAATATGATATCTATTTAGTGATCCAAGATGTATAAAAATTATATTTTCAAACTCTTTTTTTCATTTAGTCATTCATCATTTTGTAAATAATACACATACATATTTTGCCTTTACATTAACCAATTTAATTATTAATATTTGCATTATTTATTTTCCTGGTACCCCACACGCATTCTAACACTACAAAATATAAAATAAATTAAGAAAAAAAATGTGACAACCCTGCGACAATTATCTATGTCAAGTCGGCGGCGGCATTTCGCAAAACATCAAAGGCGTTGGCCCACTGTAAGAAGGAATAAAGGGTTCTTTACACTGTGATAATAGTGAGAAAGCCCGACTGAGAAAAGACCTCCATCTTACAGAAGACCACAGCCAAATAATATTTATGTTCCTATGTGTAAGTACAGGTTTTCAGCGCTCATTTAGGGAGGCGTTTAAAAAGAAAACATTTTCCTACTCTAGGGATATTCCAAATTAAAGCCCTGGTGCGAAAAATGAGTCGACAGCATGCAAGTGATACTTCTGGTATTGCAAGCGTCCATAGGCTAAGGTAACTGCTTTACATCAGGCGGGCCGTATGCTTGTAGTATAAAAAAAAGCTCAGGTTAGTTACAGATTATATATTTTTAAAATTTATAGTCGAGACACTTATATCGCCCTCGTAAGTTTTAATGGAACAAAAATGTTGCATTAGTGATAGATTCATAATAGCTATCACTGCTACATATTTAGAATCTGTCCCTAATGCACAATTGTAGTTCTATTATAACTCACGAGGGCGCTAGTGTCTTCGCCACATAATTTGAGAATATACAATCTATCCCAGGCTTTATTATTTTAATTTAGTAAGTAGGCAATAATGTTGGTAGTGTCCGCGGACACCTGATAAATAGTTCAGGCCACGCGTGGCCTGAACTATTTATCAGATTACGATTAAACTTTGGTGAGTTGTTCTGAGTACACCCGAAAAGGCTAAAAAAAGCAGTGAAACTTTTTACGGCGAAACAACATAACCGAAAACAGCAAAAACAATTGGTATAAAAGTAGAATAAATACTAAAAAACATTGATTATTTTCTCCTGCAATTCTATTCCTAAACTAATTTTATAAGTTTGTGAGGTTGTAGGGGGATCTGAGCCTCTAGACAAGTGGCATAAGCGATAGTCGAATGGAAAAGTCAAAAAAGAAAATGTATGGGATTTGACGTAAGTTTACGACATTATATCGTAGACTCACGTCAAATTCCATACATTTTTTTCTTTACTTTTCAATTCGACTATCGCTTATGCCACGCTAGACAAGTGGCATAAGGCTCTGGATCTACTAAACCGATTATGACAATTCATTTATCTATAGAAAGCCATATAATTTGTGATATGGGCACGGGTCAGCTAGTCGCGTATTAATAAACTAAATATTGAATTATAATAAGATCGCTCTCACAGACGGTGAATGTACGAAGACATACTTGTTATAATGGAGTAATTTCCACTGGGACTAGACTGAGTTAATGTACAGTTTACAGCGTAAAAGTAATACATTTTGCTTACTTATATTATATTATTAGCTGTTGCCCGCGGCTCTGCCCGAATGGATGTTGGTTATCACTGTAAAAGTAGCCTATGTGTTATTCCAGACTATAATCTATCTCTGTGCCAAATTTCATCTAGATCCGTTCAGTAGTTTTTACGTGAAAGAGTTACAAACATCCATCCATACTTACAAACTTTCGCGTTTATAATATTAATAGAATTACTACCTAACAGTTCACTTATTGCTTCAATAATAATACAATGTTGGTGTTCAAATATGTATGTTTGTGTTTGCTTCCAGTCCAGGACATTCTCTTGAAAGAAAGAAAGAAAGGTACGTTTATTGCTACAATTAGATACATGTACCATGTGAAATTAAAGGTAATATATACAAACTAATAATTTTAAAAACTATCCTAAACTAGACATAAAACAAAGTAGGTGCATGTGTCTCACAGTTGTAGCAATCAGGTGTCCAGTTCAACATTAGTCAGATCTTGGAGATTTTGTGTGATTAACACGATTTTAAAAAGAAGAATTGCCTCCATTAAGTGGCAATCGGCCGGGCACATAGCTCGCAGAACTGTTGGGGCAGAAAGGTTCTAAAGTGGCGACCACGAACTGGAAGACGAAGCGTGGGCAGGCCTCCAACAAGGAGGACCGACGACTTGGTAAAGGTCGCGGGCAACCGATGGACAAGGTCGGCTCAGGATCGAGAGTTGTGGAAAACCTTGGGGGAGGCCTATGTCTAGCAGTGGACGTCTTTTGGCTGAGATGATGATGATAAACACGATTTTTGATTTATGTCAGGGTGAAATTCATTAATTTAAAATAGTGACATATCCCGACCTCGCAGGGGACATTATCTAGGGATCCTGTAATATTTTTTACCCTTTACCCTTGGTGTTGCAAGCGTCCATAGGTTACGGTAACGACTTATCAAGCGTGCCGTACGCTTGTTGCTCCTTGGTAGTATAAAAACGGAGTGAAGTATACATATCACTTGTCAAGCACAGATGTTATTGCATAGGCGCTTGTTGCTTATAAACATCATGAAGTGATAGTAGGGGTCACGAACTACTGAGTACTGAGCTGTTAACCTAGGCATTCATCGCTATAATTAGATCCATTGATGAAACAATCAACAATAATACGTTACTGATATAAAATGCATACATTTGTTCTAAGATAGTGATACAAATGTGTACACAAAAAACAGATAAATTATTTTTAAGTAGCTTTTATAATTTGTACTATAATGGACAACGGGTCCAAATCGCGTAACATTTGGAAACAACAATGATTAGTCAACACGTGACCACGGCCGGTGCTATTCGAACGAAACGTCGGGTACCAAAACGGGTATGAAAACCATCAAAATATTAAAGATAATTTTCTAGTGGCGATTTTTTAAAAGATAGCCTATTATGACCATCAATGGACAAGGATGGACAAGGTCAGCTCAGGACCGAATGATGTGGAAGACCTTGGGGGAGGCCTATGTCCAGCAGTGGACGTCTTGTGGTTGGATGTCCATCCCAATTGTGCCAACCGAGCTCCTACTTCTGAGTTTGAATTCAAGAGTAGGAGCTCGGATGGCACTTGTAGTGCACAGGGCCGGGACCCGAGATACGCAGGTTCGAATCCTGCTCCGGGCTCGACTTTTTCTCCATCGCTTTAAATATATTTGAGCTAATTGCATATCAAAAACTCTAAAAATATTTAATATTCCATTTCTTTGTCGACTAACGGTGAACGAAAACATCATGACCAAAAAGAAAGAATCCTGCTCTGGGCTCAACTTTTTCCACATTACTTTCAATTTTGAAATAAAGAAATTGAATTAAGTTATTGACCGCTACTCCAGTAATTCTCTGTCACAGCATCGGTTCTGCTAGCTATATGCCCTTCTCATAGCCACTAATTCGAGGCAATCTTTCGAGCTATGTTGGTTACTTTGGTTCTTCAATGGCTCATCCATTATATATCTCCTGGTTAGATATACATATAATGGATGAGCCATTGAAGAACCAAAATCATAGTGAGTCACTTTAAAATGTAGTGGCAAAATATATCAAAGACAGTCTCAGTTCCATATATATATATATGTGTTTGCTATCTGTACTATAAGTATATTATGAAGAGGCTAAGTTTGTGAGTTTGTGACGTTGTAGGGGGTAATCTCAGAATCTATTGAACCGAATTTGAAAATTCTTTTACCAAAAGAAAGCCGCGTTATTTAATTTTGTGAGTGTCATAGGCTATATTTGTATTGACAAAAATATTACGGGACCTCGGGAAATACGGCTAGCATTTTACAATTTTCAAACTAATACATGTATAGCAACATGTCGTTCCTACCGACTAAAAACCACATTTACAACATTTTTGCTTTCAAGAAATAGTTAGTTATAGGACATCCAAAACTAAGGTTTTTAAAGGGTCGGCAACGCGTGAGTGACACCCCTGGTGTTGCAAACGTCCATAAGCTACGGTAACTGCTTACCATCAGGCGGGCCGTATGCTTGTTTGTCACCTTGGTAGTATAAAAAAAAAATGCACAACAAACAAAACTTATACACCTAGCTAGGTGTATAACTTTTGTTAAAGACTCATCATCTTCGACTTCATCATCAACTGATAAGGCTCTAAATCATTTGACGGAGAAGAATAGACATAAATATTTCTTTTATTTATTTTATTTTTATTATGAATACCATTCATAATTATTTATTAAAGACAATTGTGATACCGCTCCATGTCCTTGAACATATCGAATGTTGAATTATAATCTGGATTCTAGATTCGGTATGATGACGTCATGTATGGTAATAGAAGGTATATGTCGTAAATATGAGATTTGTTTTCATATGCTGATATTTATACAAGTTAT
Organism: Trisateles emortualis; assembly: GCA_947095525.1. NCBI lineage: Eukaryota > Metazoa > Arthropoda > Insecta > Lepidoptera > Erebidae > Trisateles > Trisateles emortualis. The sequence continues at coordinate 19,110,801 of OX352735.1, read as the reverse complement.
TATAAGGTGAATACAAAAAAAATATACCTATATACTCGAGAATTGTGAGTGAAATAATTGTGCAACATGGCCTCCGACGCGTACATTCTTTTTTATGATAAATTAATGAATTCCAACGCGTTTTACAAGATACCGACACTTTTCTGCTGTGAAATAGTTGTGTAAAAACTAAGTGTTTATATATTTTGAGGTATTTTTTTACATAAATTTTATTTAATGTATGAATTTGCTCAACGCTGCATCCGTTGGCGTATTATGATTGTATTAATCATTTATCCACTATCTGTTAGTGTTTGTGTGAATGTTTTGGTAAAGTACTTTATAACTACAACATTTTTTATTTTCTGTTGTTCTTACGTACCTTAAGGGTAGGCCCTTTTCTTGAGATTGGGACCTTTTCTGACATCACACAGGATATACCTACTTATATATATATATATATATATATATTATTATATGTGTCCATCTTATGTCTACCATCTGTTATCCTGTGTATGTTCGAATAAATGCTTTCTTTCTTTCTTTCAGAGCTGTATTCCTTACTAAACTAAAATTTAGTAAACTAAAAAACAAATTAGATGAAGTTTGGAAACACCGACTTATTAATCGTTTACTTTTACTGCACGTGTGATCTTGTGCTTAAGATGGTCGTCACACCACGAACACAGTACCGCGTGATATTGGTTTCTTTCCTTCAAGATCTAATGTATATTTTGTGTCCGTGAATGTATGTCATGTAAAGTTTCTTACGATTGACTTGTTTTGTAGCGCGACAGTTGCCTTCCTAAACACGAGTAGGTAGGGACCTCTATAGATATTGATTGACTGCACGGTTGGTTTAGGTGCTACCTCGCCATCATGTTGTAGGTTCAATCCCCACGCGGGACAAAAATTCGTTTAATCTATAAATAGTCCCAAGTAAATGTTGACTGCCTTGGTGGTCCAGTAGTCGCAGTATGCGCCTGCTGTGTACGAGGACAACCTCGTACACAGCATTGGGGTTCGATTCCCACACAGGACTAAACTTAGTGTGGCCCACAAAGAGTTGTTCTGAGTCTGGGTGTAATTTGTGTCCGTTAAATATATGTTTGTAAAGTCCTCCGCGACACAGAGCTTGTTCTCTAGTGCAGGAGTCGTTTTAAAAAAAAAAGTTTACTTTAGGTTCGTTCATTGTATGTTTTCAGCATTCAAAAGCGCCTATACTTAAGCTTCTGGTCGTTATTATTTCCTTGCAGCATCTTTGTATCGAGTTAAAAGGCCTGGTGCTCCCGCTAAATGGTAGCAGCATCAGTATTAATAGACCACCGATGTTACTAGTCAGTATCCGCAGCAGTCTATTTACTTCAGTAGTATTATTATTTAAAAAGGTGGTGAGCGGCGGTGGCTGAGTGGGAAAGTAACCGACTTGCACGCAATAAGTGCGAGTTCGATGTCGGGGCAGTACTAATGTGAAATTTTCTTTGTGGAGTTTTATTTGTTACATATGGTAACGGTGAAGGAAAACATCGTGAGGAAACTCACATGTCTTAAAAATAATTCTAAAGGCATGTTTTTTTTTTTTTTTATACTACCAAGGTGACAAACAAGCATACGGCCCGCCTGATGGTAAGCAGTTACCGTAGCCTATGGACGTTTGCAACACCAGGGGTGTCACTCACGCGTTGCCGACCCTTTAAAAACCTTATAACTCCTTTCTTGAAGAACTCCATGCTATAGTCTTATGTCTGATTTAACAACCCGTATTAGGCGTGTGTGAATTAAGGCCTTAAACCCTATCTCTTGATAGAGAAGAAAGACCTGTGCCCAGCAGTGGGACAAATGGGATGCTGTTATATTAGTTTTATTACGACCTTAACACTCGAAAACGCATTCAATACGTAAACAACACGAGTTAGTGATAACTTGAAAGTCAAAACACAAACTAAAATACACTTTATAACAATACACACAAAGTCTTAATTGAATTGTTTATAAAGTTGTCAATAACATATTGCAGATCAATGACTGAACAGTGACATGGCCCTGTTGACACAGCTCACGAGCTGTTGATTAATATGAACTATCTTATAATTGGGTTCATATCTCAAACGGTGTGTTAGTTACGACTTTACTATATACAGTGGTATAGATATAATCTACTACTTCTTACTATTATAATTATTTATTTATTACTAGCTGTTGCCCGCGGCGATCGCGTCGATGTCGGTTATCGCTGTAAAAAGCCTATGTGTTAATCCAGACCAGAATATATCTCTGTGCCAAATTTCATCCAGATCCGTTCGGTAGATTTTACGTAAAAGAGTAACAAATATCCATCCATCCATCCATACTTACAAACTTTCGCGTTTATATTATTAGTGAAAATAATGATGATGATGATACTTCCTAATCATCATCATCATTATTTTGACTACACAGTTGGTTCAGTGGCTAAAGTGGTTACCTCGCCATTTACAATTGCGCGATGTGTTGTGGGTTCGATCCCCACACGGTACAAACATTTTTGTGATCCATAAATGGTCGTCCCGAGTCTGGGTGTACTTTGTGTCCGTTAATTGTATGTTTGTAAAGTCCCCCGCGATACGGCTTATTTCCTAGTGCGGGAGTAGTCTTTTAAAAGAAAAAAAAACATTGTTTAACATCTTATTAAACATGTTCAGGTTAAGTTTTTAATAGACACTACGGATCTGTCCCTCTAGATAAATGGCATAACAATAATAATAATGTCCTCCTAACCGAATTTCCGTCACGGCTATTCTCAATGGAGACTAGCCATCTGCGCAGAAGATATTTTAGTGCACAAGTGTGTGCGCGAACACAAGTGCACTCTTTATCCCCTCTCTCTCATAGTCCGGTGGGACGGCAATCCGACACGACCGGAGAGAGATCAGACGAAGGACTTTACTTTTACTTTGCTTTGTGAGGCACGGGGGTGCAAACACCGCCAATTTCCAAACTCCAGAAATGTATTGTGAATTTCTTGAGAGAAAAACCCAATATGAAGTATTGACCCGACCCGTAAATCGAACCCGGGACCTCGTGATCACCAGTCACACACATCGACCACTAAGCCCCCAAGGCAGTTGACAAATGGCATAAATAGTAGTCGAATCGAATAGAATATCATGCATATTTAAGGGATTACGTCAAATCCTATAGATACATTTGCTTTAAATGCAAATTATCTATGGGATTTGAATTTCTCTCCTATTTGTATTTCGCGTACGTGAATGTATGTAAAGTTCCACACGATTGACTTGTTTTGTAGCGCGGCAGTTGCCTTAAGAAATTCATGAAATAATTATTAAACACTAGCTGTTGCCCGCGGCTCCGCCCGCGTGGATGTCGGTTATCGCTGTAAAAGTAGTAGCCTATGTGTTATTTCAGACCATAATCTATCTCTGTGCCAAATTTCATCCAGATCCGTTCAGTAGTTTTTACGTGAAAGAGTAACAAACATCCATCCATCCATACATTCACCCATACATCCATCCATACATCCATCCATACATCCATCCATACATCCATCCATACATCCATCCATACATCCATCCATACATCCATCCATACATCCATCCATACATCCATCCATACATCCATCCATCCATCCATCCATCCATACATCCATCCATACATCCATCCATACATCCATCCATACATCCATCCATACATCCGTCCATACATCCATCCATCCATACTTACAAACTTTCACATTTATAATATTAGTAAGGAATCATTGAATAATTGTATCGGATAGGCCACCGTCACGTGATCAATCTGCGCAGTAGCATCTTATAATACGTAAATACTGCATAATTTATCCGGATAATATCTATGAAACATGGAGGAGTTGCCTCAAATAAACAATGTTTGTCATTAATCAGTTGTGAGCGTCATAGACCACTGGGTGCGCACGGCGACATGCGCTCTAAAACCTTGGCACATTCAGTAACAAGTCATCCTGTGGACGCCTCGTGGTCAAGTTATACACGTGCACGTGCAAGATAGGAAATGACTATACATTATTAAATTTATAGTTTAGTATTAATAATTACTTTGACCACATACAAACTTATACTTACGTTTTTGTACACGAGGTTATTTTTTGTATAACTAATAAAAACAACACAAAAAGGACTGCTTAGTAGGCGTCGTAAAATTCCTTCGCATTGATGTCTACTGTCTTTAGAATTACTTCTAAGACATGTGGGTTTTCTCACGATGTTTTTCCTTCACCGTTATCTTTTTATATATAATTCTTCTGTGTGTGTGTACTAAACTTCTCCTACACGGCTGGACCAATTTTAATGACTTTTCTTCAGATGGATTCGAGAATGGTTTAGATTTACAATTAGCCCCTATAGATGGCGCTGCATGACGACGTCTGTTGGGTCCGCTAGTATATCTGCAGTGGACGTCTTTTGGCCAAGATGATGATGATGATACTTAAATAAAAATATTCATACTATTGGGTGCTATTGGTGACATATTGATGTTTTAACAACTGAAACATTGTATCGGTGTTCTTTCAGACAAAAACAATAATTTATAATTTAAAGAGAAGTTAAATGTGAAAATAATATATAGGTATTATATTCTCATTTATGTTATCTTTAATTACACTACTTATAATTACGATACATAACATACACAGCATGCATATATTATGTACAATTGCATGCATACATATCGCGCAACAGACGCATCATTTTTTATTTTTTATTTATTGAAACCCATTTACATTTTTTTTTTGTCCGTGTGGTGACGGATTAAGAATACAAATGTCACCACCCCCTTCCATCCCGAGGGTGTCGTAAGAGTCGACTAAGGGAGTAAGTCTAGCAGACAATATCCACCGCAAGAGAGGGAAAACTCGAAACAAAACCCTATACCAACCCGTCTGGCCAGCGTGATTTAGTAGGCTAATATCCCTCCAAATGTTTGGATGAGACCCGTGCCCAGCAGTGGGACGTTTATGGCTTGAGATGGTGATGATGACAATATTTTTACAGTTATTCCAAAACAATATTGTAAGCTAAAACTGATTAACATAATATATTATACATATATATCTACTTAATTTTACAAAATATCGTTAGATTTAGTTATACACTTTTTGAGCAGCTTCTGTGAATTTCGGCAAACTACAGTGAAAAATGACTAATTCTTTAGAAATGATATAAATAAGCCGTATGGCGACACCGGGGCATATTTGAGCAAATACAGTGTCGTTTTATATCAAAAAATATTGAATACCAAAATGGTACAAACAAATGATTTTTTATACTACTTATGTGGCAAACTCAAACTCAACCTACCTCAATTAATTGCATTAACAAGAAAAAGGTGCCCTACCTCAATTAATTGCATTAACAAGAAAAGTTCCAGAATTATCAAGTACCTAAATGTTACAGTCACCATTTCTATAACAGTGGCACATAACTTACTAATATTATTACAGACAACGCTTCCTAATTCCAACAGTTATAATTACATTTATAGCCATTATATTTAGGAAACGAACCATTTACCTTGACAAAGGAATGCTATGAGTGATTACAAAAGTTTGGCAGGTTCCTTACACACTATATTATACTTACGCTAAATCTCGTTGAACGTTCCGAATAGGTATGTGTATCGGCGACGGAAGCCGCAACTGTTGTGCGTGCCGCGTGCAAACACCAATTTGCAGCAGGAGGCGCCTCTGACGCGCGCGTACAGAACACTTAACTTGGTGGCTAGCAAAATAGATCTATTCTGTTGCAATCGGCGTGAATTCACACAAATATCATTGTTTTTACTTTGTTACCAAAATGTTTAATTTGGTTAAGACTTATTACTTATGTAAAGATAGGCTGCATCATTGAATTGGTAAATCACTGTTAGAATGATGCAGCAAGTGGTACCTAAATAAATAAATAAATACAATGCATATATTTTTGAATAGTAAAATACCAAAACACCCCGAATTTCATTAGAAGAGTACTTCATCATCTCAACCCATAAACGTCCCACTACTGGGCACGGGTCTCCTCCATACAATTGGAGGGATATTAGCCTACTATACCACGCTGGCCAGACGGGTTGGTATAGGGTTTTGTTTCGAGTTTTCCCTAAGAGTACTTAACAATTTAAAAAAATTGTTTAGTACACTTCTATGGTATTATAAACGCGAAACTTTGTAAGAATGGATGTGCAGTGAGGACGTACGAGTTTCTGAAACGAGAGGGCCGTCCTACTTTCAGATATATGGTGACTACTCCAATCTTGGTTTTGCTCTAATAAACTTAATAATTAAGTAGAAACCACTTAAATTGTTTTCAAGTTAATTTATTTTTTCTGCCTACAAGGATATTAATTTACGAAATACTTAATTTATTTTCAAGCTTTAGTATGTCTTCTGGGAGAAAAAAAATTAAAGTTGTTGTGGTGAATTAATTAGGAAGGTACTTACTAATAAAATAATGTTTTGAATGGCTTCTATATCAGGCACTTTATGTGCAATTACTTAAAATTAATCGTGCTTTTCTTATATCCAATTATTTACCTAATGTTTCAAACTTTTCGTAAAGTTTTTACAATTAAATAATATTTATATAAAAAATATATATATATACACTACTCCGTTCTACCTCGCCATTTAAAAAAGAGCTGCGTGTTGTGGGTTCGATGCCCACACAGAACAAAAAAATATGTGATCCATAAATGCTTGTCTGGGATCTCGGCGTACTTTGTGTCCGTTAATTGTATCTCTGGGATAGGAAAACTTTTTTTTAAAACGCACTATAAGCGCTGAAAACCTGTTTTTTCTCACAGGAACTATTACTACACCGCTGTATGCAGACATTTGGCTGTGGTCTCCTAAAAGGTAGTGAGAGGTTCTTCCCTAGTTGGGCTTTCCCAACTGTACATATAGTGCCCTACTTCTCTTAAAACCTTGTAAAGTGTGAGTGACATTTCACCAGGTCCCATGTAATCATGGGCCAGTCGGCTGCCATAATACCGGGCACAATTCCAATCTCCGGGCAGAAAACTGATAACTAACCACACTAGTCTTACGCACTACCTACTGCGCCATTCAGGCAGTCATGAATTAATGTTATTAAAATCTAGACGATTTAATACGACGTGTTTTACATTAGCCAACTAAGTCGTTCTTGTGTAAATCTTTAGCACGCAATCAGGCGCAACCTTTCTCTTTATAATGTTAGATGGTGAATTTATACAAAAGGACCTAGACATAACTATTATCCTTAATAATATTATAAACAAGTTGTTGCCCGCGGCTCCGCCCGCGTAGATGTCGGTTATCGCTGCAAAAAGTATGGATATTTGTTACTCTTTCACGCAAAAACTACTGAACAGGTCTGGATGAAATTTGACACAAAGATAGATTATAGTCTGGAATAGCATATAGGCTACATTTTATCGCGATAACCGACATCTACGCGGGCGGAGCCGCGAGCAACAACTAGTATTTAATATATTGAAACCAAAGTAAGAAAGGTTTTCGTAGATTAGTGTTAGCGGCGACAGATCTCCAAAGTTAAGCAAGCTTGTCGCCGTCGGTCCATAGATGGGTGACCATTTTCTTAAAACACAACAAGATCCCTCCGTGCCTCGGAAAGCACGTAAAGCCGTTGGTCCTGCGTCTGATCTCTCTCCGGTCGTATCGAATTGCCGTTCTATCGGACTATGAGAGTGTAAGAATAGAGAGTGCACATCTGTTTGCGCTCACACTTGTGCACTATCTCCATTGATATTGGCCGCCGTGACCGAAATCGGTCGGACTGAAGCATACAAGTATCAAAGTATTTAACCTCGAAAAGCCGAATGTTAAAAATAAATACATAAAGTGGTCATTATTACGTATGACATTCTTAAATCAACGTTTTATTGTCATATCCATGAAAATAATCAAAATAATACTTTGAGAGTTATTATTTTTAATGTATTTTTGACATAATCAGAGCGTTGGGGCAAAAAACATGAATTAAGACAAAGAAACGGGGTCGCGACGGTTATTTTCCATTAGTAACTAGTTGCATTAATATACGTTCGTTAAATTTAAGCGCGCACTATTGTAGTATTACATTTTTACCGGTAGATGGCGCTGCACGTGAAGTAAGTTCATTTTGAACATTGTAACAGCGGTATTAAATTACTGAAAATATAAGCACACATCGTCCCGGTGTTTTTTCAAAGGAGTAGGACAGAAGGAGTATACGACAGTTTCGTACGCCTATTTCAAGAAAATCCCTAACGATTGACAAAGCTTTGACAATATAATCAGAGTAATAATATAAAATTACAAATAATATATTTTTTCTTTAAGTGAACACAGTCTAGCTGATTATGATGTTGCCCAGCACTAATGACGTGGTGGTTAGAATGCTTCTATACAAAATAGGCTGTACCTATGCAGTCAATTCTAATCCCGCTCGAGGAAAATAAGTCTTAAACAACATTAAATAATTATAATTATATTTTTCAGTTTTCTATAAAAAAAAACTAGCTCTCAAATTAGCTTAAAATTGCGCTCTAAATTTATAAAGTAGAAAGAGAGATAACAGTAGAGAGTAACTAAAAATAATAAATACCAAAAAAATTAATATCTATTGTTATAAATAAATATAATATAAATATGTGAATGGGTTTTTTAATAGCTCTATCGTTTAACAAGACGTAAGTAAATGTCGTAATAGTAACAGAGCTAGTCTAAAAATAGGAAAAATAAACGAAGAATTTCCGTCATCAAAATTGAGACGTGCGTCTGAATGACGGTTTCCGGGACTACACAAATATATATACACATCTTAGTGAGAAGATCGACGTTTACATGTCAAAGCTTAAGGCAAAAGCAGCTAGCTCTTTAAAACCACCATAGACGCTATTTGGTATGGTATATGTTATGGTGGCAGGCTGCTTTCCGTAACTCCTATGGCGAAGCGCGTATTTTGCGTTTCAGACACTACTTATAGATGTTTTTTTTTACACTCCAAATATATAAATATAATGTTTCATTTTATAAGATACTGAAAAGAATAGTTATTAAAATAATGCAACTTAAGCCTATAAATTAAATATCTGATTGAGGTCGCAGTTCTGAGGAAAGGTGCCCAAAAGATTGGCCACATTATCACGCTGGATCGCAACGCAAGGCGTTACGTTGACCCAAGTAAAGGCCAGGCTAAAGATCGTGAGATGACTCAACTAAACGCTTAAATATCTCACAATGCAGTTTGTGCGCACTTGATCCCCAGAGTCCTTCTAAATATAATAATAATAATATATTATGAATAGAAAAATAATTCGAAAGCTTATCGCTAATAGCGATCTCTTCTAGGCTTATATATTACTAGTGGACCTGGCAGACGTCGTCCTGTCTGTAAAAGCTGAAATACCGACAGCAATCTAGTGAATCTAAACCAAGGCCCTACCCGAACACACACACAAAATTTCATCAAAATCGGTCCAGCCGTCTAGGAGGAGTTCAGTGACATACACACAAGAAATATATATATATAAAGATTATATTACATACAAATATATATTTGCGGAGGAATTTTACGACGCCTACTAAGTAGTCCTCCCCCCCCTTTTTTGTGTTGTTTTTATTATTAGATTTATGGTTGTAGTTGTAAATTATTAACAAGGTAATAATTATATTACTTTTTTATTATCCATACTCACAAACTTTTACATTTAGCATATTAGCAAGGATTACCACGCTATTGGTAATACATATTTGTCGTAGAATGCTATTGCTTGTCTTTGTTACTAAACAGTAGTAACAAGCTGTTATTTACTAAGGTATATAAATATTAAGTTCACAGTATCATCGCTACCGCCTACGCATACCACGCGTTCCATTTGGCACGTTACACGAAAAAAACAAATATTTTTTCTTACAAAATACCTGATATAATTAACTATAAGGTCGTACGTACACAGTTTAAAAAAAGTTTTCAGAAATAGTATTCGGCATATATTTTAATTGAACGGTACTACTGACACCTCATGTATGATTTTAGGTAGTCTACATTGAATGCTTTCATAATGTGTTTAACTAATGATCAAAGAGTTAAATTGCAGCAACAAATTGCAGGGCAGCTTGTGACGAGTGAGAGCGTCCGACGGATTCTCCACTCTGTATAAATATTATCATCATCACCATCTCAGCCAAAAGACGTCCACTGCTGGACATAGACCTCTCCCAAAGATTTCCATAGCATTCGGTCCTAAACTGACCTTAACCAACGGTCAACCTTGTTGGAGGCCTGCCCACGCTGCGTCTTCCAGATCCTATATTAAGTATATTTAATTACAATATTGGACAATAACAATTGATATAAGTAAGTAGTGGTATTACTTATTAGTTTCTTTCTATTTTAAAAGACAACTCCCGCACTAGGGAACAAGCCCCATGTCGCGGTGCACTCATAAAATAAAATAAAATAAAATAAATCACACAAAGTTTTGTCCGTATGGAAATCAAACCCACGACCTCTGACTATCACTAACCTCTAGACCAGTTATCATGGATCATGGATTTTACTGCTTACTAAAATACTGCTTACCAAAAGCTTCAGCCACATCGATCGTATGTAGTATAGTGGTTGTAAGTAAAGGTAGGCGATCGGCAAGGTCGTTCAAGGCAGGCCGGCGCGCGGCGCACGCGCACGTGGGAATGAACGCCGCCGCCGCGCGCCGCTCTCTCGCGCACCCCAATTGTTATTATAGAACAGCATTTTGTTACTATATCGCTTTGTCTAGTGGTAGACATAATATTTAAGTTTTATAGGCAGCTTTGTCTGTCTAGCGCTCTAGGGCATTGTACCTCTGAAATGGATGTAACTTAAAACATGTTTTTTAAATGATTGCCAGAAGAGCTTTTTATTATTTTAAGTTTAGGTGACCATCTGTGGTCATCTTCATCAACTTCACTTCACCAAATTACACTTTCTGAATGCTAATGTGGATTTGTTTCTCAATCAACATCGCTTTCGATTTTGATATTTTCAGGAAACTTCTCATGGATCCCATCAGCAGGACTGGCTTTTGATGAAAATGGGACCAAACTGAAAATATTCCCGTTTAGACAAAAATTAATAATCAAATCGGTTCATAAATGACCGAGTTCTGCGGTAACAAACTAAAAAAATACATACGAATTGATAACCTTCTCTTTTTTTAAGCTCGTTAAAAAAACAGCACTAGATACTTACATGCAGTGTTATTGTTTAACGTTTAATTATTATGTGAAAGCAAAACAAGCTTACCTTGTGTCCTTATTAACGATATCAATCATAAGGTTCTGTTTATAGTGAATTATTGTGAATAAAGACAGACTGAACGGGTTGGTACGCGGTGCTTAGCGTATTGCACAATTATTAAGTGACTAGCTGTTGCTATTCCTATGTGCTATTCCAGACTATAACAAATCTGTATACCAAATTTCATCCAGATTCGTTCAGTAGTTATTGCGTGTAGTATGAGTAATAAACATCCATCCATCCATCCATACTCACAAACTTTCAGATTTATAATATTAGTAGGATATAGATACGTAATTTTTTTAAATATTATTTGAGTGGCAAACAAGCATATGCTTGTGTTAAGCAGTTACCATAGCCTATGTACCTACGCTTGCATGTTGCCGACCCATTTCATACCAAAGCTTTTAAATTGAGTAACCCTGGGATAGGACAACGTTTCTTTCAAAACACATCCCTAAATGAGGAGACCTGTACTTACCACATCGGCAAACAAACTACCACTTTGTAGTTATTGTATATGGTCTTTTGTACGGTGAAGGTCCTTCCCCGATAGGGCTTGCGGTCATGTACGGTGCTACCTCTATTATTATTGTTTCATTTAGTGTACAAGAGCCACATAAGTAATTATTAAATAATTTGTTCATCACATCACAAGACTACTCACTATTGTAACTAAAACATTTTGTTTGGGATCCGTATTACAGCACAATGCTCCTGATCTGTTTGAAGCTATCATTCGTACCTTTAGCAATGCGCATGAGTTGCGAAACCGTTCTGCGTTTTGCGAGCTATGTTGGCTCTCCTCTCACATTTCTCACATTCGATCTCACAGAGAAATTCCTCTGTGGGTGACATTGAGCCTTCATATGAGCTAATAAATCAATACTACGACTATCAATCAATGAAGGGTTGCAGAAGCTTAAGAAGCTAGCAGTCCAAATATCACACAAGGGCCTGTGAGGATACCTTATACAGAATATTATAATAGCAATCCAAATATATACTGTCCTAATGGGCATGGGTCTCTTCCCCTCAATCTAGGGAGTAGAGAGAGTTTAGACTTTAATCCACATACGCTGACGCGTTGGAGGATCAGACATGTCTTTAGAATTTCTTTTAAGACGTGGCTTTCCTCACGTTGTTTTAATTCACTGTTAGCAAATGGTAAATCATTGGATCAGTACCTATAAATTCCAAATAAAAATAGTTTTTTTTATACTACTTGAGTGGCAAACAAGCATACGGCCCGCCTGATGTTAAGCTGTTACCGTAGCCTATGGACGCCTGCAATACCAGGGGTATCACTTGGGTGTTGCCAACCCATTTTTTTACACCAGGACTTTAAGATGGGAGTATCCCTGGGATAGGAATACGTTTCTTTCAAAACGCATCCCTAAATGAGCGCTGGAGACCTGTACTAATACACACGAACACAACTACACCACTGGGTGTAGTTATTTGGCTGTGGTCTTCTGTAAGGTAAAGGTCCTTCCTCAGTCGGGCTTGCTCGCTAGTATGGTACCCTACCTCTCAATTTTAGAATATCTAAAAAAAATATTTTATGATACCTATTGTAAAATTTAATACAAAATCAAAGCAAGTATTAAACACAGGTACATTTTGCAATAGTACGCTCTAACATTCACTGATTGATAAAGTCGTTGGCTGCTGTGGCAATACTCGTAACTACAAACACGTGTCTTAAACAACACCTATTAATTTTAACTTTATAGAATGTAAATTCAGTTTAGCGCATTAAAGGGTTTAAAAATTGTATTGCAAGGCCAATTGTGTTCGTGTTGTGGTTAATATTTGTTCTCTTGTTTGATTAATACTGGTTGGAAGGGAAACTCACTCGAAAACTAAAATTGGTGATAGTGCGTTGATTCGTGGAACGATGGCATTAAAAACACCGCATATAGAACATGTATTTAGTATCAGTAATCTTTTTTTTGTATACTACTTAGGTGGCAAACAAGCATGCGGCCCGCCTGATGTTAAGTAGTTACCGTAGCTTAATACAAGGTTTAAATTTTAGTTGCTATGCCAGCCGCCCAACATCTCTAGGCCGGAGAGTATGTCGGGCTCACGTAATTAATTTTCCCTTTAAAAAAAGGCTAGCCATCTTATTCATCATCAGCGCGAACATTTTCAAATACAAGCTTTTATCGTCGATTATCGTTGAAATCAAGTCCAAATACGACTGCGCTACCTTGTTTCATTGAGGAGTTTCTATTAGCATCACAACTCGTCAAGACAAATTCAAAGAACCCTAACAAACCGCGACTATTTTGTTTCGTTACCGAGCTCTTATGGCCACATTTCGACTGCATCATAAGACCATCCATGCTACGTACCATATTATTGCATAGTTACTAAAGTCACGTAGGGCATATAAACTTTCAGCTCAATGAAATGCCGAGAATTGTAACTGAATTACTGCGGGTTAAGACTCGATATTATTGGCTCGGGTATTTTCCTTGAATACTAGGAATCTACCCGCATAACAGAGTAACAATTAAGTATAATATCTACGAATAACATATACGGCCAACTGATCTCAAACTAAACAGAGCCTGCACTAACGCAACCGGCAACTGGCAAACTAACCTAATTACATAAGTATATACTTCCAAAAACATTCATACATACATATTGAATATAGCTGCAATTTTCTATAAAGCCGATGTGTTACCCAAATCGTGTTGCTCCAATATATTTTTCTATTATTTAATAAACCAGTGTAAATAAAACAACTGTATTCTTGTTATAAACAAGATTTTATAATAATTTAAAAAAGAAACATTAGGAACATAACTCGTTTTCATACGATTCCCCTTAAATACGGACAGCATCAGTGCCAAAAATAATTACTTAAGGAACTGAAATATTAATTTTTGATTAACATATCCGTATAATTACTAGGGTCCGTATGATTTGACACAACCGCAAAGCTCTCTGCTACACTTTGTACGGTCGCATCGTTTGTTACGTACGTCGTTTCTTCATCCTCAAACACAATTTTATTAAACTCGGTATTATTCAATTTCATGTCAGCCAAATTATCAAATTCAGTATTATTACTTAATACAAATATTGTGCTATCATTCGAATTAACAAAGTATTTACTGTTTTCCAAATCAATTTTAAAAGATTTCGTTGCATTTTCATTAAAAACTTTAACTGATATATCATCATACAACTGATCCCCGATAATGTTAATATTTCTATTTTCCATTTTTTTTTCCAACACATTTTCTTCTGTGTCGGCCTTATTATTTATGTTTATGTCTTTAGTAGAGTCTGCAAGTAATGAACTGAGTAAAAATGTTATATTTGTTAAGTCGGATATGTCTTTGTCAGAAAACAATTTACTTTCAAATTCGTCTACAATTGCAGAATCATTTGGCAATATTTTTACAATTGTAGCTTTTAAACCTTCAGCCTCTATAGGTGCATCATTACTGTCTGTTAGCATAGTAAATTTAGATTTCTGATTCATAAAACTTCTAGATCCCTTCGGTTTCCTTTTGGAGAGATTTTTTTCATCAGTACTAAGTTTTATTTCTATTCTGGAGTGACCGACATTATCCAAAATCTTCAATATAATAGAACCGGAATTATCATCTTTCTTATAATTACTCACAGATCTCCGTTTCATTGGTTTTACAGATGTTTTATTTATAGGACTTTCTTCTTCATGGTTCTGCATACCATAACGAAAATCTGAAGACTCAGTAGTCATTGTGCTTGTCATTGAAGGTTTCATTGCTTTTTCAATGATTGGCCAGATAAGAGGTACGATTGCAGGAATAGTTGGGTCTATTATAACTGTTCGCGTAGCTCGTGGCCAGAGTGGCGGTACAACTTTTCTTGGAGAAAAACTGGTTACGTTTGGTCTATTAAAACCAGGTTTATATGTAGAATGATAAAAGTCTATTGCATCGATTTCTGCCCTTTCCAGGCCATATTGAGCCACGTCCATAAAAGGCAACAATCCATCATTGTAGAACATGTTGTCATACTGAAACATTATATTATTGAGCCGTCAGGGTACTAGCAAATCCTATCCTACTATTATTACAAATGTGAAAGTTTGTGAGGGAGGGTGGATGGACGTACATGGATATGTATGGATGTTTGTTACTCTTGTATGTTTTTATCGCGATAACCGACATCCACACGGGCAGAGCCACGTGTAACAGTTAGTATTATACATATATGTCCTATTCATATATGTCACATTTACTATCCTTTAAGAGAGAGGGTTTAGGCATTAATTCATACACGCTGGCCTAATCCGGGTTGGTGAATCAGACATATCTTTAGAATTTCTTCTAAGACATGTGGGTTTCCTCAAGATGTTATCCTTCACCGTTAGCAGATGGTTTGTTTGTGGAATTATTTGATTAGTACATATAAATTCCACAAAGTGAAATTCACATTGGTTGCTGCCACTCGGGATCGCACTCGCACCTCTTGCGTGCAAGTCGGTTACATTTCCACTCGCCCACCACCACCAATATTATATGTCAGCAACATTCCAGTGATACCTACGGTATTGCAAGCGTCCATAGGCTACGGTAGCTGCTTACCATCAGGCAGGCCGTATGCTTGGTTGCCACACAAGAAGTATAAAAAAATGGAGGCATAATGGTAAAGTTTATTTTCGGTTTCAGTCTCTTGCAGAAATAATATTTAAATTATTACGCGCAAGTGATAAACCTTGTGTTGCAAGCGCACGTAGGCTACGGTAACTGCTTACCATCAGACGGGCCGTATGCTTGTTTCCCTCCTTGGTGGTGGGCAGAAAACTGACTAGGGCTAGGGTTATTGGTGTACAATAAAGTTTTTTATTCTATTCTAGAGTTAAAATGAATGCCTATAAATATAATAGTACATACCAACTATTAATATGGTATGTGTCAAGGGTCAAACTTCACATTTAATGAGATACTAAATAGAAAGGCCATTAACTAGCCTTTTAATAATGAGATTAAATAAAAAACACATTTTATAAGATATACTAGAATAGTTATTAAAATAAAAGTAACTTAATCTAAACTAAGTAAGTACTTAGTTTAGTTTTAAGTTTGTAAGTACAAACAATGCGATATTGTATGAATAAAATATCTGATTGAGGTTGCAGTTCTGAGGAAAGGTGTCCAAAAGACTGGCCACGCTTGGATCAAAAGGCATTGACCCAAGTAAAGGCCAGCCTTAGGATTATGAGTAGACTCGACTAAACGCTTAGATATCACACGATACAGTTTGTGGGCACTAAATAAAAATGTTACAAAAATAATACATTATGTTGGAAATGCTTTTCTTACCCTCCGATCACCGGTGATAGGCTTGTCTACGAGATTTAGATCTACGGAATATGGCATTCGTTTTAATTTTGGGGGATCCACAGTCGTCATCAAGTATATCATGACGAAAAACAGAATTATAGTCAATACTATACAAACAACCATTACAACAAAAAATTTACCCATCTTACAGTAAAATACTGTTAATTAAAATTATCATTGCTTTTGTGACAGAACGCAATGGAAAATTGTTTGAAACTGTAGAGAAAGAACTGAAGTGTTTAATTTCTTTTGTAGAAACTTGATAATTTTTGGCTGTTGATTTGGCTGTGGATGTAAAATGACACTATACAATTTAGCAGAGAGTATGGCCGAACCATAGACTACAGGAAACAATATTTTTTGTATAAAAAAAATCCGTAGCTATGTTTATCTATGAAAGTAAAATAAGTTTATAATTTAAATTTTTAAAGACCAAACAAGGCGGGGTTGTAGTGTACCATGCCTTCAGGGTGTTGTTGCGGCTGCCGCGGTTCTGTAGCGCTTCTGGAATGTTTGCTGAAGCAAGGGTGGATGATTTTTATGCAATTATTCGCAAGCCCAGCGTATCCATCCTTCGCAGAACACGCGACAGTTGCCACACCATGCTGAAGGTATTAAGTAACCGGTGGGACTGTCTAAAGCAGGGTCGATGGCTGGGGCTTCACATAGTGTGTGCACCCTAGACCGCGACTTTGTATTTTATTTATTATTTAATGTTGTGTGTGTACCTATATTTTATGTATATTGTTTGTTGTTTGTATTAATTTACTAACATTAGTGTTTAAGTATATTATGTTACTAACACTTTGGACCTATGGTCTGCCAATAAATTATTATTATTAGATCAGCTCCATAGTATAATATTATTGAATTGTCACCAAAGTTGCATACCCTAATTATGCTAAATTTTAGCTTAACTGGATACCAACAAGTGGTTTGTGTTTGAAGCGGACGACTTATATACATGCAATCTCTGCAAGATAAATAAAAACTAGTTAGAACTTAAGAAGAAAATTAATGAACCTGGATGAGAAGCTCCGTATTATAAGAAATAATCTCTTGCTATGACTTAGTGGCGTGGCAATATTGTAATAAACATTAGGATCCCTCTTTGCCTACGGCCACCCTCGGAGGCCATTCAGGCCGGGGGCCCGTAGCATTGTTACGCCACTGGTTTGACCAATCCTTCAATATAATCTAAACAATTCATCGCTACCGCTATATATATCAAATTCTAAGTCCTGACTAACTGATAAATATATCAATCCACAGCCTAACTGCGGGCCTTTGAGACTTAAAATTTAGAGTGTATCACTCAGAAACGGTTTTTCGAACCACCAACAGAGTTAAATTATCGGTTGCAATTTTTGTTTTTTTTTTTAAATCTCTGGGTCGCTTGACTGAGTCGGTACACATACTCTTCAATTAAAATTATGATACTCCTGTATCACAGTTTTTTCCAACAAGTGTCAAATAGGGCGTAGGGTGTGCTGGGTAACCCAGGTATTGATTAGGAAGGATTTTCGGAGTTAGAGGTACACCTCTAATATCAGGTATACACTACAGATACTATCTAAATGCGAAAGTTAGTGTGGTTGGGTGTTTGTTACTTAAAAACGCAAAAAATATGTACCCGTGGGGTTGTACACCTGGCCGAAGCCGCGTGTGGAAGCTAGTTATATTAATTAGAGGTATTATTGCAAAATTAGGGAAATGTACTGTAGTGTAGTGTTAAGTACATGTGTATTCACATATACGAGTATAATAAGATGTATTACTCAATTAAAGTCAATATTTATCCAGCACCGTGTTGTTTAATTACACTCTCCAGTTGCCATCCTTACATGGCGACCCTGCCAGTGGCAGTCGCGCGTTTGCGTTTGTTTTTAAATTCCATACCGGATATGGACTAAAATTTTTCAAGTGAACTTTGGACTATACTTTTACCTATAAATAATGTTGTTACATATAATTTAATAATTTCTATTCGGCCACAAGACTCTAAATAAACTTTCAACATGAGAAAGAAGAAAAGAAAAAGTACTCAAACCTGCTATGCAAACATGGTCAATGTAGATCAAAATACTTATAGTGCGACGAAAACCAACTAAAAGAACCTTTGGGCCTGGATATACCACTACAAGGCAATATTTCACCAGTGGCGTTCATCTAAGTATGATGGCAGCTGATTTCAGAAGAGAGCGATGGTGCTGTTTGGGAATTTTCCCAGTTAGAGCGTCTGATAGAGGCGGAATGGCACTTCCGTCGTCGCGATAATTAAAGAGATGAAGAAGATGGATGTGCTCAATAATGTGTGATGTGACGGTGAAAATAACTTTTTTTTTCGGATTATTCTATACGAAAATACGACTGCATATTTGTGTTTTTTTTTATTATATTTCCTTTTCGTATGCTCATTGTAAAAGAGCGATCACTATAATCATTATTTCTATAAGATATTTTACGATACATAAGTGTCACGCATGTTTAATATATTTTTTTATGAAATTCATACAAGTAAGTACATATTATTATTTCCGTGTAATGATATAAAAGTATAAGTTTTCTATTATGCTCTTAAAAAATAATATTGAATTTATTGCAATAACTGTTTAGTAGCATATTTATATAAACAGATAGATGCATTTTATAAATATAGCCATACCTATCAGATAATCGTTGTGTGGTCTTGGAGTGTCAAATTACGAAATGAGTGGAACTGTTGTCATCCGACCGAAAGTTAAACAATGATGTAATTCAAGTTTATAGAAATATGTTTGATGCTGATTATAATTATATTGTACTTTATTATTTTTTGCTTTGAATGAACTTTTATGATGGTAATATGGCTTGACAACATTAAATGAGTAGGATTTGTAAAAGGAAAATGGATATAAGATTTGAAAGTTTTGGTTTGTTTTATAAGTGTGGGAATTGTTTTGTACATAAGGTTTGTCATGTAACGGTCTGATCAACCAAATACAATGCAAATTCTTTTAGACAAAGGAATTCAGATAGGAATAGATGTTTAGTGATGGTTTTGATATGAAAGATTAAAAAAGGGTACACATGATAAGGTACAAAATAAGGGTTAATGTCCTTCAAATTCGATCATGGTGCAAACAAAGGTTTCTCTGTGAGAATTGTTGGTGACGTAAAATGTCTTAATTAATTGCCCTAGAATATGTATATTTAAGTCATAATAATGTCCTAAGTCAGGCAGACAATATCCACTGCTAGAGAGGGAAAACTCGAAACAAAACCCTATACCAACCCGTCTGGCCAGCGTGGTATAGTAGGCTAATATCACTCCAATTGTATGGAGGAGACCCGTGCCCAGTAGTGGGACGTTTATGGGTTGAGATGATGATGATGATGTATATTTAATGAATATTAAATAAATGAAGTGAGCAAGAAAATAAAATAACAGGTACTGAGTAGAGACCTGTATAAATAAAATGTACCTTACGTGTGATAAAAGATGATGAATAAAAATGTGTACCTAGGAAAATAATTGAAATGAAGGATAAGTATGAAATAAAGCTAAGTATGAAAAATATACGAGATAATTGGTTTGAAACGAAATGGATTTCAGTGTAAAGTAAATACATTAAAATTGTGATTTAAAATATTATTATTATTATGCACACATAAGGTCAAATACCAGTCTTATATTTTTTGAATTGTTATTCAAACTGTTTACCTTAATACTTCTATTATAATTTTATTTTAAATAGACATAGATTTTTCTTTTCAATTTTATGTATACCCAATACTCATTTCATTTAGTCTTATAATTTTGGTTATTTTTTATATAATCTATATTAATCCTATAGCTAAGAAAACTAAGTACCTATATTAATTTTACATATGATTTAACATTTTAGGTTTAAAATAAAATAAATATTTTTGAATTTATTTTATTTTTTCCCAGGGATGGAGATGTAGTGTAGTGTTAAGTACATGTGTATTCACCTATATAATAAGATGTATTACTCAATTAAAGTCAATATTTATCCAGCACCGTGTTGTTTAATTACACTCTCCAGTTGCCATCCTTACAGTACCTATGCATTTTATTGCAATCTCCCAACATGGCTTTAGCTAAGTGATTGATTTGTGGATTGAGGAAGTCTAAACAGCTAAACCAGCCCCTCTAGACAAGTGGCATAAATGGTAGTCGAAACAAAAAGTCAAAAACGCGGAACGGATATATGGGATTTGACGTAAGTTTGCTACATTATATCTTTTTTTGTATTATGGCTCCATCCGTTTAGTTATACCGATGATTCGGCCAACGACAAGGTGGAGAGAGAGGGTTAATAACGACTACTGTTTGACCTCTTAAACTTACGTCAAATCCCGTACATTTGCTTTTTTGACTTTTCGGCTATTATTTATGCCACTTGTCTAAAAGGGCTGTTCTGTACCTATTTGGGGATCCACTTCCATGGATTTACCACGAATAACCTATAATTTTACAGGCTAATGTTTCAAACACAGCATGGGTTTTTTTTATTGCCACAAGACGTTGTGTCCGAATAGTAGGTAGATATTTAATATAATACCATGCAATCGAATAGCATGATTACGATACGAATTTAGCTGTGGTCTTTTTGTTTACCCCAATGCGTCATAAGTGATTTTTATATGCGTTACGGTATACAGGCCGTAGTTTTGTTTGCTTCCGAGTATTTTAGGCACTGAGGTAAAAATGTAGAGTATAAACCCATACAATAATAGTGTGAATTTCTTGACAAAAAACCCAACATAAATTTTTGGCCCAACCCTGGAATCGAACCCGGGACCTCGTGAAGAGCAGTCACATACCACACACATCGACTTCTGAGCCGCCAAGGCAGATAGTGATGAGCGAGGTGATATTTGCATCGTCAAGCTCGTTGTTACATTACAACTGAAAGACAAAAGACGCTCAGGCATATGCCAGATGCCAGATGCGCGGTAATCGCGATCATCTTGTGGAACACATAATATTATTAATGTTATTAGGTTTTTTTTTCAGCTTGTATTATCCAACAGCAGGGCAAAGGCCTTCCTTTCCTTCTTCCACTCAACGTGATCTTGTGTTTAAATAGACCAGTCCTTCGTACGTATCAAACTCGTCTCGCCATCTGAGCCACATGGTGGTACTTTAAGCCCACAACTCCATTCTTGCATTGTTCAAAGTCAAACTCATTTATTCATTTAGATCAAATACATGATAATTATGAACGTTATAAAAAAAATGCCAGCATACTTTTTCCATGGATTTACCACGAATAACCTATAAAACTATAATTTTACAGGTTTCAAACACAGCATAGATATTTTTTGCGGCTAGCAACGAAACTAAGAAAACCTAGATTTAAATAAATATTTGCATACCTATTTCAAGTCATTATGGATTATTCCACTTAACCCCAAAAAATGTTACACTCCAACCCAAGACATTTTTTTTAGGAAGGGGTATTTGTTACATATTTATTTCCACATTTACCCCAAGACTGAGAAGTAGCGTCAGCACAAAACTCTACCAGAACTGTTTTAGGGTACCTATAAAAGGAATTGAAGTATAGAAATATTTCTTAATTTAATTTTGGCACCTACCTATATATAGATAATAATATATTATACAAAAAACTTTGTTTCATTGGTCAAAGTCAAACTCATTTATTCATTTAGATCAAATACATGATACATATGAACGTCATAAAAACAAATGCCAGCATACTTTCTTTTCTATGGCCAATTCGCTGACTAGGGTAGGGCCTCGAGAAGAATTGGCAAGAAAGTTGTTTTTGTCCCGAGTTCGAGTAGAACTTGTATCCGTAGCCTAGGTGCGTAGGGCAGTTGTCTCGAAAAAAGAAAAAAGAAAGGTAAGTATTTATACGTATTTATTTGTAAACTAAATTAAATCATTTAATAATCTACATTAAACTTTTGGATCTATTCATTAGATCTATAAAATCCAGATACATTTCGGTTGGCTGCAAAAGCAAGAAAATATTACGTATCAAACTTTAGGTTCGATGTTAGCTGTTTTGGATAAAAAAAGTAATAAACAAACTAAATAATTCAAAAAGCATTTTTACTTGCAAACTAGCGCATAAAGTATTATTGTATTAGCCAATGATGGTAGACGAGTGGTTGAGTCTTAGTCAAGCTAACTTATTTATTCATTTAGATTAATGATATTATAAAGATAGATAAGCTACTTTCATGCATGCATTCAGTTTTCTTACCATGTTTTAGTGCGTACTTGCACACAGATTTTAAGTATGAATGCCATATACGACGAATTTTATATAGAGATCGGATATTCCGATGCATATTTGTCTAAAGTTCAGATGTTGGTTATTATGGAAAACACTTTTTCCGAGATGTAATAAACTCCATTGGAACCAAATAAGAATTTTCCTGTTCTTCCCCTTATTGTTTGGTTAGTTATTTTTACACACTATTTGCTACATTTTCATACATACATACTTGAACAGGTAGCTAAAATTTAAAAATGAGTAACACATCTTAATAATTAGGCAATCCTGTAAGTTTATTTTAATGAAAATATTTTTAGAAGCCGCTTCCATAATTTAGACAAAAATTAACTTTGGCTAAATATGCATCTAAATAGCCGACCTCGAATGATAAAGAAATACATAGTGATAGATGAAATGAAGCTACTTAGCTACTGTTGACGGCAACAATCTACTTCTTTCTTACTATAATATCATGGATTTTGATCATATTTATGCATGATATTTATTAACGTCACAATGTTTTTTTTCCTACTGCTAATTAGCAGACAAGAGTACGAGAAAAAGACGAATTAGCTCTTTTTAATCATCAAAGCATAACATTTCCAATTTGGTACTTCTGAGTTGCAATTTATTTGTGGTAACAGAAAGAGATGGACGGTAACTGCCTCTCACGGATTTCAGCAATGTCAAGGAAACAGCCAGACCGCTGCCTACCGTCAAAACTATAATTAGATGTCTTACCAATTCTATTTTCTGTTGAATATTAGCCCGGTCTTTTGCCATCATTTTAGCTGCTTTCTCCGGCAAGTCTAACAGCGCTGGGTCCATCTTGATCATCAGGTACAGAAATGTTGAGAACAGGCTGAACAACACGACGGTGTAAACGATAAAATAGATCATGTAACGCATCCTCATACTTTCAGTAAATCTGCCTGATACTGTTATAAAGTTCAGTACCCAGAATTCAAAGTACTTAAAACTGTAACAAAAAATGTATTTATTAACTTCAAATTAGAATTTAAATAGGTCTCCAGCACTCATTTAGGTATGCGTTTCAAAATAAATGTTTTCCTATCCCGAGGATACTCCTTAAAGCCCTGGTTTAAAAAATGGATCGTCAACATCATCAAAATTAAACATGGAACTCCTCTATTCAGAGAATTGTGACTTAACTCATACTCGCTAGTTTACCATAGTTAGTGATCCAGACATGCTTGTAGTTATTCTTCTAGGCCATGTGAGATTACTCACAATGTTATTCTTCACCGTTAGCAGATGATAAAGTCAAATAGTGTAAAAACAAATTGGTTTCATTGATTTCCGTAGCCTTTTACGTAAAATGAATAAAGACATCACTAAGAGGGGTAATTATATATTTTTATCATCATCATCATCATTAGCCTATACTATCCCACTGCAGGGCAAAGGCCTCTCCTTCCTTTTTCCATGATAGTCTATCTTTTGCCAATTGAAGCCAATCCCTTTTATAGGCGTCAAGCTCATCTCGCCATCTCACTTTGGGTCTACCACGTAGCCGCTGTGGTGTTTGTGGAGGAGCTTTGGGCAAAAATAACGACGCAGTGGATCCCAAACACCAATTATATATTTTATAAAACTAGAAATCTGAAAAAACAAACAAATATTCAAGCCTATATTAAATAAATAACATAAAAATTACTTACTACAACTGCAAAGACCAATAAAATTAGAACTACGATGACAATTTGTTCGGTACCTACTTATTCTATTTATAATAATATAATTAAAATTAAAATATATGTCTTCAATATCTACTTTTTACGCTAGTTAACGCTTATTAAATTAAAGAAAAAACGTCAGTTTGCTGATCTATATTCTATGGTGTTTGCAACCGACTTTCAAAAAGCAGGAGGTTCTATGTTCATCTGTATGTATGTCTGGATGAAATTTGGCAGAAAAATAGAATATAGTCTGGAATAGGACCAAGGCTACTTTTAATCCTGAAAAAATCATCTTAACCAATAAACGTTCCACTACTGGGCACGGGTCTCTTCCATACACTTAGAAGGATATTAGCCTACTATACCACGCTGGCAACACGGGTTGGGTTTTTTTTCGAGTATTCCCTCTCTTGCAGTTGAGATCCGTCTCTACACGACAAGTGATACATGGGTTTTAATTGGAAGTAATTTAGAAACACAAACAAACAAAATTGACAAAAAAACTAAATTATAGGCACATTATGTGTCTCATGTTTACGCCAAAATGGGATCCAGCTCAGCATAATGCCTGGCAGTAATGATTTTCAGCTGGAACCATTGAGCAATAACCCACGAATGTCAATCAGCACTTATACATCTTAATAATACATAATGCTTGAGAGTTAATATAAATTAGGTATTATATATGTCTATATAGTAAAAACAAAATAAATGTAAAATAATAAAATTAATATATATATGCATGCTAAATAACTGGGAAGAAATCAAAAAATGTAAATCAACCGACATAACAGGTTGTTACGAGTATTATTATATTCCTGAGCGCTCACGTCCATCTTCACACCATATTAAAAAAAACTCCCTGGAACCATCAGTAAGTATAATAATAATAAAACTATTTTTTGAGTAATAAGTACGAGATCACATTCTTTTTGGAAGTCATATCTTGAGACCTCATCAAGCAAGACCTCATTAAGACAGATAAAAAAAGAACACAGTTTTGACATATTAGTCTGAAACAAGAAAAATGGCCAAATAATTTGAGAAAAGGAAGTTGTGTAACCTGTCTTCAGTACTTTTTGCAAAAAATGATAGTTATATATAATACATCAATTTTATTCATATCATAGTACCTAGTTTTGCAACATCATTACCTTAAAGCAGTTCTCTACTGAACAAACGGCTCTTCCGAAGTGTTACCTCCTATGTATACTGGTATTCAAAACATTGAAACATAAAGGGTAAGTTGTGTATTTTAAAACATGTTTATTTACGCAAAAGAAGGTGAGTGTAGACTTGTACTTAATATGGCTTAATATGGTACATCGAATTAAGTCCCTATTTACTATACCAAGAATAATAGCATTTACCTTTTAAAACTTCTTAGTTTTTTAGATGTTTACCATCTGATTCACACCCTTTCAGTTTTTTTATACTACTTGGATGGTAAACAAGCATACAGCCCGCCTGATGTTAAGCAGTTGCCGTAGCCTACGGACGCTTGCAATACCAGAGGTATCACTTGCGTGTTGCCAACCCATTTTTTACACCAGAGCTTTAAGATGGGAGTATCCCTGGGATATGAATACGTTTCTTTCAAAATGAATCCCTAAATGAGCACTGGAGACAGGAATACAAGTACACCGCTATGTGTAGTTATTTAGCTGTGGTCTTCTGTAAGGTCCGTACATCTGACTGGGGAACTAACTCCAGGTCCTTCCTCAGTCACTAGTATTGTAGCTCGCTAGTATTGTGCCCTGTAAGAACAGTTTCTTATATTGTACGGATCACATATTGAACAAATCCCAAAATTACTTACTTAATTTTAAATTAATTACATTTATCGTGGTACGTCATTATAGTATCAAATTAATATACCTATGCATTGATAGAATTTTGTCATGTCAAGTTGCAGAATAATAGTATCTTCTGGCAAACAACAAAGAGGATAAGAAATAAAATTTAATTTGGTTGTAATAGGTATCAGTCCTAAAATTTGTAGTAAATAAATGATATTGACAGTATTTTTTATTTTAAATTAAATTAAATTTCTTGCCCTCTTTATTAAAAGAAGACTGCTTAGGATTGCCAAATGAACCTTATATTATTCTGCAGGTATATAAGAGTTAGTTTAATGACTTATAAAATCACAAAAATTTTGTATTGCTGGCTCTCACTCTACATATGTGTCCACAATGGTCAAACTCAACTAATCGTATCTATAAATGCCTTGGAATTATGACGATACCCTTCTGACACATTACGATACAAGGCTTCATAGCAGGATGGATGTCTTTGTTACCATAACTTCAGATTGTAAGCTGTCTCAGTGACACAGCAGGCTGTGTAGAGCCAGCCGGGCTGGATTTTATTTTTATACTACCAAGGAGGCGATCTAGCATAGGGCCCGCCTGATGGTAAGCAGTTACCGTAGCCTATGGACGCTTGCACCGGGGGTATCACTCGCCGTTGCCGACCCTTTATAAACCTTAAAAAGCTGCTTACCATCAGATGGGCCGTAGGTATGCTTGTTTGCCACCTAGGTTATATAAAAAAGGTCGCCCTCTATTAGATACCTACTTAGGATCTAATATCGAAAAATGCGTTTATATCAATGCCTGCGTTTCTTGCTAGTTCTTCTCAATGCTCCACGACAGCGAACTAGCCGTAGGCAAAATAGTGAAATAAATGACATCATCCTTCTGGCTTATTCATAATTTATGACCTTCATAAGTGTTACTTTGTAACCTAAATGAATTTTGAGTTTGAGTTCGTAACCTACCTACCCTTTCGGAATTCGGTTGGATTTGAAAGCTCAGATTACTATAATTGCATTTTCTATTATTTTCAGTACCTAATGACAAAGGATACCCCCGTCAGCGTAACGGATTCTGAAATAGGATCCGAATTAAGATCGAACCGAGCGAACAAGTTAGGTGCGATCCTATGTCCAACAGTATGTGCGTTACTCTTGGTGTGCATTTTTGCCATGTCTTTCATCGGCACAAAGCTCGCATATGACCAGTTTTGCAACACACGCCACTTTGACGTTGGAAAACTGTACATTTTTCCAAACTTTACTATAGAAATTGTTCCTTTATCCAATATTAATTCTACATTGGGATGATGTGTTCCACTTTCACTACATAATAAAGTATTTTTGAATTATAAATATAGTTTATTTTTGCGTCTAGTCAAACATCTTGTCATACTTCCTTTTTCCTTTCCGGCCCGCCTGATTGAGCAATTACCGTAGCCTATGGACCAATGGTAGATAGATATCTCTCGCGCGTTGCCAACTATGTATTTAAAACCTTGTTGAAAAGAGAAATGAAACTGCTAAGAATAAGATTCCTGAATAATACTATTTCGTGGAGAATTTAGCAATTATAAAGCAGCCACAGCAGGAAGAATAGTAATCATCATCATCAACAATAATAATCACACGTACCAACCTACCCTTTGATCTTTTAGCTGTTTTTAACCCAATCACCACAAGTTACATAACTTTAGCCCGATTGGTCCTGGACCTAACTTGTTTGCAGCAGTAAAACTATTAGAACCCGTGTACCTCAAAAGGCATGTGTTTCACAACTTCCGCACTAGAGAACGAGCTCTATGTCGCGGGGGACTTTTCAAACATACAATTAACGGACACAAATTACACCCAGACTCCGAACAATTCTTTGTGGGTCACACAAAGTTTTGTCCTGTGTGTGAATCGAACCCACAACCTCGTGCACAGCAGACGCATACTGCGGCCACTGGACCACCGAGGCAGTCAAATTACAAAATTACAACCATCGACATAATATAATTAAAATTATAATTACTCTTTGTGTAATTTTCTTCCTACGAAATATATTGTTGATAACGCCATCTATCGCAACTACTATGAAGTTGTACGACAGAACCTACATGAAAATAAATTTGAATTGCACTAAGAACGTGTTTCACGAAGGCAGGAAATTGTTCTATAACGGAGGCGCCAGTGTTTGATTTCACAATAAATATTCAATTTTTGTTTGTTTTAGGTACATAAATATAGATTTTATGAACTATAAAATTAATATTTTAGCTACACTGTACTGTATGATTTTTGCAAGCATGTTTGAAATAAAAAAGATAATTTGATTTCAGTCATATACTCTAGATGGCGTAACTTGTCGCTGTCTGTATGTCTGGCTGATTATTGTGATGATTGTGATAGTGATTACTCAGTAGTTAGTTCACTCAATTTATTTTAACTTTACGGTAAATATGAGAGTTTCAAACTCAGTACCTTATAAGTAATTTAGCAATTCTTATTGTACTTAAGGTATCCTTATTAGTACCTCTGCCTCTTGTTGGTAAAATATATTAGTTATGCTAAATCTAATCTGTGTTTGATATACATCCAGAGATTTTTTTATTTTATTGCTTACACGCCTATTTACTGTGGTACTTACCTATTCGAACCAAGGTGTAAACATCATTTACCTTTGATTCGAACAACCCTCAATCTGCCAGACATTTTTACACTGGCAATTAGAAAATTCGGAAAATTGACAGAAAACAAAATGGGCGGCCGCTAAAAGTTGGGTTGGCTGTTTCAGTAGATTTTTCCTAATAATTTATTGAATTATCACCGGTATTTTTGATTCGCGACTTGGTTCCTTTGTGTTTGTGTTATTTCCTTCGACTTTCCTGTCATACTATGTGAGTACCTTATCTGTTTTCTTTACAAATTATCCTTTACAAGTTGTATTGATTGTGTTGGGTGTACTAAAGGCCAATGTCAGCCTTCTCGTAGGGGTGAGAAACGTGCATTTTACGAATTTTCTTGTTTCATTTTGCTAAGGCCCAGGTGTTATTAGCATTCTCTGTTATGGAAATTCTTTTTAGGACTAAACAAATATAACAAATTACTTAACAGTAGGTAAATTAATATAAATTGCTCGGTAAATATAAAAAATTAGTACATAATCCATTATGGGATCAAAACAAATCTACAATAATAGAATTCAATAAATTATTTAACTTTATTATGAGTTCATTTTAGGCATCTACTGAATATATTTTTGTAGGTAACTTAATATTTAAAAATTAAATACTTAGGTACATACCTTCTTATCTTTTTATTGTTTAAATAACATAATAGGTGTAACCTACCTATCTAGAGGTAAATAACCAACATTATTGTGGCAAGAACAAGGGCAATTTAAGTACCTACTTCAATATTTTTATTATAAAATAGCCTTTTGCCTATACAGACGAAGAATAGTAAATAATAATATAATATATAGCTACTTAAACAAATTATTTCATTCTTATAAGATAATAAATGGAATTTCATTCATACTATAATATATAAGCAAATTAGGTAACATTTTTAAATCCATGTGCTAATAAGTAATCTGGTTCATCAGAATAGTCAATATGTGTACCTTAATTAATATATGGGAATATTCATTAACCAGATATGAAACAAATGTTTAAAAAAATATCAACTTTTTTATGTTAGGAACCAAATTTATTTTTAAGAACATTTGTAATTTATGTAATACCAATGACATCATTTTTTTTCCTAAACTGCTGTACTTATTATAAGCAACAATTACTATTTATTATTTATCTTATGATAACAACCTTCTATCACACCTTTTTCCTTCCTCTATGGGTCATGGGGTAAGCAGAGGTATATAATATCCATCTTTCATGACTTATAACAGGCCTGAGCTGGTCAAGTTAAGTTAAGTTATATATATAAATAACTTAAGTATGTTTATCAGTTGTCTGGTTGCCGTAGTACAGGCTCTGCCAAGGTTGGGATCAGATGGCAGTGTGTGAGTTATCCCAAAATATTATTATTATATTACAAGAAGTGTTGGAAGGCTGATCTTATTAGACACAGAAATATTATTCAACTATTTTGCATAATAAAATCATTCATTTAAATAAAGTTACAAATTTATAATATATAATAACACAAGCCTTTGATTTTTTTTATTCAGTCACCTGTTCTTAGTGAAATTTTGTATTAGAGGCCACCTCTAATACATTTAAAATACTGGAATAGGTGCATAGAATATTATTATATTATTTAATACTAGTGGAAATTTCTTAAAGCCTATTCTTCTTCAATAATTGCCTTTATTTTACCTATTATAAAAAAATATTATTAGAACGTTATTTGTGTTTTATATATTCTATTGCACAATAATTTTATTATGTACAGGATTGGGCTTAATGCCAATGACATTCTCTACCAGTTAGCCTTTGGGTAATGCACAGAGGAAACTAGGTATGTTTCAACTTACTAATGCACCCATTAGTACCTACATAGAAACATCTAAAACAATAAAATTGTAATGATTATTACTAGTTTACAAACATTTGTTTATTCATGATTAAGCTATAAGTGAAAACTTATTAGCTATATGCTTGTTATATATACTTGTACTTACAGAAAGCAATATGCTATGCAATTGTAGAATATTTTTTTATTAGCTGGTCATAATAGAAAGCCATACCTAGGCCTAATATTTTATTTATATATAATATATAGGTATATGTTATTTTTAAAACATATTACATACTTATGTCTAATTTTCACTAAATAATAAATTAAGTAATTTAAACAAAAAATCACACTTGCAGATACACTAATTTAATTACCGAAAAAACCGGCCAAGTGCGAGCCGGTCTTACCCAATTAATCACAATTTCTTATAGTCATATACCTAATAAGTCCTTTGATTAAATGCCTTTTTTTATATACCACTAAGATCGTAGCAAAAAGCGTCGGGCCTGTCTAATGATATGCAGCGATCATAGCTTATATAATGCCAGGACTTAGGTGCAAAACGCACGATACTACACTAAAATAAAATGTTTCATACTTTCTGCAATCTTCTTTTCTTTTGTCTCATAAACCTCAACACCGCACTCAAAATACACGATATCGACGTGGAGTTGCGGAGAACATCCCGACATACCAAACCTCCATGATTATGCAATAAGCTTAATCCGGGGAAAATGTTATCTACTTACATAATGTGTTACCTATTCTCACATCTTTATCTACCTTACCAACTACGTCTTGACACAGAACCTCAAAATCGGTTACGTCATCATTCCGCTCCGCTGTATTACCAGCACCTTTGTGGCAAGCCCTCATTTCGAGCGACCTCATCACGGCTTCTTGCCGTATGCATAGAGCAAACATTAAGTAGCGCATCTCGCTAAAGCTCGGGCCTTTTTTTTTTTCTTTTTAATAAGCTGTGACCTAGTTTTGTCTGCCTTGGCTTTTTTTTTTGTTGACTTCTTGTTACAAAAACAATGGTGTAAGGTATGAATACTGCTTTGGATTATTAGCATTTTACGTCATATATTGCTGTTTAGAAAACATGTAGCACTTGTGTCATGTGGATTTAGAGTTGAAAGGCACCATACGAGTGAACAGTCAAAATATAGTTACACGACGTAAAGAAAAATTATGCTCTTTAGTCATTCAAATAAAAAATCCTACTTACATTCTAACATACACTTTTCTATGGGTACCTACCGTAATCATCATACCCCAGTTAGATTCTAAGTTAGTCAAGAATCCTCAAATAACAAATTTAAGTTATCTGTTTCTTTAATAACACAACATCGCCCTATTTCGCCGAAGGTGTATGACTCTCACGCTTCATCAGCTTTATCAGGTCCCATGTATAAGGGGTGAATATATATATGCACCTGACACAATTTTAAGATTCCGGGTCTGTGCATTTCTTGACGGAAAATACTAATATATTTCACGACTCGACGAGATCGAACCAGGAACGATTCAATTTCTTAAATAATATAAAACATTATTTAAGTAACCAATTCTACCCATATTTGCCTCCATTTAAACAAAGTCTTTGAAGCACAATATCCTCTTATCTATTTTAGAATGACTCTTTGAAAATCGGCACTCCTAAAGCATTTCATGCGCGGGTCTATCTTATAACAAAACTTCCCGTGTCGAGTTTCAGGGTAAAATGAAGAGGTATCTGTTGGAACGCGGCCAAAAGAGACCTTAAAATGAGGTTAAACCGTCCATACTGGAACACCGAATGTCTTTTAGAGCTGATAAAACTTAAATCGTTTAAGCTTGCACCGTTACGTATTATTTTAGAAGGTTTTATTTAAAATAGAGATATTTAAAAATATATATCAACTACGGCTACTTTCAGCTTTCTGCATCCACCTTAGTGTGTATATTGTGTATATTTTGACACGTTTAAGGGATTCTTTAAAAATATAAGTCAGCGTAAATATATAAACGTAAATAAAATAATACAAGTAAATAAGTAAAATTTGTGTCAGTAAAGTTGTTCTTTCGCCCTCATTACATATTTTTTGTCTACGTCCTAAGATGAATAGGTGGCCGGTATTTCCAATTTGTATCGAAGAAAAGAGTCAATAATTTTAAGGAGCGCCACTCTGTTACGCTTGCATTTAATAATACCCTGCCGAAACACTTTGAATGAATGAATGATTTTGAGTTTTAGTTTAAATGAAAATTATTCTATAATAATAAAATTTTACACTAGTCAAGTGGTCACATCTTTAAAGTATATACTTATTCGAATTTTGGTGCGCTTTGGTCCCGAGCGGAGTCATATGTAGTTGGTGCTCAATGCTCAGTGTTCAATGGACGCATTGTTTCCACTAAAAATATCTTAACGAGAGTTTTCACACCACATGCAATGTGAAATTTTTGTAACTATAACAAACAATGCATTCTTCAGCCATTATTATATATCAATAATATGAATCGGGTATAACAATAGTATGACCTTATTCTTGTTTCAGTGGGAAGTTTTGAACAATAGGCATTAAAGCAAAATATAACTTGCTTAAGGTATGTTCCGCTTCATAAATATGTGCAATAGAGAGAAGTCCCTTATCTTTATGCTTATTTTGTGTTAGATTAAGTGTGACGTTCGCGGACCGAGGAAAACGTTTGTTTTATACTATATATTGTTACGTAATATTAGTTATCTTGATAAAGCCATTTTCTAGCTTTCTGCACTCGCCATTGACCACCGGAATGATGTGATACTTATAATAATAGACCTCTATGGTGCCCTACCTAAAAGAGGTCCTTACCAGTCTACCATCACCATACTAGCGAGCAAACACGACTGGGGAAGTGGGAAAGTTCCTCCACCTTACAGAAGACCACAACCAATAATACACTCAGCGGTGTAGTTGTGTTCTTGTGTGCGAGTGCATGTCTCCAGAGCTCATTTAAGGATGCATTTTGAAAGAAATGTTTCTCTATCCCAGGGATACTCCATCTTAAAGCCCAGGTATAAAACAATGGGTCGGGAGTTGCCGTAGCTACGGAGCCAAAGCCCGCCGATGTTAAGCAGTTGCTTAACATTGGCGGGCCTTGGCTCGTTTGCCACCCAAGTAGTATAAAAAAAACAAATCAAATCGTTTAATTTGTAACAGATTTAGGTATTCGGACATACCACATATCCGCAGTACTAATATTTCTTACGAGTTTGTAATCCCACCCGTGTCCGTGATGGTATGATATACCATAGTTGTCGAGCGATCCTGAACGGGCCATTATTAATTACCTTTCAATTAATATTGGTAGTGGTTGAGAGGTCCCAATCAATAATGAACCCTAACAGATTGGTACCACAATTCTTTCTATATTGGTCGTAAAAACAAATTGTGTTCCGACTAAAAGCCGTATTTTTCTGTACAAAATTCTCCAAGCCAGCATTATCATTATCAAGTCTTTAATAGTTAAGTATTTATTTATACTCGTATTTCAAAATAATGAAAATTAGTTATCAAGAATAAGTGATTTTATCTTGTTATATACAGTTTAAGATCATAGGAAGCATGCACTCCTTCAAATATCTTATTTCAAAACGGAACATGAACTTCTGTAGTCACTTCCAAACAATAAATATGTCTAAAAACTAGATTGCAGTTGCTCTACATATTTTCCTGATCTGCAAATATCAAAATTGCGTGCCATTCTATAACCAAAACAAATTACACCAAATGCCCTGATCCATAACTTTTACGATGTCAAAGACAATATCCCTTGGCTGTCAATCATGTTTGCTTCGTAAAAGCAACGTCATTCTCAACTGAACCGGGTTAAGTTTGATCGAAGTGTCCTTCATGTCTTGTAACCATAAGGCGGTTATTAAGATAAAGAAAATACATCAAATTTGCTGTATCTCTTTGCTTTGGGTCGTTTTTCATATTTTTTTGTACTTTTAGAATATGTTTCAAATGACGAGCTCTCCATCCCCCATAGGGATTTGTTAGCTAAAGCTCTTTATATTCCTTGTACTTACTCTTTATCTACTCTGATAGATAATCGCAGAGTTCTATACTATTTATATTTTACAAGTGATCGAGGACGGGAACATGCCACTCCTTTGGTTTATTTCAATTCTTATAAAAAATGTTATTACCTACTTCTCTGTGTAAAATAGGAATGATAGATTCCAGAACAACAAAGAATTTCGATATTGCTTTTTATACCACTGAATTGTGAAATAACACCAAATTTAATTCATGGCATCTTCACTAAAATGTAAATTGGTATCAAGGTCATATTTGTCATAATCGACAGAGATCATCTTAATCCCGTGGACAAATACTAACTAAATCGCACACAGCAACAAGTTATGAATGAACAGTGAATGTGTGTGCTAAGGCTGTGGTAACGTATGTAATTTTTTGGTCAACCATAATATTAACAAATACTGACTTTCTTTTAAGGTCATTATTAACAGACGAAATCTACCTATTGTCAATTGTTGATTCGCTGGTCTACAATCACGATAGACCTCCAAAGAATTGCCATAATTACAGAAAATATAACTACAGGCAGAATCCCTAGTCTTTTCTGATTGCGTTCTTATTTTAATTACCTGCCAGGATATTAGTTGTGATAGTAAAATTATAAAATTATTAGACAGTCTTTCAACATTTACAAATTCTAATTATTGGTTAAATAAGAAACTTCCATTGCTTATCGATATTTATGCTCAATACAAATCAGTTCCTGTCCATTCGAATTTGCAGCTACAAATGTTCTCTTTGGATACTTGGGTGAGCAACATTAATATATCTAATATACTGTTTGATAATATTCCCGCAATTTGCCAAGCTAAACGTCATTACAATATTTTAGAACTGAAAGAAAAGTGTGTAACTTACATTAATAGTAAGTATTTAGGATATTACAAAATTTTCACTGACGGCTCTAAGGATGTTTTCACAGGGGGCGCTGCCTTTTTAGACCCTCTCTTACAAAATTATACGAAGCTTAAGATTGACTCAGATATTTCTATTATGCACATTGAGCTTGTTGCGATAGCCGAAGCCTTATCATATATACAATCGGTCAACTGCGATAAGTTTGTCATTTTGACTGACTCAAAAAGCGCCGTGCAACATTTGGCTCGGCATACCTCTCACGTGAGAGGTGTACCGACAGCCTACGCCATATATGAGTCTATCTTAAGGCTTCAACCTTCCAAATCCGTATGTATACAATGGATGCCGTCACACATACAATTGCACGAAAATGATACCGTCGACATGTTAGCTAAACAAGCGTGTACAGATGGTATTCTCTCCATAATTACCCCTGTTTATTCTGATTATTTTAAGTGGGCTCGTAAGCGATGTTTCGATATTTGGCAAGAGTATTTTGATGAGCGTTCAAAAGAAAAAGGAATTTGGTTTAGAACTATTCAGCCACAAATTACAAAAGCACCATGGATTGATTGTAATCTTAATAGGCACTTATTAACTATAGCCTTAAGACTTCGTTCCGGTCACACTCCATCGAATAAATTTTCATATCTTATGAAAAAGGTTGCATCGCCTAATTGTGATGACTGTGGTGTCATTGATGATGTCTATCATATATTAATGGAGTGCGTTCGCAATGAAAATATTAGATTTAATATATTTGGTCCTAGTAAAAGTTTTAATGTTGGTATATGTAACTCCATCCTCGCTAAGCCATTATCAGAAAAAGCTAAATTATTATATGAACTAGTATTAAGGTAAAAGTTGTAATTAGTTGTCTTTACAGGGTGATATCGTCGCTGAGCGACAAAACCCTTTCAATAAAAAAAAAAAAAAAAAAAAAGGATATTAGTTCTGACCTGTTACCTTAGACCCTGAACTTTCAACTTTCACACTAAATAGATATAAATCGATTGATTGAGACAGTTGCTTGCGTGCACGATGACCTATTTCTGGCTTCACCTGGGATGCGTTTGTGACGTCAGGGGTTGTTACGTCACAACTGACACACTGCCCTATTTACCAAGCGGCCATGGCGCGGGGGGGTGTGTCCCATTCAGGTTTAATCCCTGCACACAACCAGTGCCTATTTTTAGCACGCTACTTCATTCATTGAATGCCATTGCGAACAGATGCGAACTTTGTCGAGTCCATTGAAAATTGTCCTATATTCAATAATAGATTTTCCTCTTCAGTTTTCATTTTTTACTTTTGTCCTTGAAGTTGCAGTAAATCATTTAGATTATCAAACTGTTGTTGGTGTGATTGGTTAAAATGTTGGTCTACGTCTTCTATTAAAGTACTACCAGATTTTAGGATTACAGGGATTTCTATAGAAATGGTTACCCATTTATGTCACACTCCTAAGTTATGAGTGCCAAGAAAGTTTAGGATTTTATTAACACAAACGAGAAGAATGCGGATTGAAGGATCAAACATATTTGTAAACTGAGACATGGCAGGTTTCCTTCCGATATTCCTATTCACCGTTAGCAAACGTCAAGTTTAGCTAGTACTTAGATTGAAGCGAAGTAAATTTGTGGTACTACCGGCTAGAATCGAGCGCGTAGCTATCTGTTGTATTGAAATTCGCTTACTTACTTTCTCACGCGGCTACAATTGGGGAGACCTGCGACGAGTATCCGGTCGGTAAAGCGGTCGTATAAACACTTTGCCTAAGATATGTTTGTACATATAGAGTCAAAAATTGATAACTTTTTATTTTTCAATCTTTGTCGTTTCTTATTATACTGGGCACAAGTTTTAATGGTAACACAGATACTATTAAAAAACGATGCGCGACTCGCGTGAATATCATTGTGCAGTGCTTTGCATGACTTCAAAAAAGGAGGAGGTTTCCCAATTCGACCGTATATTATATTTTATTTGAAAGAGTATACTCGTCCCAGTCCCAGCCAGAGTCCCATTGGCATTAATTCAGGATCTGGTAATAGAATCTCAGGGAAATAAGGGCAACTCTCAAATGTGGTAGGTATTAACAATGTTAATGTTAAATTA
The DNA here is from genome assembly GCA_947095525.1 of Trisateles emortualis. Classification (NCBI taxonomy): domain Eukaryota; kingdom Metazoa; phylum Arthropoda; class Insecta; order Lepidoptera; family Erebidae; genus Trisateles; species Trisateles emortualis. The sequence goes on along the minus strand of OX352735.1, from coordinate 19,072,879 downwards.
AAGCCGACTTAAAAAACCTAAAAATAACTAAATACAGATTAAAGTCGGTGCCAAGCTTAATATTAGGTGACAGGATGAACCAAGCACCGACTTCAATCTGTATTCAATTATTTTTAGGATTTTGAAGTTGTTTTCAGATTTTTTTAAATAATTTTGATACTTAGTGTGATTCTGGTCATAGCCGTACGATTTAATTTGACTCAACGAAAGTAACATTTCAATAGTAGGTATGTGTCCTCCTTCTAGCCTTTGTCTATATTTGTCTGTCATTGTAGCGTATTTATTTTTTTGTAAACTGGTATACTCGTGATAATTCTTAGATGCCTTCCTTATTCTAAAATTTTATTTATTCTCTATTACAATTTTCCACCCTTAGTACTTCTTGCTTATTCATGCAGGTACATACCATCATCTCATCATAACTCTCTCAGCCTGATGACGTCAACAGTTGCACGTAGGACGGCCGGTAATGCTTTTAGCATGGCGGGTCTTGAGTTGCCTGTCCCAGTCCAGTGCTTGACTGCAGACTGGCCAGGTTAGCTGTCTACGAAGAGGGAGGTCGTACCATACTGAGCCTTCCTATACTTACGTACACGTTCAAGGACCATTACGACAAGTATTTTGTTATTTATTCTTGCGTTCAGTCGGACAGACTTCTTGGGATATCGCCAACGACCTTGAGCAAGTGGGCGAAGCAAACACGACCTAATTCTCTAGGCGAGCGCGGGGATACAAACAGATTAGATTAGAAGACTAATTTTTAATAGATTAAAATTTAAACTTATTCTAAATATAACATTACCAAATTATAGGTGTATGTTTTCTTCATACATTGTTTTTTTTTTCGTATTATTTGATAAAAATTGTTTTTTTTTTCGTATTATTTGATAAAGTCATAAAGTGGTTACATCTCAATAATTTGGTGCTGATTCGATGAATTTTTTACAAACTATTTAGAATTACTATATAATTTATGACAAAACCATGTTATGAAATACATCTTTGTCAAATGTCATCTTTTTCAAATGCTAACAAAAATGGTTTCATTTACACCTCTTTTTCATCATTTTTTGAGAGAAGAGCCTTAAAGCAGATGTGTCTTTAGTCACTGTATAGAGTCCTATTCCCACTTGACCCAGGCATTTCTTTAATTTGATTTACCTCAAAACATAATAACATTATCTTGTTACTATTATTGTGCGTTACCTGTCGTTCTTAGGTATAATCCACGCCCTAAACTCGTTAGGTTAAGTAGTATCGATACGCAACGTTGCCGTCGGTCATTAAAACACAATTATACTCGTACCTCATAACTTCACGAAGTGTTTGGTTTCCCCAAACATAATGTGGCCATCAGTTTACTAGATTGAAGGCGACTATTTCTTTTTCACGAATACATACATGTTGTTCCTATTAATACATCTTAAATATTAATTTCATCATTAAAACTTATAAAAGTAGGTAGGTTATTTACAATGACATATTAATAGCATAATTATTTAATTGTTACTGTAGTTTGTATATTGTCGCAGAATAATCAGATAAAACGGTATTTCGTAAAATCTCTAGAAAGATTGCAAAAAACGGATATGTAATAGAATTTTGCTATCATCTTAGATATTTTCAGGATCAATGCAAAAAATAGAGTTTATAGGAATATGGAATCTGAAATGCTGATTGGTAACAAATGAATGTAACCTTTACCCAATCTTCGCATCCGTCAGTGATTATAAAAAAATATATTTACATTAAAAACTTGAAACTTAGCATAGCACATTCACCAAGCCCTGTAACCACTGTAACTGACCTATTGACCTAAGAGCCAGCAACGTATTTACTTTTTCATTTCATAAGTCATGAAAATTCACAAACTAACTCTTATACCTGGATGCATATGAGAAGGATTGGTGGAAAAAGGCAATCGACAGACGGGAATGGAAGTCAATGGCCTTTGCTCAGCAGTGGGACAATACAGGCTAGAGAAAAAAAAACTTGTAACCCTGCAAAATAATAAAAGGCGTTTCTGGCAACCCTCTGCGGCCGGGGTGTTTAACCCTAAAATAACAAAGAGGGTAACAAATAAAACTGAATTTGGTTAATAGTATCAGTCCTAAAATCTGTGGTAATGATATTGGCAGTATTTTCTAGGTATTTAAAATTCAGTATTTTAGTTTAGGTTATATTTCTCAGCCTCTTTTTTATTTAAGGGTTAAACACCCCGGCCGCGGAGGGTTGCCAGAATAACATTTTATTATTTTGCCGGTATAAAAGAGTTGTTGTGAATTTTCATGACTTATAAAATGACAAATGTAAATACGTTGCTGGCTCTTCCTCTATATTGTCTACATGGAAACACATTAGGTATTAAATATTCATACCCTATTACGTTACTGGGAATATATATAGTATAGTCGCACGTTTTGAAGTATCTCTTCTTTTGTTAATGTTATCCAGCTGTGCTGGTATTTGTGGTTGTCTACCTATCTTGGCTTTTATGAAATGAACAAATTGTAAAATATATTGTATTTATTTAAAGCTAGCTGACAGCACTAGTCGTTGTCTTTTTGAAGTGTTTTTTTCCAAGCATTATTTTTCTTTTTTTTTGCTCCAAAAATCCGATTTTACGAAGATTGAAGTTAATTACAAACAACATTTTATGTTTATTTTAATATTATTTTTAAGTTTCAATTATGTAACAAAAAACACTTACCTATACAATAATGCATCAGATTTTTTTTAACCGCCGAATGTTAAATCGATATTATAAAACACTGATAAGCATTAAGGTTATCATTAAAATATAGATTTCCTTATATATATAACCCAGTTTACATAAAATGGCTGCTTACCCAATCATCAGATGTACTAAGAGTGCATTTGCATATTTTACACCAAAAAGCAATGTGAAAGACATTATGTAAATTAATTCATCTTGTCCTTATATTTTTTTTAATCAGACGCCTTGTAAATTTAATCTGAGAGTGAGAACGGTCTCGCGTTGGGTTATCGCCGAAATTTTATACTAGCATCCGTATAAATTATAGCCTATAGTATTCAGAGACCATGTATCTATTAGTGAAAAAATCGGAATCAGATCACTGCAGGGCAACGCCTCCGTACTTTACTATCACCTCTTTCTACCTAGAGCAACTGCTCTAGGACTAGTCTTTAATCTTAGCATTGGCAGTGTGGCTACTAAAATTTGCTGTTGCAAATTAAATGTCTCTTTAATGTTTTATTTTTTTATAAGTAATTTTTTTATAAGTATTTTAAATTAAGACGTTTAGAACAATGCGTAATTTGATTACAAGAACTCGTTTTGATAAGCTGATCGGAGTGAATCTTAATCCGTGATTAACTGGCTCATTAAGCCGCACAATAACGACAGCCTTGCTTAGACATGACAAAAAACACGATACCGATAATCATAATTATTAATTGAACAAAAAATAATTATTTTATATTACCTACGTGGTATTACGACCTTACTGTTTACTTCAGCACGCTATCAACCACCATCTACAATTGTTTTATCTTTTTATAAATAGCTATCTTTGTTGTTTCTTTTTTTTATCAAAACAATATTTTATAGACTATTTGAAGATAGGATTTAGTTTGTGTGTGTTATTTAGAATCTCTTTATTCATTCTTATAGTGGAATTGTACCTGATCGTTCAACTGAATAATTTGTTAATTCTGGTGTGGTGACGGATTAAGAATACAAATTTCACTACCCCTTTCCATCCCGAAGGGTGTCGTAAGAGTCGACTAAGGGAGTAAGTCAGGCCGACAATATCCACTGCAAGAGAGGGAAAACTCGAAACCTACCCGTCTGGCTAGCGTGGTATAGTAGGCTAATATCCCTCCAATTGTATGGAGGAGACCCGTGCCCAGCAGTGGGACGTTTATGGGTTGAGATGATGAAGGGACGTTTATGGGTTGAGATATCATTTGCACGTAAAAGACTAGTGTTACCTTATGGTAACACTAGTCTTTTACGTGCAAATGATATCATTTTATGGACTTTACTTTTCAGTTGACAAAATACTCTCCAGGTCATTTGGCCATTAAGTCCCCATTTGGGGAGTTTCAGTTTCAACAAGAACTATCGCTATTCCCTCAAAATAACAATTCTAATTTCGTTAGGCATTCGGACTAACGATCAAGTATAAATAGATGATATCGTAATTATATGATGTCATTACCTGTCACTAACAAAATTCTATCGTGTTCTGGTCGAGCTGTCATTAGAGAATCATAACTGCATAACTTATGGCAGACATCAGAGATTTTATATTTCATTCAAGTCAATGTATACAATTTGTTATTTTTATGTGTATTTTAAGATGATTATTAAATGCACGTCATGTAATAATAATTATATTATGAGCTTTATATTTATTTAACACTAGCTACACAATTACTGCAGACAAATGGAATAGGAAATGGAATTTTCTATAAAAACAGTATGAAAATAATAGTTATTTCTGATTACCACAATTGCAACACCAGCACTCCTGGCAAATGTTACAAATGAGACTTATAACAATAAGTCTCATTTGTGGTTGTAGAGCCGCAGACATGGTAGGAACTGGAAACACAAAAATAACCCGACCCATAAAAATCATACAGTATTAAGTTCGAACACAATCTCAAATCTTGTTTTGGCCTTTGTCATCCTATTCTTAAAGCGAGGCACGCCAACATAAAAAAAAGTTTATTTTAAGTTACCTATATCAAGGCCTCATGTTTGTCTTATAATTTTACATAGAACTACTGTATAGCAAAATAAAAATAGGTATCGTTATTTAACTAAAAGTTTAACCAAATACTTCCAACTTGTGAACAAGGCGTGGGCTTCGCTGATGTCAAAACTGCATTAAAACAGCCTACACTGACTTCTCTGATTCGAGCTAAGCAAATAGTAACTTTAAATCATAAACACTTCGGTGTATTTTCCTTTAAAAAAATGTTTGAAGGCTATTGTCGCGTTGCATCTTGAGCTCAAACATCAGTTAGTCCCCGTCGAACGTACACAGAGAACGGACGTGTCAATCGTTTATCTAGTTTCGCGAAAAAATACACAAAAGCGTGTCAATAAACTTTTGAGTTTCACTGTGAATGAGATAGTGTTATTTAGTGCTTCTTTTTTGGTGGTGTTCATAAATATTCACGCTGGATTTCAATTTTGATGGTAAGAATGTTTTCTATCAGCCATTAGATTACATCACTTTGCCATAAGTACTTTGTTATTTTGTGTATATCACTGAACAATACCAGAACAATATTAAAAGAAATAAGTATTTTCATTCTTGTAAAACATCAATAGTTTTTTTATTTACAACTTTGTTTCATATTTGCTTATCATCCGTATCAATATGGCCTTGTTCAAACTGTTATGATAAAATAGCCCTTATTTTATTACTCAATGTGAAGTTTAAACGGTACTACCGTGTCCCAGCAATTTTTATTATAGATCGTGGACGGTTGGAATCGTGACTTCCTCCGGCATCGTCCGTGTAACATCCGAAAGTCGTATCACGCATTCTGATGAAGTTAAACAGTACACGATATCTTACTTTACGACAGTATATAAACTTAAGAGCATAGATAGAGTTAAAATTGCATAGACATTGCAGTTATCAAATGCATGTAGCTCTGAAGGCTTCGAACGGGTTTTGCATATAGATGAATAGCAGCATTTCAATGCGCTGGCTAGCATCGGTAGATACTAAACTTAAATTTTAAGAAGCTTGACAATAATGACAATCAATTATTATGTTCAGAAAAAAACATCGTATGTTTACAAATATTTTATCAACTACTGATACCGAACGTATTTTTTTAAATTCTGTTTATTCAATTATAAGATATAGGTAATTATTTTAAAGATGTTGTATTTTCTTTTCTTAACTAACGGCGCCCCGCGGCGTTCAGGTAACAATGGCTTTTCTGTGTCTGGTTAGCCGGTAGTTGACCTATTAATGTCATCTTAGCCAATGCCGCCTAATTCTGTCAAAACGAACCAGCGACACATAAACAAGGTAAACTCATGATAAAGTTCGAACAATATCCAAGAAATATATTTTCTAACCAGGTATTCCCAATGTTTATTCGTAAAAGGCCTTTGTATTATATTAACTTGTTTATACCACTCGGTTGGCCTAAATGAATAAAAAGCTGTGTCTCGTCTCGCTTGACCTAAGCCGGCTCGGGTTTATCGACCCACTACCCAAGCACAACCTGTTACCGACTATCGAGTTGCTTTTAAAACGCTAAATGCTACTCAAATAGAATTTAGTTTTAGCAAGAGTTTGCAATATAAATGACAGTTCAAGATATTGTTTGAAGACGGTAAATTGTAAGAAATTGTTCTGGCGCGATAGGACTTATAAAAGCAACGAGAAAAATTAAAAAAATAAATATTACATCTACAAATAAACATAATATATTATATATCTGTAAATTATATATTTTTTAAATCCAAGACATTGCTACTATTAAGTTGACGATTCAACAATAAAACACGATGAGTTTTCTAAACCAAAATAATGCACAAGAATTTATTACATACATACTAATGATTTTTAACTACCCCGGTTTTTGTATTTCTAGAAGTAGTAGAAAATTTTCAACATCAGCCATGTCTAGTTATGATTCAATGGTCACGGGTATTTGCTTGAAATACAAATTTACGTTGTTGATCAACTCGACTTCGAAACTTCGATTTAGTTGCAGACGAAGTTAGGTCGACAACTTCACGGGCAGAAGCCGGACGCTTGGCTGAAAATAGACGAGTCTATTATGCGCATGTTAAACCAAGTTAGAGGAACATTTGACTGACTGGCTCTATTTCTGCTTCGTTAGAGCCAACTTGACAATTTGATTGTAATATTAGCCGGAGATCGACTGGTTTTATACGTAATCTTCGAAGCACGTAAGAATAGCCCCTTTTCCGATGTCGTACTGTCGCTTTCTTTACAACATAAAAGTATTAAAACCATTAGCCAAATTAGCTTTGGCAATAATGGTAATATGCAACCTAAAGCCATTTTAAGTGAAGAAATGACATTTCTTCACTTAAAATGGCTTCACTTGAAAAGGGGCAAATCTTACGTGCTTCGAAGATTACGTATAAAACCAGTCGATCTCCGGCTAATATTAACACCAATATAAATAAATGTCTACACGGAAACACGTAGAGTCAAAATCCTTAAATGACCTCTCGACTGGTAGGGAAAAAAGTACATACTTAAATATAGATTACAGGTCAGAGTCCTACTCAAGTTAGTCTGACAAACAAAAACACGGTATAGATACCTAATATATTAGTAGCCAGCCCTGATCTCTTAGTAAAGACAGAAAGCTGTAGATATGTGTGTTTATTAAAATATCGCTTCTCTTAAGAGGACAGCAAATTCTCCGTAGTTATGAAGGTCTATAGTTAAAAGAGTTATAGGTTTATCGTCGTGTCGGCGAAATGTCCGTTGAAAGACTTATTGGAAAACGGAAATAAATGAATCATCCTATCGACGAATCCAATGGCCAATTGACCTTAGAAGAACGGTTGCGGAATCATTATGTTGTAGTAACGAAAACTATACATAGTATACATTGGTCTCTCTAGCCAATACTGTCTCCTGTTATTATTGTTTGTCCTCTATGCATTCCTAAACTTTTCTTAAAAATGTTTATTTACAAAGGATTCTCACACGGAACAAAATTTGTATGATTCATAACTGTTTTTTCCGAGTATGTTTGTAAAGTCCCTCGCGACAGGGCTTGTTCCCTAGTGCGGGAATTGTCTATAAAAAAGAAAAAAAATACACTTGAGCGAAGCTGTAGGCATATATAGCCTAGTATTATTTATAAGATTGCTTTAAATCATTGACCTTGACTTTAACATATTGTATTTTACAGCAGTTAGCGTTAGCAGTTTAATTATCATTTAACAAGTATTACATTTTAGTAATGTTCATTGTATGCGAAATAAAACATGGTGCTATCGATAACCTGTTCTGTTTGAACATTTCATTTTGTAGTGATGTGTGCGTATATGTGATACAAAGTAAGTGATAAAAGCAAAACCTTATTAAAATACACCATTTGATCTAAATCGTTAGAGCCATTATTTATTAAATAAATTAATGAAATAGTTTCAACTCCCTTGTGTTTTTGGGATCCAGTAGCAAGACTGTATGGGAACGAACCGAATAGTTCCAAATACCACTCACATACGTTCCTAGCTACTATAATATCAATTACCCCTTTAAATAACGAATAGTTCGCCACAAACTCAACCAAACCAATCCTTAACTATAAATTCACGTAGTCTGCAACGCTGACGCCAATTAGAGACGTGTATAGCATGACTATGATCCGTTCGTCTCTTGAATATTGACGACTAGGCATGGACATTAATACTTACTGCTATTTGAGTTATATATAAATTGATATTTATTTTTCACCGTGATTTTGCATGTGAAATTATTTAGGTATATTTTCTTGTATAAAGCTCTGATTTTGTTTATAACAACGTCTGCTATTAAAAATGAACTTTGAATAGTAGTTTAATTAGAAAGAGAAGAAAGTAACACCTATGTGCGCAACGTGAATAAATACAAAATTGTATTATAACTTACTAGTTGATGCCCACGGCTCCGCCCGCGTAGATGTCAGTTATCGCGATAAAGACTATTTGCTATTCTAGACTATAATCTATCTCTGTGCCAATTTCATCCATCATCATCCGTTCAGTAGTTTTTGCGTGAAAGAGTAACAGACATCCATATTCACAAACTTTCACTTCTATAATATTAGTAAGGATTACAACCAGTAGGTTATAGTAAAGTATACAAACTAACTAATCAACTATATTAGTTTTCACTAAATAAGTGCTATTATTATAACATATTGCAAAAAACGCCAATAATAGGAACTTTTTTACACAAGAACTGCATCTCGATTGTCATGCGATTAATATATCTGTGATCTAATAGTGTGTGATTTAAACAAGACAACTTCAATAAAAGTAACAGGTGTGACAAATGAAGTGATTTTCACATGCTATTTGTGAAATGTGCTATGACTATTGACGATCATCTACGGTGCGGTTGTTAATTTTAGTGCTATCCCATTTAGGTCAATGGACGTGGTGCATGATTAGGTTTCTAAAGTGCAGCTACCGACTATATAATCGGTGTATTTTTAAACCGACTTCAACAAGGAAGGAGGTTCTTGATACGTCTGTAATATGTTTTCAGTTGGATAGCTGTGTTTGTGTTGTGTAATATAAATATTTTACCACAAGATTTACTGCTGTTTCTTGGGCTAACTTTCGAGTAATAGTAAATCAAAAACAAGATAAAAAAAATAAACATATTATTTGTCACCTTAGAGTTGCCGCGACAGAATTAAGTACTTGGTTGATTGCCGTGGTAAAATCACTTCATTTAATTACGACTTCGATAATATAACATTGTCCTGATATAGTATATTAAAATAATCACAAATAATAAGAATAGGGATTTCGCTTCACTAGTCTTCTGCCCTCCCATTAAGAGATTAACTGTCTCACTAGCAAATTTGCCTTTAAACAAGTTTATCGGGTATATATTAAATTTAATTTATAAATATTAATTATTATGCAACATTGTGAAATCAATCTCTCATCAGATAAGATCACACAGATAGAAACCCTCCTTGTATCAGAAGTTGGTTTGTTAAGTCATCAACAGAATAGTATAAAATAAAAAACGCAGACCTTAGGCAAAAAAAACAACTGAAACAATAACATGGACAACAAAGAACAGCTACTAGTCGACTAGTAGATACTAAGTAGTTAATCAATATGCGCAGTAACAATTTCAGCACGCGCTTCCAATAGTACCAGCAATCTACAATACATGATTATAGACTACTATGGAAGTAATAACGGTATAAATTTTAAATGCAGAACAACAAAAAACGAACGATGATAAAGAAGGCAAAATCTTGTTTCGGTACACCAAATCAAGTTTCCTAAACTTGATCTGGTGTTCCGAAACAAGATTTTGCATTAGAATAACATTTATTCATCCTTGCACAAGAAAATGTATGTCATGATGAATCGTAGTGGTTTCATTCATTTTGTTTTTATCATAATCAACGAAATTGCTGAGCATTTTTAGAACGTGTTTTTGTCAGCGGAGTGTCTATCGCAACTATTTTACTTTCCTTTTGATAACTTGGTGTACGACGCGACGGCGGCATTTATTTGCCTTGTGTACCTTCAAAACTTTACTTCAAAAATTATATTCTAATAAAACCACAACATTAATAGTCTAAAGTTATGTCCCGCTACCTCTTTAAATTGATTAATATTCTTTTTTACAATTATTTGCAAATATAAAGCATAAACTAAATCAACCTTGGGTTTTATTTTATGTCAACTTTTTTTTTTCGTCAAAGTGATCAAAATATACAAATAGTAAAATCGTATGCAAGTGAACCTTTCGGCACCCAAATTTGAAGGTTGTCTATATATATGTAGTACCTATATGTCTTATTAGAGAGGAGTTTTCGAAACAAAACGCTATACCAACCTGTCTGGCCAGCGTGGTATAGTAGGCTAATATCCCTCCAAATGTAGGGAGGAGACCCGTGCCCAGCAGTGGGACGTTTATGGGTTGAGAAGAATATGTCTTATTTATCGATATTTAGTTGCAAAAAACAACCAACGACATTGTATAACAACTGATCGTTAAATCATAGAAGTGTAATGTTTTTCTGAATTTACTCGTATATTCAACAGTAGTAACATACCACGGCAATAATGCGTCATGATTTTTAATGATAATAATTACACGTCATAGGAACCATGACATAATTAACATTTCTAGTCGTTCTTTCTGTAGACCCCAGGCTAATAGTATAATAATATGAATTACTGCATTCTTCTCCAGTATTTGTCATACCTCTAATCTTTTTTTAATAACCAGTAATTGTTAAAAGTTTATACGCACTAATTTTATGTAGTGGGTATATAATGTGACGTAAATTTACACCCAAATAACATAATGTGCATCTAACAGCTTTTGACATCATAAAACCAATTGCAACTATCGGCAATCAAACATACGGTCCATCTGATAATAAGTGGTTACTGTACCCATCGACCCTTGAAACTCCAGAAGCATAAAAAAATGTCGAATGTTCGTCAAGTCAGGGAGCCAGACTGTGGTTGACTGTAGGTGCACCTTTACATTCAATTTTATACAATAATATATCGCACCTCACCAGTGGGAAAAAGGCTAACACTCCTAGTTTTTTACTCCTATCTGTGGATCTCACAAAATGTTATCCTGTGGAGTTATCTGATCCTCAACACTCTGGGCGCATTCATGGCTAAGAGACCACCCTACACGTGCAGCCATATTTGCATATAAGCGCTTGGATGGAATAAAACCCAAGTAATTACCCATTGGTTTATTGCTATACGTCATTCGCAATCCTCATTCATGATATATGAGCTCCCATTGTACATCGGTGTCTATAAATGAATGGTGCAGCCCGTCTTTGTGTCGAGCCAGTGGCTCGTGAACTGCATCGCTTTGTAATACCGTTACGTGGCGATTCGTTTCGTTGGCCACGTGTGATCAGTTGATCACTGTTCATCGTACAGAATACGGCCTTGTGTTATGTTTTCGATGATTCCATTCATATGACGATGAATTAATTGATGTCAATACTCTGTGATCTTTGTTCAGAATTAAGACTGGCAATTTGAATGTTGTTCGATTATTAGCAGGACTGTTTTCGAAATGTACATAATTATACGTGCGTCAATAGAATCTCATAGAAATGAATAGTAACTCGTAAAAGATATTTATTGGACAAATATTAGCATAATATTTATTTTTTTGTTATCTGTGTTTATTAGTTTGCCATTTCATTGAAATTTTCATTCTTCGAATTGTCGAAAAAATCTGATCGAGACTAATAATAATATTTAAAACTTTGAAATTTGCAATAATAAGCGACCTCTTTTGTAAGTTGCTATAAAAACGGTCATCACTTGATATCTTACAATATTTTGTTCAATGCCATACAGTATACATAATTAGTTAGGATAAAGGTCAGCCTGTGTGCCATTATGGTATTTAAAAGCAACATCTTTACGCTTTGAGCACGTTTAAACATTGGTTTCCGTTGTTGTCATAGCCAGCAAACCGTAAAGCTAAAGGAGAAACCAGCCACCGAAGAAAATCACCTTACGCTGACTTATGTATTTGTATAAATATTCGTGTCACTGACTCAGAATAATTAAGAACGCCCGGGACTTCGTCCGCGTGGTAATTTGGAATATTTTCCCCGATTTTGCAACATATCTGACTACTGCTCTGCTCCTATTGATCATAGCGTGATGTTATATAGCCTTCCTAGGTAAATGCACTATTCAACAAAAAAAAATTTTTTCAAATCAAACCAGTACTTTACAGAACATATTATAATATTGTATAGATAATTTTGACAGTAATTATTGTGATGAAAGAAGACTAAATTGATTTAATTTAACTACGAAGTTGATCACGTATTGCGTTCGCGGACCAATAACCGAATTCCTGACAAAAGGCCAGGGACTGTACCATGACATTAAAGCGATTTATTTTTAATCTTTATTTCAATTCTGAGCCATAATACGTATTTCAATTTAGCTAGAAAATGAATTGCCAATCATGCCACTGCCCCAGTTTAAGCATTCCTACCCTGTACCGAAGAGCATGCAAAAAGAATAAAGCGAGAACAGCTTACTATGTCAAGATCGTAGAAAGTGAAAAACCCGTAGTCTCTGCCTTCCACCCTGGAAAACAGGTGTGAGTCTTTCACCTTGAACAAACTTAACCTTCACAAAACACATGATCATAAAATCTACTTAATATAACAACAACTATTATAAAAGTGAAAATAGGATAGGCACAAATCCGGCATGGCTTCTCCTGACCATGTCTGAAGCCGACAAAGTGTATTTACCGACCACTGACGTGTATCAGATTAATACGGCAGAATGTGGCTACATTGAACGTCGTATAACGTGACAATTATGGCGCTGCACTCCAATTAGTTTGAAATGCCACCGAACACGATATTACCCGCTCAAAAATGAAAAGAATACATCTATTCTTTGATTCTGTGGTGCGAATTTAAATATTTTATATTCATCATCTCAATCCATAAACGTCCCACTACTGGGCACGGGTCTCCTCCAAACACTTGGAGGAATATAAGCCTACTATACCACGCTGGCCAGACGGGTTGGTATAGGGTTTTGTTTCGAGTTTTTTTTCTATTGCAGTGGATATTGTATGCCTGACTTACTTACCCTTAGTCGACTCTTGCGACACCCTCGGGATGGAAAGGGGTGGTGACATTTGTATTCTTAATTCGTCACCACACGGACTATTATGATTTTTTTCAATCACAACATATGAAATTAACGTTCATATGTTGTGAGTTTGATTTCTAATCGGGATAAAGCGTTGTGTCTGGGTGTACTTTGTAGTAAAGTCCCCGGATACAGAGCTTGTTTCTTAGTGCGCAATATGTCTTTTTAAAAGCTAAACTCAAAACCATAGATGTAAGTAAAGTTATCTATTAACTATTTAAGAAATAGAATAAGGAAGCTATGGAATAAAAGAAAAATGTAAAGCTATTTACAAATGTTAAATAAATTAGTGGCACTAGAGCGTCTAAATATTTAAGTAACAAGGCCAAATGGAAACCAACTGTTTAAACAAAACATACGAATGATTTAGTTTTGGTAAATTACCGTTAACACTTGACATATATCGCATAAGATCGTAATGTGATCTCAACACGTTTCTATCGTATTTTTACAAAAAGAAACGATCCCTCTTTACCATACTAAATTCATTCTTTTTTTAGTCATTATATTGTTTCTTAATTAATTAAATTAAATACTTACCTAAATTTCATTCTGTATGGTATATTGGTTTCCGTTCCTTTTCGTTACCACTACTATTGTAACTTATACCATATTGTAAATGTTATATTCTGGCGATTAAAAAGAGTGACCCGAGTTTCTTGCCAATTCTTCTCGAGGCCGTACCATAGTCAGCGAATTGGACGTAGGATGTATTTGATCTAAATGAGTTTGACTTTGAGTATATTTGAAACCCGACTTTTGTATCTATAGATTTTAAAATCTAGATTTTAAAATCCAGGTGCACACTTAACTCACAACTACCCGCCGAATGTTGTTTCCTTACAGATTAAAACTTCGTGTGATCCATAAATGTTTGTTATAATGTAAAGTGCCTCCCGACATAAAGGTTGTTTCTTAGTGCGAGAGTATCTTTCGAAAGATTAAATGTCCTTCTTTAAACGAGGTTTAAAAAGACAACCTTTACATTACGAAATTAGTGGCATAAAATTAATTTCACGACACTAGTTTCATCTTAAAAATTAAACAATTTCACGTGTAAACATCAAGTTTAACAATGCATTCATTAACTTCATGACACTAGGATAGTTTCGTACCATGCATTTTAGATAAAACTACATGTCATGCAACTAATTTGGTAATGCAAATTCGGTTTCGCGATAAGCAGCAGCTTGACGTTCATAAGCTGCGGTTGCCACGTACCATCCGGTTGGCCGTTGTCTACTATCATTGATCTTTTAAAAAATATATACATTCTAGCTGTTGCCCGCGGCTCCGCTCGCGTGGATATCGCTGTAAAAAGTAGCCTATATGTTATTCCAGACCATAATCTATCTCTGTGCCAAATTTCATCGTGAAAGAGTAACAAACATCCATCTATCCATACTCACAAACTTTCACATTTATAATATTAGTAAGGATATCGATGGTCATGAAGACAAATGTGCTAATATTTTGATTATTTAATATTTTAATGCCAAATGTATTTAATAAGCATTCTCATACATTTGGCATTAAAATATTAAATAATCAAAATATTAGCACATTTGTCTTCAAGACCATCGATATTGTTAATTGTAGCTGATATGCAATACTAACCATCGTTATACATAGTTTATAGTATCGTTGTGTTGGCTCAGTCTCTGTTCGTAGGCTACTTCTTTAATTTCCCGGAGGTGTCGTGCGATGTGAATATTCTAGTGTTATAGCCAACTACTTTAACCTGTTACTATGTTAGTAAAAGGTTACTTTAATTTTGATGTCAGGTTACTAGTCTTCCCTGCGAGATCGAATCAGAAATGAGGAAATCCGTAGGAGAACCAAAGTAACCGACATAGCTCGAAGAATTGCCTCCATTAAGTTACAATGGGCCGGGCACATAGCTCGCAGAACTGATGGTCGTTGGGGCAGAAAGGTTCTAGAGTGACGACCACGAACTAGAAGACGAAGCGTGGGCAGGCCTCCAACAAGGAGGACCGATGACCTGGTAAAGGTTGCGGCAACCGATGGACAAGGTCGGCTCAGGATCGAGAGTTGTGGAAAACCTTGGGGGAGGCCTATGTCCAGCAGTGGACGTCTTTTGGCTGAGATGAATAGTGTAACTGAATGCTGTAGACGCATTTGAGGGTTGTTTTATACTACTTAGGTGGCAAACAAGCATACTGCCCTGCGTATCGTTGGCAGTTACTGCAGCCTATGCAAGCAAGTGGTAACTGGAGCATCACTTGCCGTTCCTAAAATTTTAACATCAGCGATTTGTGATAGAGTAATTCTGGGATAGGAAAACGTTACTTTAAAAACGCATCCTTTAAAGATTATTAGAGATCAATACTCTCGCACAGGAATACAACTTACTTTTACTTTACTTTTAAAAA
Source organism: Trisateles emortualis (assembly GCA_947095525.1). NCBI lineage: Eukaryota > Metazoa > Arthropoda > Insecta > Lepidoptera > Erebidae > Trisateles > Trisateles emortualis. The sequence continues at coordinate 19,057,063 of OX352735.1, read as the reverse complement.
GACAACTCCCGCACTAGAGAACAAGCTCTGTGTCGCGGGGGACTTTACAAACATACAATTAACGGACACAAATAACACCCAGACTCAAAACAACACTTTGTGAGACACACCATTTTTTTTCCTGTGTGGAAATCGAACCCACAACCTCGTGCACAGCAGGCGCATACTGCGACCACTGGACCACCAAGGCAGTCCAACTACGACACTATGTTTAGTCATTTGATTTTCTGTGAGGGTCCTTCCCCAGTCGGGGTTTACTTGCTTGAATGGTGCCCTACTTATTTTAATCTGACCTCGAACCAGACTCTTAACCTTCCGAGTTCAACAGCCCCTCACAAGCTTCTAACAAAAAAATAACACAACATATTTTAAAAACAGTTGGTTTCATTTATGTGAGTCATAGTCACTATAGTACGTAGCAAACGCAATATTTTTACGACTAAAGACAATAGAGCTAAATGCGTTCATGTAGATAAGCTCACCTACGAGTACTTACATATTGACATTTGTTTAACAAACACAACAGTTAATAAACTACTATACATCAAACACATACAACGCCAAATTTTCTACAGTACAACTATGTAAACGCACTTACCATAATAAATATTAGGGGCAATCCACGTAAAGCAGGTTACCTTGAGTTATAGGTCGTTCTTTGTATAGGCAGTATAAAAATCTGTCTGTACATTAAAAGTAATAAAACCTCCATGTGGCGAAACGCCCCATCAAATATTATAAATTTTGTAATTTGGTCGTTTGGCCCGTTCGGGCGAACAAATGGCGGGCAAAACAACCTATACTCGTAACCTTATATATTTTCCGTTCGGTATGTCGTAGTTAACCTTCATCTTTCCCCGGATTTTAATTTTAACAGCAAAAGTAACCCATTTTTTTTACACCTGCGCTTTAAGATAAAGTATCCCTGGAATAGGAAAAACGCCTTCCCAAAACAGCATTAAGACCTGTACTCACACACAAGAATACAACTGCACCGCTGTATGTAGTTAGGCTGTGGTCTTCTGTAAGGTGGAGGTCCTTCCCCAGTCGGGCTTACTCGCTAGTATGGTGCCTTGATCGTAGATAGCATATTATGAGCATGGATAAATATCGTAACAGAAACACACAATAACTTCAAATAAACTACGAGTAGCAAAATTAACTTGTATAGGTTCAATTTGCTGCGACTTGCTAGCTACCTTGTTTGTTGTTCTGTCTGTGTGAGTCCAACCAATGCTTTCAAACGCATTTATGCTAATTTTAGTACGTGATGATATTATAGGTGTCCATGTACAAAGCATGTAGGTCAACCACAAAGCGATAGAGGTCCCTTTATCCGATTTAAAGGAGTTTCTGTGCGGTTTCTGTGGACATTCGTTTGATGTGCACATAACCTTATTGTTGTTCTTACTAGCCCATCGCGTGCAAACCTACATGTCATCTACAGTATTATTAAATTAATGTCTTGCCAAATAAAAGGATAATAAATTGCAGTTGCGTGACTTTTCGCCGGTTAACGAAAGTTTACGATGTCTGAGCTAACGGTAATAATAGTTTGACATTGACCTGCCGGCGGTGTAACCCTTGTTGGTTTTAATTTGGGGGTTAAAGGATGAAACAAGGGAAGTTTTATGATGATTTAAGTGGTGCTTTCGTGTAAGTGGATGAGCATAACACGAAGCTAATTCTCCAAGAGCTGTTGATAAGATCTTTCGAAGTTTAGCTCATTATATTTTGGATTAACAACTAAAATAGCTAGGTGTAAAGATAATATATCATTTTAAAACTCTTTTCAGTACTTTTTCTGTCAAAGTAAAAAATAATATAAAAAATCGGGAAAAAAACTGATTAATCGTTAAGGCTTTCACAGCTGTCCGGGTGCTAAGGTCGTGTACGGACCAATCCGCGTCGCTGTGAAACAATGTTCAAGCGCCTCACGTGTCTCCATTCGGGAAGCCCATACGGACGGCCCGTACGGATCTCCCGGACAGCTGCCTTAATGTCTGGTGTAACCTTATTTCCCAAATATTAAAGCAATGTGGAAAAGGACGAGCCCGGAGCAGGTTTCGAACCTGCGCCTCTCGGGTTCCGGCCCAACTACCAACTGTGCCATCCGAGCTCCTACTCCGGAGTACGAATTTGTCCCCCGCTTGTTTACGTCTTGCTGGTTCAAATCCTGCTCCAAGCTCGTCTTTTTCCACATTGCTTTAATATTTAAGTATATTTCAGCTGATTGCATGGCAAAAATGCTAAAGGTTGACTGGCAGAAAATGTCTTAGGCATTAAGTCCACCTTGTGCAATTTGTTAGCAGGAAGTTTAATTAAATAAATAAATACTTATTCTTCTTTATCACATGCATATTCTCCGTCCAGTCTAATATTTTATAAGAAACATATTCAGTAGCAAGAATAACAAGTCGTAATAGTTTTCCTTTGTTTATCGTAATCATAATATGAGCTTCGTGACTACACAATACAAGAACACATTAGTTTAACACGTTATTTTCTTTACGATGATTCTCCTTTAAACAGTTAAATAAGGAAAATGATCACTTTAAATAACTTCATAGGTATTAGGTACATATTCGATATTTATTATTGTGGCCTCGAAAATGAATCTGACGGCTACTCTATTAATGTCCGATTCAGCAATATTCAGACATATATACCTATAAAATGTGCATTTGTTGACATAAAGTCATAAAAAAATTGTCTTTATATATAGATAGATTTAGAGATAAGTACTTTTTTATCAAAACATTTTCCTCACTCTATCATAAAACCCTGGTGCTTAATTTTTTGGGTCCGCAACACGCGGTCATAGGCTATGGTAACTACTTACCATTAGGCGGACCGTAAGCTTGTTTGCCACCTAAGTAGTATAAAAAATGTATCTGATGCCTTATTTACAAATAATTTTACTTCCTCGTTGGCGCAGTAGTGCATACGTCTGTCCAGAAATCCCTGATAACGATCGTTGCCGACCTAAAGTTCTTAGTGTCGCACTTTTGCCTGAAGTGCTCAATATCTATGCCACAATGGACCAGCGTATTATTTTTTTTATTTATTTATTTAAAACTTCTTGCACAACATAATGGTACAATGGCAATTGGCTATTGGCCAAATGGCATTCTCTACCAGTCAACCTTTGGGTGATGCAGAGACAAAACTATCTAATGTATTAGTTTACTGTCTGGAAAACAATCACCTTTTGTCTCATGCGACTGATCCAACGATAATGTGAGCTTCACACGGTGATAACTCAACAAGTCCATCATATATTTTACCGTTAAAGATTTCAATCCTTTTCAACAGCTTTCTCCACTGAACGCCCATGTATTTCTTTCATTGTTTCCATTCACCTCTGCAACTGTTTATATTCCTTATGCTCGTTACACCACTAACTGTACTATTTCAACGATTTGACTGATGGATAGTTTTTGACTGCACAGTTGGTTCAGTCGCCATTAACCACTCGCGCGGCGTGTTGTGGGTTAGACACGGTACAAAAGTTTGTGTGATCCACAAATGGTTGTTCCGAGTCTGGGTGTAATTTGTGTCCGTTAATTGTATGTTTGTAAAGTTTCCCGCGACACAGCGCTTGTCCCAAATGCGGGAGTTGTCTAAAGAAACTAAAGTTGTAGTTCCCCAATTCCAGACTCTGGACTAAAAGTACTGATGAATTTTCGATATGAAACCCTAATACCATCGGCCCGGTAGTCGAACCAGTCTGTTTTTTGTCCATTGCACCACGAACCCTCTTTTTGTTTTTAGCCTTTCATAACCTCATGTCTTACATTTATTCTTCTTACTGTGCCATATTATTCAAACTCCTACATTTTGCAGTCATCTAGGTCTATCTATTCTTTTAAATAGTATCACTTTTTGCTGTCAATCACTTTTTGTTGTCAAAGAGAAAAGAACGTAGCCTATCAACATACTGGTATACACTACGTATACAATATCTTTTCAATTTATTTTTATTATGTAAATCGTCATTGTATTATCGTAACATACCATGTTTTATTTCATCTAAATAAAATTCTGATATGTTAATGAAATACGTTTGATTATAATGTATGATGTAATCAAAATCTCTGAATGACGCAAGACCGGTTTTTTTACGTACCGAATGACATCGTTATTTTTGTTTATATGTGATGTTAAAGTGTTCTTGTGGTAATTATCGTTTTCGACACTTGTTCAGAACTGAACTTAAGTACTTAATTGTCGAGTAAAATATTGTTTGGACGATTGAACAATACCAGGTTCGATAAATTGATTCGTTAAGACAAAATTTCACGTATTCAAGCTCTTTTATTCATTTAGGTCACAAATGTCATAAGTTAAATATGAAACTGTAAATTTAGAAACAGTTATGCACGACAATTTATCTACGGCTAGTTTGCAACAGAGCTTGTCAGTGATATAGAGAGCTGTGTTTGTTTTCTTGCCTCTCTCAGATATGGACTGGAAACTCTGGTCACTATTTTTAATTACCAGATAATTACAATCTCATCTGAGTTACAATATTTGTGATAGCATGTAATTAAAACACCGAATTCAATGAAATAACATTAATTTCAATAATTAAAATATGATTATTACGATAACTCCGACGCTAAAATATAATGTACAGTGTTTTTTAATAATTCGCCTATGAATTATATAAATACTTATAATATCAACAGTAGCCCACTGTTGATATTTTAAGTAATGTACCAAATTTTATAACAATTGGTTCACTCCTAAAAATATGACCTAAATGTAAATTGGGAAATTTATTATTTTAATTCTACCCAAACAACATTTATTTACTTTAGTATCCGATTTTAGTCTTGATGTCACTTAAAGAAAACTGCTTAAAGCAAAAATATGTCGACTGTTCATAGCATTAGATACACTATAGTATGTACAGTCATGAAGAACCACCGATAAGTGTTGCTTATCCCTTTTTTTGAGTAAATCTCTGCGAAGGTCCTCTGCATATAAGACCGTTGTCCTTGTGTAAGCCTCCTAAAGGCCCGAAGAGCTTTCGTAAAGATAATTCCTATAAAATGAAGATTCAGTGCTTGTGTCTGTCTTTACAATATATTTGTGGAGCTGTAGCTGTTTATTCTCGGTTTGAGATAAACCGCCAAATAGTTTGTGTTTTTACCTCCACATACCTTATTAATGTAGAAACAATGACTGCATGGTTGGTTGCAGTGGCTTGAGTGGTTACCTTGTCCTTTATCACTGCACATTATATACCTGTGACGCTGAGGACTTTAAACAAACTATTTATGGACACAAAATACACCTAGACTCGGCATTTGAAGATCACACATTTTTTGTGTCGTGTGGGAACCCACAACGCGTTGCTACTAAATCAATCCGTTCAATCTTTAATCAAGGCATGACGAGTTTGTGGTTATTCCTACTGAATAGTCACATAACATCAATACTTATATCATAAGTTCATAACATTCAGTAAGTAATGAGGATAAATGTGACGTAAGCTACATTCATTAAATTTGTGGTCAAATGTATCGTTTTTGATTAAGTTTCATATCACAAACTATAATGAACTCCATTCACAATGGAAACGAATGATTGTGTACACTGTAATGATAAATTCTATTATATACCTACATGAAATATGTACCCATTGTCTACAATACATACGCTATTCTTAACAGATCTGTGTCAAACTTGTCTTCGAAATAATTAAAAGTCAGAATGATGTTTTTGTTTGTTTAAATTTCTTTCTGAACGGATATAAATTTATTTTAAAATCTCGCGCTTTTAAACTACTACCTACTACTTGCCCGCGGCTCCGCCCGCTATTGTTAATACCGCGTTGGTTGTCGCGATAAAAAGTATGTCCTTACCCAGAATACGATCTATCTCCTTGCCAAATTTCATTTCATTTTAACAATAAAGTTTTTGACATGAAAATCATGTTTCAATAGTTAAATATATATATATCATCATCATCTCAGCCAAAAGACGTCCACTGCTGGACATTGGCCTCCAACAAGGTGGACCGACGACCTGGTAAAGGTTGCGGGCAACCGATGGACAAGGTCGGCTCAGGATAGAGAGTTGTGGAAATCCTTGGGGGAGGCCTATGTAAATATATAAATAACTTACAAAAAATGCTGTTTGCATTTAATTCATTGATATTTGCCGTTAACGTAAAATCGTGCATTAGTAAACATAAAAGTTATATTTACGCGAATGAAATAACAATTTAGATAGTTTACCATTGTTATTGCCAGTTTTCTGATACCTACTATTTACTTTTCCGGTCACAAAAACATACTTACCTGAAAATAAATAATAAAAATCCCTCAAAAAAAGAAAAAGATGCAACAAAAACGACTGCAGCATAAAAGTAAGCACCCTCTTATAAAGTACTTTCCTTAAGCTGCACGTGAAACAAAAAAAATCAGGACCAAGAAGTTGCGAGAAAAGCTATAGGTAATTTGTGTATGTGTATGGCCTTGAGCATGTACTAAGGACAATGACATCACCAACTTTTTGGTGCGCTGCAATAAAATCTCCTTGTTTCGTGAGGCCCTTGTGTTTTCGTGACGCTAAAGTACAATGTCCCAGTCTAAAGTTAAATATTAACTATTGCAATTTGGATGCGACTAGATACAACAAGTAGTGTAATAAATGACCAATGAGGTAAAAATGTTCTTTCCTGTTACTTTTTTATGCCACTTTAAGAATGTAATGATTTCGTATAGGTGGATAATTATTATTAAAAATAATAGACTCCTACAATGTGGACTGACAACACAGTAAAGCTCGCTAGCAACCGATGAACAAGGTCAGCTCAGGATCAAGTGCTGTGGAAATCCTTGGGGCAGCTTATGTCCGCAGTGGACGTCGTTTTGCTAAAATAGCTTTATATAAATCAAAAGTAAACTTTTTTGTTATTGTTGCGTAGCTGCACAAAATCATTTGTATAATTTTATCATATTTTAAAGTCATCAGCTGTTCGAATGCCACTTCTCTCGAGCCCACTTGTACCTGGCATATTCGCTCTCGATACGCCACTCCAAATTTATCAAGTATATAAAATATTTTAAATGAAAATTGGAAATGACATGACGTTTCTGCATACTGGCTTTCACGATGGAAAATTTATTGAATTTCCCAAAAATGCCAATCACATATCACAATAAGTCGATCTGCGTTCTCATAATATGTGTAAATGATACAGATGATAACAATGCATTCCGTTGGTACAGAAAATATAATATAGAGTTTCTTCAAGCGATATTATTTAAAACTTACCGGTTTAATTAGTTCAGTTATGCTGTATGTATTTCAAATACTAATTGTTATTAGTATCCAACAATTTTGTGAAACATCTTTAAGAACTTACTTATAGTACCTACCTACTATTGAGGTATTCTGTAGGTTGTATTACGATTTCTTCCTACAACAATTTTTATCGATAAGTCCGCCGATTGTTCATTGTATTCTATTTATATGCACATTTTTATCGATAGCAAACGAGACATAATTACAGATTGATTAAAATATAATTACCAAAAGCAATTAAATCATACCTATACCGGTTTTGCAATTTTCTAATCGCAATGGGCAAACAAAAATACCGCGCCATATTCCGCCGATGATTTGTAGTCGCGGTTGAAGTTTCGCCCCGGAGTTTAACCGTACCCATTTGATATTTGTTAACTGCAACTTTGCCATTGTTCTCTATGATCAACACATTGTTCTTTTTATATTTGTTTGTAATAGATTATTATTATCACTTTATCATACACATCCAAAACTTTAGTGGCTGGATACTTATCGATGTAGCAATGGCTGATTTCTTAGGATGATGATGATTACGACGTATGCCTTTTTTTGCAAGACTGTTGCTTGTTAAATATTATATTTTTATATTTAACGCAAATATCTATTGCATTATAATGCCGGAATGAATGGACTGATTCCAGTTTTTTATCGTTGTTTCTTTTTAAATCAACTATACGTTACCTACGTTTGCTACAAATTGGTTCTACTATTTTGCTTACGTCTTTTACTGACATGGATGTCTCATTTTTTAAATATTTTACTGCTTTATTAGCGTCTTCTCATTGTATAAGCCGTGACAGGTTAATGACTTGATGACAAAATTTACAATATAATGTGTTGTCTGTTGACCGTCACCCAGTACATACTCAACATACATAATTATGTTAACAAAGTATAACTTTAATTATTTTCCTCCATTAAGTCTTATCGCCATTGTATGTACATTTTTTGCGACGTTTCTTTGTATTTTAATATTATATGTGAGTAACTTTTTAAATTGTCTAAGAACGTTTAAAATCAATTTTGGTTAAAGTACGAATTTATCTAACATAACATTATAATAAGCATTCGAGAAAGAGTCCGTATATATAGCGAAGCCTCCCACATTACATTTATGTCCGTGGCCACTTCTCTGTATATCTATATCATCTTTCTCTATATGTCAATAATAGTCTAGACTAGTAGGTATTTTAGTTGTGCGTGTTCTTCTTTTAAAACTGACTGAGACCCGAAGTAATCATACTTTGGGTGATCGGTAGATACTTCAAGTTTCTCCGTCAAAATCAGATTCTTATTGTAATTATATAGATTTGAGCTTTTAATATTATTTTTCCGCCACCACCTCAGTTTAACAAAATTCTGTCCGGAAGACCTTTCTTGCTGTCCCGATAAATTACCAAAAAGTAGTATTTTTAAATATATATTTAATTTTTGACCTTACTGTCCCGATTTGTATGCCTCCGTGTCCCATTCAATGTCGTGCTTTACGTCAAATGACCATCTAGTATTTGACCTCAACAAGTTTACTTACCCTCCGATCGATTACATTCGCCGCACCTACAAAGGCCTCACAACGACATAAATAGCCTGTTAAAAACTTTTTAACGTATACTTACATCCGTTCTGTCTGTAGTTCTATTTTGTATCTGTCCTTATTTAGTCTGCCGAATAAATGGACAACAAACATTAAAAGTTGCGACTGTCCTTGACTGTCTGTAATAATAATAATAACATATAGAGTACTGGATCGTGCGCGGTTTTATATCCAACAAAATGGTCCTTTTAACTGATCACTTTTTTGTATTATTACGTATAGGCAAGGTGTTATAAATATATGGAATATTGATCTTGTTTTCTAAAGGTATCTATGTATTAAGGTGTTCAATTAAGTATGTTTTATACATATAAAAACATAGCTGTGGTTTCGTTCGATTTCTGCCTAACAGGATGTGGTTAGGAAGGATAAATGCCCAAAAAGAATGTCTATAAGTATTCCGATACTTAAAAAATCTGATTGAAATCAGTTTCCCATTGAGACATTGCTATAAACTAAAGTATTTTCGACTGGTTTAATCAAAAAACGGTTTGTGAATATTAATAGATAGATAGATAACTCTTTATTGTACACCATAAAACATAATTGTTATAACAATGAATAGATGATGCCTGCGCCTCAACTCGCGTAGACGCGCTACACAAAAGGAGTCGTGAAAAACATCTAAATATCAGTAATCAAGATTTAATTTCAGCATAATGGACTGATTTATTGTTTTTGCTAGGCTCAAAAATAAATAATATCACCATTGTGTTATTTTATGTGACGTCAATAAAATAGAAACAGTGCGAAATTCAAATTTGAGCAGTATTTCATTTGATGAACAACGTTGACGTCAATCTGACATTACAATAGATACCTAATCGAATATTATGTTTATCGATTTTGAGGTACACTATATTGTATCCAACTGGTTCAATTAAATAACCTGGTAAAGCAACATATTCTTTTACAAGAAAGCAAGTGCAATTGGGGAAAGGCCACCACCTTACAGAAGACCACAGCCACGCAGTGTGAATACTAATTTAGGGGATGCGTAATAAAGAAGCTATTAGAGTTAGAACCGTGTGCATATAAGTATTTTATTCTGATAGGCTGATGCGATTGGACTAAATAAAGTCCGCTCACAACCTGTATTTTACAACTATTCTAATAGCTGCCGCGTAATAGCTCATTTCATTTAATGTATTCAATAAGTACCTACTTACAAACTATTTGCCAAACGTGTAATATTGTTAATGATAGAATATTACGTTCGAATCTGTCACAAAGAATCTGACTGGACAGTTAATATGAAGACATACATGGTCAATTCTGACGTCATTCCAGGTCGTTTGAATTAAAATAAAATTGAACACTAAAAACTTATTTCCTTTTAAATTACATTAATGAATAATAAATAAATAATTGCTTTATTTTATAGATTCGGACATGTTTATCCAGGTTCACGAGGTAAAACATATACCTAATAATGATTGGAGGAATTTGTATGATTGAAATTAATTACGAAAGTTTTCGCAATTTGGGATATATGTTACAGAAATTGAGTTAATTTACTTCCAAAAATCGACGCAAATTATTGTGCTATATCCATTTATTCTCTTACTACAATTTATCAGATAACGAAGTGGCATTACATATCTCTAACATAAATAAGATATTATTCCTGTACTTCATTTAGGTTACGTGCATTACAATGTTAGATGAAGAGACCAAGGACTTCCCGTACGGTTATTCGTTTAAAGGGTTTTTAAGCGTAAGCAGGGACCATCCGGATACCCCTTTAATAACCGTATAAATTCGGTTATTTAAAAAAAAATGCCTAAATATATATTTTGAAGCGGTAAAAATACCCCTACAAAAAGTATCCCGTATGAGCGAAAACCGAGCGACCGCGAAAACGGAGCAAAATCTGGCTGTCAGATTGAAAATCGGTATTCCGTAAGAGCGAAAACCGAGCCTTTTTGACGTTAAGCAATTGTGTGTGCTGTCACCGAGCAATCACAACTGTCAGTTTGCGATCGCTGTTTCTTAGAGAATCAGCCGGCCGAACGGTCCCTGCTTTAAACGAGTACCCATCGTCATCACTCAGGCGATCCCTAGATGAGACTACCATCTACTTAAAAATACTCATATAAGACTTAAAACTACTCTAGTATTACTTCACAATACAAAATACCCTTTGATATTGTATGTGCTATTTTTTAAATCGATGATATTTAATAAATACAGTTCCAGTAACCATTTATAGGGAGTACTACATTGAGATGGTATATAGTTACGTCGACAATATTAATTTACATAACAATTTTCTTGTATTTGCATTCCGCGGGCTAAATCGATAGTTGTTTGCTTAAGTGCACCGTGTTTGCCTTTATACATGCTTGTGTATATTGTTACATTCAACATCTTAAATTATTCTGTTTAGCTTTCACGATTTGTGCTATTTGTGAATAGAAAATCGATGTCACTTCCAGTACCTTTAGTACCAGTTTTAATAGTTTCAGTTTAATTTCTAGCCATACATTTGCATCCAGCGCCTCTAATGAAAACAATCTAAATTTTGCTGTATAATATCATCATATCTCATAGATTTTGATTGCGAAACAATATTTCAATTCATTTTAGACATTTTGGTGGTACAATTTGTCAGCTTAACAAGATAATCATAGTAATCGATGACGAAAGCTCTCGTTCTGAGAGAGACTGTAAGTATTTGCATAATGCACGTTTTTTTTGTGTACTAAGGTGGCGAACAACCATAAGGCCTGTCTGATGGTAACACATACTTATATTTCCAAAAACATCACTTGCTTATTGCCATTCTAAAAAAAGGGAAACCGCTAGGACAAAATCTCTCTTGGCGTCATACGGCCCTTTCCCAAGGAGCTCTGGAAAGCCTTACCAATGTAAACAACACTACCCAGGTAGTGTTATTATAGCTGTTGTCTTCTGTACCTAAGGTGAAAATGCAGCTGCTGTTGCAATGCAATTAGGGTGACAAATCTCACTGTTCACTTTCTCTAATAACGTCACGTTCGTAACTAAACGTATAACTTTGTTTTTCTTCTAAGTTGAGCCAAATATACTCTGTCCATTCTGTCTAAAAATCTTTATTACATATTGTTATTATGTAGCCAGATGCTACCACCGAAGAATTTCCATATGGTTCGCAAAGGTACCTTTGAACTTATACTGCCTTATTAAACGTGGAATATAATAGGTGCAATTTTATTATATAATCTCTCTTTCTGTCATCAGTAATTTGACATTCGAAAAGAGAGGACAAAGCATGGCGTAACTATTCACTCGATACACCACGTTTATTAATAAAGCGGATAGATTTTATACTCTGTTTTCTTGTTCTTTAAAAAGACAACTCTCACACTAGGGAACAAGGCCTGTGTCACGGGAGACTTAACAAACGGACACAAAGTAAGCCCAGACTCGGTACAATCATTTATGGGTCACACATTCTTTTAAACCCACAACACACCACAAAATGTATATAGTATGTATATAATTATAGAATCAATTTAAAAAAATGTATATCTATAGTTTCGTTGTAAAAATTAAATCAATGTGGGCCCGCTGGAGAGCATACTCACCAGCGGGCCCACCAGGATAAATCAGTTACCGAAGGCTTTTAAATTCGTTTATGACATCATAAAAATGTATGTTAAATGTATACAAATCTACTATAGTCCATTTAATATTTAGTTTAGTCTACCTATACCAATTTGCGACCACTTTTAAATTGTCTTCCTAAACATCACAGAAGCAGGTTATGGCAGTCTTCTTTTTTTTTGAATCGTTTTGATTATGAAGACTGCAACATGTTCGCAGAGTTGAGGTAAAATAATACAGAATAAATTTAGAAAATATATATTTTTTCTAACTAAGAACCGACTATAATTAAGAAAGACTGCCTTCGTGGCGCAGCGGTAGTGTATGGGACCGCTGGTCCCGCCCTGGAGCAGCACGTCTTTCTATCGCAATAGGTGACATGTAAAGAAGCTATTAGGTATGGTTATAATAAATAAATTATAGTCCCGTCTATTGCATTGAAATAAGTGCATCAGAGCCTGGCGTGACCTAAAAATATCTATTGTGATGCCTCTTTAGGTTTGAATCAGCCTTTTACTAAAGTGTCATTAGCTACTTTTGCTAACCTTTAATTTTAGTGGTCACTAACCACTAAAATTGCTGCTAAGCTAAACGTTTTGAAAAAATATTTGTGTGATGAGCACCTACGTTTGTTCCTGAGTGGGTGTGTGTTTATATGTGATATTTATATGTTTAGAAATATAAGGATGTATACCAGTTGCCTGGTGGCGTACTAGAAGCTCTGTTGCCTAGTTTGATATTATTATATGACAAAATGAATTAGACTTATCCCGCCGTAAGGACTAGGTCGTCGGTCCGCCTTGTTGGAGGCCTACCCACGCTTCGTCTTCCAGTTCCGCGAGCTATGTGCCCGGCCCATTGCCACTAAATGGATGCAATTCTTCGAGCTATGTCGGTTACTTTGGTTCTCCTGCGGATCTCCTCATTTCTGATTCGATCTCGCTGAAACTCCAAGCATAGCTCTCTTCTAATAGTTTTATAATATAATATAGAATATTATACTAGTATAGTACACTATAAAGAAAAAGTTCTATGTCAGTATCAGTATTCAGCTCGTTGTCCCATTTGTCCATGCCTTTTACACGTGAGTTGACTTTTTATGTACAGTTTTGCGGAACTATTATTGCTGTATTTTTAATTTTGATAAAAATACATAACATGCATTTCCAATTAGTTCCAAATGTTTCCGCTTGCTGACTAAAATATATGAAGTTGAAGTAGTGAGGTTATAAAAAAAATCAGCAATTATTTATTAATTTATTTATTATAAATAAATAAACTCGAGCTTTATTATTATAATATATATTTTATCAGTGTTATATGTCCTATGAATGTTTGAATAAACGTTTTACTTTCTTTTCGTAGTGGACAATCCCCAGTCGGGCTAACCCGCTTGTGTAGTGACCTACGGAGTGGCCTTAATATGTTTTATAAAACGGTCACCTTCACTAATAAGACAGTTGTTTTTTATATGCAAAGGTTGTTAAATTGATTGTAGCCGCGCTAAACGGTGCAAATAGAATATAAACATCACTCTCCACCCACGACTAAGTAATGGAGTGATGCCTCTATACCGTATGCAACAATTTACATATATCGTTAGCTTACTTAAAGCGCATGTATTAAGGTTATCAGTAACCACAGAAAGCATCTATTGATAACGCTGATGAACAAAAAGAAGATATTAAACATGGAAGTGAGGTGCAGGCTTGTTTATACCGGAGTAATTAAGCTGAACTTTTAACATATAGTAGCAATCGAAGGATCAGAATTAACTCTTGCCAAAAAATGGGATGTAATCTCGATCGATACTTGATGTAACGATGGAGATTATATCCCATCTTTTTAGTTCAGCTAATTATCTAAATCTGCGAAATAGTGTACTATGTAACTAATTTCTCAAGATTTCCACTGATTTTAATAGGTACGGTAAAATCGTTAATCTGGATCGCTGTTAGCTAAGGGAAAGCGTTTCGTAGTATTGTGGTCGCAACAAGCTTGGAGAGCGAATAGTGCATATAGATATAAACGTATATCAATTTCACTACAATGTCCAAGCAAGAAAATGCATATTTTCTTACTTGTATATATTCCTGTAAAAAAATGTACTCCATACATTACCGTAATACGCTTTTCGTCGTAAATAGAAATTTATATTTGACGTGCCCCTCCTGGTTCGTAGTAATTTTCTTAAATTTCCCTTAGCCTCCGGCTGCCGGAACAGGTTCTCAACATTTTTAATGCAATCTACTCTAAGATGTTTATGTTTGTGGTTTTCTCCAAGTTTAAACCTTATACATAATATATAACTTTGGCTTACCAACCGACATAGCAACAAAACCCCACCGTTACCAGCTCCAACCGTCAAACTCCAAGTTTTATGAACAAAGATATTACAATAAAGAAATCAAGTAATGGAAGCGGTCTCAATCACCGATCGATTGTTCCACCGAAATTCCTAAACGATCCAGCGTACTCTTGGGAACTTTGAACACGCGATGCCATTTTTCAACATGAAAAAGAACTCCAATATTCTAATCCGCTTTCATACAAATGCTCGACGGTTTTTTTGTGTCTCATCATAAAATTATCTGGTATTTTGTTCATTACCTTTTCGTTTTACATTTAACTGCAATTATATTCAAGATAATATTGGTACTTTATATGAAAGGTATGTCTTGAGTGGCATGAAACGCTTGCAAAACTTATAAACCTTTTACTCCTCTTTCATATTATATTCTGTGCTTTTTACCTATGTGTTTATATTGCAGTTTTTTTGTGTTGAACAAAGCGGATTTCTTTGTTTAAGTACCTATTGAATTGTCTGGTTCAACTCATTTGTTTTTGTTTAAGGTCGTCGACATTACGTATCGTACACAATTTTAAAATTTAATATGGTTTCTCCCAAAACAAGCATTTTGGTCTAGTTAGTGACTCTGACTGCTACACCAGAAGTCGTGGGTTCGAATCCCACCAAGGACAAATGTTTGTGTGATGAGCTTGAATGTTTGTTCTGTGTCTGGGAGAAATTTATCTATAGAATGTATGTATTTAGAAATATATAAGTATGTTTATCAGTTGTCAGGTTACTATAGTACAGGCTCTGCCTAGTTT
The DNA here is from genome assembly GCA_947095525.1 of Trisateles emortualis. Lineage (NCBI taxonomy): Eukaryota > Metazoa > Arthropoda > Insecta > Lepidoptera > Erebidae > Trisateles > Trisateles emortualis. The sequence continues at coordinate 19,041,444 of OX352735.1, read as the reverse complement.
GGGATCAAATGTCGGTGTGTGAGTTGTCCCGAAAATATTATTATTATTTTATACGCTGAACGTCTATATATATAGTACCAAACCATTATTATAGTTGTGTGCAAGGTCAATGAAGGGTAATTGGCCAGAAACCTTTAACACGTCTATACTATTATATTATAAAGCTGAAGAGTTTGTTTGGTTGAACGCGCTAATCTCAGAAAGTACTGGTTCGATTAGAAAAAATGATTTTTTGTTGAATAGTGCATTTATTCTGGAAGGCTATAGGCTAAATAACATCACGCTATGATGATGATGATATATAGGAGCGGAGCAGTAGTGAGATAAGTTGCAAAATCAGGGGAAATATTCCAAATAACCACGCGGGCGAAGTCGCGGGCGACTCCTAGTCATCTCATAATTGTATCCTAATTTCCTTCATCATAAACACAAGGTGGTGATATGACTGTACCAAGATAACGCACATATAAAGTACATACTTAAAACAATAGGTTCTGTGACATCATACTTACGATGAACAGTACTGTGCAGTTAGGTGGTCACGTTTTGATTGCGAATTGGTATGAGCACTTGCGACGCTGTGCGGAGGTGACAAACATACAAAATGTTTGGTTTAACGTATGACATATTCAAGGTTATGGGAAGACGCTGGTCGCAGCACAGAGTATATATTATGTCTAGCTGTAGGTAGGTATATTTGTGAGCTGAACTAATTATGGTTCTTTCTTTTCTTTCTTCTTTTTTTAAAAGACAACTCCCGCATTAGAGAACAAGCTATGTGTAGCGGGGGACTTTATAAACATACAATTAACGGACACAAATTACACCCAGACTCAGAACAACTCTTTGTTTTGTCCTGTGTGGAAATGCCTGCCGTTATTGGTAACTAAAATAGGCACCGAGACATGATGTCTATGTAAGAGTTCTATTGATGACTCAATAGGACTCTTGCCTTGTACGAAATGTTGTTTTATATGACTGTCATCATCATCTCAATCGGATGACGTCACTTACAACGGCCGCGCGATATTACATATGACTGGTAGGATTCCTAAAATAAAAACTAAAGTGTCAGAAGTAAGCTAAAGCTTCTATGTAGCGACAGTTATTCAAAACTATAACCGAGTTAGTTAGAATTCATACATAAAAAAACTGGTCCGATATTCGATTACATCTCGTATCGATATTCGCCTTTAACCTTGACACGAGTGAACTATAAAACTGATACCGACAAAAATATCCACCAACCAAATAATATTGGGTTATGTTCATTAAACTATTAAATATTAAGAGAGTTAGCGAACAATACTAGCGAGCAAGCCCGACTGGGGAAGGACCTCCACCTTACAGAAGACCACAGCCAAATAACTACACTCAGCGGTGTAGTTGTGTTTTTGTGAGTGAATACAGGTCTCCAGCGCTCATTTAGAAAAGCATTTTAAAAGAAACATTTTCCTATTCTAGGGATATTCCATCTTAATGCCCTAGTTAACTTACATGTATATAATTAATGTTTGTACTATTTATTATTGTATTTGTTTAATTATTTACTTTACCAACATTGTTAGAAATAGTTAATTAAATTTTGTATGCCATCCCTCACTGGCAAAACATAGAGATTCTATCATAACAATCCATTGTAACTACCTGTACCTATATTTACAAAATAAACGATTTGATTTTATTTATTTATTTATCAAAACTTACAACTACCTTTACAGAAAATATTCCAATACGATAGTGAAGCCATCTTAAACAATATTAGACACTATTTACAAACTATACTAGTTGTAACAAATAACCATTAACGCTATTCTGTTGAATTCACTCAGAGTACATGCAAACAGATCTGCTTTTTCATGGACAGCGTTGAGTGTGTGAAATGCCTGCGTTACCGGTGCTTCTTTTAATAAATTAGTTCTTGCGCTCGGTACTACCAGCAGTGGTGGTCTGCGTCGGCGCCATACATATCTGTCGGGGACTCTAAGCCACAACAATTGTAGCAAACTAGCCTGATCCGATTTACCTCTTAATATTTTAAATATATATGAAGCGAGCGCTTGTTCCCTTCTAACCTTTAATTCATTGTAACCAACCATGCCCAAGATGAATAACGTTGGGTACATCAGTGGATAAAATGGATACACACCGTAATCGGATAAATTTGTTCTGTATACGCTCCAACTAGGACTATATTTAGTTTCATGTGGAGCCCAGATGACTGCATTACTTTCGAGCTGACTTCTTACTAAAGCGTTATATAACACGATCACCGCATTTATATTTGTAAATTCTTTTACCCTACGTAATACAAAACCCAGATTCCTGAACGCTTTTTTGCATACCTTGATTTGGTGTCTAAAAATGGGTCGGCAACATGTAAGTGGTAAGTAACTGCTTAACATGTGTTTAATAAAGTACATTTTTTTTTCACAAACTAACACTCTTCTTTGTTAAGACTTTACCACTAAATCATGTATATCAAGGTCAGAAATAACACTTTTTGTTACCAACCTGTTTGTATGACGGTATTTTTTACACGTAGTCGTCTAATTATATTATTTCAACGAATGCCCGCGCCTTCCATCGTTTGGTATTCCAAAAAGTTAAATGTAAGTAGCTTATGTCACTTCACGCATCTCTCTTCAAGGCTGTGCAAAAAAGTGACATCGTTTCATAGCATGGGAAGTAAGCATTAGGAATTACTCTCGGGTTTTCAGATTGTACCATTTATTACATATCTTACTAGGGGTCGCCCGCGTGGTAATTTGGAATATTTTCCCCGATTTTGCAACATATCTCACTACTGCTCCGCTCCTATTGATCATAGCGTGATGTTTTATAGCCTTCCTTCCTGGATAAATGCACTATTAAACAAAAAAATTTTTTTTCTAATCGAACCAGTACTTTCTGAGATTAGCGCGTTCAACCAAACAAACATAAAAACTCTTCAGTTTTATAATATTAGTATAGATATAAATTACTAGCCATATGAAACTTAAGTTCTGTTCAAACCGGCTCTTAATATCCCGATTTGCTCGCTTTTTTGTTTTATCCAGTTATAAAAGTAAAGCTATGAGAAGAACTGGCCAAAACCTGTTTTTAATCGCCAGATTAGTAAAAATGTTTTATAAATTACAATACACGTTCACATGAATAATGTATTTAAAAGTCATATCGAGAGTTTAATTAAATACTCTCGCAATAAAATATGTTTTTCTTTTATATATCGTGCGACACAAACTACTGCTACTACATCTTACAACAAATAACATACACATACACATTAAGTACAGGCCATTAGCCTCTTAATCGCTTTTCTTGACATTATTCGAGTGCACGGCCCGTCTGGTCTCATGCCAACATTTTATAGGGATCTGCGATAAAGATTTTACTCTTTGTTAAACACTATTCGTGTTATTTCACTATTAGGCTGAGTAGACAAATGTCAAAGCCCACAATTAGGCAATGTTGAATTTCTAATTATGTTCATAACAGGATAGTCTATACTAGAATGTCGTTTTTTAACTTTAAAATAAAATCGGGTCGCCCATCATAGCGATATTAGAAAACAATAAAAAAAAACATAAATTCTTTATAACTTTTCATATTAAGAGAGGTAGGGCTCCATACTAGCGAGCAAGTCCGACTGGGGAAGGGCCTCCACCTTACAGAAGACCACAGCCAAATGACTACACACAGCGGTGTAGTTGTGTTCCTGTGTGTGAGTACAGGTCTCCAGCGCTCATTTAGGAATGCGTTTTGAAAGATACTCATGTATAATATCTTATACGTATTCCTATCCCAGGGTTACTTTCATCTTAAAGCCCTGGTGTAAATAAATGGGTTGGCAACACGCAAGTGATACCTCTGGTAATGCAAGCGTCTATAGGCTACGGATACTGCTTAACATCAGGTGGGCCGTATGCTTGTTTGCCACCCAAGTAGTATAAAAAAAAAAAACTTAATAAAAAAAATCCGTTCATCGTCTGACTGCAATTGGCATATCCTCATCTGCATTTTAATACAAGACAAACATTCAATCAAACAAACAAAAACCATTTAACACAACCTTCTGGCAGGTCGGTAAGAATAATGCTACCTACCAGTCGCACTTGACCAGTTTTTCTTTATTCCAAGTACGCACGTACTTACATGGAAACTGCTGAATTGCTTAACCAAGTCGTAGACAGACAAAGTTATCTCCTACGTAAGTCGTTTATATCAACTGAATTTATCTTTATCCATACTATCTCTTCTATTTGAGTTAGTCTTTACGTCCTCTTTGTGTAAAAACACATACATTTATGTATTTATCCACGTCTAGCCGCTGAATCACAAATAGTTATAAAAAAACTCTTGACAAACACTACTGTATTACCAGTGTTATTTTACTGACTAATATTTGGAGTGACGTATGTATTTGCCAGTGTCATACATAAATACAGAATATGCTTCACGAGCTTGAAGGCGCGAGCCATGATACCGGTAAAGTTATAGCCTTTACCGATGTTTAAATACACACAAGATGTAAAAAATATCATAAAAAATATAAGTAAATTTGTCTAAGTTTATATTTGTATGTTGACCTGCTATTTAGTAATGTGGCTTCTCTATAGCACAGCAGTTACTATGCAGCTTTGTTGACAGATTGGCTGCATTGCATTGTTACGAACGTTTCAAGAATATTTTAAAAAAAGGTACATAGGCAACTTCTACTAAATTTGAACCGCCTTATTAATAAACGTGGAATAGAATAGGTGTAAATTGTTTATATATCTACCTCTGTCATCAGTAATTTGACATTCGAAAGAAGAGGGAAAAGCGTGGCGTAACTATTCACTCGCTATGCCACCTTTATTAATAAAAAGGTGTTATTGTGACCTCGATATAACAATGGCAATGTCCTGTGTAGTTCCCTCAATGTTTAAACATTAAAAAGCATTCCTTTTTAGCAAAACGTTGCATTTTGCTCGATGTTTATCAACAATTTTAATTTAATCCCTAATTTTAAAAAGTTACGTTGTTAAAAAAACTTTGATATTTTTATAGACGCTTTATTTAAAACGTCCAGCCACGAACAGCGAGGTCGGAACACGGCAGCGGGCAGACGCATAAATTATGCAATCATATTGACTGTCCAGGAGGTTTGCCTCAATTTACTTTGTCGTAGAGTTGTGACGTATCATATTTACTGTTTTCTGTTTAAGAATAACATAGTATAATCAGACACTTAAAATTCTGCAGTTTCTTTGGAAGCACCACACTTCGCTTAGGTATCAGACGTTGATTTATAATAGTGTCCAAAATTACCAATCTTCTGCTTTAGACAAGTGGCATATTTACGAATGAACGAAGTGTACGACATTATGTCGTAAAGTTATGTCAAGTCTAATACATTATATTCTATTCTATTCGATTTGACTACCGTTTATGCCGCTTGTCTACAGGGGCTGGTTACGTCATCGATTTAGCCATCTACATATTAGGAGGTAGAAGTTCCTCTACGAGTATTTATTTGTTTATGATAATTTCTATTAACATAAATTAGTCGTCGTTTTGGCTGCAGCTAGATAGTTTACAAACATAAAATATAATATAATATTTTCGGGACAACTCACACAACGTTATCTCGGCAGAGCCTGTACTATGGTAACCAGACAACTGATAAACATACTTATATATTTCTAAATACATATATATTATAGATAAATTACACCCAGACACAGAACAAACATTCGTGCTCATCACACAAAGATTTGTCCTGGGTGGGAATCGAACCCACGACCTCCGGCGTAGGAGTCAGAGTCACTAACCACTAGACCAACAGGCCAGTCAAATAAGTACCTACCTAAAGTCAGACTCAGACATTAGACTGCCTCGGTGGTCCAGTGGTCGCAGTATGCGCTTGCTGTGCACGAGGTTGTGGGTTCGATTCCCACGCAGGACAAAACTTTGTGTGACCCACAAAGAATTTTTCTGAGTCTGGGTGTAATTTGTGTCCGTTAATTGTATTTTTGTAAAGTCCCCCGCGACACAGGGCTAGTTCTCGTGCGGGAGTTGTCTTTAAAAAAAAAACAAAACAAAACATACAAAAAGCCTAATCTATCAGAACCCAGAATTTGTATCCTCTAGATACTAGTAACACAAAACATAACCGCATACTTTTTATGCTATATCTTTATCCTGACAACCATAATTATGATAATTGTACCTTCTATATTATGAGTAAAATAATTGAGTGTAATACTCCAAATCGTGGACTCTTAAGTAGTCGCGGAAGTTGTTCTACGCGTGTACTTTGTTGATCATGTATGTAAAATGTAAATCTAATACTATATTATATTTGTATCAATTATGAAAGAATGTTGAATGCTCAGTTATGGCATTGATATTATCAGCATTCCAGTAGGTGTTATTGTTTATGAGTAGGTACTAGTTTATATTTTTTACACGTTTGGGATTATATATCCGCAAACCCCTTCTTAGTGCTCACCTACGTCATATAAGGAACCTTTATGCAAAATTTAAACATTATAGTCCCAACAGTTTAGTATCTGCTTTTCTATATGAGTGTATTGACACCATTCAACACACATTAACCACGTTACCAAAGCAGTAGGTTTTGAAAACACCAATAGAATAATGACAATACATATTGTCAACTATAAACATGACGCCGTTCAGCGCAAACAAGACGTGTAAATTCGGATTATCCCCTGAATCCACCCATTGTTATCTGTTTACAATGCCTTTTACAAGTGCTTTGTTCCACGATTCACTATCTGTTTGTGACAGAGTTTGTCTTTAATGAGCTAATGTATCAACAGTCGCGCAGTCAGCGCCTTGATGGTTTTACAACTCGTTGTCATCAACATGTGTCATTGGTAATTTTGAATATTTTCCCCTATTTCGCAACATATCTCCTACTGCTCCGCTCCTATTGATCATAGCGTGATGTTATATAGCCTATAGCCTTCCTGGATAAAATGAATTTTACAAATGGAACCAGTACTTTCGGAGATTAGCGCGTTCAATCAAACAAACAAACTCTTCAGCTTTATAATATTAGTATAGATGAAAGAACAAAGTCATTCGGGCCACAGAACAATTGGTGTTGACAAAGGCTTCATTGCTGTATATGGCAGTAATGATTTTATGACGTATTCGTTCTTATCATTATCACCAGAACCATTGCCGGATCGTCAAGAGTAGCTTTTAAAAGTTGAATGGTTGAAAATAGACTTTCTGTATCAACCTTGAAGTTGCCGAGTACTATTACTCGGATTAACATTATTAAGAGACTAAAAGTTACTCTTCTTTAACTTTTCAACCGGCACAGCACCGAGTAACAAAGTTTTGACTATTGTTCACGTTCTCTTCTTGGGATTTTTAAATGCATTTATGTCATAGATATCTGCAGGAATTCAATGTAATGCATATAGAGACGTACGTACATGACTATTGACCATTTTATTTAGTTTAATAGAACTGCTATTTAAAAAAAAAGAGATAATTGCAAATCGCAACTCTTTTTTTTTTCGTGAAACCTCATACTAACTTTTAAACTTTTGCGTTAGATTGCTATTTATATGTTGTAATACCTACAGCGGGTTTGAACGCGTTAAAGCCAATATAAATGTAAATAATGTATGATCGCATTTATACATTTCGTATATAATATTATATGATAATCAACGAGAAGTTGTGTCGGTAATATTTAAAATTACAAACCAGAAAAAGGCGGTACAATTTTTAAACGAAAAAACATTGCCATCCTTTCCGTTCATTTGACCCTATTACATCAGAGCAGACATTTTTCGCCCAAAGTTGGAGACATTTTAATTTCAATATGCCGCATACAAAATGTAAAGTATTTATAAATGAGCCAGCGAACATTATATTGAGATTCTTCCTGAATTTCTGTCTGAAGTTTCGCCGCTTCAAACTTATTAGATTGCTTCGACTTAACAGTATCCCTTTACAATAAATTTAATATTTGTTTGAATTAATTTCATCTGTTTAATTTTGTTTTCGATTTCAAATAAAATTTTTAAACCATTGCGAATTTCGAAAGATGTAAGGTCTTTATTTATTTTTTCGTTATCACCAAAATCATTTTTATTTAGGCGAATAAAACAAATATGGGACGGGTATAATACAAATCCGTAAGTTGGCACTACTACACATGTAGCTCATAGCTACTTAAGAGCTGTGTGATTTAAGGTTGAGCTACGCTTGTTGCTGTCAGTCCTTGGATGAGTAACTATATCTAACATGTAGGTTCTATATCCCCTCATTCCTTGAAAAACACCTAAAACTGCCAGTTCAGTGCCTGGTGACAGATCTTTTCACTGAACCTATCACTTTGGTTGTATCGATACTAGAATTTACCATACCAATCTAAACATTGCAAAAGTATTTGATATATGAGATCAAGTTACTTTTGGAGATAGCATTAGAAATATAAAATACAAAATGAAGATTAAAAAATATTTCAGTTATAAGATCAAAATACGTAATTTGGATCTGAATTTCAAATACTTGTATCTAAAACAAGTCATCTACTATATATGTGTCTGGATCATATTATCATTCATCTTAAATAAAAGCAAACACCAACTAGCTATCTGAACTAAACTGCCTATAATAGGCACATTAGACACCATTGTCTACCGTAATAAATCAGCCGCGGGTTGATAACCAGTGCTCTCAACGATCCATGTCGATCTCTTTATATTCTGAACGGTAATTCATACTGCCGGTGTATACCGTGCGTGCCATCAACTCACAAAGGTCAGTGGTCATTCCGAAATGTTTTCAGTCTGTCATTGACCGTGTCAAATTGTTAGGGAGTGAGATATTTGTCACACCACTTGACAGGATGATTCACGATGTGAACGAGGTGTTATATGAAATTATCACATTGTTGTTCTTCAGTGAAATTTATTTAACTTTCCTAACTTTTTCACCAGGCCAACCACTAACCAGTGGTTAGTGGTTCGCCTGGTGAAAAACTTGTTCAGATGGCCGATATAGGCTTCTGCCGTTATTTACCGTTTGCTAACAGTCAGATTCGACTTTTAGCGAGCTCTTCGAAGTACGGATACGCTCAGAGAATGTACCACTAATCACTATAGGATAATCGCGCACTTGGTAGCTTAATCCGCTGATCGTTTACCGATCAGCGGATGCACCTGACTATAAGCGCCTTTTATTATTTGATAATTACTTGATAAATGGATGTTTATTAAGTGCAACTATATATGAGGCGCATTATGCATTATTAAGCATTATATGAAACAGGTTAAAGGGAAGGTCCAATAACTAGCGTATGATAATATTGTAAATATTGGAAGAACCTTTCTCGACAAAAAGAGCAATGTTTGCTTTGCGGTTGGGCTAAAGCAATCTACGAGTACGTCCAAATTTAAATCCTACCCCCTATTATTGGTATTATTTTATTTTTGTATACCTACCTTCCTAAATAAATTACTGCTAGGTACAGTAAAAAACTTTCTGAACTAATTGTCACATTGAGAAAAGGCAGAATCAAAAGAAACTCAGTTCCATTGACCACGAAACCCAATAACAATATAACCAAAACCTTACACCACATCTGATATTGTAACGCTAAAGTTAAAGGGTGCTAATTAAACAGGCTTCTTTTTAGTATCATTATTCGCCCCCAAAAATGTATGTTGCCTTCTAAATTACTAAGTCAGCCACAATTAACGAGCATCAAAATAATACTATCTTAGCCACTAGTTATCTTCTATGTGAACCACTCTAAATACTATTCAGCATAATGATTATTTTTTAGCATCTAAATTTGTAGCATGCATTCTAATAGTAAACTTCTAAAATACTATTAAATGACATCAAAATATATATTTATTTAGCATCTAACTTTTTAACTGAGTACGTTTAAAATGTAACTCATCCCATATAAATCGATAGTCAAAATTTTGCTAAAAATGTCATCAAATAGTCGGTATATTGGCCACTAATATTATCAGAAGCTATTGAGGAGATACAAAATAAAAGACTTTATTTTTGAAAAATCAATTTGTTTATTGAATAACCATCATTTTACTTATAGAAATAATAGAAACATATGAAAAGGGCTAGTATTTAAACGAGCGACTATAAATTCAATTTATGGGTGTCCAAATTACTGAATATGGCGTACAGAAATACTAAGTGAGTGACAAACTAAGGGCAAACACAAATTCAATTTATGGGTGCCAACATTACTGAATATGGCGCACAGAAATACTGTATATGGGGTACAGAAATACTAAGTGAGCTAAAAACTGAGGGCGAACACAATTTATAAAAATTAGCGCTTCGCCGGCCGCTGCCGCGGCACGCTCGCTTCGCTCGCTCGGCTCGCGCGTTGTTAGGGTCACAGTTCTAACCTAACCTAACCTACTTGTCTGATAGCATCTCGTTTCTGGTAGCAAATGCATGAATATATAATAATATTCAAATGCATGACTTTCTAGTCGGTCACTTAGTAATTTAGTCGCCCACCTATTAATTTAGTCGCAGGGCTAGAATTTACAGTATCTTATTTCACGATAAAAGAATATGATGTATTATTTTACATGCTAAGTTATAATAAATGGTGCTTTCTGTAGAAGCTTGAATTATATTTTTTTGAGGACATTGCGTAGAAGCTGTAAAACGTAAAATGGTGACGAGATGTAAAATCCGTGGCCGAGTTAGTAAATTAGGTGGTAATGCATAAATAAGAAGGACAAGTCACAATAATTGATGATCTTTACTTGACGCTTTCTATAGAATATTTAGCGGGCGTTGTAAAAAAGACGAATTAGTTTATTAGAGGCTATGTCATTTTCCCGTTGCTTAGTAATAAAATTAGAAGTTTAATCACGTGTCCAATAAATATTTTTGTGGCTAGACTTATAATTTCCCAAAGTTAAATAGGAAAGTAAAGTTAAACAAGTATTGTCAAGTCCCAATGCGAATGTACACAAGTTAACCGTTACACGATAGACGCTTGGAGCTTTGTTTTAAAATGCATTCTGTGTACAATAAGATATAGGATAATCTAGAATCTTCCACACTTTAGCTGTATACTTTTTTCCTCTTCCTTGTAATATTATTCCCAAAGGCGTAGCTTCTTCACCAGATAACATAGAATTTAGAGTTTTCCCGAATATAAACTTCGGGTACTTGATGCCTAGAACGACCATAGTTTTTTTTTAAGTGGTTTTCTTGAAAAAAAAATGTTTATATTTGAAAATCTAAAGCAGAAACAACAAATTCCGTGACATCTATTTAAGTTTAATATATTATGTTTTATTTAAAATTATGCGATATGAGATTTCTCAGCTCACTCACACTCACACAGCCTCACTTACCCACTTGGCTACAACCTATGAGCACATTACTGCGATACTTATCAGTTACACATTTCTGCAATATTTACTTATAAGTATCTGCAATATTAATAAAGATCGTCTATAATCTTGATCTATATATCTTTACGCTAGTAATAAAAGTTTGCTTTGACATTAGCTCTCCAGGAAAATGCAGATTGTACGTGCTTATCGCACTTTCTTGGCTAAAATAAATGCGTTTTATAATCTTACGCTCTACGCCGCATGATTAGCAATTTTCTTGTTATTTTATTTAGCGTCTACCTGCTTGATTTTCTTTTCTTTACTGTAAAGATCTGATATGTCTGAAGCTTTGAGATCTTTTACCTGATAGGAAAAACCGTGTAAAATTATTTGTTAATTCGAGCAATGCTGCATTTTGTTGGTTTTTTTTTTTTTGCATAGACCAAATTACCGCGGATTACAAAAATTACATAACGCAAAAACAATTACGAAAGGCTCTATCAAAACTGCTGGCAGATCGACCAGCCCGTTGACCCACTTCCTTGGGTCGTCGACCGTGTGACGTCACAACGGGCGCACCATCCTACCACCCACCCTCTGTCACGTCACCCCTGGGGGTGTGTTCTCTTCCTGCCTGTTCGAGGTCACATGCCGCTCGCGTTCCGAACCGTTCGGACGTCTGTGTTAATTAACTTTTAATAGCAGTGAGTGTTTTTTGTGATTACATTTCTGTGTCAACAGTGATGACTATTATTGGTGAGATTTTATTTACTTAGAGCTAGTAAAATCACTATCAAATTAATTAATGTAATGTGTAGTTGTCCACAAATTAAAAGCACTATTAACCAGTCTGATATCTTAGAAAATAAAACCTGGTTCTACAATAAAGCAGTAAAAATTTGTGTTGGTTGTTTTTCCAGCACGTTATGTAAGATATAATATTTTCAATAAATGTGACCTTGAAACTGAAAGAATTACGCGTACGTAAGCTGGCTACATAAACCTGTGTGTTTAATATCTTTGCATGCGAATACGAACCACGGTGGGCTTTTTACAAACTCTTTTTTGACATAATTCTACCGTTTCGTGTGGACATTAACCGATTCAGATTTGCTTTAGCTGGAATTCCTTGTTATTGCCTGATTACGGTAGATGTTTAATGATTGAAGCTCACGATATGCTTGTTTTAGTACACCAATAAATTATTATCACAAAGTATCACTAGATAGACCAAAAGTTGTTAAATAAATATCAGGTACCTACGAGTACTCGGTTCGAGTTGTACCAATGTTTGAACTTTGGGTCTAGGTAGCGTACCGTCTTTATATTGCTCCCTGAGGTGTAATTGTAACCTAATTGTGGATTACTTTTTAAACATTTTATTCAGCGTTCTACATATTCCTGAATTACATGTCGGGTCAGATTTTGTGATGAACTGTTATTAACCAAATACTTTGTTATTAAAATATCACTCTAGAGATATGAAGCCCATTTAAAGGGGCCAATTTAATTCAAAAAATGTATCAAATTCTATGAGATACAGAACAATTATAAATGAATATCTTAATTATTAAAATGTGCAGTATTGAGTCATCGTGAGTGCATTGCTAACTACGCCAGAAATCGCAACTTGGTCTATGGAAAATCTATTCCATATTATATAAGACAGTCTTATCAAGACCATTGACCCATCACAAGTATTCACTGCCAGTCATTTAACATCACTAATCCAGTGCATAAACCAGAATAATAAAAATAATGATTTTCTATTAACTTTTTAAAGTTCTTGTTGTAGGCTTCAGTTACTTCTTTGGAAAGACTTCTGATATGCGGCACCGGTTATCTACAATTCCACTTATTTTGCAGCAGTTTTTTCATAGCTTTTGTAATGGCATCATTCAATTTTTTTATCATCTCTGTCGAATAATATTTTGGTGTATTTATTGGTTAAATTATTAGCAGGCGATCGTGATTCACTATTCAAAGCGTTATTTAACGCCTAAAATGACCATCTTGCTATCTACAAAATAATTAGATTGAAAATAAGAATTAATGAACTATTATTGTGATAAACAGTGCAATTATATTAGGTACATTTATTTATATTTTTTATCTACCTACACACTTAAGCTTTATTGACAAAAAACTAATGTTTTAAGTATTGCTAATACAAAATTTAAGGCGCTCTCATAAAATTTTTACTGAATTTGCTATAATATATTTAAAAACATGACAAAATTAACCGGTTTTTTCAGAATTTTGCATGTGGCATACTCCATAGTAAGGGCAACACACTTCGTTACATCGCATGTTTTTTAGCTACAATGGTACCAGACAGCAATTCGACATTTTCTCTGGCACGCTATGTTCTGCGAAGCTTAATAATAAAACAAATTAAAAAAAATATATAAAAGTTGTTATACTTTATTCAAAAGGCATTCTCTACTAGTCACCCTTAGGGGATGCAGAGACAATTATGATAGCCACATTGCAGTTCACAACGTTTGATATATTATTCACCGGTCCTTGAATGCGATATTAATTCCTAGTCATTTGTCTTTACATAGTAATTATATCATCGATTGCTGAAGGTTGCATGCGTAATTATTTATGTTTAAATTAATATTATATATCTTTATTAGCAGTGTCGCATTTTTATATGTCTCGACAAAATGACAAAGCACTCAATAAAAGTTAGATACAATTACGCTAAATTCTTGATGTTAAACGAAGAGCAGACCATTCCTTTACCACCAAGAAGCACCAGTAAGCTTCTCTACCATCTAAGAACACTGACTTACTTACTAGATTACACTTACTGGTGGCAACCAGTAAGCTTTTGTCAGCATTTGCAGCTTAAGTATATGAAATTTTGAATTAAAACCAGTTAGACAATTTTAATTTTAGCGTGGTATAGAAGGCTCCTATAGTAGTATCCTTTTAAGTGTATGGAGGAGACCTGTGCCCAGCAGTGGGACATTTATGGGTTGAGATGATAAAACAATTTATATTATCCATTCTGTCCCTAAATTCGCTAGATTCATCTGTGTCTTATGCAAATAGTGGGGAGGGTCCTCCACTATTCTTTATCATTTGCATGACACACTGCTGAAACTCAATGCCGAACTTCAAGAAGCTTTACAATGTAACGTGATTAAAATCCATTGCTAAATTATAAGTACCTATTTTGGAAAAACACATAGCCATATGATTCGAAATTAGGTAGAGACTGTGGCTGTGGTAACCCGTCAACTGGTAAACATACTTACCTAAATATTTCCAAACACATACCTAAATATAGATAAATTACACCCAAACACAGAACAAAGATCGTACTCATCACACAATCATTGTTGTAAAGTTGCATCGAAATTAGGCCATTAAAATAATTGTGCTGTATCTAATATTTGAACAAAGACACCAACCTATTTTACCATTATGTACAATTACAAATGTAAATATCAACATTAAAAACGTCTACGTCACCTCTTCAATGAACTAAATAAATCGTGGCGCTTTAATTATGACGTAAAGTTTACTGCATACAAGTAGGTATTCCAACATCAATGGATTCGCCATCTTTTTCTTCGACGTCGTGCGAGTGAGATAGTGCATTTCATGACGTCACAGGATTAACGTGGCCTACTTTCTGGCCGAATTACATTCCAATTTCATTGTACCGTGCTCTGAGGGTGATTCTATAAATACATGCGCAATCAGTCTTATTTGCAGATATACAAAGTCTATTATTGCACGCATCTCTTTGTTTTCATCGGTACAATTTTATGCTTCGTTTGATTCTGCGGTCCTAGTCCTTAACTCTGGAACGTAGCTCGATATCCCCATGAATGGTCTGTTAGTCTGTAAAATGGAGTTTAATGGAGGGTATAAAATAAGCTTATAGCGACTAACTAATGTTATGCGGAAACGTTCGATCCCCTTTGAAGGCTTTGCAAACCTTTACGTTTAAACGTTATTAAGCAATATTCCCTTGTGAATACGGAGCATTGAATGAACTCATTCATGCGAAACGTGTTTAAGGATTTTGTGGGTTCTATTTGTGGCTACATTTGTGTCGTTGTGGTTATCGGTTATTTAATTTGTTTTATATTGTTAGCTAATTTATATTTAAATTGCGAAGGTTCTCAGAATTGGAAGCAGAGATGAAATTTATTTATAATTTTTCGTCAGTACTTATACTTTTTTTACTTATACCAGAAAAGCTTTAATTAATATCAATTGTTGCCAAAAACCTATTGAAGTTTTTCACTTTTTAATACGAAACGAAGCACGAAGCTAAGTAAACCGAGGCGACTCGAAACCAGTTCATAGCCAGTTAGAACAGCCAAGGCGTTTCTTTGTTCGGATATTGGTGAGTCAATTTACCATATAAAATTGACCTATCAAACTTAAAATAAAACACCTAAGAATAGCCTCACGCTTTATTCTCTGAAGAGCTAGGCAGAGGTGTATGACCCCGTTTCGCTAGGTAGGTCCTATGGATCAAGCCATATCCAGGGTGTAAGTCTAAACTGAAGATAAAAATCAATAACATTTTGCCCGATTCGGGAATTAAAATTCGTGACTAAGGAGCACGCGTCCCGGGAACATTTTGCACTCGAAATTTAAAAAATACAAAGAGCATCGTGGACAAAACAGGCCTGAAAACTTTAGTTGCCTTTTTATACTAACGATAGCAAACAAATATACGACCTTCCAGATGATGGCTTGGCAGCCTTAGCAGTTTTACCGTAGCATATGGATGATAACAATACCTCACCTTTGGGCATCACTCGCATATTGATCCAAAAATTTGATAATACTAGAGATATTCCTGGAATAATAGGTAACCGTCTCTTTAATCCTCCTTAGCACTAAAGACCGGTACTCACACACAGTAACACAACTACATCACTAAGTAGTTATTCGACTGTGGTGGTTTTTTGTTCACGTTTTGTTTTCTTTACATAACATGTTAAGTCCTACTCATCGATCGGAGACATCGTGTCTTAAAATAGCCTATGATTAAATACAACTAGAAATTAAGTCTGTCACTCTACCTACTGAAAACGGCACCACAATTAGTGACCTTGATCATAAAGTTTGTTTTTATTGAATACTAGCGACCCGCCCTTGCTTTGCTTCGGTTTATTTTATTTTCAGGCAATTTTTGAATTTTTTCCCTGCGTAAGAACCATCCTCGTACTTCAAGGAATATTTTAAAAAAGAATTAGCGAAATTGGTTTAGCTTTTCTCGAGCGCTTAGCAACACATTAAGCGATTCATTTTTATAATTATAGATGACGGTTCAGTATTGTGGTGTGAATGTATTACCCAAAGGTTAATGGTAGAGATTACCTTTAGCACTAAGTCCAGCTAAAGAATTAATTAAATAAATAAAAATGCTTGAAGGATCAGGACGATTATCGTTTATTATAAAATATAAGTTTCATTGTCAATGAAGCCCCTTCTTTTTGCGTACAAAGTACCTCGGTGTGAAAACGTTTGCAATATTAATCGGCAAACGGTATTAACTGTTCTAAGGGGAATTAAGTCGTTAGCTAGCAGAGGTGGGGGCACCACTGTTGGCTTCCAAGCGTGTTTGATTCCTATAATAGGATGAAAACCCGTTTGACCTACTGTGGAAATAATATTTTATCCAGTTTCTATTGCAACAGTTTCTATGACATAGACATTCGATTCTTGGTCGCTAAGTCTAGTATTGCGCTCGGTCTCTGCAGTATACAAAATATTGTGTGGTCCATTTGTAGTTTTGAAGCATGAGGATGAAATGCACTACTCGGTTATCGAGGTACAGAGGTACCCGATCGAAAACCAAGTTTTGCATTTCATCCTCATATTATGGACATTAATGAAAGGTAACATCGAAATGTTCAGAATAAAATACATTTGCCCTATATGACGGTCACGAAAAGTCACGAAGTCGTTCTATTAAAAGAATATTCGTGTGTGTTATGAATAATCCTTTATTTTACAAATAAAAATACTGTCATTTTCCGATTTTTCCAAAAATAATTCCATTAAGTGGGCCTACTACTGTTTTATTTTTGCACACAAAAGCCTATTTTATCAGTTACGGCTGCATTAAAAAAATACCATCACAGCAGTAAAACGAAACAATATTCAAATATTTTTGTTAGTAACGTGAATCGGATTTTATGTCATGTTTATTCTTAGATAGGATCATCAGCATCAGATGGAATCGTAATCGCAGATTTGATCACAATTACATTCTGTTGTTTAACGGTTACGAAGTCTACTCTGGGGCAGGCTTGTCTAGAAGATGCTACGGTATAAGTACATATTTTATTCTTTGAACACAGGTTCATGGAGAAAAATATGAATACCTCCAAATAGCGTGAGAATGCATATGTTGACTAGTTTGAGCAGTCTGCTCATCACATACTCTGGGAGTGTAGTCTTTGGCATAATGATCGTACAATTATGTTGAACAGCTTACATATATCATCTGGAGCTGCCTACTATGGGGATTTAGTCTCATCTAGAGGGAATTTCCGTGCATTTAAACGTTTCTGCCAAACATATTATAACAATCAAACTTAGCTCACTTAGGTCCAGTAGTTTAAGGTCCTCCGTGGTGCTCCTTTTCATAGGTACTACAAACCTATACAGATTTATTTTGTCTCCCGCTTTGCTATGGAGGGAAGTGGAAACTTTTCATTCTAACTCCTCCTATTTACTTCTGATTAAATTCGTTGCGGGGTCCAAGACAGTAGGTTTAGTTGTCCACGGGACGCACGAGTGTCAAAACTCGGTGTATCAGTTGGTTACTCCGCTGTTAATCCTGGCTCACAGGAGTCACAGCGGTGGGCATGTGGGTGGGATTGTCCCGATAGTTTATAGACTCTTGGTGTGCACATAATTGATGTATTTTTTGTATTGTCTATAGAGCCTGGGGTGTGCGTGATGCGCGCGCCGGTGGGTGGTGGCGGCGGCACGTCGGCGGCGGCGCTGGCGCGCTGGGCGCACTCGGCCCCCGCGCCGCACACCGACTACGCGCGCCACGTGCCGCCCGTGCACGCGCACCCCGTGTTCCTGCACGACGACCACATCAACAACCGCATCGCGATATGGTAAGCGACATGACACTCGACCTACATCTTACTAACATCTTGAGTCTTGACGCAGAACTTCACTTTCGCAAAATTAATTCGCTAGAAATTTAGTTACTTTGTACAATTTAATTGACGCTGAAAGTCATTTTCCTACAATGTCCCTTTTGCAAAAAGTCACGTTCACCCATGGTCACTTTCGTAGAATGATACTCACGCGAATGAGACCTGTCGATAACAATACTAGTACAAAAGTAACGTTTTGAGAAAATTACGTTGTGCGAAAATTATAAAATACTAGCTGACCCAGCAAACGTTGTTTTGCTACTAAAATATAGGGGTGGAAATGATCGTAGAGGGGTGAAAATTAAGGGTTGTATGTATTTTTTAATGCTGAATCACAAAAAAATAAAAACAAAACATTCCGTCGAAAAAATTAAATAAAAAATTTAGGGTTTTTAACATTTAGGGGGATGAAAAATAGATGTTGTCCGATTCTCAGACCTACCCAATATGCACACAAAGTTTCACGAAAATCGGTCGAGCCGTTTCAGAGGAGTTCAAAGTTGAACACGAGAATTTTATATATTAGATTTAAAAGTATAAGAATATTATGAAAATGTTCTATATTTAAATGTACCTAGCAATCTACTGAAAACAAAATTATGATATGTATCGTTGGTTTTGATCACAATTTACTTCGGTGATTCTAGGCAAGGCGACATCTCAACGTTAGAAGTGGACGTGATCACGAACACGACGGACGAATCGCTAACAGAGTGCAATGCGGTCAACGAGCGCATACTGCAGGTTGCAGGGCCAGAGCTCAAGGAGGAGATCATTACTAGAGGATATGGTAATACTACCCATCACTTTTAGTTTACTTGAAACTTTTGTACTACTTTATGGCTCCAATAGTTACGTACCTTGGCTGATAATAGTTGTTTTTTCGCAAATCGAACAGCGATAGTGTCTCATAGTCTTGAAAGGAAACTATGACGCTATATTGCTGTTAGAATTGGATAAGCTTGACGCTACTTTCTCGTTTCAACATACTGAATTACCCCCCTGTTCACATGATCATGATGGAAGGAAAGATGTAACGAAAATCCAACCTGGTATAGGGTTTTGTTTGTTGTTGTTGTTGAGTTTTCCCTCTCTTGCTGTGGATATTGTCTGCCAGACTTACACCCTTAGTCGACTCTTACGACACGCTCGGGATGGAAGGGGGTGGTGACATCTGTATTCTTAATCCGTCACCACACGGACATACAATACTTATATGCGGCGTAAATATTAATACGTATTTAATAGGAGACTTTTATTTTTATATTACAAAGTGACACAGTTCTAACCTCCTTTAAATAGTAACCATGTAATGTCCGCAGAGTGTCGCACAGGGGAAGTAGTAGTGACGCCAGGGTTTGGGCTGCGGTGTCGTCACATCATACACACGGTCAGTCCCAAGTACGTCGCTAAGTATCACACCGCCGCCGAGACTTCGTTGCATAACTGCTACAGGTAAATTAAAAAAAAAGAATTGTATCGCAAATAATGCATTGTTCACCAAGGGATACATTTCACAGTTGGTAGGTAGGCATTCATATAAATAACCAGTTTTTTTGTTGACTGTTTAAAAGCTTCAGGTTTCTTTCAAAAACTCCCGCACTAGAGAACTCTAGGCCCTGTGTCGCGAGAGATTTTACGCCGTATTTTATTTTTAAAGTCACCCAGACTCGAGGACAACCTAATGGTTGCCCTCACCCAGACTCGAGGACAACCTAATGGTTATCCTCGAGTCTAGGTGACTTTGTGCCCGTTAATTGTATGTTTGTAAAATCCCCCGCGACACAGGGCCTAGGGTTCTCTAGTGCGGGAGTTTTCTTTTGTGGGGATCGAACCCACAAAACGTAGTAAATAGCGAGGTAACCACTTAAGCCACTGAACTAACTGTGTAGCTGCATCTGTGCTGAAATGTATGGATTGATGAGAGTAGATGTTCTTATTGGCTTGTTTAAATTAAGCAACCTGTGTATAAGATAGATAGGTATAGTGTACTGATGGTGTGATGGTGTGATGGTGTTCCAGGAACGTGCTGTGCAAGGCTCACGAGGTGGGCGCCCGCTCGCTGGCGCTGTGCGCGCTGAGCCCCCCGCACCGGAACTTCCCGCCAGACCTCGCCGCGCATGTCGCACTGCGTGAGTCTCACAGTTCTAACACTAATACTTATGTACCTATAATGGTTGAAGGGCAACTGCTAGTAGTGCTGGTTATTCCTGATACTGATGATTTTTTAAATTTTTTGTTCACAACGTAGTCTAGTCTACAAGTCAAAAACGTGTTAATCTTTGATTGCGAATTGTCTAGAATAATGTGCGAAAATTTCAAAAAATAAATAAAATAAAATAGCCTTTATTACTGAGAAAATAACAATCACGAATTTACATACTAAATGAGCATCTTAAATTACTTTTAATTAATTATTATTTGACATTTAAAGAATGTCTCTCAAGCGGCGCAAATACAATAATCTCATCGGAGATTATGTATTTGAAACGCTTGGGCCGTGGGGTACAAGTGCCCGCTGTCTTTTTAAAGATTTGTCCAAGCGTTTAGTCAACGCTTAACGTGACCAGAAGGCTGGCTTATATTTGGCTCAAAGAATAAGCATTGCCATTCAGCGTGGCAATGCTGCCAGTCTCCTGGGCACGTTTTCAGTAGACATCGATGCGGAGGAATTTTACGACGCCTACTAAGCAGCCCTCCCCTTCTTTTTTTTTGTGTTGTTTATATTATGTGATTTATAGTTGTAGTTGTAAATTACTTGTAAATAAAAGTTTTTACTCGTAACATTATAAAATGAAAAAAAAAAAGAATGTCTCTTATCTCAGTTCACCTTTTGGCGAAAGCCTACTCTAAATCTCTCCACTGATTCCTGTCGGTCGTAACCCTTCTCCAATCTGGTCCTGCTGTCATTTTTATTTCATCCTCCCATCTGCAGTATGGTCTACCTCTACTTCTTTTGGAATTTCTGGGATACCAATTTGTGACCTGCTTACTCCACATTTTCTTCTTTAGAGCGCATCATATGGCCAGTCCATTTCCATTCAAGCTGATCTATCCTGCGCAAAATGTCTGTAACTTTATTTTTTTTTATTTTTTATACTACCAAAGTGACAAACAAGCATACGGCCCGCCTGATGGTAAGCAATTACCGTAGCCTATGGACGTTTACAACACCAGAGGTGTCACTCACGCGTTGCCGACCCTTTAAAAACCTTATAACTCCTTTCTTGAAGAACCCCATGCTATAGTCTTTTGGGAAAACCTCGGCAGGGAGCTCATTCCACAACCTAATCGTACGTAGTTTGCTTCTTATGTCTATATTTCTGACTCTGTCGCTTTTTCTAAGACCAAGAATGCTTCTCTCCTAAAATTTATTTAATCCGAGGACCTTTTATATACATGCCTCGGAGAATCTTAACATCGCGATTCAGAAATCGCATGAAAAAGCACAACGCCATCTATGCAGTTAAGCATGAACTAACAACGTACATAATTATATACGATATGATCGAACAATATTGTTCATGACTAGACCGAAGTTACTACTTTCTTGCGACAGTTCTCTAATCATTTGCTCTTAAGTTCTAGGCGATTCCTCCATTACCACTAAGTCGTCATAAAATCTGAGATGGTTTAGCTCTTTACCGTTTATGCAAATACCCATGTCATCCCATTCCAAATTTCGAAAAATACTTTCCAATACAGCTGAAAATATTTTTGGTGAGATATTTGGGTCACCTTGCCGTACTCCTCTCTCTACCTGAAGTCGGTACCCAATGACTCAAGCTGTATTCTAGCGCTGCTGTTAGAGTAAATCGTTTTTATCACATTTATGTATATCTGAGGTATACCTTGCTGTTTTAGACTATCCCAAATACGTTCGTGAACCAAACTATCAAATGCTTTATTGTAGTCGATGAATGCTATGTATATTTTTTTGTTGTACTCAACTATTTTCTTTACTGTATGGATGTGATCAAGTGTTGAATAGTTTTTACGAAATCCTGCTTGTTTTATTGGTTGTTGTGCATCAAGTGTTTGACTTATTCAGTCTAAAAAATTATTTTAGCAAAAAAATATTTATTTATTTATTTACATACCTTCACTAACATTACAGGTAACCTAATGCGTTAGAGTAGTCACTTGGCACTACCAGTAGCTTTGGCATCTTTCGCCTACTATTGTACTCATCTGGTACATTCAGACCAATTTGCGTTAGAATGGCAATATTTGATGCATCACCACGTAGAACCTGCAACAAATATGTGGCTAGTGCTACTTCGCGCCTTATTTCTAATTTATAGTATCCCACCATACCCAGAACAAATAAGGTAGGATACAGTAATGGATAACCCGGGTATACTCCGTATAACTTCAAGTACATAAACCTAAGAAACTTGTTCTGGATTCGTTCAAACATAATTATGTACTTGCTTTCACTCGGACTCCAAATAGCCGAGTTGTACTCCAGATGGCTCTTAACAAGAGCTTCATACAAAGCCCTAATAGCCCTTAAATTAGTGAACTGGTTCGCGTGCCTTAAAACGAACCCTAAATTGCGGTAGGCCTTCTTGCAAACATCCACGACATGCTTTCTGAAGTATAAATCCGCAGTGAAGCGGACGCCGAGATCTTTCACCTCCATGACAAGTTGCAACGGCTTACCTTCGATGGTACATTGGTGGTGAAGTGGAGTGTGTGTGCGCGTAAACGAGAGCACCGAACATTTGGTCACGTTAAAATAAAGTTTATTTTCCTGACTCCACTTGGAAACTCTATCTAGATCCCGTTGCAGTATGTCATGATCGGCCATATCATTTATAGTATGAATCAGCTTTAGGTCATCTGCAAAAAGTAGGCATGTTGAGTCACGGACTACTCTAGGCAAGTCGTTCACAACAAGAGTAAAAAGGAACGGACCTAAATTACTACCTTGGCTGACACCTGAATACGTGTAATACGGTTCAGAAAGACATCCACTACAGTCAACATATTGACGTCTGCCTCGCAGGTAATCAGCAAAGAATGTCAGTGTGTGCTGCGTGAACCCCATGCCAGCCAATTTCAATAACATCACATCATTATCTACTGTGTCGAAGGCCCTTCTAAAATCTAAGTACACTACATCCACCTGTAGTCCAGCATCAACCGCTGGTACAAGTTGCGTCATAAGATGCAGCAAATTACCCATTGTGCCCCGCCCAGGATGAAAACCATGTTGCTCGTCAGACAAATGAGCGCTTACTTGTGTGTTTAAGCAGCTGTGAATGGTTGCTTCAAACACTTTGGCCGGATTATATACATTAGGCATCAGACTAATGGGTCTATAGTTACAAATTTCTTCTCTTTTATGCAGAAGAATGATATGTGATTCGGTCCATTGTTTTGGTATGTACTGCCGGTGGTGAGTATTTTATAAAAAACTATCTTAAGGATTTCGTGAGTTCGTCGGCCGTGCCTCTCAAAAGTTCATTCACAATTTTGTTCGGTCCGGGAGCTTTGTCCATTTTTGGCTTTTTCTACTTCTTTTGATAGAATTTCAGGTACTTTTTGTGCGTCCATGATAGCATTTGGGAGTGAAATTTTCGTTGAGGATCTGCTGGGTTATTGAGACTTATTGGTGTTGCTAGAATGATGTTGAGCGTAGAAGATTTTAGCGTCTTCAATTATATTCTTTCGTGATGTGATGTATTTTCGACCTTGGTTCATCTTTGGAACCCATTCTTTGTAATTTTTTTTGAGTTATTTCAGTGCTTTCTTTAAACCACCTGTTTGGTTTACATGTTTTTCAATAATTTATACTTTTCTACGTCTTCGATCGTTTCTAAGAAAGACTCTTTGTGATTGATTTACTTATTGCTGTAATTTCTGCTACATTATTCTTCTTCTCTACGTTCGATAAAAGCGCACGCAAAACTTTCACGTTTCTTTTGCAAAAGTTGAAACTTTTGCAATAGAAAGTGAAAGTTTTCGCTTAAGTAGTCTTTTCCTTTATGCTGCATCCAAAGCGAAAAGGGCAAGCCTTTTCACACTGGATGCAGCTATAAGTGTCTGTTCGAGCATTTGGTATGATTCGAGAATGTCGGTTTCAAAATCGTTGTGTAGTATGTTGGAGTTCGACAGTAGCTTTGAAGTTTCACTTATCTCTTCGTCACCTACACGGATTGCATTCGTATTAGTTATTATTTTCCTTGAATGTTTCGGTTGCAATTCTCTTATAGAGCTTCTTACCATTCGATGGTTGGTATTAAAGTTCAGGTTTTGAATGACTTCGGTATTTGTAACTGCCTTTGAGTAGTTGGTGATCATGAAGTCAATTTCATTCAAACTCAAAACTCAAACTCAAAATTCATTTATTCATTTAGGTTACAAGGTAACACTTATGAAGGTCATAAATTATGAATAAACCAGAAAGATGATGTCAGCAAAATTTTCCTACGGCTAGTTCGCTGACGTGGAGCCTTGAGAAGAACTAGCAAGAAACTCAGGCCACTCTTTTTAATCGCCAGATAGTTACAATCTTTTGTAAAATACTAGTATGATAGCATGCAAGCTGATGCAGACAAAACACGATACTAACTATATTGATAAAATAAGGTAATCGTACTTAGTACTGGTCGTGCGAGAAAAAAAAAAAAGTATGGTGTTAAAGTCTGCTTCAATTTACATATTGCTATTAAAGAATAAGGGAATATGTGAATAGTGACAATTTATATTGTAAAATTTAACGTATTGCTACTAAAGAAATAAACAAAGAAAAAAAAAGAAAAAGTACAGAATTATCACTAGAATTCACAATGTGCCTCACGTCACAAATAAAAACTTATGTACTAAGCTGATTTATTGTAAATTAAACAAACAACTATATAATGCAACTAATTCCAAGACTTTTTATCGTTCAAATAATCATTTATTATATAATAGCCCTTCCCTATGAGATGATTTTTAATAGTAGGTTTAAATTTGTGTGAGGGCAAATTCATTATCTCTTTCGGTAATTTATTAAAAAAACGTATACCGAGTCCTACAAATGAATTATGCACTTTGTGTAAACGATGGTACGTGCCAACTAACTTATGTTTATTTCTGGTATTTACTGAATGAATATCACTGTTCTTACTATAAAGATCAATATTCTGTTTAACAAACATAATATTTGCAAATATATATTGTGATGCAACTGTTAAAATACCTATTTCTTTAAAACGTTCTCTAAGAGAAACTCGTGAGCCTAGGTTGTGAATTGAGCGTACAGCTCGTTTCTGAATTAAGAAAATAGTTTCAATATCAGCAGCCTTGCCCCACAGCAATATGCCGTAGGACATGACGCTGTGAAAATAACTAAAATAAACTAATCTAGCCGTATCTACATCAGTAAGTTGTCTTACTTTACTAACTGCAAAAGCCGCAGAGCTAAGCTTACCGGCGAGGCATGATATATGGGCTCCCCACTGAAGTTTACGATCTAAAGTTAAACCCAAAAAAACTGTAGACTCAACAAGTGAAATAGCTTCATTATACTTAAATTAGTGGTAACACTTCTTACGTTAGGCATGGTAAATTTAATGCATTTAGTTTTTTTTGAATTTAACAGTAGATTATTTGATGTGAACCAGTCCAGGACTTGTGCGAGAGAACCATTTACAACATCAAAGTTACTTTCTTTACGGTCAATTTTGAAGAGAAGTGATGTATCATCTGCAAATAGCATTATGTCGCACAAATCCTGTACAAAGATAGGTAAATCATTTACATACACTAAAAAGAGAAAAGGACCTAGAATTGAACCCTGGGGCACGCCCATTGCTATAGGTAATCCAGAAGACCTATTTCCATTTACATCTACGTATTGAACCCTGTGACTCAGGTAGGCAGCAACAAGATTAAGTGCAGCGCCCTTAGGGCACAATACGCTTTTGCGAAAGCTAAGTCATTACGGTATTAGTACCGTAATGACTTAGCTTTCGCAAAAGCGTATTGTGTTCAACGCAGTCAAAAGCTTTAGAGAGGTCACAGAATACACCAATAGCATCCATAGAATTTTCCCAGGCATCAAAGATATGTTTTATTAATGTAACACCTGCATCTACGGTGGAGCGACCCTTTGTGAAACCATATTGCTCTTTGTGTAATAATTTGAATCGGGTCAGACAACGTCGCGGGCGACCCCTAGTTGTTTATAAATTTAAAATTGTGATTTGAAATTGCCGCACATTTTTCTAGACGCCATTACGATCAAGCTATCGTACGTATTTTTATTCGCAGTATTAAGAATTAACATTTTTAACTTGTTGATTAGACTATCACTCCAAACGAAAAAAGATTTTTCAAATTGGTTCATAAATACACACGAATCAATAATATCCTCTGTTTTGAAAAACAAAGAAACCGTTCGGGTTTAAATTTAAAAAATCATGTATATTTAAATGTGCAGAGTAATGTTTTCGTATACGTTCGAGTGAAGTGGCTTGTATTACAAAATAGATAAAGTAAGAATACATAAGGCACTGCCCAATTTGCGACGCGCTCGTTGCGCGTTTGAGTAAACATTTGGATGGAACACTCCAGGTCCGGCACTGCGTTATTGTGTACATCTATGTGCAGGCACGGTGCGGCGGCACGTGGAGTGCGCGCGCGCGCCCGCGCTCGTGGTGCTGGTGACGCGCGGCGGGGCCGACGCCGCGCTGCTGTGCGCGCTGGCCCCGCTGTACTTCCCGCGCGACCAGCACGAGGCGGAGGCGGCTCGCTGGCGCCTGCCGCTCGAGCCCACCTACCACGACCGCAGGATACGCATCATACACAACCCGCACGAGCACAGCTCCGACACCGGTACGTAAGCACCACCAACATTCTTGTGCGCCCTCGCCCCGCTGTACTTCCCGCGCGACCAGCACGAGGCGGAGGCGGCTCGCTGGCGCCTGCCGCTCGAGCCCACCTACCACGACCGCAGGATACGCATCATACACAACCCGCACGAGCACAGCTCCGACACCGGTACGTAAGCACCACCAACATTCTTGTGCGCCCTCGCCCCGCTGTACTTCCCGCGCGACCAGCACGAGGCGGAGGCGGCTCGCTGGCGCCTGCCGCTCGAGCCCACCTACCACGACCGCAGGATACGCATCATACACAACCCGCACGAGCACAGCTCCGACACCGGTACGTAAGCACCACCAACATTCTTGTGCGCCCTCGCCCCGCTGTACTTCCCGCGCGACCAGCACGAGGCGGAGGCGGCTCGCTGGCGCCTGCCGCTCGAGCCCACCTACCACGACCGCAGGATACGCATCATACACAACCCGCACGAGCACAGCTCCGACACCGGTACGTAAGCACCACCAACATTCTTGTGCGCCCTCGCCCCGCTGTACTTCCCGCGCGACCAGCACGAGGCGGAGGCGGCTCGCTGGCGCCTGCCGCTCGAGCCCACCTACCACGACCGCAGGATACGCATCATACACAACCCGCACGAGCACAGCTCCGACACCGGTACGTAAGCACCACCAACATTCTTGTGCGCCCTCGCCCCGCTGTACTTCCCGCGCGACCAGCACGAGGCGGAGGCGGCTCGCTGGCGCCTGCCGCTCGAGCCCACCTACCACGACCGCAGGATACGCATCATACACAACCCGCACGAGCACAGCTCCGACACCGGTACGTAAGCACCACCAACATTCTTGTGCGCCCTCGCCCCGCTGTACTTCCCGCGCGACCAGCACGAGGCGGAGGCGGCTCGCTGGCGCCTGCCGCTCGAGCCCACCTACCACGACCGCAGGATACGCATCATACACAACCCGCACGAGCACAGCTCCGACACCGGTACGTAAGCACCACCAACATTCTTGTGCGCCCTCGCCCCGCTGTACTTCCCGCGCGACCAGCACGAGGCGGAGGCGGCTCGCTGGCGCCTGCCGCTCGAGCCCACCTACCACGACCGCAGGATACGCATCATACACAACCCGCACGAGCACAGCTCCGACACCGGTACGTAAGCACCACCAACATTCTTGTGCGCCCTCGCCCCGCTGTACTTCCCGCGCGACCAGCACGAGGCGGAGGCGGCTCGCTGGCGCCTGCCGCTCGAGCCCACCTACCACGACCGCAGGATACGCATCATACACAACCCGCACGAGCACAGCTCCGACACCGGTACGTAAGCACCACCAACATTCTTGTGCGCCCTCGCCCCGCTGTACTTCCCGCGCGACCAGCACGAGGCGGAGGCGGCTCGCTGGCGCCTGCCGCTCGAGCCCACCTACCACGACCGCAGGATACGCATCATACACAACCCGCACGAGCACAGCTCCGACACCGGTACGTAAGCACCACCAACATTCTTGTGCGCCCTCGCCCCGCTGTACTTCCCGCGCGACCAGCACGAGGCGGAGGCGGCTCGCTGGCGCCTGCCGCTCGAGCCCACCTACCACGACCGCAGGATACGCATCATACACAACCCGCACGAGCACAGCTCCGACACCGGTACGTAAGCACCACCAACATTCTTGTGCGCCCTCGCCCCGCTGTACTTCCCGCGCGACCAGCACGAGGCGGAGGCGGCTCGCTGGCGCCTGCCGCTCGAGCCCACCTACCACGACCGCAGGATACGCATCATACACAACCCGCACGAGCACAGCTCCGACACCGGTACGTAAGCACCACCAACATTCTTGTGCGCCCTCGCCCCGCTGTACTTCCCGCGCGACCAGCACGAGGCGGAGGCGGCTCGCTGGCGCCTGCCGCTCGAGCCCACCTACCACGACCGCAGGATACGCATCATACACAACCCGCACGAGCACAGCTCCGACACCGGTACGTAAGCACCACCAACATTCTTGTGCGCCCTCGCCCCGCTGTACTTCCCGCGCGACCAGCACGAGGCGGAGGCGGCTCGCTGGCGCCTGCCGCTCGAGCCCACCTACCACGACCGCAGGATACGCATCATACACAACCCGCACGAGCACAGCTCCGACACCGGTACGTAAGCACCACCAACATTCTTGTGCGCCCTCGCCCCGCTGTACTTCCCGCGCGACCAGCACGAGGCGGAGGCGGCTCGCTGGCGCCTGCCGCTCGAGCCCACCTACCACGACCGCAGGATACGCATCATACACAACCCGCACGAGCACAGCTCCGACACCGGTACGTAAGCACCACCAACATTCTTGTGCGCCCTCGCCCCGCTGTACTTCCCGCGCGACCAGCACGAGGCGGAGGCGGCTCGCTGGCGCCTGCCGCTCGAGCCCACCTACCACGACCGCAGGATACGCATCATACACAACCCGCACGAGCACAGCTCCGACACCGGTACGTAAGCACCACCAACATTCTTGTGCGCCCTCGCCCCGCTGTACTTCCCGCGCGACCAGCACGAGGCGGAGGCGGCTCGCTGGCGCCTGCCGCTCGAGCCCACCTACCACGACCGCAGGATACGCATCATACACAACCCGCACGAGCACAGCTCCGACACCGGTACGTAAGCACCACCAACATTCTTGTGCGCCCTCGCCCCGCTGTACTTCCCGCGCGACCAGCACGAGGCGGAGGCGGCTCGCTGGCGCCTGCCGCTCGAGCCCACCTACCACGACCGCAGGATACGCATCATACACAACCCGCACGAGCACAGCTCCGACACCGGTACGTAAGCACCACCAACATTCTTGTGCGCCCTCGCCCCGCTGTACTTCCCGCGCGACCAGCACGAGGCGGAGGCGGCTCGCTGGCGCCTGCCGCTCGAGCCCACCTACCACGACCGCAGGATACGCATCATACACAACCCGCACGAGCACAGCTCCGACACCGGTACGTAAGCACCACCAACATTCTTGTGCGCCCTCGCCCCGCTGTACTTCCCGCGCGACCAGCACGAGGCGGAGGCGGCTCGCTGGCGCCTGCCGCTCGAGCCCACCTACCACGACCGCAGGATACGCATCATACACAACCCGCACGAGCACAGCTCCGACACCGGTACGTAAGCACCACCAACATTCTTGTGCGCCCTCGCCCCGCTGTACTTCCCGCGCGACCAGCACGAGGCGGAGGCGGCTCGCTGGCGCCTGCCGCTCGAGCCCACCTACCACGACCGCAGGATACGCATCATACACAACCCGCACGAGCACAGCTCCGACACCGGTACGTAAGCACCACCAACATTCTTGTGCGCCCTCGCCCCGCTGTACTTCCCGCGCGACCAGCACGAGGCGGAGGCGGCTCGCTGGCGCCTGCCGCTCGAGCCCACCTACCACGACCGCAGGATACGCATCATACACAACCCGCACGAGCACAGCTCCGACACCGGTACGTAAGCACCACCAACATTCTTGTGCGCCCTCGCCCCGCTGTACTTCCCGCGCGACCAGCACGAGGCGGAGGCGGCTCGCTGGCGCCTGCCGCTCGAGCCCACCTACCACGACCGCAGGATACGCATCATACACAACCCGCACGAGCACAGCTCCGACACCGGTACGTAAGCACCACCAACATTCTTGTGCGCCCTCGCCCCGCTGTACTTCCCGCGCGACCAGCACGAGGCGGAGGCGGCTCGCTGGCGCCTGCCGCTCGAGCCCACCTACCACGACCGCAGGATACGCATCATACACAACCCGCACGAGCACAGCTCCGACACCGGTACGTAAGCACCACCAACATTCTTGTGCGCCCTCGCCCCGCTGTACTTCCCGCGCGACCAGCACGAGGCGGAGGCGGCTCGCTGGCGCCTGCCGCTCGAGCCCACCTACCACGACCGCAGGATACGCATCATACACAACCCGCACGAGCACAGCTCCGACACCGGTACGTAAGCACCACCAACATTCTTGTGCGCCCTCGCCCCGCTGTACTTCCCGCGCGACCAGCACGAGGCGGAGGCGGCTCGCTGGCGCCTGCCGCTCGAGCCCACCTACCACGACCGCAGGATACGCATCATACACAACCCGCACGAGCACAGCTCCGACACCGGTACGTAAGCACCACCAACATTCTTGTGCGCCCTCGCCCCGCTGTACTTCCCGCGCGACCAGCACGAGGCGGAGGCGGCTCGCTGGCGCCTGCCGCTCGAGCCCACCTACCACGACCGCAGGATACGCATCATACACAACCCGCACGAGCACAGCTCCGACACCGGTACGTAAGCACCACCAACATTCTTGTGCGCCCTCGCCCCGCTGTACTTCCCGCGCGACCAGCACGAGGCGGAGGCGGCTCGCTGGCGCCTGCCGCTCGAGCCCACCTACCACGACCGCAGGATACGCATCATACACAACCCGCACGAGCACAGCTCCGACACCGGTACGTAAGCACCACCAACATTCTTGTGCGCCCTCGCCCCGCTGTACTTCCCGCGCGACCAGCACGAGGCGGAGGCGGCTCGCTGGCGCCTGCCGCTCGAGCCCACCTACCACGACCGCAGGATACGCATCATACACAACCCGCACGAGCACAGCTCCGACACCGGTACGTAAGCACCACCAACATTCTTGTGCGCCCTCGCCCCGCTGTACTTCCCGCGCGACCAGCACGAGGCGGAGGCGGCTCGCTGGCGCCTGCCGCTCGAGCCCACCTACCACGACCGCAGGATACGCATCATACACAACCCGCACGAGCACAGCTCCGACACCGGTACGTAAGCACCACCAACATTCTTGTGCGCCCTCGCCCCGCTGTACTTCCCGCGCGACCAGCACGAGGCGGAGGCGGCTCGCTGGCGCCTGCCGCTCGAGCCCACCTACCACGACCGCAGGATACGCATCATACACAACCCGCACGAGCACAGCTCCGACACCGGTACGTAAGCACCACCAACATTCTTGTGCGCCCTCGCCCCGCTGTACTTCCCGCGCGACCAGCACGAGGCGGAGGCGGCTCGCTGGCGCCTGCCGCTCGAGCCCACCTACCACGACCGCAGGATACGCATCATACACAACCCGCACGAGCACAGCTCCGACACCGGTACGTAAGCACCACCAACATTCTTGTGCGCCCTCGCCCCGCTGTACTTCCCGCGCGACCAGCACGAGGCGGAGGCGGCTCGCTGGCGCCTGCCGCTCGAGCCCACCTACCACGACCGCAGGATACGCATCATACACAACCCGCAC
The DNA here is from genome assembly GCA_947095525.1 of Trisateles emortualis. Taxonomy (NCBI): domain Eukaryota; kingdom Metazoa; phylum Arthropoda; class Insecta; order Lepidoptera; family Erebidae; genus Trisateles; species Trisateles emortualis. Next base: position 19,008,822 of record OX352735.1, on the reverse strand, counting down.
GAGCACAGCTCCGACACCGGTACGTAAGCACCACCAACATTCTTGTGCGCCCTCGCCCCGCTGTACTTCCCGCGCGACCAGCACGAGGCGGAGGCGGCTCGCTGGCGCCTGCCGCTCGAGCCCACCTACCACGACCGCAGGATACGCATCATACACAACCCGCACGAGCACAGCTCCGACACCGGTACGTAAGCACCACCAACATTCTTGTGCGCCCTCGCCCCGCTGTACTTCCCGCGCGACCAGCACGAGGCGGAGGCGGCTCGCTGGCGCCTGCCGCTCGAGCCCACCTACCACGACCGCAGGATACGCATCATACACAACCCGCACGAGCACAGCTCCGACACCGGTACGTAAGCACCACCAACATTCTTGTGCGCCCTCGCCCCGCTGTACTTCCCGCGCGACCAGCACGAGGCGGAGGCGGCTCGCTGGCGCCTGCCGCTCGAGCCCACCTACCACGACCGCAGGATACGCATCATACACAACCCGCACGAGCACAGCTCCGACACCGGTACGTAAGCACCACCAACATTCTTGTGCGCCCTCGCCCCGCTGTACTTCCCGCGCGACCAGCACGAGGCGGAGGCGGCTCGCTGGCGCCTGCCGCTCGAGCCCACCTACCACGACCGCAGGATACGCATCATACACAACCCGCACGAGCACAGCTCCGACACCGGTACGTAAGCACCACCAACATTCTTGTGCGCCCTCGCCCCGCTGTACTTCCCGCGCGACCAGCACGAGGCGGAGGCGGCTCGCTGGCGCCTGCCGCTCGAGCCCACCTACCACGACCGCAGGATACGCATCATACACAACCCGCACGAGCACAGCTCCGACACCGGTACGTAAGCACCACCAACATTCTTGTGCGCCCTCGCCCCGCTGTACTTCCCGCGCGACCAGCACGAGGCGGAGGCGGCTCGCTGGCGCCTGCCGCTCGAGCCCACCTACCACGACCGCAGGATACGCATCATACACAACCCGCACGAGCACAGCTCCGACACCGGTACGTAAGCACCACCAACATTCTTGTGCGCCCTCGCCCCGCTGTACTTCCCGCGCGACCAGCACGAGGCGGAGGCGGCTCGCTGGCGCCTGCCGCTCGAGCCCACCTACCACGACCGCAGGATACGCATCATACACAACCCGCACGAGCACAGCTCCGACACCGGTACGTAAGCACCACCAACATTCTTGTGCGCCCTCGCCCCGCTGTACTTCCCGCGCGACCAGCACGAGGCGGAGGCGGCTCGCTGGCGCCTGCCGCTCGAGCCCACCTACCACGACCGCAGGATACGCATCATACACAACCCGCACGAGCACAGCTCCGACACCGGTACGTAAGCACCACCAACATTCTTGTGCGCCCTCGCCCCGCTGTACTTCCCGCGCGACCAGCACGAGGCGGAGGCGGCTCGCTGGCGCCTGCCGCTCGAGCCCACCTACCACGACCGCAGGATACGCATCATACACAACCCGCACGAGCACAGCTCCGACACCGGTACGTAAGCACCACCAACATTCTTGTGCGCCCTCGCCCCGCTGTACTTCCCGCGCGACCAGCACGAGGCGGAGGCGGCTCGCTGGCGCCTGCCGCTCGAGCCCACCTACCACGACCGCAGGATACGCATCATACACAACCCGCACGAGCACAGCTCCGACACCGGTACGTAAGCACCACCAACATTCTTGTGCGCCCTCGCCCCGCTGTACTTCCCGCGCGACCAGCACGAGGCGGAGGCGGCTCGCTGGCGCCTGCCGCTCGAGCCCACCTACCACGACCGCAGGATACGCATCATACACAACCCGCACGAGCACAGCTCCGACACCGGTACGTAAGCACCACCAACATTCTTGTGCGCCCTCGCCCCGCTGTACTTCCCGCGCGACCAGCACGAGGCGGAGGCGGCTCGCTGGCGCCTGCCGCTCGAGCCCACCTACCACGACCGCAGGATACGCATCATACACAACCCGCACGAGCACAGCTCCGACACCGGTACGTAAGCACCACCAACATTCTTGTGCGCCCTCGCCCCGCTGTACTTCCCGCGCGACCAGCACGAGGCGGAGGCGGCTCGCTGGCGCCTGCCGCTCGAGCCCACCTACCACGACCGCAGGATACGCATCATACACAACCCGCACGAGCACAGCTCCGACACCGGTACGTAAGCACCACCAACATTCTTGTGCGCCCTCGCCCCGCTGTACTTCCCGCGCGACCAGCACGAGGCGGAGGCGGCTCGCTGGCGCCTGCCGCTCGAGCCCACCTACCACGACCGCAGGATACGCATCATACACAACCCGCACGAGCACAGCTCCGACACCGGTACGTAAGCACCACCAACATTCTTGTGCGCCCTCGCCCCGCTGTACTTCCCGCGCGACCAGCACGAGGCGGAGGCGGCTCGCTGGCGCCTGCCGCTCGAGCCCACCTACCACGACCGCAGGATACGCATCATACACAACCCGCACGAGCACAGCTCCGACACCGGTACGTATGCACAAGCAACATTCTGAAACCAGTCTAGTCTTATCAACTTATACGTCTATAAACGTTTATCCAATATTGGCAGTAAATAACGGTAAGTTTATTAGTACAATTCTATTTAAATATATTATTATTCGAACATCCCCGAAAGTGTTTTAGCTCAAGATAAGACTTTAAATAATAAATTCAATTAAATATAATTTAAATTAAAGTCGTATACGATTTGCAATATTGTACATTGAAACGAAACTTTAAGACTGGTCGAAACGCATCATGACACACTCACCCGCGCACGTAAGCACGCAATTGCGCACGCGCACACGCACGTTATATTATTCATTTGCAAATCCCATTTAAAACTACTTTTCTACTGTACTAATATGAAACCAAAAAAAAAAAATGACTATGATAACTAATATCAAAATGATTTTGAATTCAAAATAAAAAGACATGCATATCATCACACCCATCTCCCATTGGTGAAAAGATATGTTTTCCTATAGCTATTGTAAACTGACTAAAATGCTACTTTGTGTAAAAATCATACGTCGAAGATTATAATCTATGGATAAATAAATCGTTATAATACATTGGCACTGAGTCATTTTAGATAATAATCTAAATTATATGTCATGGAGACATAATTTTCTAGTAAATTGATATACATAACTAAGTATTTCATACAAATATTGCTCTTTTTAACGTGCGTATTCCTGCCTTTCTGGAACCGAACGGCTTGGTTCGTAGTGATGGCAGGCGTCCTGATGGAATGACTCTTTCCTTTGAGAATAGGAGCGATGATGAGCATTTAGTCGAGCCACCTCACGATCCTAAGGCTGGCCTTTACTTGGATCAACGCATTAGCCTTGCGATCCAGCGTGGCAATGTGGCCAGTCTGGGCACCTTTCATCAGAACTGCTACCAAAGCCGATATCAATCAGATACATACTACAAATTATTCTGGAAACAGCTGTCCAATTTCCTAGAACCATTTCATAATGTAATACCTGACTAATAGTTACTCATCGTACAGTCAATATATCCTGATGCAATGATAACGAAATGTAAATATCAGATTAAATAATACCCACACAATTAGATAAACAAACGTGGCCACAAACCACTTAAAACAATATAATTATGTATTATATCATGGACGATTCAATTTCCGAAAAGAGAGGGCACCGTACAAGCGAACAAGCCTGGCTAGGGAGGGACCTCCACCTTTCTAAAGACCACAGCCAAATAACTACAAATTGCGGTGTTGTTTTTAATAAAACGTTTTCCAATCCCAGGCATACTCCATCACAAAACCCTGGTGTTCAAATTTCAGAGTCGGCTCCACGCAAGTGATACCTCAGGTATTGCAAGCTGCAGTAACTGCTTACCATCAGGCGAGCTGGTATGCAAATATTAGATACTAGAAAGTTACAGTCGAATCTACACCCAATGCGTAAGACATAGAACTAACAATAGTATATTTTTTTAACTGCTTCCTCTCTCGGTCTTTGAATGCCGATTTCCGTGTTGGGCCAAAAATAAATTTAGAATTCTCTATTAATAAACTCACAATATATGCCCGAAGATTGAACATTGTTTGTGGTTTCACGACTTCAGAAAAAAGCATACCGCACTATAGTGTCCAGAAGCTCTAGAAGTTGTTTGTTTGCAAAAATAAACATGATAAAATGTACCCTAAATGCAAAGGCATAAAGTATATATTCGTAATTCGTATAAAAAGGGAAAGGGCTATCAAGATTACAACAAACAGGATAATAAGTACGCGCAATTACCAAAAACATAACACCTAAATTTATGCTCTAATATAAAAGAAATAAAGTATATAATAGTATAATAATGTTTATACTAAGATTTGTAACTCTGTGACCGATTGTTCATAAGCTTATCATAGATAAAGCATACCATATAAATGGGTTATCGTTGTATTGACGCATTCAGTATATCGATCATCATTCACTTGTGATTGCGACTTTATTTTTTGTGAAATTAGTATTATATTGTGTTTATAATGGAAGTGCATAAACAACTTAATGTTATGGAGTTGAAAGCGCGTCCCAATGGTACGTGTAACTTATAATTATTTTATTCATTAATTGGAAATCCACATGCGTTAGAACAGATTTCACGATGTCCTCTCACTTTTTTCAAAATCTATCAAATGTAAAAACTGTCATAAATAGAAGCTGTCAAAAGTAGACTTTGATGTCAAATGTAGAATTTGTCAAATATAGAACCTGGCATAAATATAATTTGTCAACAGTAGACCATGATGTCAAATGTAGAATCTTTTATATGTCAAATCTGGCATAAATATAATCTGTCAAGAGTAGACTATGATGTCAAATGTAGAATCTGTCATTAAGTCAGAGTGTGGATCATGGCCTAACCCCTCTCGTCTATAATGATAGAGGATAGGAGACCCGTGCTAAGGTGTGGCACATATTATATAGGTTGCTATATAAACCTAATATAAACTTAACTACAGCGAAAGATGGCTGCTGTCTCTGATCAATTCGTCCAAAAGTATTGGGAACCTGATTGGTAGGTTTGACTACTTTTGTTATACTACTAATGCTATACTAGCGACACAACGACGGGCTTGGTTGATTCAAAACAATTAACGAGAGACCCCACAAAACGTATAAAGACAAAAGTATGTTTACTGCAGTAAAAGCTCCTTCATATCTAATCAGGGCGGGCTGCATCGCCGACATTATAGTTAGATCACGTTTCCTTTATTTCTAACGAAATCAAAGGAAAGCTACTGTCAACTTATGTAATTTTGCGATGCGGTTAGATTCGCCTTAGTAGTGCTTTAGTTAATTTATAAAATGTTTAATTATGCTGCTTAAACTTATAGAAATTCACGCCTATAAGCGATCTCCGTAGCTTAAGGATGGTTTCAATATTATACTAAACGCAAAGACTCGTGGCAGTCGGTGCCATAAATCACTATTGTAACAGGGATGTGCACGCGCAAATGACTGGACTATCGATAATATGGAATGCATGTGGTTCATCGATGGACAAACATGGGCTCATGAAAGTGTTGATCGTTATTGAGAATTTCTATACTTATATTTACAACATCATGTAATCTGAGGGTGATTAGAAGTTATTAGATATTAGGTATCCCTCGAGTTGAGTAATTGTTTTGTATAAATCACCAAGTTGCTGGTACGTCATGAGTCTGTGTGACGTCATCCATAAACAGTGCAAGTGTGAGAGAGAAAATGATGTGCGCTGTCTCTTTTGCACTTTTTATTGCTCCGCCTGCCACGAGTCTTTGCGTTAAGTATAGGAGTATTACTTTCGTGTAACCAATCAAAAAAAACTTAGTTTTTCTATCCTAGAGATAGAAGACGTTTCTATCTCTACGACGACGACGTCAATGAGCGATAGAGATCTGTACTGTACGCAAGAATATAATTTAACCAGAAGGTATAGTCATTTGGCTGTGGTCTTCTCTGTGGTGAAGTGAAGGTCCTTCACCAGTCGGACTTGCTCGCTTTTATGGTCTTTCACGGCAAAACAAATCAAGAAAAGGTCGATGTTATCGAACTGATGAATACCGGCGTCATATATTACCTAATATGTTATTTGTTTCATTGCACATAAAGATAAATATATCTCCTTATCGCGAAGGCCACAAACAGTCAGTGATTTATTTTGCAATGCCTGTATAAAACCAAGAATATTATCTATTTATAAATATTAGGTCAAAATTTTGTATCATTAAATCGCATAATACAATCTGAAATGATTCAATTTCGCATAAGGATAAGGCAAACAATAAACTAATTACAGGTATTTTCAAAAATAACTCCGTTAGTCGTTATCCGTTTCTAAACAAATCTATCCTACGGTTACCATATATTTCTGCGGGATAAAACGTAGCCTATGTGTTACTCCAGGCTCTAATCTATCTTTGTGCCAAATTTATTTTAAATCCATTCAGTGTTTCGAGGCAATAAGTAACAAAATGCCATACATCCATCCATCCTCACAAATTTTAACATTTATTTATAAACATTTTTTTTTTGCAACATATCTCACTACTACTCCGCTCTTATTGATCATAGCGTGATGATATATAGCCTATAGCCTTCCTGGATAAATGCACTATTCAACAAAAAAAGATTTTTTTTAATCGAACCAGTACTTTCTGAGATTAGCGCGTTCAACCAAACAAACAAACAAACTCTTCAGCTTTATAAAATTAGTATAGATTAGTATATTAGTATTAGTATAGATACTATAGATATGTTTAGTAGAAAAAGCTACAATGGAACTCTTTAAGTGTTGCTTGTATATTTTCTCATTAAAATATAAGAGAAGCAAGTTAGCTAAACAGAGCATAGCATTGCTCGATGTTGATTAGTCACCCTGATGTTTACATGCTTCGTTTACATAACGAACGCAATATGTTTGAATTAGGTATTTAGTAAAGTAGGACAATAAAATAATTAGCATACAATTACAATATATACATATCAATCTATAGATAAACGTTAAATTGTTGTGATTACTTGTACATAAATGCTAAATTTATACTAATATTATAAAGCTGCCGCCTGTACAATGGGCTGTGTTCTGAGGAATTGTTCGAGATGATGCCCACGGCCACATTTTATCAACGCACCTCTCGCCACCGACAGGGAGTTCAACCTCACATCCTTGCACCTCAAACTTGCCGTACCGTAAGATTCCAGAGGAATTTCTTACCACGTACGATTAGGCTGTGGAATGAGCTCCCTGCCGAGGTTTTCCCAAGAGACTATAGCATGGGGTTCTTCAAGAAAGGAGTTATAAGGTTTTTAAAGGGTCGGCAACGCGTGAGTGACACCTCTGGTGTTGCAAACGTCCATAGGCTACGGTAACTGCTTACCATCAGGCGGGCCGTATGCTTGTTTGTCACCTTGGTAGTATAAAAAAAAAAAAAAGCTGAAGAGTTTTTTTGTTTGGTTGAACGCGCTAATCTCAGAAAGTACTGGTTCAATTAGTTTTTTTTTTGTTAAATAGTGCATGTATCTAGGAAGGCTATAGGCTATATAACATCGCGCTATCATCCATAGGAGCGGAGCAGTAGTGAAATAAGTTGCAAAATCGGGGAAAATATTCCAAATTACCACGCGGACGAAGTCGCGAGCGATCCCTAGTAATAATTATAATTTACTGCGATTTACGTTATCATTATATTGTCTGGTATATGATATTTGCGATTAATGCAACTACATGATCAAAACGTTTGCTTTATATGACGTTTTACTTTACCAGATACAAACAAGACGACAAAATAAAGGATATTAGGATTTATTTTCAGGCTACCTTTACAATCACATATATATTATAACTATAATGGACAACGGGTCTAAAGCGCGTAATATTTTAAAGGTCAACGTCGGGAAACAAAAAGGTATGAAAACGTTTTTTGTTTCCCGACGTTGACCCGTGACCACGGTCGGTGCAATTCGACCGAAACGTCGGGAAACAAAAAGGTATTAAATGAAAACCTTTAAAATATTACGCGCTTTAGACCCGTTGTCCATTATGGTTATAATATGTGCACAAATCGTGAAAGTTTAAAATAATTTAATCACATATAATTAACATATTTAGTATAATAAACAATTCTACTAATATTATAAATGTGGAAATTTGTGATGTCTGTTACTCTTTCAAGTAAAAACTACTGAACGGATCTGGATAAAATCTGGCATAGTTATAGATTATAGTCTGGCTTTTTATCGCGCTAACCGACATCGACGCGGGCAAAGCCGCGGGCAACAGCTAGTAGTTATATTTGCAATCGCAGTACCTAATATCAAAAGATTTTTATTTTATAGCTATAATATCTATACTACGTTACTTATCAACTGTAACTATTATAATGACGGTACATAATCCTTTGAAAGAACACACTTAGGTGTACTTTCACATATAATGATATAACTACTGATAACGGTAATGTGAGAGGCAGCACTATCCATAATGGCAATGTGGCAGGAATTACTGATAACACTAATGAACAAGTCACTCATCTACACTAATATTATAAAGAGGAAAGATTTCGTGTTTTTCATCATCATGATCTCAACCCATAAACTTCCCAGTGCTCGGGTCTCCTCCATAAATTTGGAGGGATATTAGCCTTACTATACCACGCTGGCCAGACGGGTTGGTATAGGGTTTTGTTTCGAGTTTTCCCTCTCTTGCAGTGGGTATTGTCTGCTAGACTTATCTTATCTTATCTTGTGTCGGGGCTGTCCTTGCGGCCAGCGCACTTCGACCCTTGGGATCTTTTGTGCATGCCCCTACCTTACCTCTCACCCTACGTCTTGGTCCCTGAATGCCTCCTGCATGAGCTTCAGTACGTCCTTGACGGGGGCGCGCCTGTAGTCCTCTGGTTCAGGGTATGCCAGTCCCAGAAGGCTCATTCTTCTTGAGGCCAGCGCATGGCACGTGCATAGCAGGTGCCGCATTGACTCCTCTTCTTCTCTGCTAGACTTACTCCACGGGATGGAATGGGGTGGTGACATTTATATTCTTAATCCGTCACCACATGGAGTTTTGATTGTAATCAATAAATTCAAAAATTACAGGATCGCTTTTAAAATTCTTTCACTAATAAAATGGTACGTTATCACTGAGTAACATAAGCTATGGGACCGACAGTTTGACTTAATTACAGTATTATTCTTATTTCGTAAATATATGCGGCATACAAAAGTGATGAAGTGAATTATAAGGCTCAAATTCAAAATCAGGTGACAAAGAATAATTATTATGAATGTGAAGTTGAGGTCAAGCTTGCTGACAAGGATAGAGCCAAGAAAAGTACGAGCTAGAACTAAGGCCATTCTTTTGTCAGACAGTTTCAAATATTTTTTTAAGTTACAATTATTGTCGCGTATCACGCCTTGTACATTGAAGTTAAATTAAGCATGTCACAAAAACACAATCGGGTTCAATCTCTGTTTAGGTAAAATAGTATTAAGTTTATCTTTTGCAAAATTGTCGTAATCCGTTCAGAATCTACAATTGGTAATTTCTTTTGTAAGAATAGTCATTGAAACTGGCATATCGAAGATGTAATACACTAATGCGCCCTTAAGTAAAGGAAAAATGTTAAAATAAAATGTAAAAGGAAAACTAAACATTTACCTATTTGAACACACACAGGACATAAAGATAGAGAGGTAAAAGAGAAACAATAAATAGCCACTAAAATTAACAACATGGAACGTCTTTATATATTTCAATCGGTCACCTCAGTTTAGCATTCGCTTCATCTGATAATATATATTTATTTAAAAGGCTTATCAGATCTTATCCGAACTACGTCGTCAGTTTTCTTTCATCACCGCTGTGCGTTTCGAGCAATTATTTCATAGATGGCGCCATGATTACCTTCCTAAGAAAAACCCGTGCTTTGTAAGCTGCTTTAATAATCTACATTATGTGTTTATATTAGTATAGCCGTGGGTAGTAGTTCAGCTTCTGTTAGATAATACAAAAGACAGATGTAATTTTTTTTTTTCCTTTTGTTTTTTCTAACCTTTAGATCGTTTACACCTACTTTGCATTAGGTATCTCTGCAGCACCTTTAGTTTATTGGAAGGGAATACCTACATCAGTCATTAAGTCCATCTTTATATAAATATTTATTTGTGTATAATAAAGTTTAATTTAAAAAAAATGATTATCATAATTACTTCATTATGTAAGTAAGTACACAGAGATAATATTAGAGCATAGCATATTTCTCTCAAATCTACAGCGCACACGTACATATATAGATAGTAAATGATTGTACGTACATACACAACACACGTGTGTGTACGCATATCTGTGTATACAAACATTTGGACAGTTTGGGCTCATTTGCTGTGATCCATTTCACTAAGTTACACATTATTTAATAGGTACATGATTTTTAATATAAAATATCATTTTGCATTTGTGTCCTGGAAAAACCAGACGCTAATCAATCACTTGTGTTATTTTTTCCTCGTCATAGTGCAGTTTTTATAAGTGATTTATAACAGTGTCTTTATAATCTCGCGCACACCTATAAATAAATGTTTTAAATTAAGATATCAAGTATATTCAAAAAAGCTAAGACAGACGTTAGATACAATGTGTACCTGTGTCTATTATTTTACTCTCGTTTGATAAATGAAGGGGTTCTATAAGGACCTACATTAATTCAATACAATATACCACTCTAAACAATTATTATAATATTTGAACTGAAAGTGAGAACAGTCACAGTGGGTGTGTAGTGACAGTTGTTTCCCGCCAAACCGCCATATTGCATTGTCCATGCGTTCGGAAACTGTCACAGATAATGTACAACGAGGCGTTCGAATATGATCGTGAGTTGACAATTATATTATGTAACATGACATGTCGTGAGTTATGAACAAAACATGTATTTTGGTATACAGTTTTAGTTATACAAGTATAAATACTTGGTATAACTAAGAACAAACACAATTAATATATCTAAATAGTGAGTGTCCGTTATAACTAGAGTTGCCAACACTAAATCTATAACTGTATCTAATAGAGGCGGAACGCTACAATACTCTATTTATTTTAACTGACTTTTTGTTACTTAGTTCACTAGTGCTACAGCTGTGGATGCTCTAATCCCACCATTGAGCCACACAATGTGCTATTCTTCCTAAGAGCTCTTGTGACTCTTTGCATAAGGTTCATAAAGCCTGTATTAATAGGTCTCATAGTTGTACATCTGTCGTCTAGTGATGTGACCCCGGTGCCTGCTACAAAAATAGCACATAAGTATGATTTCAAATATTAGATAAACTTGGAATCATACAGACTAAAAGAATAACTTTTTTTAAACATTTAAGTTTACCGCCCAAATTGTACCTATAGTATATTACACATAGCATGGAAACTGTGACGTATGACATTTGTAGACTAATGAAAATTATTGAATCAATCTCTCACCAATTGGCTAATTGAATGAGCTTAGCGTATTTAATTGAAAGTTTTTTATTTAATCTTCTATTATTTTCATTAATCTTTATCCCCAATATCCGACTGAAGAAAGCGTGTGCTAAGAGGTGACAGTCAAAATTATCTATCTGATTGGAACAATAATCATACATAGCGTTAAATTTGTCATTATTATTGACAACTATAGTTAGCTCCTATCGTGCAAAAGTCTAATGTGCCACTGATCTGTCGAATATCGCACCAGGTGCGCAAGAGCCGGTGAAACTCCGCCCTACTCTTTATATCCCCTCCTTTATATATTTCAATGAAGTACATACCTTTAACATTTTAGTTTACGTTGATCGCTTATTACATACACTTTGAATTTAACAAGATTTCATCGTTTGTTTGAAAACAATAAATCAATGTCGTCGGTAATTAACTGTGAAAACTGCTGCATCATCGAAAATACTGACTTAAAACTTTTATTTTACCCGAACTAAAAGAAAACAAAATACCTCAAACAATGAGTTACCTACTTGGAGCTGTAGTGTCACTGCATAAAAATGTTATGATTGGTTTAGGCGAAATGAGGGCGGAGTTTATATTTCAAAGCTATTATAGTTTGTTTTGCTAAGTGACACGCCGCTAAGCATCGCGATAGTAGAACATAGTAGTACGTATTTACTATACGTTGTTATCTTAATCAAATTTGCGCATTGCAGATTTTTATGTTACCGTAGCCATTTACTACCTTTAATTACGTAGGCGCGGCATTTATTACATCAGATTATTGAGTATTTAAACAGATTTAGTCGCTATATGTATGAAGGTTATGTTTGTTTGACTTAGTCAGTATTAGTGTTGACGAAAAAATTAATATTGTGCATGGATACATAATCTTCTACACTAATAGTAATCGGGACGTGTAGAAGTTTTTTATCCACCTTGGAAGCTTGGAAAAGTACCTACATTTACTATTCACAGGTACTGCACGGCGTGAGTGTAGGTAGTAAATTATTGTGCTTTTTTTGCCTACAGGTGAGGAAGTAAAATTATTAAGCAGAGTAACAATATAACACAAATGTTAGATTAAGTTAAAACCATGCCGGTTTTGAAATTGTAGACAATACCTTTTTAAAATTCTTGTACCTATTATAATGTTAGGGCTGTGTTGTGTGAAGGGTGTCTGGGACAAAGACGAGAAAAATTGACATTGAAATGAGACAAGAAAAAGTTATTAAAAAAAAAATCTTAAATGAGCACTGGAAATCTATTAAGCACAGTTATTTTACTGTGGTCTTCTAGGCGGGCTATGCCCTTATATATTTTAGCAAAATCAAGTCCACTGTTGGTCATAGGCTTTCCCCAGATTACGCCACTTGACATGGTTTTCGGCCTCTCGCATTCAGCCACTCCCAGCCATTTGGCAAAGTTCGACCCTTGACGCGGTCGCGGTCGCCGAAAGGCGCGGTCTCGTTGCATCGGACGTCCACTGCTGAACATAGGCCTCCCCAAAGATTTTCCACATCATTCGGTCCTGAGCTGATCTTGTCCATCGGTTGCTCGCGACCTTTACCAGGTCGTCGGTCCACCCTGTTGAAGGTCTGCCCACGCTGCGTCTTCCAGTTCGTGGTCGCCACTCGAACCTTTCTGCCCCAACGGCCATCGGTTCTGCGAGCTATATGCTCTGCTCATTGCCACTTAATTAAGGCAATTCTTGAGCTATGTCGGTCACTTTGGTTCTCCTACGTTACTCCTCGTTTCCTATATCAATCAATCAGCCTATCGCAGTCCACTGCTGGACATAGGCCTCTCTCAACACGCGCCATAGCACACGGTCCTCCGCCTTCCGCATCCAGTGCGCCCCAGCGACATTTTTTAGGTCGTCGGTCCACCTAGCTGGGGGCCGCCCTACTTTACGCTTACCGAGTCGCGGTCTCCACTCTAGAACACGTCTGCTCCATCGGCCGTCGGTCCTTCTGCAGATGTGACCAGCCCATTGCCACTTCAGCTTACTAATTCTGCGAGCTATGTCGGTAACTTTGGTTCTTTGTCGGATTACCTCGTTGCGAATTTTATCCTTCAAAGAGACGCCGAGCATAGCTCGCTCCATAGCCCGCTGTGTGACTTTCAATTTGTGGACTAGTCCCACTGTGAGCGTCCACGTCTCGGCACCGTACGTCATAACGTTTCCTATATACTTAATAGTAATAGAATGTTTGTCCTTCAGCTGAAGACGACACGTCGACGTACGACTCGGACGCGGCGGCGGAGGCGGCGGCGGCGTTCGCGCGCGCGTGCGCCCCCGACACGCAGCGCCTGCTGCCCGGCGCCGGCGCACGCGACGCGCACATAGAGCGGCGCACGCGCCTCACCGACAACCACGACCAGTGAGTACACAACACTTCTAACACCTTTTTCAATCCAGCGATTTAAACTTCAACGGGCTTGCTTATTTCAACTATTTTATGATTTAACTGTGTCACTTTATTTGTCGGTGGACCATGTTAAATCTTGCATACCGCATTTGTTTAATAAATAATTAATGTATTAGTGGTCGAGTCTCAAATTAACCGATCGTGCCTATCAATACGTCATTCAGACTAGGTTTTTTTTTCTAAGGCTGAATGAAAATCTTAGCAAGTGGCAGTAGTCTGTACTCTGTGTATGTGTATATTTAGAAAAATACTTACTACCTGAAAGGATAGGAAAGGAACAGCCTGAAGTGATTCACCTAAATCTGCGATACCGAACAATTCTCTCCACTCCGAAAGGTAAGTTTATTTTATAAGTAATTTAAAATAACGTCGTTAAGCCTAAACAATCGTTAGTGTAGAACCATAACTTTATCTGTACTGTCTCAGTGTCTCCTGTACCTACTACTTATATGGTACTAGCGGACCTGGTAGACGTCGTCCTACCCGGAAAAGCAGATATACCGACAGCAGCGCCACCTACCGGGCCCGAACACACACACAAAATTTCATTAAAATCAGCCGAGCTGTTTAGGGGCATTGATTTTTATATACATATAAGGATGTAGTTAAAAACGAGATGTTGGTCAACACCAACCACAACAACCTTAATGTAAAAGTATTAAACTAATATCAAAATGAACACACTCTATGGCACCGACCGAGAAACTATAGCATGAGGTTCTTCAATTAAGGAGTTATAAGGTTTTTAAAGGGTTGGCAACTCGCCAATGATACCCCTGGTGTAGCAAGCATCCGTAGGCTACGGTAACTGCTTACCTTCAGGCGGGCCGTATGCTTGTTTGCCTCGTTGATAGTATAAAAGAAAGAAACAACACCTCACGCTATAGTGTTAAAACAGCCTGAAAGTGACAGCGTATAATTTATAAATTATACAGCGAACGCAAAGGTTGCAACCCTATATTATGAAAACCAGGAATACAACTATACCACTGAATGTAGTCATTTGTCTGTAAATTGGAAACCCTTCCCAGTCGGGCCTGCTCGCTTGTACAATACCCTGCCTCTCTTCAAATTCTGTTTACATTGACGTAGTATAGCTGTCGCAGTCATCTGGTTACATCTGCTATTTGATTAAATGACTAGCGTGTTCATTGAATGACGACATTTAATTGAATGACTAAAGGACAACTTGTCAAGTTGTTTAATGTAACGTTCAACGTCTTGACTGAACGTCATATACCATAATATTAGATTCTGACATTATGGTAGTTCAGTCGTAGGAGAGTCGTGTAGGAGGTCGCAGTTCTAACCTAACCAAACCTGCTGATTATTTTAAGTAGCCGGTGGCGGCGTAATAATAGGTAAATCCATGCTGTCACTTTCAATTTCAATCACCCGACTGATTTTACGTCCGCTCTGTTCAAAGGGCTATGTTACAATCCGCTAACTAGTTGGACGTTGAGTGACGCTTGTTCAATCAACGTTCGGCCTAGTCATTCAATTAAATGTCGTCATTCAATAAACGCGCTAATCATTCAATCAAATAGCGAATTCAAGCAGATGACTGCGACATAGCTATCGCCATTCTCTACAATACCATACCAATTTAACTTCTATATAAAGCTCAATGCTAAGTTTCGATTTCTGTTTATAATCACCATGGTATCATTACTCATTGTGTTTGTTTTAACCTATATAATAAATATAAAAGGCCTTGATTTGTAAAGCAAATTAGAACAGTGTTTGACTTATGAAGTACGAATGTTAGACCAAATAATGACTATAGTCGTGACTTTCCTAACTATCTCTTTAGTACAAAAAATGTAAGTTAACATTGTTTCTTGGCTGTGGAAACGTTTTTAAAAACGTCGTAAAACATTAATTATGTATATTTCATGTGTTTTTATATTTCAATATGCGCTTAGTAACCATAAAGTGATCTCAAACTAGCTCACGACGAAGTAAGTTACATTTTACTAAATATAAAAACTGACAATAAATTCTCGGTGCAAAAATACATCAAAATATCGTTAAAATCAAACTGCAAATATGTAAAAGGAGTTTTTATTCATTGCACCATGTATAAATAGTGATCACAGAAGGCACGGTCCAGCAAATCGCCTTCAAGCGATTTCTTGAGATACTTTTTACGTTGAATGAATAGGAAACTGAACAGGAAGCTCTCACGTGTAACGACTATAACTAACGTAGGTACTCGTATGTGTCCACCAAAATATCAAATATTTATTTGATGATAAAACTAAAATTCCGTAAATTGCATGTCAGTATGACTGCCTTGGTGGTCCAGTGGCCGCAGTATGCGCCTGCTGTGCACGAGGTTGTGGGCTCGATTCCCACACGGGACAAAACTTTGTGTGACCCACAAAGAGTTGTTCTGAGTCTGGGTGTAATTTGTGTCCGTTGATTGTATGTTTGTAAAGTTCCCCGCGACACAGAGCTTGTTCTCTAGTGCGGGAGTTGTTAAAAAAAAAACACGAAAAAACAAAACAGTATTCTAGCCAGTCTAAAATGAAACTAAATAGAAAACTCTTTATTGTACACCAATTACATTTATGATACAAACATTATTTCTCACATTTATGTACAAGCAGTCTTATCGCTTAAAGCAGCATCTTCCAGGCAACCTTTGGATGGACGGAAAATATAGTTAAACATAATAAAGCAAAAGTAATTTTTTTAAGGCTTGTGATATCGCCAACGACCTTGAGCATTTGGGCAAAGTAAACACGACCTAATTCTCTAGACGAGCACGGTATCCCCGCGCTCGCCAAACAGATGTACTCGTAAATGCACGTCTTTTAAATTTTTAATAAATTAAAATTTAATCTTATTCTAAATATAACATTACCAAATTATAGGTGTATATTTTTTTCAAATATTTTTTGTTTTCGTATTATTTGAAGTCATGAAGTGGTTACATCTCAATAATTTGGTGCTGATTCGATGATATTTTTACAAACTATTTAGAATCACTATATAATTTATGACAAAACCATTTTATGAAACACATCTTGTTGATTAATACTGTATTTTTTGTCTATAAATGCCAACAAAAATGGTTTCATTTACACCTCTTTTTCATATTTTTTTGAGAGAGGGGCCTTAAGTAGTCCATGGAACTATTTCTCTTCTGGACGGACATACGTAGAATGTTGCGTATTATAAGTAAATAAGACGACTAATTTCGTGTACTTTACTAAAATAAATATAGGTACTCAAATAGTGCTCATCTGATAAATCAGACTACGCCGTGCGTGCATCGGTCCAGATATCCACAATTTATTTTTGGTTATTCCATATTAAAATTAACTATTTCCTAATGATTCATGATTTCAAGAAATATATTATAATGTTACTCAGGAAGTAATACCTACGCAAGCTAAATACAGAAAGGTAGGTATTTATCTAAAGATAGCCTCGAAAATGGAGCGAATTATGAAAGCAAATACCCACGCCCACTCTTAAAAGGCACGTTACTTGAGTGAAATTAGGTATTTATATGAAGTATACAATGGAAACTAGTCTCAAGAAGTTTATAATACAAGAGATTTATTTTAAAATAGTTAAAAACAAACATAAATTATTTCAATAATATAGTGAGTAACGCTTTTGTTCGACGAAGACTTTACACTATTATGAAAATCATGACTTAGTTTTCTATTTTGCCTTCATGGCTATACTAATTCTTTAGTTCTGAGAACCATTACCTACTGACTGTATTTTAAACAATGCATAGTTTGTCCACAGTTGCTAATTAGTAATTACTTAACAGAAACACGACATTTAAATTTAAGAACTAGTTTCGCTTAAGTCTCATTAGATTCTATTAAAATTACATCAGCCCATAAAGATAGACTATGACGAGAAAAGAAAATATAGAATCATTGTTAAATAAGCATGCTTAAGTACCTTAGCCCGCCTCTTTCAATTCGTTCTTGTTGAGTGTAGTACCTACAGCTAAGCTATGGCTATAAAATAATCATTAAGGGTATTTACTATATACCTCGTCCTATAGTCGTATTTTGAACTATGTAGTAAATAAGAAACAAGCAATCTTCGAGTTACTTTCTTGCTTCTTAAGCTATTAATGTCCTTTCTTTGAATAAGAAATAGCAATAAATCCCTTGAGTTGCATTTAAAAGTCTACAATCCCCTTTAAATATATAATTTGAAATAACCCACCCACACATTACATCACAGGGATCAGCCTAAGGTTACATAAATCAACATCTATCGTTCAACTTCGCCAACGCACACACATTACATCTATACGAGTATATCCTATAACCCAAGGATACAAAACAAAATATCCCAAAGTTATTAATAAATCAAGTTTTTATTACATAACAATATAGCATCACTACTTATTCACCGTAGGGTAGGCAGAAACGTATGCCAACTATGTAAGGTTCTATGTTATAATGGCAATAGACTCGCGGCTATTATACACCGGCCACAATACCAGACTCCAGTCTAACTTTTACTCTGAACACGTATGTGCTACTCCTGGTATTATAAGCGTCTATAAGCTGTGACTTAAATACATTAAGGGTATACAAATTTTGTCTGCTACGTTTTCACGGCTAATACAATGAATCGAGTTTGATAAAATTATACGGAGTATTCTTGAAAAGCCATCGATTCAGTTAGTATACATTATATTCTTAGCTTTCTCATGATGTTAACGTCAAATACATATGGCAGAATGCGCGCAGTGCCGGGGCAGCGTATAAGTAAAGTTTTAATAATAGTCGTTCAGACCGATTTCGGTCACGGGCGGCGGCCAAAAACGGAGATTAGGCAACTGCGCAGGATATATTTTAGTGTACTATTCCTTCACTCTCATAGTCCGATAGCACGGCAATCCGACACGACCGGAGAGTACTCTCCGATCGTGTCTGACCAATGGCTTCACGTGCTTTCCGAGGCGCGGACTGGTTTTCATATGTTTTTAGAAAATGTTTAACAACATGTAGTAAGGACATAACGCCGGACAAAATGATATTTCAATACTCGAACCGTATAAACGATGCTTTATTTCAATATAATGAAACAGCCTTTACTTGCGTGACAAAACATCTGATATAGTTTTTATTAAAAGATAAAATAATATACAATACTTAGTTACCATAAAGTCTAGATTTCATCTTAATAATTCAGTTCCTTGTTCTTTAACAATAGCACCTTTTTATTGTTTTTAAGAATGTCAAGGTGCTATAAAATACTTAATTATGCCGAAGAGCTTATAAGATAATAATCAGGTGTTGTTCGCCACCTTGTGAGCTGCCTACTAATATTATAAATGTGAAAGTAACTTTGTGTTAATCTGTTGCCCCTTCACTACTAATTATCTAATCCATACATGTCCCACTGCTGGGCACGGGTCTCCTCTTCTCTATTAAGAGGTCTTAATTCACACACGCTGGCTAATGCGGGTTGGTGAATCAGAATGTCATAGACTTTATTTTAAGACATGTGGGTTTTCTCACGATGTTTTCCTTCACCGTTAGCAGATGGTAAATCATTTGATTAGTACATATAAATTCCACAAAGTGAAATTCACATTGCTACTGCCATACGGGATCGAACTTTCCCACTCAGCCACCACCGCTAAATACATACTATATAGAAGTCGTAAGAATTTGTCCTTACAACCTTCACGACCTTTAGTCGTATTAGTCAGATGTATTGACTGTTTATCGGTTCATCTGTTATGCGGTGTCTAGTAGTAGCGACGATCAGCAGAACCCGTACCATGACATCCTTGTAGCGATTTATTTTCTGTCTTAATTTAATTTTCGACACAATAAAATAACAATACAATACAATATACAATTATACAATTCCGAGAGACTATAGCATGGGGTTCTTCAAGAAAGGAGTTATAAGGTTTCTAAAGGGTCGGCAACGCGCGAGTGATACCCCTGGTGTTGCAAGCGTCCATAGGCTACGGTAACTGCTTACCATCAGGCGGGCCGTATGCTTGTTTGCCTACTTGGTAGTATAAAAAAAAAAAAAAAAAAAAAAAAAAAAAATAACAATGACAACCTTAAAGCTAAGTAATAATGTTGTCATCTAACAATTTTATGATTATAATCGAAACTAAATCGCTTTATACACGCCATGTTGCGGCCACCTCTGTTTTCTTACCAGAAACTTATATATCACCTCATTGCATTTGAATTTGACTAAAGATTTAAGTACTTATATTTATTTACATTTTATATTCACCAAATGTACGTAGTCTTCCTTCCAAACAATTTACTCAATTTATCATTGTCCTACATATTTAAGGGTAATAATATAAAGCTTAGTACAAACATGTCAAACGTTGGCACATACAAACAATGCTATCTGTATGTTCGTTACGTATGTGCTATACCCCGCAGTGTGACGACACCCTTATCAGAGTTGACAACTTTATGTGATCAACAGGAAACTGTATTGTATGTAAAATACCTCGTGATATTTGTTGTTAAATAATTATTTGGAAAATGACTTTCCAAATAATTAAAACGTTTGACAATATTTAGTTTTTCGAAATTTAACATTTGTGTCATGTTGACAACTTTCTTTTGTGTGTACATAGCTTAATATATCTTGTCACAAACACAACCACAAAGTTGACAATCTTTCTTTCTGTGAGACATTGCTTTAGAGAATAAATAGGTGTATACTAATGTCATCAATACGTGTCGTCAACATAAAAAATTACAACTTTACTTTGATGGAGACCCAACTACGTACCTATATTATTTCGTTGCAAGGGCACAAAAGTTAAACTTTCGTTCTTTGAGACCGGCCGGCTGATTCTCTAAGAAACAGCGATGGCAAACTGACAGTTGTGATTGCTCGATGACGGCACAATCTATTGACTAAATGTCAAAAAGGCTCGGTTTTTGCTCTTACGGAATACCGATTTTCAATCTGACAGCCAGATTTTGCTCGGTTTTCGCGGTGGCTCGGTTTTTGCTCTTACGGAATACCCCTGCCGGCTTTATAGAACTATGTCATCATCAATACCTTTTATGGAGTCCTTATTTCGCTCCAACAAGTATTTTCAACTCAAAAAATGACTCCGACATTAGAGCTTGAATTGTTCATAATTATGTTTTCGAAGGAGTGTACTATATTAGCACAGGGCTGCATAAACGCTTTCTTCTATTTTTGTAATAACTGCATATTGGCTTCTACTACTATGTCTAATAATTGATAACTTGTAATAATAATCAAGCGTAACAATAAGTCAGCGAACTAGCCGTAGGAAAATTTTGCTGACATCATCTTTCTGGCTTATTCATAATTTATGACCTTCATAAGTGGTATTTTTTGTAACCTAAATGAATAAATGAATTTTGAGTTTGAATTAATGCTTTGATTAGTATTGTTAATATCTATTTTCAATTATGGGTCCAGAGAGGTGACAAAACGGTGAGGTAACAGGAAGTTATGACCTTATACTTTAAGGTTCGGATATTTCGTGTTGAATACATTTGAGTTTCTCTTTTTTCTCAAGCTTTGAAAAAACCGCCCAACCAGCTGTATTCTATGGGGGTTTCGTATTGCCGGTTATGCCTATGTCTTGACTTATTTTCTTTAGGTTTGTATATAAAATCAGACTTGCACTCAGACTTTTCAAGTAGCAGAGAGTTCTCTAAATAATCTTTTATGCTAAAGCAAGAAACCATTTTTTGCAGCTACCTTTGCATACCATAAAACCTATACAGCCTTATTAATAACCATGAAATAGTTTAGATGTATTTTGTTATATAATCTCTCATTCTGTCATCAGTAATTTGACATTCGAAAGAAGATGACAAAGCCTTGCGTAACTATTCACTCGCTACACAGGTTTTATTAATAAAGCTCATATTATTTATTATTACACACACACACACACACAAACACACACACACACTCACACACACACACACTCATTTCTCATTTTTATTATTACTTTCTTATTATTCCCTAAACTATGTTATAATACCTAGCATAAGTTACGCTATGGAAGAGCGGAGTCTTCTATCACAGGTTTGCTTAAAAGGAGGCTCCAATCAATAATTATTGTTATACTAAATTGTTGGTATTGAAATTAAGTTATTATTATTATTATATTATATTTGTTCAGTATTCGGCTTTGGGTCAATATCCTACACAATATAAATATTTAAATTTCAAGTCACAGCCATTTTACACTTTAAGAACGAAATCCTAAAAATGTTAAATAATAACATTAATATTTATTTATTGTGTTGCATGCGATAGTTATAAATGAATTACCACGCTTCTGATATCACTTGTGATCGTGACGCATCGCTGCTATGGCTGCACGTAACGTTTTATATCCTCTGTTGACGTTTTACTTACTTCTTACGTAACATTTAATATAATAATAATGTAAATAACATTTACTCAGGCTTACTTAAAGCATGTAAATATCAGATATTAAAATAACGCATTGTTTTCAATATTTCGAGATTCGTATTTTCGGCATTTAAGAGCTACGTTCCTCGAGAGACCTTGTTGTATCTGAACCGCCGTTATCGTAAGACAAAGTGTATTTTGCCTGCGTTTCGCAGCTTGTGGGGTGTTTGATTCCCGAACTGAAGAGAAGTGTGTTTTTGTAAAACCCTTCGCAAAACAGTGATTCTTTCCTCGTGTAACAGTTATCTTATCATACTTTTATAACTTGAGCCAAGATTTTTGGATTAATATCAGTTTGAGTGCTACCATAATTTAAATTTACAAAATTTTTAGAAATAAAATTAAACTGACTTCAAAAGCTGAAAATAGCTAAATACAGATTGATGTCGGCTTGCTATATTCATCCCGTGCATCCTACATTAAAAAAAATACATACAGTCGAACATGGAACCTCCTTCTTTTTTGAAGTCCGTTAAAAAGATTATATCTGTCTGACAAATAAAAGAGTGGCTTGCGTTTCTTGTTGGTTGTTCTAAACGGGCCGTAGGTATAATTTCAAAAAATTTTGAAAAAGAACCGTAAAAATTACTTTAGAAAAAAAACATCAATCATTCAAACGTGTTGATATAACGTTTACTTTAGACTAATTAGGTTATAATGAAGATAACAATATTCATCTGTTGTTCTAGAATACGTTTAGTACCTAATTATGTGACGGCAGCGGTCACCTATACATATTTTATGGAAATAAGGATAATTCTGTAGTGTTTACAATGTGAATCAGTGTGTATGAATTCTCACAAAATAATTCTGCTTATATTGAGATTTTAATAATACACTATGAGGTATTTATTCCTGACGTCAAGCCTTTCGATCTAATATTTATAGATGTCTTGTCGTATCTTAAAACTAAATTAAGAAGTTTGTTGAAATTTAATATTAGATTGAAAAAGTAGTAAAATTCAAACATGTCTAAAAGGTACCTATCAGGAAATCAAGCTTAGGTATTTCGTTTTGGTTTTCTGAAAAAAAAATCTTTTATTGACCCATTCTACATTTATTTCTTGCCGAAAAAGTTAAATTATTATCAACTAATGTTAGCGATGTTGTCACCCAGATAGTTAATTGTTAGATTACATTACCGGATTGTATCATCTTCTCTGACTGACAATGACAAAAAACTAGTTAATATTTTAAAAGGTCCTTTTTGATCGTGCTAAGGAAATGTATGTCTTTAATAATGATAAGATAACAACGCGGCGACGACACTGATGATTAAAAATACGCTACCAGGGTTTATCGAAAACTAAAACCAATTCGCAAACTTTGTTTAAAAAGAAAAAGTAAATTAAATAATTCAATATGTCAATCAAACCACCTTTGAATTCTCAATATTAAATTCTCTACGAGATGTAAATGTGTAATTTCATTTTACTTGCATACTACTTTTTGTTATCTCTTTGTCCACCTCATAAAATTCCTAACTAATCCGCCAAATCTCAATCCTAAATTAACAGTGAACAAAAAACCTCCCAGTTCTAAAATTAACTAAAAGTTGTGAGCTCAAACAAAAACATGGTACTTTTTAATTAGTCGGGTTCCTGTGCTCTTAATTACTGCGCTTTGAAGCGAGCTTGCTTCTATAATTCAATGGCTCAGTTCTGTTTATAAAAGCGAATGAGGATGTGGCTGTGGGTGCGGTTTTAGTAAAGAAGCTCTAGCGAGAATCGCGACTTAAACTAACACCAGGACTTAATAGTTTAATAATCCCGAGTCTGGAAGATGCTGCACTAACTAAATCCGTGTAGACTCGTATATAATGAAACACGAAACTTGTGATTAGTAAACCTAAGTCATAGTCTAAAATAAATTATTGGTCTCGTAAATAATTGCCTAATTTCTACAGTTAGGTAGGTACTTGGACGCACATGGATTTGTGTTCAGTGTATTGTCAGAGACACAATGACCCTGTAGTCAATCCTTAGCTAAAGGCCTTGTGGCCCTTCCGTTGTTGATCTAATACCTACTATTCAACTAAGTCTATGATCTTCATTCAATCTAGCCTGCATTTTTCACCATTACAAGCCATTATAAGTTTAATTTTATGGAAATTACTATTGCTGTGCTTAAGAAATATTGTTCTAAATATTAATGTAGATATGTACATTTTTGTATGATTCAACATACTTACAGTAAATATATATTTTTTTAATTATCTTTAAAAATAACATATTAATGTCAAGAGTTTTCACGTGGTGTGTTAACTAGTCTGTTTAAATATTCTCATCTACTTACTAAAAGCATAATAACAATTGAGGCAATGTGCTAAATGGAATGTTAGAATACAATTTGGCAACGAGTGCAAAGTCGTGTAAGACTTCAAAACATTCAGAACGTCATCACCGCGAAATATTGCTAAACTATCACGACTTGACATTACTAGTTATATGTATATGCATAAATAGACAATAGTAGACAACGTGCATCAATCGCGTGACAGTGATTGTAAGAAATCGATGGATATACGAGAGATCTAAGATCACCAAAGACACGATTAAATCAAATCATCCAAAAACTATCAAGAAATATAGAAGAAGTAGTCAAATATCCGAAACTTGTATATAAAATAACTAAAAATAAAAACAATACGAAATTAAAAAAACGTTAGTCAGCTGGATAAAATCACTTTCGTACTATGAAACCGAGGCTCTGTTGGCTGTAATACATTAACTATAAATAAATAAAATTCAAAAACACACACATACACACACACACATCCACACACTCACGTTTAATTGTAAGAGTTTTTTTTTTATCTTAAGCTAAGCAAATTTATGATATGGAAGAGCGAAATCCTCTAACACAGGCATTGCTTTGTCTAAAAGAGGACTCCAAGCACTAATTTTAAATGTACTTTTATAAAAACAATAAATAAATTATTATTCACTTAATAGCATCCACTTAAATTTAGTTCTCGCGTGAGTAAGAAAAGAAATACATTTATTTTAGAGTCCACAGTAGTTGTATAATTTTCCGCTTGTACTTCTTCTAAGTGAGCCTCCTCATTTAAACTGGGTTGACGACGTCAACGGCTGCAACACATTGCACACAATGTGCTCTGAGCAGAACAGGGATGATGGCACATGTCGTGATTGTGAACAAGGCGGCTGCTGACTGGCGGATATTAATTTTGCTTGTTTCTCCTCACTCAAGCATCGTTGGTAACCTATTTACCAGGCACTCTCACAGTATTTTAATTTGCATAATGTATTCGTCAATTTGTTCGCTCCCTTTTTTTTATTCCAACTTTACGTTTGGCGTTTGGAATGATTACCTTGTTGTGGGTTCGATTCCAAAAAGTTTGATTATACTTCGTGTCCGTTATTAATTGTATGGCTGTAGAGTCCCCCGCGACACAGGGCTTGTTTTTTAGTACGGCAATTTTCATCTAAAACTTTCACATAGCCAAAAGATTTTCTTTTAAGAGAATTACAAATGAGTTAACATAATAAGTGAAATTCTTCTGTGTGAGGATCGGACTCACAACATGCTTTCCATTCATATTCATAGCTATGCGGCTCCTTTCACATTACGCTAAACGTGCATTCAGTTTTCATGCATATTATATTTAGGTGTATGTCTGCGAGATGCTCTCCTCGTCTTCACATCTGTTTAGTCGGTACGGTTGGATCGATAGATTAACTTTTCTCAAATATCAGAAGTTTTGTGCTTTATATTCTTATATCCTTATATATTAGATGAGCTTTATAAATGTGTTCAAAATAAATAGCCAAGTATTAGAAACACCGACCCATTTCAGCAGATCGAAAATTATTAGCTACTATAAACGTAACGGTAATCATGTGATAACCGTTACGATCAAGAAAATCTTAACGAATCGTAGAAAAACAACTCGAAAATTATTTCAATTTCATTCCCTGTTCAGAAAATTCTCATTACTTCTGTAGTTCCTATCGATTTAAATGCCAGTTGACAAAACAATCAAAACAAAGTTACCCACGACACGACGGGTTTGGATATCGATGACGTAGTTCTTTTTCCTGGTCGACCAACTAGTCTCCCAATCGATTAGAAAATTCCCGCCCAGTAGACGGATCGATCGGACGATTCCGCCCTGACGGTGGAGGCAGGCGCGGCGCGACCCTTCGGTACCCACCTTACTGCCATTTCTTTAATACGCTCATGTTACCTCCGTACTTTATTGTTCGTAGACATCATCCATAAAACAGCCACATCAATTAACGAAAACGAATAATATTATAAACATATTCGTGGACCATAATATTAAAAAATATAACATCCTTATTCTCAACGGTGGTTATAAATTGAATAAGTACATAATTAAGTACTAAAATGTTAAACTACTAGGCGTTTAAGTTGACATACAAACTGAAAAGCAGCATTTTCCGAATTGAGAACATATAAATTACCCAAATTATCTGGTAATTTACCCCACGGGAGGCGTAGTGACGCGCATCTCGACGCCGGGCTACTGCGCTCTCAGTCTCGCCGCGACCACGAAGCGGAGCGCACGTGTCTCTCCTTCACGCTTGTATAAACAACACCACTGTTTTATATCCAACTACTGTACAACAATCAAGTGAATGTGAAGTGTAATAAGTGTACAATATATTATATTCTACAATTGTTTGCTATACGCCGGTATGTTCAGATTAGATGTCGCCTCTAACGTCGGTTAAAAGAAAATCTTTACTCGTTTTCTGTTAGCCAGAAAATGTGGGCACAATGTTTGACATTTAAATGGGAAATTTCTATGCTTTGTTATTCCAAAACAGGGTGGAACAGAAACATCTGTTGGGTATTATATTAAATGTCAAACGTCATAACACAAACTTGGTTCTATGAACTAAGTATTAGGCCACAATTTAATTTGCAATAAAAACTACATGATGGATATTGTACAATTTCATGTGGGGGTACATTCTGCAATAATAATTACAGGCAATTAAGTTTGTAAACGAGTGAATTGTCGTTAAATTTTACCTGGTATGGACATAAAATTGTTTTTTATTACACGTACTGTACATACATATAGTAGGTACGTAACACCGTCCGTGTTGTTGTGAAACATCGCTCTGGTTATACTTTTTATGAAACATGCGGTTTACCTATTACTCAAACAATCAAGAAAGGCAATTTCGAAGTCTATATAATTTATACACAATACATATACAAACACATTTAGCTCATAAAAGTCACAATAAGAATAAAACCATGAGAACTGACATTATTCAAGTCACTAAAGACCATCCCCCATTTTAGGAATTATAAATTGCATTTAAAAGAAGTACAACAGATAATTAATAGGTATAGGAGTTTGTAACCTTATTGAAAAAATAACAAAAATAAATTTAGCAGCTTCAATGTAATCCAAAATGAAAACCAAATATAATAATTATGCCTATTAGTATTGAATCTGTAAACCATCCCCATAATCAAAAGATTATGCAACTCATAAAGCTATCTTATAAAACGCGTGTCATACCGTTTATAATTTGTCAGTAGGTAAATGAAAAAAGTATAAGTATATTATTATCTTGAAATCAACGAACATCTTGTTATAAAGACGTGAGACTGGCTTGCCACCAACATATGCCTAGGTACCTAATTAATATTAAACTATTCATCATCATAAATTCTTTATAAGTTTTTGTTTACAATTACAATATCTACACGTTGGTGTACATATGGTATACTCGAAGGCTTAGAATAAATTACTAGGTTTTTTGTACTTGATAATCTGGGTTCGTAGATATAAAAAAAAACGACGCATGGCAGAATTATTGGCAACATTCAACGTGTCAAACCTAGCTGTCAACACAAAATTATTTGCAGGTAATTTTAAACCTATGAGTAAATTGCAGCTATAATAAAATTAAAGAAAAGTTCTGCTGTCCCGAAAAGCCTATATTATGCCAGGGGGTCTGCAATATGCCAGCGATGGCCTTAAAAACCTATTCCGTGGTCATAGAGAACAATGCCTGCCATCACAGTAATATAAGAAAGTAAAAATAATTGTATTGATTGTTGCTGCGACTCGACAATGTTTAGTCATTATACCGAATCAAGGCAGCATCAACTTTATTATTTATTTACAAGAAATCTTATATCTTTGGAAGTTTACCCGTTAATAGCGAAAACTTCGGTCTTTGAGAATTTTGGTGGCCAAAAATAGCGAAGCGATGAAGATAAAAAGAATATTTCAGTAGCCAAGAGATAATGAATTTTTGATCCTTAATGCAAGAACAAAGAACGAAACATACTTAAAACGTAATGGTATTTTTAAACATTTATCGCGTCAAATCTAAATATGGACGAGGAATAATAAATGCAGTATGAGGAAAAGTTTAGTCATCACCTGATGTCTAATTATAATCATTGAACCAGTTACAGCGAGCCGTAAATGGCGCACTTCACCACATATCACCAAAAGTACCTATACAAAATGTCGCTTGATGCTACGAGTACACAGTCACTTTCGAGATGAAATTTATACACACGATACTGCAATTCAGTATATATTTCTAGTCTCCGGATATTTTCCAACATTTTTCTTCTACTCGATAGAAATCTTAGAGGAAATACACCCAAGGTTATCTGACACGCATATTTACAAATCCGTCAGTTAAAAAACATAACCGGAGTATTCGTAGAATATAAACAAAACGTAAAATCTAAAGCTCTTACTGAAAGCGAATTTCAATGAGAGATAAAAATATCATACACAAAAAAAACAAAATACTTGTTTATCGTTTCATTCACAAGTTGATTGATTTGTTATTCACGTCTTGTTTCAAATGAAGCTGCTTTCACGCTCAAATTATCTACAATTGAAAAATCTTTGAGTGAAGTTGTTTAGAAATGATTTAATATCGCACTTTGTGTGTTTCGTTTCGGTTTAATTACTATGAGTAATGTGATTCAATATTGCTTACCGTAGCTCCGGTTCTTTAAATAGGACAGAACTAGTTTTTCACAAGAGTGCAGTATTTATCAATACTTTACTCGATACCAATATCTAATTAAAGGATCCTGCATGTATTCTTGACAAAACGTACTTTAGTTAAAATTTTGCTGAAACTTAGCAAAGTCAATAGTCAATTCTTTGAATATATTATTTCTTGAGACAGTTTCTATGCTACTTAAACTCATCAATCAAATGAAGGAAACCGATATATCTAATATCTACTTTTATCAGTAGTGATGTCTGTCTACTACAAGAACTAATACGCGGAACTACCGCTTATGCTTTGAATCACGCCGGCGTCGTCAGTTTTTAATAACGTTGCAGAATTTTCGCGTCGACTTTTATATTAGTAACTAGGGGTTGCCCGCGACTTGGTCCGCGTGGTAATTTGGAATATTTTCCCCGATTATGCAACATATCTCACTAAAGTACTGCTCCGCTCCGATTGATCATAGCGTGATGTTATATAGCCTATAGCCTTCCTGGATAAATGCAATATTCAACAACAACAAAAATTCTAATCCAACCAGTACTTTCTGAGATTAGCGCATTCAACCAAACAAACAAACAAACTCTTCAGCTTTATAATATTAGTATAGATAATTTATATGAGCCTATGTATGCCTCCCTACTAGGCACTGATCTCCTCTCTTAGATCTTTAGACTTTAATCCATACACGCTGGTCCAATGCGCGTTGGTAGATCAGACGTGCCTTTACAACCACATGTTTTCCTTCACCCATAGCAGATGGCAAATCATTTGATTAGTAAGTACCTATAGTTAGTAAGTACATATAAATTCCGGTCGGGATCGAAACACATCTCATCTGTTACAAGTTGGTTACTTTTCCACAGCTGTCACCGCTTATTTTTCATTAGTATCGGTTTTAACATTAAAAATATATAATTTGCTAAATATTAATGGAAAAGTATGCTACCATTTCCTGCTGATATATCGTGATGCAAGTTTTTATGTGTCATGAGTGTGAGTGCGATATAGTTACGAGGATATAAGTGAGAGGTACTTATGACACGTAACGCGTGGATCTACTTTCAACTGAAAATAAGTTCAACGTAACCGGTTCATCAGTTTAATATTGCACAGATGTTACAGAAGCACATTACATACTTATATAATACCAGCTGATGCCCGTGGCTCGACTCGCGACAAAAAGAACAAATGTATGTGGTGTAGCCATATATTTTAAAACTGAACAGTTCATGCCTCTGTTCAATAGTGGGCATATACAGGTTAAATGAGGATGATAGTGAACAATTTGTTTATTTAAACGCGGTAAAATCTGAAACTCGTTATTAATAAATCCGTTATTAAAAAATCTTTTAGCTTTTTATAGCTTCTTTTGATATACTTACTAGCGGCCCGTCCCGACTTTGTTCGGGTAAATTGAAGGCCCTTATCGAGATAATCTTTTAAGTTAGATAAAACTGCATACAGTGTGCAAAATTTTATTAAAATCGGTTCAGTAGTTTAGGGACGTTTAACAACGTGACACGTAATTTATTAATGTCATATGGTTAATGGTCATAGAGTATATGTAATATAAAGTAGGTCGCACATAAAGCTAAGGAAATCAGCTTATAAGGTATATCGCTATGGTCCTTTAAAATTTTTGTCTTTTATCATGGGTAAACGCAAATTATGTCAAAACAAATCATTTCACAAGAATTACCGCCATGTTGCATTGCACCTAGTTAATTACCTTCGTTCATGTGACGCCCAACAGTCTATAAATAGTAACAATATTACCCCTTATATTCTTTGTCAGTAAATGTGAAGGTTATGGTTGTATTCGATAATCTGGAAAGCCGTGAAACATAATGCATCATTAGTCTTGCTATTACTCTCGGTCATCTACTTAACGTATTATGGTAGGTTCTAAGATCTGCCTAATCTCGATGAAATATGCTCGGTTTTCTATTTATTACATGAAAATAGTGTCAATGAAAATTTGACTTCTTCACCACCTTATTTAGCAATGAAAATTTGACTTCTTCACCACCTTATTTAGCAAAATGGTCACAGACAGATGTTTTCTATCGATATCATAAAGTTTTATTTGCTCTGAGCGTAGTTTTCGCATGATTTTTTTTTATAGTCAAAGTCTCTCTCGGCAATTTGATTATTTTCTAGCAAAATATAAGGTCAAAATCTTAGAAAATTGTAATAACCTTAAGATTTAGGTAATATATTCGTAACACGGAAAATAGTCCCATTATTCTTCAGGCGTGACGTAAACAACTTTCAATATGGCGGCACGAAATAAACAGTTACCCCTTGTCACGAGTCACGAGAACAAAAGTGATAAAGGTTGATTTAAGAATGCTAAAGCGATAAGGGTGCGCGTAGCAAACTCATGAATCGTACCTACTGTCATCCTGTAAAGGCTCGCTTTGTCTACCGTCTTTAGTTTGAGGAGAGCTTATTGAAAAGAAAATTGTTTTACGTAACATACTACTTATCGAATCTTGAGGTTTGTGACGTTTATCACGAAGAAAACCAAATCAATTGATATTATAATGAATATCATGCGTTGACGGCTTACCAATTTAAATAATGGCAAAGAGGACCAGAGCAAAATTTCTTCTGGATTAAAAAATCTTATACCTTCGACACTTCTCGAAGAACCAACAAACGTCAAGATTGCACACATCATACTAATACAACCACAGTAAGCTTACGTAAAATGACGGTCTCCCTAATAAAAGTCTTATGATACCTGCTTTTCCAAATTTGTACAAAAATGTTGCCAATACATTGTCTAGAATATCATAATCCTCTAGTTCCTCAATAGACAATATTGTGGAAGCAAATACAAATAACATGTTGACATTTACTCCAAGCAACGTTCCGAAGTAATGCCATAGACGTAGCCATTTACATGCGGGCCCCACTTGGTTCATTTTAGCTGTGCTATAAGCCAACCCAAAGCCAGCTAAAGGGGTAATCTAACTCGGTCTCCGCTTCAATGACAAACAACAACTAATTCGATTGCCACTGAAGTCACAAGATTAACTAAAGGTTAAACAAACTAGGCCAACTTAATAGTCTCCGAAGCCAGTTGTCCTGAGGGACTGATGTTAACTCGATACCTACACGTACCGATTGAGGACGATGTTTTATGTTCAGTTGTGTCATACAATGAATGATTTAATTTGCGTAAAAAAACCTTTGTCTTATTTTATTAGGCACAAAAATACATTGCATATAGAATTCTGACTCTGCAATAGCCAAAACATTTTCTACGAATTACAAATATTGGTGAACGTTTTGTGTTGAATAAAAATATCACATATAATGTTTCTACGAGAAGTGAAATAAGGTAAATAAAAGTAATGCTATAAAAATTGACCTTTACGTGCAAGACAAAGATTAAAGATAAAAATTCGTATGGATGGAGTACAGGTTCTTTTAAGATTAAATTTAAAAAAAAATGTTTTTTGACTACTTGATCTTTAAATCTTTTAATTTTCAGTCAAACGGGTTCATTTATATTTAATTAAACTAAACAATAGTACACGAAATGACTTGTTCATCATTGACTTTGTATGATTCATTTGAATGTGTCATGGCTTTACGTATTAATATGCAATGCACAATAATTAAATAGCTTTGTTACGTACTTACATTTACACAATACACCTGTGCTATTAACCAGTTATAAAACAAACTTTACGCATTGTACACATACGTATACTTATAATTCGTAAAGATACATTTTCCCCGCAACTCAGTATAGCTAGCTTAGGAATACTAGGAGTAGTGGACTAGAAAATAAGTTTTGTAAAAACCAAACTTATTTTCTAGTCCACTTATCTGGAAGGAAAGTGTCAAATTTATATTATATGTGCAGCATTGAGCATCTTTTGACTGAGATAATTATAATAATAATCATTTATTTTCAGATAATTAACAATCCATAGATACATACCTTACAGACTAACATATATAAAATTACAATTTGTTGTTGTTAGTATATATTACTTAGAAACTATGTTTCTAACGCTTCACTTGCACTGTAATGTCACTGTACGTTTAGGTGGAACTTGTCCGCCTATTATACAGGTGTTAAAAAGTACTACGGGTGTTAAAAAATACTACAGGTGTTAAAAAATACTACAGGTGTTTTGGTATAATTTTTACACAGGTGTTTTTAAAAATAGCAGGTGACCATAACGGAACCGCTAACAAAAAAAATGACCAAAATGGCCACCCGAGACAGCAAAAATTCTACGCTTTCACGAACAAAGGCTAATTGTTTTATAAATAATACAGAAAATCAAAGCCATCACACAACGTAGCTACAATGCCTGTAATAATAAATTACGTAAATAAATCGTTATTGTAATTATCGCGATAAAAACAACCTTTAGGTTCAGAAATACTTTTTCCAGGATACCATCTATCTTTCAGCCAATTTTCAAAAATCGTTTAACAGCAATTAAGGCATCAGACAGATAGTTACTTTTATATTTATAATATTAGTAAGGATAAAAGCTATGAATTAGACGCTTTATACATAATATAATATTAAATTATAGCTTACACTTCATAAAGGCCGATCTATAATAATCACCCCGAATTTGAACACACGTTATTCGATGATCCTCCAGTATTTATTATAGCCAGCTTCCGTCACAACAATACTAAATATCAGTGACGTAGATAATCATGTCCAATGATGCTCAAGGTGATGAAAATGATGTTTTTTTCATTCCCCACAATGATATCGGTGTGATCTCGCTATTATCTCACCTTCCGCGTTTTGTTTGGTCGCATAATACTCATAAGTGCGTTATGCATGTAAATAGTATGTTACCTAGTATAAAAATTACAATAATGTGATTAAACTTAGTTACTTTACAGGGTCGGCAACACGTAAATGACACCCTGGTGTTACAAGCGTCCATAGACTACGGTGACTGCTTACCATCAGGCGGGCTGTATGCTTTTTTGCCTTTGCTTTTCCTAAGTAAAATTTTTAAAAAAATCTTTTGTTTTTATAGTGATGTTACAAATTAATAGGTAGGTTGGTATACAGTTAAAAATAGATTTGCCATTCAAAACTCCTTGGTGTGAGACTAGTGTCTGTTATACGTAACCTCTGTGTAACAGAATACCAAATTGTTTGTTTGTCAATACGGAACATACTAGTACTACTTTATTTAATCGGAGACAGATAAAGTAGCTGTAAGCAACTTATTTCAAAATTTGTTACACTGATTGCGTTTTACGTCGTGTAATGGTCGGTATTTTCTGAAATAAAATTTTGAAACCTTACAACCTTAACTTAAGTTAATTTTTGGGAACAATACCGTATTGGCGTTTCTATATCACAATTGTATTGCTTTACATAGTCGCCGTGTACGGCCATAATACTAATTAGGTACTGTCGACCAAACTAGTACAGTTTTCACAATAACTTTCATTTTGTCATTTTCTGCAATTAGGGTCTACATCCAACAGTAGACTGCTATAGGCTGATGATGATGGAGATGAAGTAAAATCGCGTCATACTCTTAATCCTTAACTAAAATGATCTAACTAAACAAACACACCTACTTACTTCCGAATACCAAAACACATTGCGTAAAAATATACAATTCGTTTTCCAGGAACTTATAACTGTTATTCTATGAACGTTTTGATGTTATTTATAGTCTATACTCTTTTATACACAAGCACTTTGAATGTGTGCGCCCACGCAACTCGACTACACATGCGGAAATTGCGCGCTTCGGATGTGCAGTAAACAAACTGTTGTTTACGTTATTGCGGAATTTTCGTGTATACGTGCCTTGTATTATATACTTTATACGTCATCGCTTTCATCTATAGTTTTTATCTATACTCTTTACACAAAATACAAAACAAAACTTTTAGATTTAATTGGAAAGGACCCGCTGCTGTCAGTGTAGCTCCTCTCAGAGAGTTCAGAAAACCTGACTGCAGCTGAAACATATTACAATTTTGCCCTTACTTGGTTGCATTGATTGCTAGTTGGCGTATTTAATTTTCACTTACAATATTCGTGTAGATTCAAAATTTTGACAGAAATTAAAGTGTAATTTAAAACTACCTACACATCATATTAATAAAGGACCCACCGAATATACGAAAGAAGAAAGTTAAATCCTCTTTCATATATTCTGTGGTCAAACCCTTTAACATTAAGCAAACCAGACACAATAGAATTTTCCGAAGCACATGTGAAACAACCACCGACGACCACAACTATATCAAATAATTTTATTTTATTTAATCAATTCAGACAAAATAACAGAGTCTACTGCTGAACATAAGCCTTTTCAACGGATTTCTACAGCATTCGGTCTGACTATGGATACTTCTGAAATCGTAATATTTTCAACGAAGAATGTGCGTCAGCAGTTCTTAATTAATATCCTTCATGCAGTTAATAATGCTGACCGCAGGCGTCACCAGAACGCCCCTGTTCAAAGCGTTGCTAACAAAGAATTTAAAGCTTTATTGATTTTAGTTTTGCGTCATCCATGGGAATTGCTAGAACTAGGCAAACTTGGCGTCCTTAGAGTTGAAAATACCATTTAATAAAAGTTTATAACTGCTAAGAGTTTGTCGAGGACTAGTTAAGATTTGTCGGCATCGCATTCTCATATTACTTTGATAGCGTAAGTTTTCTACAAGAAAACGTTCTCAACAAAATATGATTGGAGTTGTAGTTTGTTTTTATAGTATTATTTACTACTACTACCTACTGAAAGTGATTTCTCCTCTGTACCTGGTATAGTGATAACTAGCTTTCATACTTTGCAACCAACAAGCGTACGTTTTTTCAGTGCTCGACAAGTATTATCTGCCGCATTTAGACCACCACGCTCTGGCTGCTTAGTATATAGATTTCCTAGAACGATTACAATTTTAGCCATTAAGCTAACTCCGGTCATTACCGAAGTATTTGATTTTGTAAGTGAAAGTGCACCCATATTTACGCATACACGTGTGTAGTATAATTACACTTAGTGTTCAAGTGCGTGTGCAAATCAGGTTCACTTCGTAGCCGAAATTCAGCCAAGGCCACTGTTATTGAATGGCCAATGTTTAAAATTCTTAGGTCTTGACATCTTGCATCTAACGTGATAATCCGACGTATAGCAAACAATTCTAATCTCTATTTACTACCAGGCTATTTTCTACAACAAAAAAGTAAAATCCCTATTGACGTAGCGAGTGACGTATTCAATAGTGACCTATGTTCGTGATTATAAGGACATAATAATAATAAATAAAGTTGCAATCATGGCTATGGACACTATGGCAGTTGAACTCCCAGACTTATCGACGCACACGACACAGCCGCCCGTCGAGGAGACCGCAGAGGAAAAGTGAGTACATGCAATACTAAAAACCAATAACTGATAAATTGTTAAAAGTTTCATCGCTTTTGGAGGATTCTAGTGTTAATCACAGCAATATATTGATTAATTAATTAGAACATACTTCTGTATTGATTTTAAACATCAAGGAGGTGCAAAAGACATTGTCGCACACGCTTGTCATCTATTGTAGAGAGTACATGCTGTGGTATGCCAATTGCTCGATCATAATCTTTTACGTTTCCTCTACCCCGCCGCGCTTCCTGTACAAACTAAATTGAAATCTTCTTTCAATCCACATGTTCACTCACATTCTAGCATATTTGTTTACATTCGTACGTAGTCGTTACAAAAATTTAATTAAACCATCAACCCTGGCTAGGCCGGCGGCCATCGTTCCTCACTAATAGTGGTTTTATCATTAACATTAATTACGTAACATTGTCCTAATCGCAAGCTCGCTCGTGTCGACTCCACTAATTAATTAATGTTGATTGTTCTTGTTGTAACTTTTTGTGTATTTTGACGATTTATGTCAGTAACATGGTTAGTGGACTGTCACGTACTATAACCGACATTTTGAACGCTCTGTGAGAGATGCGGGTGGCAGTAATTTACACATCAATTAGATCAATGAGAACTATGGTTAGGTAATTTTATGTACAAAGGCTGATTAAAATGAAGCTAAATCTGAAAATTGTTCATAATATCTCGCTTTCAAAAAGAAAGTGAGAAATAGTGTTATAATAGCGTGCTGTAAAGTGAAAGAATATATAATAACAATGATTGAGAAACTAATGTTAATGTGGAAAGAATAGATAGAGAATTTTTTTGTAAACCATGTAGAATTTTTGCGGATTAAATAGTTGACTTTCTGTTGTACTGTAAGGCCAGGTTTAGAATACCTGAAGCAACAAGCAAGACGAGCGAAAATGAAGTGAAAGAGGTAGGTCAAGATTGTAGAAACTTAGCAAGTGAAAAACTGGAATTATAATAGTCTCAGCCTACACCTCTGGGAAACAAGCACGAACCAGTGTATGTTTTATTCTAGCTTCTCATTGATTTAATTATATTCATTATAATGTAGATACATTTACTGGGCGAACGAAACCGACTGCAATGTTATCGCATTATGCAAATATCCTTATCCAAAATCGCGATCTCTATAGTAGCAACTTGACGCCGAAGATACCTATGAATATAACTGATTCTTCAGGAGCGACCTCGTTATATTAAAACTAAGACAAGCTTATCTTAAAGTAAATAAGCAGCACGAGGGAGAACTAAGACGATTATAAAACACGAGTAGTTCGAATGAGAAAGAGAGACGGAGCGTGTATAACGCTGTCTTTCTCGCTCCAACTACAACTTTTCACGCGTCATCATAGTACAGCCCCTGTACTCATATCCTATCCTACTAATATTATAAACGCGAAAGTTTGTAAGTATGGATGGATGTTTGTTACTCTTTAACGTAAAAACTACTAAACGGATCTAGATAAAATTTGGCATAAAGATAGATTATGGTCTGGAATAACACATAGGCTACGCTTTTTATTACGATAACCGACATGTACGCGGCCGGAGTCGGAGGCAACAGGCTACTATAATATAATTCGTTGTATATCCTTACTAATATTATAAATGTGAAAGTTTGTAAGAATGGATGGATGGATGGATGGATGTTTGTTACACGTAAAAACTACTGAACGGATCTGGATGAAATTTGGCACACAGACAACAAAGGCTACTTTTTACAGCGATAACCGACATCCACGCGGGCGGAGCCGCGGGCAACAGCTATATAAAATAAAATATTTATAGTGAGAAAACCTCAAACATCCAATTAGAGCGTGTATGTATAAAATATGTATGTTGCTGAGGCACATTTAAGCACAATACAAAGGCTCTCTAGGGAGTCCCTCGGAGCAGACGTCTTAACTTTACGTCCCTCTGTTAAGCCACTTAGTATTATTTTTAACTAGCGACCCGCCTTGCTTCGCTTTGGTTTAATTCTGGATTTCTCTACTATAATATGCATGTATTATAAATATAAAGCTTCCTATTGAATCACTTTATCTATTAAAAAAAACCGCATCAAAATCCGTTACGTAGTTTTAAAGATCTAAGCATACATAGGGACAGACAGAGAGCGCGCAGCGACTTTGTTTTATACTATTTTATTTTATTTTTATTTATTCGGAAAACCAACAGTTTTACAAAAATCATAACAAAAAATATCAAAAGTAACATAAAACCATTAACAGATAGTATGTAGTGATACCTCAATGCGCTTGCCTTTCATTTAGTTTATGATTTCTTTTATACCTCTAGTGTATCACAGAATCCAAAAAAGAGAGTATGTCGTTTATGCTTTTTAGTTTTATTTCTCCTTTTAAAAACACAACCCTCACCACAACGGAACATGCGCTGTATTGCGGCCATTGCGGGTGACTACATACATACATTTCGTTTCTAAAGGGTCGGCAACGCGCGAGTAATACCCCTGGTGTTGCACGCGTCCATAGGCTACGGTAACTGTTTACCATCATGCGGGCCGTATGCTTGTTTGCATCCTTCGTAGTTTAAAAAAAAACACAATTCACGGGCTCAAAGTACACCATACACTTCACAATATTCAGTGATAATCCACTAATAGTTTTCAAGGCACGCAAACAATATTGTCCTTTGTGTATTGAACCAACAACACTTAGCACAGTTTTAAAAGTGAAGTAGCCAACCAAACTATTACGCTACACAAACATAATAAATGTGAAAGTTTGTGTGTATGAATGTTTGCTACTCTTTCACGTAAAAACTACTAAACGGATTTGAATGAAATTTGGCACAGAGATAGGTTATAGTCTGGAATAGCACATACGCTTTTTATCGCGGTAACCGACAGCCACGCGGCCGGAGTCGGAGGCAACAGCTAGTATAACTCACTCGTGCGTAGTCACCTAGAATATGCATCTCAAGTGTGGAGTCCGCAATATGCGCTATATATATCGCGTATTGAAGCAATCCAGAAAAAGTTCTTGCGCTATCTTGACTATAAGGCGAAGGTATGGTCAATAGATTACAATCATCGATGTCGAAGGTATCACTTTTTACCATTAGAGAAAAGGCGATACATTGATGACCTAACTTATTTACTAAAAATCGCTAATGGAAGTATTGATTGTCCAGATTTAGTTTCTAAAATAACACTTCGTACTAACTCTGTTAGCTTTAGACGACGCCCACTTTTAGACATACCATCCGCATCTACTAATTACCAACGAAATTCATACATACCACGTAGTATACATTTTTCAACAAAGTTTTAAATGGACTTAGATCTATTTTGCACAAAGCCCATTACAGCACGAAGAATTCTATCTCAGCAGTTTTTCGGTGACGAGTAAGGTAAGGGAAATAGCATGTATCAATTTAATGTAGTCTACTCATTAAGTCATTGTATTATTTTATTTTTAATATATTATTCATACCTAAGGTATTCTTTTTATAGCAGCTATTTTGTGAGCATACTGTGAAAATCTAAGGTTCCATTATATATAATTACCTACTAGTGTCATTGTCAACACACTACTTAGTTATTAATATGCGGAAGCTTGTCATTGGCAATTTGTTAAGTTATAATAAGTTATACACGATGTAATTAGTCCGTAAGCTTTCCTAAAATAAAATAAAAATAATATCTTTTGTTTCACTCACACACAATCGTGAAATGTATTCGCTAATTCCACAAAGCGCTTCCTTATTACTGCCTTATACCGTATTCACTATGTTTTTTATTACATAAAATCATTATTACTTTTATTATGTTTAATAATAACCAAGTTAATACATAACTAACGTATTAATAGTAATGCTCATTACATGTCGTCACAGTAATCGGTCTAGTTTAAAGTATAGGTCAATGTTAGTGTACTATGTATGTAGATATCGTAATATATGTACATACATACATATAATCATGCCCGTCTTCCAGTGGGGTAAGCAGACTGGTACGTCAATTGCTTCGATCCAAACATACTTCCTTTGCCTCCTCTACATTCATCAACCTTTTCATGCATGAACGTCGATTCTGGGTACTTTTAATTTGGCCATTTTTTTAGCATACTACCAACGTCCTCATTCATTCCCGTAATATAATATCGTAATATATAGTAAAAGTGGTGAATTTACCTACATAAATACTCACTCGCTACGCTTGTGTGGCGAGTCCAAATTGTATGAAAAGTCTTGTAAACTACTTGTCACTGGTGGCTCGTTTGAGCGGAGCCTTATGCTTGACATAGCTGACGAAACGTGGGTGTGATTTGATACACTTTTGTCTATCATTATTTACATATTACTTATTTACTTATTGTACACTTTATATTTTACATAAAATTAAAATGCTACACGATTACGCTAAAACGATTTCTACCAGGCAACCTTTGGATGGAGATATTATTGGTAGGAGTTAATGGCAGTTGTATGCGTACTAAAATCAAAATAAACAGGCTAAAACCAAATATGCACTTAAAAATACATACATATGTGTGAAGTGAAGCTTTAGAAGTTTCGGCAAGAACAAGCCATCCATTAGACTATTTCTTTAGTGTTGTTATTATGTTTTCTATAATATACGTATCACACGACCTCAAGTGCATTGTTGTGGTTGCGAGATATCGATATAGTTGCATGTGCGTGCCAGTCACGTGCCTCAGTTACTAAACGTTAGATTTATACAATATTAGCCATTTCAATTAGACACGAATGATATAGTCAACAAGGAAAATAATCACAATCCGGTACTTTTTACATCAGCAGGCTACGGTAACTGCTTACCATTGGGTGTTTGCCATCATATATATAAAAAGGCCCGCCGGCTGATTCTCTAAGAAACAGCGATGGCAATCTGACAGTTGTGATTGCTCGTTGACGGCACAATCTATTGACTAAACGTCAAAAAGGCTTTTTGCACTTACGTAATACCGATTTTCAATCTGACAGCCAGATTTTTCTCGGTTTTTGCGGTCAGTGGATGAAATGTTTAAAAAGACAGCTGGCATTTTTAACATCCACTGATCCGGCCTCTTTATTAATTGTAGCCTTTATCGCCAGCTACGTAAAAAGTCTACTACTTAACTTTTCCAGAATTATTTATTGTTGACCATCGTAAGGCGTGAATTCTGTAATACAATTAACGGGGCTACGCATTTGAACCTAAATTTATTCAATTTTGGCTAGGATAAATAATAATCGATGAGGGTCTGTATCATGACATCCTTATTGCGATTTATTAAATGACAACCTAAAAACTAGTTACTAACGTTGTCATCTTACAGGTTAAAACTGTAAGTAAATCGCTATAAGGTCGTCACGGCACAACCCCAGAACTAATCGCTGATTGTAGCCTACCTATTGACTCAAACATAGGCTCTATAATATCAACGTAGGTATACATTTTGTATACAGAAGGGTAATCTGAAGCGTTCACCTATAAAATATTGATATTGTCCCCAAAGCTTAATAACGACAAACTTGGACCAGCTCTCATCGGAATGGGGACGAGCGACGCGACGATCCTGTCATTACAACTCGCGATGACCAGTCTAACTACGTTTTAAATGAAATGTTGGGGTTTGTAGACAATGAGACAACCACTCAAGTTAACTTACATTTATTGAATAATATAAAAGATTACACATTATAAAGCACGGTAATCGGGTAAGGTGCGTAGTCAGCACTCTTACACAGTTAGTAAGGAGCATGTATACTGTTGTGCCTAAAGGAACATACACAACAACATGCTTAATATAATATTATTACACTTCACCTCCGGGGGTGAAAGAAAAGAAAAAAAAAATAACAATACATTTTTTTTTTTTTGCTTAATGACAAATAATAAGAGACTTAATGAACCAAAAAGGACACATTTGAAATAACATTATTTTTAAAATATCATAACTAAAAAAATATCTAGTAAAAAAATTAGAGAATTAAACA
Organism: Trisateles emortualis; assembly: GCA_947095525.1. Classification (NCBI taxonomy): domain Eukaryota; kingdom Metazoa; phylum Arthropoda; class Insecta; order Lepidoptera; family Erebidae; genus Trisateles; species Trisateles emortualis. The sequence goes on along the minus strand of OX352735.1, from coordinate 18,966,071 downwards.
TAGGTACACTTTTAAAATAACTATTTTTACGATATTATTTATTAAAGAAATATCTAGTATTAAAAGTAGAAAATTAAACATAACAATTAATACGTACACTGCAGTGACACTTAAAATTAAAATATTACTTATAATAAGGCCTAGTTCTATTCTTATGTACTATATCTGTTTTATTATTCTTATTAATCTTAACATTACAACCCATATCTTCTTCTACTCTATAGGGACCTTCAAACAAAACGTCTAATTTTTTACCTGTTTCATTTTTTAATAATACCAAGTCATCCTTATTATATATAATTGAATTTATTGATTTATCATATTTTTCTTTTCGTTTTTGTTTATTCAATAATAAATTTTTCTTTGCATCAGCATGTGCTAACTGCAATCGGTATTTTAATTGCAATGGATAATTATCTATATTGTATAATGGATCAATATTATCAGAAATATTACTGGGTATACGACAGAGTTTACCAAAAACTAATTCATGTGGTGTGTAATTTGTTTCAGAATGTACAGTGTTGTTATAACTAAAAGACCAAAACGGTAGCCAATAGCTCCATGTATCTGTGTAATTGTCACATTGAATTCTCAAAAATGCACCTAACGTTTTATGTGCATTTTCCAGAGCTCCAATGGATTGGTGATGATAGGCTGTCGAAGATAACTTTTCAATATTAAGAATTTTACAAACCTGTTCCATAGTAGCGGATATAAACTCTGCTCCTCGATCTGTTGCTATAATTGCCGGAATACCAAATCTTAAAATAAACTGTCTTACAAATGCATCTGCAATGGACACGGTTTCTTTGTTTTTAAGTGGAATAGCTTGAACAAATTTAGTCAGCTCACACTGTATGGTTAATATATAACAATTACCATCGACATCCTTGTCTAAAGGACCCACTACATCTAAATATATTTTATCAAATGCCGACGAAGCAGTTGTAGTAATTTCCATCGGCTCTTTAATGTATCGGAAATACTTAGATTTTTGACATTTTGTACATTTTTTTACAAATTGTTGAACATCTTTCTCGATACTTGGCCAAAAGTATCTCTTTTTAATGGTATTAACCATTCTTCTCACTCCTGCATGACCACTAGAGGGCAGTAAGTGGAAGTCATTCATAATAATAGTCTTTTCATCAGAATTCACGATTCTTTTTACTCCTTTCAAAATACATATTCGAGGTCCGGACCATTGTTTTAACGACATTATCTCTTTACTAATATTCTCAATAAAATCAATATTATCTTTACTTTTAATTACATAAACTTCTTCGATACGTATCTTTTCACAAAAATAATTCAATTTTTGCACAAATTCGGCTCGCGAAAAATGCGCCTTAAAATTGAGATTAACATATAATGTAATACTTGATATAAAAGCAAAACATTCTAATTCTTCATCAATAATATTCTTTTTTCTCAAAATCTGTAATTTACTACCTGTAATGAAATCTAGTTCCACTGAATTACACGGTTTTCTTAATATATCTACAACTCGTGGTTGATCAGGCCATTTGTCGCTAGATTTATTAAGATCCGTCTTGATTTCATCATCCTTCTTTCTAACATTCCTATCATCTATCTTTTTCTTTTGAGCTCTAGTCATCACAAGCATACATTGTTCATGCATATTTTTAAGATCATCTGACGTAATACATATTCTAGATAGAGCATCGGCAATAACGTTTTCTTTACCCTTGAGATAAACTATTTTAAAATTATATTCCTCTAAAATTAACCGAAATTTGAGTAACCTACTGGAAGGGTCTTTCATGCCGAATAAATATATTAATGGCTTATGATCTGTCATTATGGTGAATTTTGTGCCATACAAATACGGTCTAAAATATTTGACTGCCCAAACGATTGCTAAAAGTTCTTTTTGAATCGTCGGGTAGTTCTTTTCTGCTTTATTTAAAGGTCTACTTGCATACGCTACCGGTCTTAAATCTTTGTTACATAATACCGCACCTAAAGCTGTACCTGAAGCATCAGTTTGAACTACAAATTCGTTATTTTTAGAAAAATCCGGATATTGTAAAATAGGTGATGAAATTAAAGCCTTTTTTAAACATTCAAATGCATTCTCACATTCAGTAGTCCAATTAAAAGGTTCATTTGTTCTACATAATTTATTTAATGGCATAGCAATTTCTGAAAAATATTTAATAAATTTCCTATAATAATTACAAAAAGCTACAAAGCGTTTAACTTCATCTGAGTTTTTGGGAACAGGGTAATTTCTTAAAATTTTTGTCTTTTCTGGGTCAGGCAAAACACCTTTCTCTGAAACGACGTGACCTAAATAAAGGATTTCCTTTTTTAAAAATTCACATTTTTGTGGATTCAATTTTAGGTTAACTTTTCTTAATCTGTCCAGAACAGTAATTAGGTTCTGATTGTGCAGACTAAGATTACGGCCAAATACTATTAGATCATCTTGGTAAACAAGGCACTTATCGTATGTTAAACCTGACATTGCAATAGACATCATACGGCTAAAAGCACTAGGACTTATCTTAAGTCCCATTGGTAACCGTTTCATATGGTAATGGCCTGAATTTGTTGTAAAAGCAGTTAATTTACGGCTATCAGAATCTAGTTTCACTTGGTAATAACCTTGGTGAAGGTCAAGATGCGTAAAATAAACAGCTCCTGATAAAGAATCTAGAATTTCACTTATATTTGGCAAGGGAAACTTGTCGTCACAAACTGTTTCATTTAATTTCCTATAGTCAATAACTAATCGCCATTTTGTATTACCTTCCTTATTTTTCTTTGGTACTAATAAAATTGGACTGGACCATTCACTATTAGACTCCTCTATGATATCATCTTCTAACATTTTATTAATCTGTTTTACTATTTCTGGTCTTAATGCTTGCGGTAATCTATATGGTTTAACGTAAACAGGATTGCTATGTGGTTCTAGCGTTATAGATTGTTCGTACATATTTGTTGTGGTTAATTTATCACCATTAATGTAAAAAACATCCGAGTACTTGGCACAAATTGCCGTTATAGACTGTTGTTCTTCAGTATTTAAATGATTTAAATTCAATTCGTTTAATAATGTTTTAACTCTATTGACATTATCATTAGAGTTACTAAATTGACAAATATTATAATCAGTTAAAGGTTGTAATTCTGGTATAAAATTATCTAAAATTATTTCTTTATCACTAACATTTAGTATTTTTACAGGTATTCTATTGTTTTGAACTTTCACTATCGTGTTTCCTAAGAATACATCGTTAGCTAACTCTTTCCCACATATAATAACATCATCATTAATAGCTTCATTTATATAAATATAATGTATTGACTCTGAGCGTGCCGGAATATTTAATACATTTATTGACCTCTCACACGCTTCAACAAAATGTAAATAATGTTGTTCCCCATTAATATTTAATGTCAAAGTATTTGTATTTAAATTAATATTTGCTTTAAACCTATTTAAAAAATCTAAACCTAAAATTCCATCAGCCTTTAATGGTAATGAATCAAAAATAATAAATTTATGTAAAAAACATTCTGTGTTATGTCTTAAATTTAAACTAACAGAACCCTGAGAACGACGCTGACCACCTATTCCATTTATTAAAGTATCGTCATTTAGTATATTAATATTCATAGGCAACGCTTCTTTTTTTATAATTGAGAGCGTAGCACCCGTATCAACAAGCCAATAGTAATTAATATTATTTATTTTCAAAACAACATATTTCGTGTTGCCAAATGACAAAATAAAATCTTTAGGAACGAAAAAATTTTGATTCTAAATTTTTATTTGTTTGAGTTTCATCAGTTTGACTGTCATTTGCTTGTTCCGCAGAATAAACATTTCTACCGCGATTCGGAAAAGTTCTCATATTCGTATGATCTCTTTGATTGCCTCTAAAATTCGAGTATGCATAGTTTCGTCCCCTATTCATTCCATTATTACGCCAAATCTGTCCGCGATTAACACTATGGTTAAACTGTTGATTACGATTGTAATTGTTATTATATTTTCCACGAGTATTGTAAAAATTACCTCTTCGGTAAAATTGACCTTGAGCTTGTCTCACAAACGAAGAACCTCGTCCATTTTTAGATACATGCAAAACAGTACCTGATGATGATTGACGCGATGCTGTTTCCTCGTCCATGGCTGCTTGGATGGCATCCGTCAAGCTATTGTAATTTCGAGCTGCAATGATCGTACCCAACCTTGAATTGCGTAGCCCATCTGAAAACCGTTTTATTGCAAGCTTTTCATTTAATTGTTTCAAACCCTCAAACATACTTGAGTTTCCATCTGCCTGGGTAATTGTTAATTCTGAAAACAGTTTTTCTATTTCGGTGCCAAACTTATCAATAGTATTGGAACCTTGTTGTATATTTTGCAACTGTGTCTGTATTGCCATAAAAGATTTTTTCGGTAAAAGATGCTGTTTTAAATCTTTAATTAAGTCCTCAATAGTTTTATAAGAACGTGACATACGCAACTTTGCATTCTCAGACAACCTACTTTTATGGCTTAAAAAAATCGGTATCATATTCACTTAGCGTTTGTGCACGATTCTTGACGATTTATTTATTTCCGTAATTAAATTCGATCTGTTCACTTTTATGGTTTAAAAAAAAAATACACTTTATCACTCACGATTGCCGCTTGATGCTGGATGCTGAATATTTTCCAGACGTCCTCTCATAGACGCTCGTATGCGCTGGAATGTGGTTTGGCCAATTTCTTCTTGTATCCATTGGCGATGACAGTTTCTATATAATTTGATAACGAAATAAATAACCAAACCAGCCAACACGATCAGAATGATGACAGTGACCATGCTCAGCCGCTCCACGTGTCCACCGATATTGCGCAGTATGGCATCGTTGTTACCACCAGCCGCATTTTGGCTAACGAATACCTCCTCTTTTTCAATCGTTGAACGACACATTTTGTAATTTGTATTCAATCACGCCAAAAAGAAACTTTGAATACTTAAAAAAAAAAAGAGAACCCCTTGGCAGACATCCTGGCAGGGTCGCCATGAAATGTTGGGGTTTGTAGACAATGAGACAACCACTCAAGTTAACTTACATTTATTGAATAATATAAAAGATTACACATTATAAAGCACGGTAATCGGGTAAGGTGCGTAGTCAGCACTCTTACACAGTTAGTAAGGAGCATGTATACTGTTGTGCCTAAAGGAACATACACAACAACATGCTTAATATAATATTATTACACTTCAGTACATCGACAATATTAAACTCTAGTGGCCTGCCCCGGCTTCGTCCGAGTATCGAAAAGAGGGACCGCGCATTAGGATAAAGGGTTTTTATGCGTTTTAAAGCAGAAACTGTCCAGATTTAAATAGTTATTGTAGGAGTGTCTTGTGGATATGCAATAAACCCGCTCAATGGTGTTACACACATATCAAAGCGTTTTATTTCAAATACTCCTTCAAAAACCCTTTGAACGAGTATCCGAAAGAGTGGTCCCTGATTGAGAATCATTTGTTTACCCGTTTAGGCACCCACTCCCTGCAGAAAGTTGCCATCAAATTAAGATCGAAAATAAAGAGCTATAAACACGTCGTGGTACCCTTGGATGAACATAGGCCTCCCCTTTTATGTTTTCACGTCAGAATATGATGTTAACCAGCTACCGTTATTCCGCGTGTAAACAAGACGTAGACGTAGGTACCAGATGAAGGCTACATACATACATTTCTACACTAATATGGACGTGAAGATAAGCGAGTATTAAATCGATTTTAAAAGCCGTCATTATTTACAGTTATGCATTATTTGAATCCTATTATACTGGACTGGCCTGTATGTCTATTGGTTAGTAACTCTGACTGCTAAGCTGGTGGTTGTGGGTTCGATTCCCACACGGGACAAAACTTTGTGTGATTCTTAAATGTTTGTTCCAAGTCCGAGGTGTAATATGTGTCCGTGAATTGTATGTTTGTAAAGTTCCCCGCAACATAGGGCATAGTCCCTAGTGCGAGAGTTGTCTTTTTAAAAATTAAAGAAATGAAAAATTATTATAGGCCTTTATGGTCTAGTATTCACTTACTTCTACAAGAAGCTCTAGTTAGATGCAAAAATATCTAGCGATTCGTTTCAGTAGACAGACATAATAGTTACTTCACCATTTACCACAGCGCGGCTTGTTGTGGGTTCCCTCCTCGAACGGGACAATAATATCTGTGATCCACAATACTTGCTTCGAGTCTAGGTGTACCTATTTTGTATATTTGTAACTCAATACTCTGTATAAAACCAGTTCAATCTGCTCTTTGAATTCTACAAAATGCTGACCATCTGTGAACATTAACCTGAAATACATAAAAAATTCTAGAATAACCTCGCTAACCTAAACTAGTCTCCTTGAAAATCTATAAAGACTAGACATCCATAAAGCTTAATGTTTATGACGTCATCAATTCCAGTGGACTGGCTCCTAAATGCTGAAGGTGAACGTTTTACATTCGCTTTTTTATATGCACTTACTTTAATATGAAAGGTTTTTGTGGTTTCACGTTATTATATGGGTAGCCTTCGGATTTTTTTCATCCCGAACATTGCAACATTAATTATGTAAATATTTAACTACGTTTAAATATTTTGTGTTAACTTCGACTGATGTATATATGTATATGGTTAAAAAGATATCGTGTTATATAATTAGCACTTCATAATATTTTTAAGTACCTATATAATGTTCTAGAAAAATAACTTCCACACAAGCGGGTTGGTGGAATAGACATACCTAGGTACTTACCGCTTAATTTTTTTTAAGACGTGATTTTTCTCACGATGTTTTCTTTTACTGTTCGCACGGTAACTGATTTTTATACTACGTACCTAGTAGTAAACAAGCATACAATACGAACCGCCTGATGGTAAACAGCTACTGTAGTTTATGAGTGCCTGCAATACCTGGGATTGGCGTTTAAACTCGCGTCTTGTCGGCCTATTTTAGGCTTTCACTTGTCTGACTTCCATTAAGCGAGGTATTGCGAGACTGCTTCGCGAGGCTGCTTATGAGGAGCAGGCAGTCAGTCAGGCAACGTTCAAATTGTGTCGCGAGGCAAGGCCGTCTTCACACCCCGACATATTTGACGTCCGATAAATGTCACGACTAAATCATCCTCTTATTCTTAAACATACGGCTCTCTCATAGCTTACATATATATACTAAAACAAAAACCAAAACCACAATAATAACATAAGCAATACATAACACCTCTTATAATAAAAGCATTTTCTTATATATCTGTAATTTGAACGGTATATACAAGCCTCATTCCAAGCACGTATACAATTTCTTTGGAAACTTAGTCCGAATGTGCCTCCTAGACCGTAATTTGACAAGACCCGAGCTTTCGTAAAACCGACATAACAATGAAGAAATTATACGTTTCTTTTCTAAAAACGTTCTTATGTGTATAAATAGAGCACAATGCGTCTTGTGTTTAAATAGCTGGCATACAAGTCAGATGGAATAAAAAGTGTGTTCTCTACGACATCGCGACGTCGGCGTCGGTAATTAAATAGGTTTTCACCTAATTTTTATTGTTATGCACTATTATATTTAATTAATAATAAGGCATGCAATGTATAAGAATTAAGTACTATCGAAATTTGTTTGCAATAAATTAGTATTGCAAAAATAAATTGATGAAGGATTTCATTCATATCTGAATATATAAAATCGTTTGTCCTGACTGACCTATCAATGCACAGCCAAAAGAACTAAGCCTAGAAATCTGAAAATTGAAACATAGGTTTATTTTGTAACGTTACATCCGCTAAGAAAGGACTAGTAGTAATAGTATAATATTATATTGTTGAATGAATATAAAATTATAAGATAGATCATAGATATCTTTTAAACTTTTTGTTGAGAAGTGTCTTCATAAATATATTGTTTCCGTTTGACACTTCGCACTGCTCTGTCTATTAAAAATATGTAATGTCAATTCGTTTGTGCGCTGATGAAGATAATAAGTTATATAAGTTCTGAAAAACGAAGTTGTTTGCATCGATTTATTTCGTTCAGAAATACGCATGGCACATATACTAACTAAGTGAGCAATTCAATCGGATTCACTATGCATACAGTTTGGTATTTTAGAGTACCTACTCTAAATGCATTATAATTCTATTCAATATAATAAAAAAGTTGATTTATCGAAACAAACATTTATCCGACGTCAAATAAACTGTACCGGTTGTTTCAAGTGCGTCTAAGGAGTGTGTGTTGAGCTAGGCGGGTGACGTCACACGTCAATGGGCGGGCGGCACTCTGGCGCGACGCCAGCCACCCCCCCTCTCGCCACCGGGGGGGTGTCCACGACAGTGGGATATATCGCCATGTTGTACGCACTTGATAATAATATTGTAGTAGTTTGTTGACGCCATTGTGCATGCTGTGACCTCCCATCATAAACGTGTCATCTGTGCCCTAAGGTTTTCTATACTATAAATATTATACTATGGTTTTCTATCTTAGAAACTGGGAATTTCGTGAATTCGATTTTTTGCCATTTGCATGGTTGGATGGTTGTTACCTCGCCATTTACCACTAAGCAGCGTTTGTGGGTTCGATCCCCACACGGGGCAAAAAGGATACACAAAAGGTTGATCCGAATCTGAGTGTACTTTGCGTTCGTGATTTGTGTGCTTGTAAAATCACCCGGGCCATGGGGTTTTTAGTTGGTAAGGTACGGGTGATTCTATATATATGCTCGTTATCCTTACTAATATTATAAATGTGAAAGTTTGTGAGAATGGATGGATGGAGGTTTGTTACTCTTTCACGTAAAAACTACAGAACGGATCTGGATGAAATTTGGCACAGAGATAGATCATGGTCTGGAAAAACACATGCCGCGGGCAACAGCTAGTTTAAAATAGTTTCATCACCACTAGTTTTTAAAAGTGACAAAATTTTAGCAACAAGCTCCAGTCACATTTCTATTCTATGTAAGCGAATCCAAGAAAATAATTGACTTTACACGTCATTCTATTGTTAGAATTAAAAAGTAAATAGATATAGAGCTAAAGTTCATTGCCACTGAGACAATACATAGTCATAATATGTCTCTGTCACCGTAGTCACGGCTAATAGGCAAAACCCAACGCAACTGACGACCTTTTGACCTAACTTGTTACGTGATACCCTCAACACTATAATACTGGAAAAAGGCGTAGGGTAATAGCCGTAAATTATTTGATAAAAGTATCTTTAGAGACTACTACTATTTGTATTTTAGAGAGTAGATCCTCGTGTCAGATTTAAATCGTACAAAGCCCTAAACACGCTGCCTACTTATACGAGATACTCGTATAAGATACAGAATAATATAACATATTTGAAGAAGAGTTCTTAAGGTAGTCGTACACGGCAGTCGTAATATAAAAATGTTTCTAAGAAACAATATAGATTTCTAAGCATCTTTACATAAAACCACTCAGAAGCTTATGGTCTGGAATAACACATAGGCTACATTTTGCAGCGATAACCGACATCCACGCTGGCAGAGCCGCGGGCAACAGCTAGTATGTTATAATTTTGCTATATTGTAAATATACATTATACTCAAGACAAAGTTATTACCGGCCTGCAGTCTTGAGCCAAGATTTTTGCTATTGTAGCGTCTTAGGGCTAAGGCCCTAAGACTTAAGGTAGATAATTATATAAATTCAAATCATTCAGTAGTCACAGGCACAATTTATATATTATGCAAAGCGCAATTATTTTGTAAGAATTTGTAACTTTATTTAAATAGCATTACCGATATAAATGCCCTTAACTGAAAACGTTTAATATCTACTTACTATGAAATACGAACATAGAGCAGAGTCACGCTTACGTCATAATGCACTTAGCATTGACACTGACAGACCAGTTGCGACAAGATATTACTGAACATATCTTAACGTACTGCTATTAGCATTTCGCTATTTGTATAAGTAGCTACACTAGATCAATACGTTTATATCTGACTCTGAGTATTTCAGAGGTCGATAATGTCGATATATGTAAGAATAGCTGTTTTGCAAGGTTATCTTATTTGTATACCTGAATATGGAATATTTGAAAGACATGTCGCACCCGAAGTGGGCAAAGGCATAACATGACGTCATAACGGGCATCGTCTGTTCGATTTTGATCCTGTACTAATTAGCATGAGGTGAAAATTGTAGTAGCTATTATATTATATGCAGTACGTCGATCCATTGCATGGTTGGTTCAGCGGGTTAAGTAGTTACCTTGCCAGTTACCGTTACGCGTTGTGTTTTGGGATCGATCCCCACACGGAAAAAAAATGGTGTGACCCATAAATGGTTGTCCCTAGTGCGGGAGCTTTCTTTCTAAAAAGAAAACGGAAAAAAAAGGAATGTCTCCTTATAAAAATTGCCGAATAATATTTTAATCACTTAATATAAGAATAATTCTTTACACGGTGTTAATATGTGTAAAAAAAACATTAAATGTCTTCTCACTTAGTATCATTTAACAATTATAATTCTTAGAGAATAAAAAAATTACAACTTAATCTGCCATTTCAATCTTTTATAAGAAATATCATCGGACATCCCCTTATACTCTTAAATCTTTTAACCAAAAAGTGAAGTCAATTTAGTTTAGGGGAAAGGTATATACCTATTTATTGCTTGCAAAAACAATGTTCATGAAACATACCGGTCAATGCCGAACTTCTATGATTATTGGCTATAAAAACAACATAAATCGATAGCTTATAGTGTTTCTACTCATAAACCGATAACAAATCCCACTAGTATTTTATTATAGTAATGTTAGTATCAAATATGTTTCCAATATCGATGTTTAAATAAGTGTTTATGGCACAGCCAATGTCACTGAAGGATATTGCAACGTAAAGAAAGATAAGTTGTGTCCTCTAATGTGTAGGTACCCATGTATTAGGTATAGGTACTCGAAGGAATTATCATTTTGGATTTTATTATTTACTTGTATCGCAAACAAAACAAAATGTAACCTATATATTATTCAAGTCTATCTATCTTTACGCCAAATTTCATCCAAATTCGATCAGCCGTTTTGGCGTGATTGAGTTTCAAACATCGACAAATCAATCCAAACTTTTGCATTTCTAACGTTACGTTAGTAGATATAGACTAGATGTTGCCCGCGGCTCAACCCACGTCGATGAACTTCAGATCAAATCATTTACTTTTTTGCAAACATGGTTAAAACTTCTTGTCAGCAATAAACAATATGAATCCTTAGATTTTTTCTTCTTTATTTATTGAAAGGATTTTTGTTCACATGAACATGCCAACCCTATTGTATAATTTTAAACCATTTACTTTTCATAAGTAACCAAAGCTCTGGATAGGTCGAGAAAGCAGGCATAAATCGGTGTACCTCGCTGTGTGTAGTACGTGACAGCATACTTGATACTATACTTTACACATAATAAATACTATATACTTTACACAGCACTGCACTTTCTGTTGATAAACCAGGTCGGAACCTGAACGGTTCCGACCTGGTTATCGTGAATTAGAGATAAATATAATTAATTAGAGAATTTTATATTTCTTTAGTAATTTTTGCCATGTTGGTAGCATTAACAAGAAAAAAACATAGTCTGTAATCGTCGACAAAAACGTAAATTTATTTCGAATTATTACAATGTAGTGTGTAAGTAGCTTAAGAATATTTGTATCAGCATAGTGTAATATAATATATACCTAATACATGTATTTTAAAGACTAATAAATTAGACACTTGAAGTATACGGACGTTTTATAATTTATATATATCTCCCTAACCGTGCCTCGCCACGAGGGCACACCACATGGCGACCCTGCCACCACGACCATACCACTGACTGCCATAGATACAAGGTTTTGCTGCTAGATGATACTACGACTTGGTTAGATTTTATTGTGAAGACTGGACATGGGGAAGAAGCAAAGAGCAAGTTGTGATTGCACAGACGTCGCTTGGCGAAAATCATGCCCAGGCCACAGCAGAGCATCTGAAGACAAACAACGTGCTGCTGTCCATTATTTGTGCGTGCATGCTGCTGGCTATTGTGGTCGGTTTCTTTTATTTTTACAAGAAATTCCACAATAATTGGATTACCCAACAGCTGCGGAACGACGCTCTAGAGCGTGTACTATCCCGGATGAGCTACCGTCGTCGCCGTCACGGAGAAATAAGAGAGCGGGAAGATCAGGAAGCATAGTTAAGTGAAAACCATGTGCGTAAGAGATATTGCGGTATGTGTTTTATTTAGTTATTAGATATAAGGAATTATCGCGTTAAATATTAAAGTTATTGGGGTAAGCAATTAAATATTGTATTATGTGATTTAAGAGTCATATAAATTGTATAGTAATTGTTTTTCTATTATCCTTACATTTATTTTTTTTAAATATGTTATGACCATAGAATTAGAATTGTCTAGCATTTACAACCAATTAAAACATTATAAAGATAGTATAACTAAATTAGGTCCTCAGAGAAGAGTAGGCAGTAATTTTGATAAAAAGATTGTAGAGTCGAAGCGTTTGTATGAGTCATATAAGAGTATTTTACATAATTTACCAAAAAGTGTTACGAATGAATTATTATTTTTGTGTTCTTGCATAGATAAATGTTTTGAAAAAATTTTAGATTTCGAGAACGAATCAAAGCTTTGTGGTAACAGTAGTAGCAGTAGTATATTAAAAATGGAGTGTGAAAGGTTTAGTTTCAAAACAGCTGTCAGTCTTTTACCGAAAATGACTGGTAATGAAGAGATAACTCAGGATTTAATTGATGCGATTGAATTATATGAGTCAAATCTTAACGAGAGTGATAAGCAGATGCTTATTAAATTTGTCTTAAAAACTCGATTAACGAGTGGAGCAAAAATGCGTTTAGCTACTTCTTATAGTTGTGTTGGTTCGCTATTAGAAGATATGCGTATACATTTACTGACTCGCAAATCTGATACGGCTTTACAAGCCAAATTACAAAAGGCTAGGCAAGGAGAAAAGACTATTACAGAGTTTGGTACAGATATAGAAAAATTGTTTGTTGATTTAACCATTTCACAAGCTAATGGTGATGAACAATCATACAAGATATTTCGTGCGGCAAATGAAAGGAACGCCATAAAATGTTTTTCAGAGGGCTTAAGGAGCCAAAAATTAGGTACAATTATTGCCGCGAGGAATTTGACCTCTTTGAAGGATGCTATTAGAGTAGCCGAGGATGAATCGAGCTCGAGTTCTGACCATCAGGTCATGTCATATAATCGTCAATCACCCTGGCGTGGTAATAATAGGCCGTACTTTAATAATAGGGCACATGGATTTGGTCATCGTAATTATTTTTCGTCCAATTATTATTCAAACAGTAGGAAAGTGTCGCAACCGCCTCCGATTTCGGCTGCGTCAAGAGGTTCGTACGCGCGGGGAGGACGCGGTGTGCGGGGACAAGGTGCATCGAATTCCAGGTATGTTCGAGGAAACTATAATTGCAACCTTGCAAATAAACAGTTAAATCATTTTACGGCAAATGATACGTCAATGGCCAATACGTCGGCAAATAATTATGAGAAGGGTGACCATCATTCCGATCAGTTTTTTCGGGACTAATCAGGTTTTAGTTTGTGATAGTATTAATTGGGTAAAATTAAGTTTAGATAAATTACATTTAGAATTCTTAGTAGATACAGGGGCCTCTTTATCAGCTATTAAATATGAAGTTTTAGATTTAGCTAGGTTATATTTACATAAGTGTGATTTGAAGATACATGGTATTGGTGGATGTTTGGAATCGGTAGGTTACGTTTATTTGACGTTAAACTACGAAAATATATTTTTTAAGCATAAGTTTTACGTATTTAAAAATTTACCATGTAAAGCAATTGGTATATTAGGTCAAGACTTTATAAAGCGATATAGTGGTATTGTAGATTACGAGACAGACACTTTGTCTCTTAAAATGGAACAAAGTAGGGTTACACTACCTTTACATTATTATAACTATTGTTTAAAAATCGGACCGCGATGTGAGGTAATTAAATATGTACCTACGCGCGTCGATTATGATTGTGTTATTTATCCTAAAGAGATTACACAAGGTGTTTTTTTGGCTAGTGTTGTAGCTAGGCCGAAGAATGGTAAGATTCCAATACGAATTTTAAATACTACTGAGAACGAAGTATCATTATGTTTGAAAGAATTAGAGATCGATAAATTAGAGAATTATGATTTTTGTAATTTTGACACACCGAATGTTAACGTAGAGAGGATAAAGACATTATTTTCTTTACTTAATTTGGGTTCGTATTTAAATAAAGAGGAACAATTATCTATTGAACAAATTGTTGCAAAATATTCGGATATTTTTCATTTACCAGGAGACAAGTTAGGCGTTACTAATGTGTACGAACAATCTATTCATTTAAAAGAGAATTCTACGCCGGTATACAGAAAACAGTATAGAATTCCATTTATGCAGAAAGAGGAACTTAATAATCAGATCGGTGGAATGTTAAAAGACGGAATTATAGAAAAAACTAGTAGTGAGTGGTCTAGTCCTTTGTTGCTAGTGCCTAAGAAGTTAGATAGGAGCGGTAAACGTCAATGGAGAGTAGTTATAGACTATAGACAATTAAATGACAGAGTGCAAGATGACAAATTTCCACTTCCTAATATTACAGACATATTAGAGTCATTATCTGGAGCTTTTTACTTTAGTCATTGTGATTTAAGCCGTAGTTATTATCAATGCAATTTGTCTGAAAATTCCAGAAAGTATACTGCGTTTACTACTGATAAAGGACAATTTCAAATGTGTAGATTACCTATGGGTTTGAAAATTAGTCCATCTGCTTTTAGCCGACTGATGACAGTTGCTATGTCAGGATTAAATTATGATAAATGTATTATCTATTTAGATGATTTAATTATATTTGGTCGAAATTTGACGGAACATAATAATAATCTTATGTCAGTATTTTCAAGGTTGCGTAAAGTCAACTTAAAATTAAATCCTTCTAAATGTGAGTTTTTAAAGCGACAAATACTTTACTTAGGTCATGTAATATCAGCTCAAGGTATTTTACCCGACCCGACAAAAATTCGCGTCATTGAAAGTTATCCGACACCGTCGACAGTCGATGCGGTGAAGCGTTTTGTTGCATTTAGTAATTATTATAGGAAATTTATTCATAACTTTGCAGGAATTGTCTTGCCACTAAACAAATTATGTAGAAAGAAGGTTAATTTTGAATGGACTTCGGAATGTCAGAATGCTTTCGATACTCTTAAGAAGTTACTTTGTAGCCCACCAGTTTTGGATTATCCCAATTTTTCAAAGAAAAATGAATTTATATTACAAACAGATAGTTCTGGTTTTGCAATCGGCAGTGTTTTAATGAATTCTAATGGAAAACCTGTCGCATATGCCAGCCGTAGTTTAAATAAAGCTGAATTGAATTACGCTACAATTGAAAAAGAACTTTTGGCGATAGTTTGGTCTATAAAATACTTCCGACCGTATTTATTTGGCAAAAAATTTATTATCAAAACTGACCATAGACCTCTGCTTTATCTTTTTAATATGACAAATCCGACAAGTCGTTTAACAAAGTTTCGTCTTTCACTAGAGGAATATGATTTTCAAGTAGAATATGTTAGAGGTAAGGAGAATGTAGTTGCGGATGCGCTTTCTAGGATTATTTTAACATCTGATGAGTTAAAAGAGATGGGTAACAAACTGTTATGCGTATTGACTAGGGCGCAAAAGAGTAAAATAATTAGTAATCAATTACCGGATTTGACAAACTCTCGTACTATTACTAACGATAGGCCTGATCAACCTAAAGTGGTAGAAGTGCTTAAAAAATGTGCTATGGATGTAGAAGTAATATTTTTACCAGAAAGAAACCTGCGTAGAGTATTACAGAATGAAAGTAAAGATGCTTTGTATGCGTCACAGAATGGTAATTTTGTTTATTGTAAACGTACAAATAATTTATTTGCTTGCACATCTTCTTTATCGGTAAAATCGCGAGACGATTTACTGAAAGAAATGGCATTATTATGCAATAAATTAAATATCGAAGAAATTATAATTATAAAAACAAATAAAAATAAAAAGTATATAGAGTATATAACAAAATATATAGCGAAAAATAAATGTAATAAGTTACCAAGAATATGTGTTGTGAAGGATGTACAAAGAATTTATGATGACGATGAAAAAAAGATAATAATGAATGACTTTCATTTATTACCTAGTAGTGGACATGTAGGTGTGAGACGAATGATTAATAATATTAAAAAATATTATTATTGGTCTTCTATGGAAAGAGACGTTAGATGTTATGTTGAAAAATGCGAAAAATGTCAAAAACAAAAATATACCAAAATACACAAAGAACCATTGACAATAACTACTACAGCATCCTCATCTTTTGAGAAAATTTTCTTAGATGTTGTAGGACCATTAGATAGGGATGACTTAGGATATAATTACATCTTAACATTACAGTGTGAGTTGAGTAAATATGTTGAAGCATATCCCTTAAGGTGATACATTGAAAATAATAAGGATATTATAATAAGTGTAATTCGCTAAGCATTTAAAATAGGAAGTTAAAACTTTAGCATACATTTTTTGATTCTATGATCTACCATATGGTAAGAGGAAAACGTGATTGGAAGAAATATCCTCGATAGAAAACAGCTGCGAAGTCCATTCTATTTTTTTCCCTTTTTCTGTATTATGTAATAAAACTTAAGATTTATTCAACAGGGTTTACTTTAAAACATAGAGGACAATCGTACCAAAGTTTTGCTAAGATTTTTTTTTTGATTTGATAATGTATTTTAGTAAAAAGTAGAAAATTCAATTTGGCACATACGTTATTTTATTCTGAGCGCATGCATCATTATAGCTCTCTCTTCTTTTGCCTTACAAAAGTATTTGCATCACTCTCACTCGCCACACTTTTAGTCGGCCGGTAGGCCTCACCAACGACGGACGTATGCTACTTTTTTGCAGATCGGTTCTCTCAGATTTTAGTAGTTTTAAATGTTATAATTTATTAAACAGGTCATTAACCAAATTAGTTATTCAATTCATCACAAATTCGTATTGAATGTACTACATTATAGTATATTTTTAAGACTTACTTTATAAAGTAAATGATAGCAAGAGATGCCCAATGTGTTTATGCCTGGCGGGCAAAATAATAAAACCCGATAATACCGACATTATATATTTTTGGTTCAGAATCAATTCCTAATTATCATCAGCTTTTGCATTCCTCTGCTGAACATAGAACTTCTCCAAGTTCACACCACGATCACAGGGCAAAAATTAAATCGTGACTTTATGCCTTTGCGCATCCTTCGTTTCATTTCCCTTCATTGCGTTATTCACAAAGAATAACTAACAATAAGTGTCGAATGCGTCTCAAAGTGCAACTGAGCACATGGTATAACATTTTACAACTTACATAGAATTTCTTCGGGCATTTATAGACATTCTGCCAAATTTGCCTAAAATGCTCAGGCATTTTCCCAACTCTAGTGGAACTATTACCGAAAGTGACAGACTAATAACAAAAAGAGGGATGGAGTAGCACTTCAACTTTTTGTATTTAAAAAAACTGTAAATTTTCGAGATTATTTTTAGTATTTTTTGATGATATTATTATACGTAAGGTTCTATTAGTATATATATAGTAGGTAGTAAAATATGATTAAGTACCTATGTCCTAATCAGAAATATTTTTAAGATTGGATTATAAAAATCCAATCTTAAAAATATTTCTGATTAGTTTCCTTCAATGTAATAATAAATAAAATAATTTTAATAATAAGAAAAAATAAAAGTATTATAGATTTTCGTTTCACTTTTTTTTATCATATTGTCATTTCATAGAATATTCAATACACGGAATATTTACTCTAAACAAATTCAACTCAAAATTTTTGTTAAAAATTACTTTTTATTTTTCGATATTCTCATAGAAAATCAAATTAAATATTCTTTATCCTCATATTGTTTAGTTTATACCTATAAAAGTTATTACCGAGAAAACGAGTTTACGATCTTTTTTTAAATACAAAGAGTATTTAAAAAAAGATAGAGAGATAAAGGGTTGCAAATTTCACTTCAGTCAAATATTTTACAGGTAAAGTATAATTTTGAATTAAAATAATAATGTTATATTTAAATAATAATGTTAATTATATATTCTCAGGCTGCGGTAAGTTTTTTTTATTTATGTAAATTTGTTTCTAGCAGGTCGCAGTTTTAACCTAACCTACTTGCTATTGTCATTTCTGGTATTAACAAAATTCTATGAATTTTCTGTCTGCGAATGATGGGAACGCCGTTTTTTTATAATGAAGGGAATGCCCTTCATTCACAGACAGAAATTTCATCGAATTTTGTTTCGCAGAAAATGTTTCATATAATATTTAAGCTACAGGGCCCAAATATTATATGAAACATTTTCTGCGAAACAGTATTTATATTTCGAATATTATTGTTTCAATGAACTTTAAAATGTCCATATTTCGAATATAATGGTTTCAATGGACAATTGACTTCAATTAAACATATTCGACATTGCAGAAACTTAATGAATTTAAAAATATTTGTTTTTATTTAACAAAATAATCAAACAGTAGAATTTTTAACGCATGCTGTTTGATCGGTATATTTTTCCATGGTATTTTATTTCAATAAATATGTAGAAATAGATACATTACGTATATATACATAGATTTTATTAATTATTAACATTCTATGAAATTTCTGTCTTCAAATGAAGGAACACCATATTCAGTCAGATTAATTAAGCAGTATAATTGGAAATATTAGATTAAAACACCTAAATTAATTTGCTAACTGTAAAATACGTTAGACTAAGTTAGAATTAGCTACTAGAAAATTAGGTTAGGTTGCAAACTGCGACTCCGTCAGATACGACTTGTTACCAGAAAAGAAAATAGTTGGTTAGGTTATAACTGCGGAGCCGTCAGAAACAACTTGTTACAAGAAAATTAAAAAGAAATCACCTCAGCCTGAGTAATTTTAAGAAAGATAGGGCACCATACTAGCGAGCAAGCCCGACTGGCGAAGGACCTCCACCTTACATAAGACCACAGCCAAATAACTACACACAGCGGTGTAGTTGTGTTCCTGTGTGTGAGTACAGGTATTCAGCGCTCATATTGTGTTTTAAATAAACGTATTCGTATCCTAGGGATACTCGCATCTTAAGCGCTGGTGTAAAAAAAATGGGTTGGCAACACGCAAGTGATACCTTTGGTATTGCAAGCGTCCATAGGCTACGGTACCTGCTTAACATCAGGCGAGCTGTATACTTGTTTGCCAACCAAGTATTATAAAATATATATATATATATATATTTACTAGCGGACCTGGCAGACGTCGTCCTACCCGGACATTTTCCGGGTAGGACGACGTCTGCCAGGTCCGATATACCGACAGCAGCGCCACCGGGTCCAATTGTGAATCTGAACCATCCGTGACCCTACAAAATTTCATTAAAATCGATCCTGCCGTTTAGGAGTTCAGCGACATACACACATACAGAAGAATTATAGATATTTATTTATTTACTTATAGTTGATTAAACACTATAACACAATCGTAGTTATACATATAATATAATAGTTATTACCAAGAAAAATATTTTATCGAGTGATATTTTCTGAACTTTTTAATTAAATATATATGTACGTATACATATATTTTGCCAATGGTAAAAATTTAATTTTATAATTAATTGTTCTATTTTTGTCTACTCCATACCTCCTGTGCTAAAATTTCAAAAAATTCTATAAAATATTTCTAATTACTTATTTGACAACGTCACACGGACGAAGGCGACGCGTAGCGGCCAGCTGTGGAAGCTAAGCCACGCCCACAAAACCACAATTTATTTTCGAGGTATCGCCTTAAGAACTAAGACAACAACAGAAGTTGCTAAAACGTTCGTAGAAAATTTTATCTTACGTTACGGTATTCCAACAGAAATTGCTAGTGATAGAGGTACAGAATTTGTTTCTAAGGTAATGTCTGATATGTGTAAAATTTTAAATATTACTCAAACTATTTCTACTGCTTACCACCATCAAAGTATTGGTTCATTAGAAAATTCGCATAAAGCGTTAGGTGCTTATTTACGTATACAGACTGATAACCATCCATCCAGTTGGAGTACATGGTTACGGTACTGGTGTTTTTCTTATAACACTACTGTACATTCTGAGACTAAGTATACGCCTTATGAATTAGTTTTTGGAAAAGTGTGTAAATTGCCTAATAACCTGTGTAATAATGTTGAACCTTTATACAACTTCGATGACTATCCCTTGGAGTTGAAATACAGGTTACAGAAGTCTCAAAATGATGCCAAAAATAATTTAATTGTTAGTAAACAACGTAGAAAGTTAAATTATGATAAGTCTATTAATCCAATTGTTTACAAAACTGGCGATAAATTGTTATTGAAAAATGAGACTGGTAACAAACTTGATACTTTGTATTCAGGTCCATATGTTGTAATTCAAGATGTAAAACCTAATGTTATAATTAATATAAATGATAAAAATGTTTTAGTACATAAGAATAGAACTAAGTTATATAAGGATCCTTAGTTTAATACTAATTTTAAGGGGGGTTTCTAAAAAAAAATAAGTTTTAAATTCATTTTTTTTTGTTATAGGGGGATGATGTAGTGTGTAAGTAGCTTAAGAATATTTGTATCAGCATAGTGTAATATAATATATACCTAATACATGTATTTTAAAGACTAATAAATTAGACACTTGAAGTATACGGACGTTTTATAATTTATATATATCTCCCTAACCGTGCCTCGCCACGAGGGCACACCACACAAACTCGTACTGGGAATACGGTAACAGTAATGGTTGGTGGCCTTGCCTTACTGCCCCGCGTACATATCTACATTGCTAATTGCCAATCCGATCATGAAATTTATAAAAACAAGTTCTCTTACACCGATTACAAAATTTGGCGCAAAACAGTCACAGTTTCTTACACACGACACCTGATTACTTAAATATATAATATTATGCCCTTAAATGTATACAAGTGTGCATAAATGATAACAATTTTTACACAATTAATTATACAACGCAACTCAAACACTGCTGACATTTATCAAAGTAAGCTGACGTTTTGACATATTTCATTGGAAGAATTTTATATAATATTTGTTTTGTTTTTCAACTTGGCAGCGTCCAATTACGTCTCCAGACAATATTACACAAGTAGATCATTTCACCACGAAGCCTACGCTCTTGCTGATAACGTTCCCTTTTAGGCTGCGTTTCCACCAGGGGTGCGTAGCGTGGGATGTGTTTGTTAAGAACCAATAGAATCTAGGCTAGATAAGTGAAGCGATTCTATTAGTTCTTAGCAAACACATCCCTTCTACGCACTTTTTAGTACGCATCTTCGCTCAATCTTGGTGGAAATGCACGCATGTCTATGACTGTGGCTTTTGATATTAAAAATGAAATTATTGAAGATTGAACTAAAAACTTTCTATTGAATACTCTTGATTATCTGTTTTAAAATGATAAATTTGCTCGATAAATGATAAGTTCTTAATAATTCAATCTTTGATTAATTCCTGATGAGAGATTCATTCAATTTTAATTAATTTTGACGACAAAGTAGCCTTGTGAAAGTACGATTTTATTATTTGCTTATTAAACGATATATTAAAGGTAAAAAAGAGGAATGTTTAAGATATTATAAAATATGTTTCAGTCAGTGACGACAACACATTCGCGAATAAAATTACAAAGTCAACGTAGCAGCTTTCCTCCAGTAAAACATTTTACGACACACTTTCAATCAACACTGTAACGTCAAACGTCATGTTGTATGAAATATTTGAACCTACCCACGTGTACGGTATATATCTATAAATAAACTATCACTTTGTACAAGCTGTGTTCAAACAAAGCATTACATGACTCATTACTTCGGAGTTTCATTGATGAACAATAATGTGCTATTCTAGTATAGGTTAGGTCTAAATATAGAACAGACTAATTAGAACGCATTTTGCACGCCGCATCGTTGCGCATGCAGATTTGTCATCTAACAGGCATTTTGTACGATAAAAAAAATTGTGGAGGTCAAATTGCAAACGTCCATAGGCTACGGTAACTGCTTACCATCAGGCGGGCCGTATGCTTGTTTGTCACCTTGGTAGTATAAAAAAAAAAAAAAAAAAAAAAAAAAATTGGATGCTTGGTTTTGGGACCTAGTGCTCATGACTAGGTCTAGATCTGAATTTAGACCCAGCTTTGCCGTTTGATAAGTACTTCTGAGACATTTTTTTAATTGGCACAGTCTGAGTAATTAAGCCGTCGCGCGTCGAACGCACATGACAAAATTCTATGATATCGTGTGTCGTGTTCTCCAAAATCCGCCATAGAAAATTCAGTTTTCCTGCCTTATAAATAATATATGTCTAATATAGATAGATTCTACGACCGTTCTATAATTTATAATACTTATATGCTATATTATAATATTGAAAAGTTTGATTTCAATGTTTTTTTAAACATCTGTTTGTCTTAAGCAGTGTTTCTACATTCATCATACTTTCTTACACCTTAGTTAGAAATATAACAAGTCTAGCTCTGCTATTTATTACTTGCCTACTTATTACCGGCACGTGTCACGTAGTCTTTGAAGTAAGACATGGATCCATACTGAGACGTCGAGAGTTGTGGGTTCGATTCCCGAGTATACACGAATCACGACCCACCCACACACGTTTCGAGACTGTGATGTCTTTTGTGTCCGTAAATTGTATGTTTGTAAATTTCGCTGCGGTAGAGGGTTTATCAAAATACTTATGACATTGTATTTTTTGATGTTCATAAGTAATATTTGATCTAAATGAATAATGACCTCCTAACCAAATTTCGGTCACGGCGGCTAATCTCAACGGAGACTAGCCTTCTGCGCGGGAGATAGTATAATGCACAAGTGTGTGCGCAAACACAAGTGCTCTCTTTATTTTTTCACTTTCATAGTCCGATGGGACGGCAATCCGACACGACCGGAGAGAGGTCAGGCGTAGGCGGTAAACACCGCCCATTTCCAAACTCCGGGCATCTATTCTAAATTTCTTGACAGAAAAACCTAATGTCGAACCCAGGACCTCGTGATCAGCAGTCAAACACATCGACCACAGAGCCACCGAGACAGTTAAATGTATAAATGAGTTAAGAGTAGGTATGTAAAACTAGAAACTTATCCTTGTTACTCTGTAAATCTCTACAGTACCTACCTATGTACTTACGAACTTCCATTTAGTAGGTAAACCCTCGTATTTCCTCATCGACAATATTTCTAACAAAATTAACTGAAATTCAAGCCTAAATACTATTTGAGTATCCTTATTATCTGTCGGCCGTTTATTTTTAACATGAATCAACATAACTATACCGCAGTGCGGTTCCGCTATGATCACATGCGAGAGCTATTAAATATTTTAATTCTTATACAAATATTAACATTTAGTATATATACCGACGCGGCGTAGTTTGCGCAACTGATTGTTTGTTCCTTGTCATATTTTTACAATCGTGCGCCATATCGTATCACAGTTGTAGACAGAGCAGCTAGTTCTCTTTATGCTTCCATAAATGTGAATATTATTGAAAGATACCTATCTATGCGTGCTGCTATTTGTCTTGGGTTTTACCTCTGGGCTTTGCGCGAAATACTCAAATTCGCCCCTTATTACATGGTATTTTAGATAGGCTAAACGTGTAAGTCCGTGTGGTGACGGATTAAAAATACAAATGTTACCACACCGTTCCATCTCGAGGGTGTCGTAATAGTCGACTAAGGGTCAGTCAGGCCGACAATAAACACTGCAAGAGAGAGGAATTCGAAACAAAACCCTATACCAACCCGTCTAGCCAGCGTCGAATAGTAGGCTAATATCCCTCCAAATGTAAGTCAAAGTCAAACTCATTTATTCATTTAGATCAAATACATGATACTTATGAACGTCATAAAAACAAATGCCAGCATACTTTTTTCCTACGGCCAATTCGCTGACTATGGTAGGGCCTCGAGAAGAATTGGCAAGAAACTCGGGTCACTCTATGTATGGAGGAGACCCGCGCCCAGCTGTGGGACGTTTATGGGTTGAGATGATGAAACGTGTAAGTGATACTTACATCTCTGCTTACCTGGCTAAACTACAAACTAGCACCATCCTGGCCGATTTTTAGCGGTTACCAAAACCCTAAAATAAACACTCTCGCGTTACCAACCCTATAACACTCTAGAAAATATCGACAAGAAGTTTATTTGTCTACCATAACTAACACCCAAAAAAGGTAACTAATCCACCAATCAGTAGTCAAGATGTGAATTATTTCGTCATCTTCATCTCAGCTTGATAACATAAATGTCATTTTTCGTTAAAACTCCAACACATCGATTTTTCTCCAAACTGGCGAGCCTGTTATGGCTCGCCAGTTTGATCTGCCTGACATCCGCCTTGGATCTGCCTGACACCTCTTTTCCCTTCAATTTTGTCCATCATTATTGTTTGGAGAAGTTGCTAAATAGTTATTCAGTTATTTACGCACACACTAACATAATAAATTAGGAATTTCATAGAACGCCCTGTGTCGCGTCATTGCGAATGTTTGTTTGGTTAAGTATAAAAAATAACATTGCATTACTTTTATATATGTATTTTTATTCCGTTTCAATGAGTTTTATTGTGTGACATTGACGTAGGGAGATAAAAGTAGCGAGGATTTTCATTGCTCATTTCCTTTACGTTTACTGAGATATTTTAACTGTACAAATATGGCTAAAGTAAGCAAGGGGGTATTTATATATAGGTGAACAATCAGCTTGACTATTAACGAATAAGGATTAATAATAAATTTAAGCTTGCTCTCTAATGGTCAGGTTCCAAATGATTTACTGTAAATACCTATTATCATTTCAGCTGTAAAACCAACCACTTCCACTGGTGAACATGGTCTATGTTCCTGCAAAGATTTCCACAGCCCTCGGTCCAGAGCTTAGCTAACTAAATTTGACCTAAACATAGAATCTAAAGCCGCAATCCACATGGACGCATTCGTACTAAAACAAATTCAATGATAACCAAGTGGCGTAGGGTTACTTGAAGTATGAACATGAACATGAGTACTACTGGTCAGAAACAGACTCAGACGAGTCTGTTTCTGACTAGTAGTACTAATGCAAATTTCATCTAGTGGACTTTATACGCACTTATCAAATGACTAACCGTTTGTTTACGGTAAAGGAAAAACATCGTGAGGAAACCCACACGTCTTAGAAGAAATTCTAAAAGCATGGTCTGATTCACCAACCCGCATTGGACCAGCATGTGTAAATTACATCCTAAACCCTGAAAGGTATTTTGATAGAGGAGATGAGACAGAGCATTATCATGATATAAAAGCTTCTAAAATTAAAAATGCTTAACTAAACAAATCCAAATTTAAAATGATTAATCTCAAATTGCATTTCAATGTAAATTTAGTAGAGCATAAAATGACGCAATGTCAGTTGCATATAAATGACATTAATGAGTTCATTGGAAGTACCATTGAACGCGTGCCACTGTCACTATCACTTGGCAAATGTACACCGCACTATAATCCACTTTATAAATAAATATGTAGCTACGTATTGCACTAATGGCAATGACTTTTGTGCACGCGAAACGAGGGCATTGTGCCCAATTAATAATTTATTTTTATATTTTGTGTTAATTTTGTGCTGACGGTTTCATTCCGTTTAGGTATTACTAATTAGTGTTTATGTAGTGCGATTTGAAACTAATAAATATTTGACGGGTTGTAAACCATTGTAGGTTGTACAAATGTCAGTTTTTTTTTTTTTTTTTTGGTAAAACAGTTTTCGTAAATTTAACTATTTGAAATCAAATATAAAAGTTTAAACAATTGTTTACTGTGCATGTGTATTTTGAAGTTCAATGGTTCCTATATACCAATATAAATTGCAACGAGATAATTTAATTAAAATGTGAAAATAAACAAAAAATCACTATTATCCAAATTTCTCACGTTTGACTCTTGTACTACAATGGTTCGCAACCCGACAAATTATAATTAAATTCGCCCGCGCGTACATTTCCTCGGGAACAGAGTTTTTTTCTGGGATAAAAAGTAGCCTATATCTCTATGCCAAATTTAATCCAGATCCGTTTAGTAGTTTTAGTGTGAAAGAGTAACAAACATCCATACATTCTTACAAAGTTTCGCGTTTATAATATTAGTAGGATAGTAGTAATTACATCTTAGGACTACTCGCATACGGCCATCTCATGCCAACTAGACCCATGCTTAGTAGAGCGACATATTAATATAGGTCGCTATTATTATTATACTGTCAATATGTCTTATATACCTTAGCTGAAAGTTTCCCTACCCTTAAGTATATTTACAAACAAACACTTAGTGCCTCATACTTCACTCCCAATTCATCTTTACATTCCTTTCCTTTATTGGCTTTACCTTCTATAGTGGCTCTTACGTCAAACTGATGGATATTACACCCGAAATAGAACTGTTTGCTCATATGAACAACACCGACATTGACCAATCTATATTGACACCCAACACTAAACAATATCACCTAAATTGGATCGCGGTCAGAAGCTCGTAGATTATTGGACACGCACCACGGGAGCTTTTTAGGCCAAGGCCGAGAGAAATAAATAGTTATGTTTATTGGTTTTTCATTATGAATATTTTTATTTCAGTATATAAGTAAAATGGCGTACGTTTTCATTGAAAAGTATAAATACTCGTTTACCTTCGTTTTCTGTCAATAATTTGCATCAATACTTTTAAATAGTTAACGCCCAGTTTATGCTCTACTACTACTCTCATCATCTCTCTCGTATCATATCTCGTAATACTACTCATCGTTTACCGCATAGCTTTTTTTTTCTATTAATTTAAACTAATCGATAGGCTTTAAGATTTATATGACTGGTGGGCCTTATTTAAGAAATTGAAAGAGTTTTCTTTTCGTATTCACCGTCGTATTTTTTTACAAATTCTAATGAAATAATTAATCGTAAGTTCTTATATTATAAATCTATGTCATATAATTTGTTTCTATTCATCGACAAGCGCGTAAAATCAAATATCTATGTAAATTCAACATATACCTAGTGCTGTATGTTTATTGTTTACTTTACTCCAATGTCAGCTTTGCCTGGAATTCCAGAACATTGCTATTTTGGTTTGAACTGGATCCGTCAGTCACGGAATTCTCCCAATCCATCTACTAGCATTATTTATGGATAACCTTCTCTAAATCCAGCTCTCTCCTTGTTGCAGATACGAGCGGCTTCTGCGTCGCGCTCGCACAGAGGACCTGAGCGAGATCTCTGGCATCGGCTGCTTGTACCAGAGCGGAGTCGACAGGCTCGGCCGCCCCGTCGTTGTATTCATTGGAAAATGGTTCCCTATCGGAGATATTGATTTAGACAAAGTAAGTGTATATCTTATACCTGTGGAAATAGTCTTTTGGCTGAGATGGAGATGGAAGTGTTCATGCTTCATAGCTATGGACATCCATAGCTATGAAGCATGAACACTTTACCACTTTTTTAGGAACATTCCTAGGATAGTAGGTCATATTGCGGTACAGGATACCTAAATGTGTGTAAGATGTTACGTAGCTATTATAGCTAGGATAAAAGCAGCAGCTGGATCTCATTTTTAAGAGTTGCGTTTCCATCTCAGCCACAAGACGTCCACTGCTGGACATAGGCCTCCCCCAAGGTCTTCCACATCATTCGGTCCTGAGCGGACCTTGTCCATCGGTTGCCCGCAACCTTTTTCCAGGTCGTCGGTCCACCTTGTTGGAGGCCTGCCCACACTGCGTCTTCCAGAGTTGCGTTTACGATATTTTAATTATAATACTAATAATGATTTATCTCAGGGCAGTCAATCTTAACGGAGATTAGCCATTTGCGCTGGACAACACAGGTGCATTCTATTTTCACTCAAAGTTCGATGGGACGCTAATCTTTGATGTGTATAAATATGAGAATAAACAAGGTGATGCCTCTGGTATTATAAGCGCTTATAGGCTTACCATCAGATGGACGGTTTTCCTATTTATAACCTTAATAGTATTAAAAATATGGCGGTCAATTAACGATAGACTATAATTATATTGAGGTAATGAACTAAGCTACAAATGATGATGTTGCAGGCTCTACTATACTTGATCAAGTTGCTGGACCCGATAGTACGCGGCGACTACGTGATCGCGTACTTCCACACGCTGGCCTCCTCCAACAACCATCCTCCCTTCTCCTGGCTCAAGGAGGTCTACACCGTGCTGCCTTACAAGTAAGTACATAATACCTACTCGTATTAATACGTGAAGAAAAACACTTTTGAATCAAGGGAGTTTAGATTTGGCTCAGTTAAATATTTATACAGAGAGAGGCTGCAGAAACCAATTACGGTCGAATTTCGACCATCAAGTGACTTCTTGTATTTATGAAACTAGCGGCCCGTTTCGGCTTCGCACGGCTTACGGCTTGGAGGAAAACGTCTAAAAAACGTCGATACAGTTGTACATTTATTTCTAACCAGCCAACCTCTAGACAAGTGGCATAAACGGTAGTCAAATCGAATAGAGAGCAAATGAGTTGACTTAAGTTAACGATATAATGTCGTAAACTTGCGTCGTATTTCATACATTTTCATAATCTAGGTCATCAAGTATCTCTATGAAATTTCATGATTCTTATCTACTTTGGAAAATGACAAACTTCCATGCAACCGTTTATGTGAAATTTTTGAAAAGAAAAGTCTATTCTTAGTCCTTACTTACAGAATTAACATTTATGGAACCTTGTACAGAATTTCAAATTTGTAGTCCCAGCGGTTTTGGCTTGCGTTGATGAATTAGTCTGTCGGGAAAAGTAATTATTTAGGAAATGATCAACTCTACATATGTAGGTACCATGTAGAGTTGATCATTTCCTAAATATTGTGAACTTACTACAAAAACTCATTGTCTTATATACCTAAGTATCAATAAACCGTAGAAATAATAAGTCACATAAACAATGATATAAACATAATATTATGATATCGTTATGAAGAAGCTATTAATTAAGCAACTAATACTTTTTAAAAGAGGTCCACCTCTTCCTTAGTAAAGGAAATTCTAATCTGTCGGCAAAACCCAAGTGATAAATCTGTTTTTACAAGCGACCAAGGTTACAGTAACTGCTCAACATCAGGCAGGACGTATGCTTGTTTGCCACCCAAGTAGTATAAAAAAATCACTAATTGCCGCTTCTTCTCTTATACACTTATAAACAGCTATTTAATTCATTTATAAATTAAGATTTTACCCTAAAGATTACAATATTTAAACATAGAATGTGTTAAACCTCTACGTTTACGTTAGCCAAGGGGTTACAATGTAAACTTGTCTGCATTATCATTTTCATTTCTGATGCATGGCGTATTGAAGGTTCGATTCTAACACGGAACAAATATTTGTACAAAATTTAGATGTACTAAAACCCGGCAAGTACAGGCGCCGTTTTTAAAACAAATATGTAATAATTGTCTAACTAGGTTATTTCCTGAACCTTGATGTTAACATAAACAATACTTTGGCAACCGAACAAAACACATTTTACAATAAGTTTTGTTTCTTTTTCAGATATAAGAAGAACTTGAAAGCATTCTACATCGTACATCCCACATTTTGGACAAAGGTAAATATCACTTTACTAAAATATGGGGCATGATTTATTACTATCATAATTTGTTAGTTATGTTTACACGATGTAAGAAGAAACAATCCTATTTGTATCTAGTAAACGATACAAATTTTACACTGTTGTTGAACAAGCTCTTTACCACAGAGAGAGAATTTCAAAGCTTCTTTACCACAGAGTAACTGCCTCGGTGGTTCAGTGGTTCATGTGTGTGACTGCTGATCACGAGGTCCCGGGTTAGATTCCCGGGTCGGGCCAAAAATTGATATTGGGTTTTTCTGTCAAGAAATTCACAATAGATGCCCGGAGTTTGGAAATTGTCGGTGTTAACACCCCCGTGCCTCGGAAAGTACGTAAAGCCGTTGGTGTAGAACCAACGGCTGATCTGCCTGATCTCGCTCCGGTCGTATCGGATTGCCGTCCCATCGGACTATGAGAGTGAAGGAATAAAGAGTGCACTTGTGTTTTCGCACACACTTGTGCACTATAATATCTCCTGCGCAGATGGCTAATCTCATAATAATAAATAAATAAATACAACGACGTGACTTGCATGTTAACTAATGTGGTGATGTTGGCTATGTAATGTTCCAGATGATGACGTGGTGGTTCACGACGTTCATGGCGCCGGCCATCAAGGCCAAGGTGCACAACCTGCCCGGCGTGGAGTACCTGTACTCCGTCATGGCGCGGGACCAGCTCGACGTGCCCGCCTTCGTCACCGAGTACGACATGACGGTACGACAGAAACTCTTACTAACATTATATACCAGATATAACTACAAATAGGGATTCATTTTTATATATAAAGATACTAGTGGACCTGGCAGACGTCGTCTTGCCTGAAAAAGCTGAAATACCGACAACAGCGCCACCTACCGGGTCCAATTGAGAATCTAAACCATCCAGGGCCTTACCCGAACACACACACAAAATTTAATCAAAATCGGTCCAGCCGTCTAGGTGTTCAGTGACATACACACGCACACAATAAATATATAAAGATGTACATTGAAGCTGACTGTACACCATACTATTTCTTTAAATATTTATGCAGAGAGAGGCTGCAGAAACCAATTACGGTCGAATTTCGACCATCAAGTGACTTCTAGTATTTAACTTTATTTGTAACTATCTGGCGAATAAAAAGAGTGGCCTGAATTTCTTGCTAGTTCTTCTCAAGGCTCCACGTCAGTGAACTAGCTGTAGGTAAAATAGTGAAATAAATGACATCATCTTTCTGGCTTATTCTTAACTAGCTGTTGCCAGCGGCTCCGCTTGCGTGGATGTCGGTTATCGCTGTAAAAGTAGCCTATGTGTTATTCCAGACCATAATCTATCTCTGTGCCAAATATAATCCAGATCCGTTCAGTAGTTTTTACGTGAAAGAGTAACAAACATCCATCCATACATACTTACAAAGTTTTGCGTTTAGTAGGATTTATGACCTTTATAAGTATTACTTTGTAACCTAAATGAATTTTATGTTTGAGTTTATAAAATAATAGCAACCCATATATGTCCCACTGCGGTCTCCTCTCCTCTATCAAGAGAGAGAGAGGGTTTTAGGCCTTAATCCACACACGCTGGCCTAATGCGGGTTGGTGAATCAGGCATGTCTTTAGAATTACTTCTAAGACATGCGGGTTTCCTCACGATGTTTTCCTTCACCGTTAGCAGATGGCGAATCATTTGATTAGTACATATAAGCTCCACAAAGTGAAATTTACATTGGTACTGCCACCCGGGATCGAACTCGCACCTCTTGCGTGCAAGTCGGTTACTTTCCCACTCGGCCGCCACTGCTTATAAATAACCTTATTATAATATGTTTCAGATAAACGGCCTCCATTACTTCCAGCCGGACATGAACAACACGTAAGATAGAGCTATCTGTACAACACATTGTTATTAACATACGATCGGCCGCCATCTGACAACATCTCTCTGTGAAACTACCCATCTATAGACAAAACGTTCTCATTTCTTTAGTATTACGGTGTCTACTGTCGATATGTTATATTGTGCTTCAAAAATTACACTAAACACCGATAGCTACGGCTGCAATAAAGAAAGGTACAAGATGATATTGGCGAAGAGACATTTCTCAAAATGAATTTTCAAATACAGGACGCAGCACAATATATAAGCAACCAAATGACCCACTGCTGGGCACAGCTCTCCACTATCAAGAGGATAGAGGGTATAAAATGTAAAATTAAATCTATTTCTAATCAATCTAGGTATTAAATACACGAAAAATGTGGATATGTAATTTTTGAAGCGCAATGAAGTTTGTCCTAGAGTAAGGTATCGTGATTTAAAGTTTCTTCTTATATCGCCAGCTTCCATTCAACATTTAATAATATTAAGGATCGATTAAATTGATCGTGGAAGGAACTGGGGAACAAATCGTGTATTTTTATTTTATTAATGACAGTTTCACAAAGAAATGCTGGCAACACAGCTATTGGAATTTGAATGATCGTTTTAAAATTGGAACGATGGCATTCCAGACTATGACGTCATCGGTCAATTTTAAAATTGAGATCATTCGATTTTCAATATGGCCGCTGTTATATAATTTCTGTGGATTTTTTATTCAACGTTTGATCAATAAATCTGCATTGGCTTACCTTTCAAATTTTCAAATTCCTATCAGTGACATATCAAAAAAAACTGTTGGGTCCAGAAATTCGAATGATCTAATTTAGATGTAGGCTCATATAAATACGGTAATGTACCTATTAGCCAAAGTTGTTATTGAAATAAGGTATTTCTTAAACATAAATGTTTAGTACATTCAAATCGTCTACAAGCAAAATTATGGTGGTGCTTTATCAACAACTGGAACTAATATATTTTTCGTCTTTGTATAAATAAATATAAAAATTGTTAAAGACAATTAAAATTCAACCAATCATAACATTGAATAAAATTTCGACAGAAATAAGTTAAAATTGTTAAAAATATATCTTGTAATCTAGTATTAGCGGTGCATTTTTTATATTATTTAATTGTAATAAATATTATAAGACATATTATCGATCGATAGATTATCTTATTATGTCTGTATTTTAACTCTTGCAACCCCGTCTATACCACCTATAATAATGGTACCTACTTAGAATTTATATATTTTGTCTGTGTATTTTTTTTATAACCGGATATGTGTGCTACTTTTTGTAATGTATATTTTCACACATACGCGTATACTTGGACATTTTGTTACGTGTATCTAAATAAATTAATGTAAACGCTTACTGCTCACGAGGACTGTAGGGTGAATAGATAAAATGCCAAAGTAAAATTTGACAAGTTTTAAATTTAGTTTTTAGGAATATTAGCACTTCTATTCGTCCTGTGGTCATGTACACGACAGGCGGCCCCCTTGCGTTGAACACAGTTGAAAAACAACTAATTCAATCCATATAACTAGCGAAGCTAGCAGTATTACCCGTCTTACAAAGGCAATGTAATGTTGTTTTCACCTTGTATGAAATGAATAAGTTGTTTTCCCTGTGCTATAACGTTCACTGTTCAACCTACGACAGGGTATTTGCTTAGCAAGTAGCAGTAACGTTATATTTAAAAATACAGATTCTCAATAGTAGATTTGCTATAATTTGAAACATTACGTAACCATTCAGTAAATTAGATATTTATATTTAATTTTTACATAAAGGTGCTTAATAATTTTTGCATATTAAGATTTTAATTTTTTACGTAGTTTAATTAGGCTTACGATACATATTATTAGAGTAATGTAAATATGTATGCTGTTAAAGATTTTTGCAAGATTTTACGGCGGAGGCCCTTATTCATCTCGCACTACGTTTATGTAGTTGTAAACCTACTTTAAATGCTCTGGGAGAAACAACTACCTAGTATTTACTACACACTAGGTTGACATTCTAGAAACCATGTGGCATAAACATTTTTAATAAAAAATGTGACAAAAGTCCCATTTTCAAGAGAGATAAGAATACACGCTGCACTCTTCTGGTCTATATTTGACTGGCCTGTTGGTCTAGTGGTTAGTGACTCTGACTGCTACGCCGGAGGTCGTGGGTTCGATTCCCACCCAGGACAAATCTTTGTGTGATGAGCGCAAATGTTTGTTCTGTGTCTGGGTGTAATTTATCTATAATATGTATGTATTTAGAAATATATAAGTATGTTTATCAGTTGTCTGGTTACCATAGTACAGGCTCTGCCTAGTTTGGGATCAGATAGCGATGTGTGAGTTGTCCCGAAAATATTATTATTATTATTATTATTATTATATTATATAACCTACCTTAGATATACTTTAAGTAATGATTGTATGTGTGATATTTACTGTCTATACTTAACTATGGCATTTCATAGCCTCAGTTTAGGATGATATTAGTCTTGTGCTACAAAAGGTATATAATAATCATACCTAGCCTAGTGTCCTTCATCATCTTAGGACTTTCTTCCACTGAGAGTGCAATGTGTATCACATTTTGTGGTGCAAAGATTGTTATTGTAATGTAGTAAATACTAGTTATTTCTCCTCGAGTATTGTGAGATTATCAGTGTTTAAAGTAGTATGCATTGTGACTGTGTAGTGTTGCCAAGTAATTAAACACTGCCACTCGCCGCCGTCTGCGAATGAGACGTCAGTGACTGTCGTCACTGTGCTGCCTTTCTTATATCTCACTAAATATTTAAACTAACAATGTCTACAAATAAAATTATAAGGCTGGCTTCACAACTGTTCAGCCCCTAGATAAGTGGCATTAACGGTAATCGAATCGAAAAAGCAAATGTATGGGATTTGACGTAAGTTTACGACATTATATCGCAGATTTACGTCGAATTCGGCTACTGTTTATGCCACTTGTCTAGAGGATCAGGAGACCCGTACGGGCCTTCCGTATGGGCTTCTGGAGCGGAGACACACGTCAGGCGCTAGAATATCGTTTCACAGCGACACGGATGGGTCCATATATGTACGTGACTCCTGGACAGCTGAAGCCAGCCTAAGTATCACAGTGTATTGAAAATATTTTGATACTGTTTCCGCACATGTGAAATTACGTCACGAAGGTAAATCATTATATGAGTGAGATTTAATAAATAAATAAATTTGTGACCTTTAAATTCAGTAGGAATTTGTCATTAGAATACATTTCTCGATAAAAGTTTTATTGATGGCGCTAGTGTGTTAAAGGACTTTGTGTAACATACACTATAGTATATTTCACATAACTTGAGTACTGTGACGTTTGACATTAAAAATCTATCGATTGAATACTCTAGGCTCTTGAACATTTAATTAGCTAACTTGTTAGATATTGATTCGATCATTTTCTTTCATCTTTATCGTAAAATGTTGAACATCACAGTAGCCATGCTATGTGAAATACACTATAGTTTGTTTACTATAACTTGTCTTGCAAGCTATATTGCCATAATGAAAATTTTAATAACTCTTTACTAGAAATGCTAATATTAAGCGGCTAGGATCTAAAGAACAAGCATGTCAGTTAGGATCTAATATGAAATCCTAAAGGTTTTGAACCAATAAAGTTTAGTTACACCAATTTGCCGCGGGCAGTCGTGGCGCGCGCTGTTTAAAATAACAAATTGTTGTTCAACAAAGAGTTACAAATATATTTTTAATAGATTTTCTACAGAAGT
Organism: Trisateles emortualis; assembly: GCA_947095525.1. Classification (NCBI taxonomy): domain Eukaryota; kingdom Metazoa; phylum Arthropoda; class Insecta; order Lepidoptera; family Erebidae; genus Trisateles; species Trisateles emortualis. Next base: position 18,930,492 of record OX352735.1, on the reverse strand, counting down.
TGGTTCCACGAAACTGTAGTTGTTTCGTAAAATAAGAATGTTGGAGTTTCTGAACAATATAGTTTCAAGTTTGCCAATTACCTCATATTGTATTAGTTGTTTCAATATTGTTAAACGCTGTTGTTGATATAGATATAGGTATTGAAATCACAGATATAGATACACATAGATAACGCAAATGCACGTACTTCGCGTGTCCGAACCCCGACAAAGCGTCGAGGTTGGTCGCCGCAACTTACAGTCCGCGCGCGTCTGTTGTCGCTGCCGGTCGTCCGCAAAAACTAAAAAAATGCCTCGTTGCGTGATAATTAACTGCAATATCCCAAAAATTTCGAGCACCCAAAGACAGGAACATATTTCTTATCACAGGTAAGTTATTTTAACATTATATTATGCGTAAATTCATTTTAAAACTATTTTTTATGTATTTAGAGCTCTGATTTCAAGGATATACCTAAGTAACTATAGATTAACGTTAAGTAAAACAATATTCACATTACGTTGACGTGTTTGGTTTGAGCGTTGGAACTGACGTCGTGTGTTAAAAGACGATGAATATTACAACAAGCGATACTGTCGCGCATCGCTTCGACTTCGTGATACAGGCAATTTATCATTCGTCTGTCAAATCTAGCGACTAGTGTTGTTCGTTCTACAACATATATCAATAATCGATTTTAATCGATATCGGACCGACGAATGATATAAAAGAAAAATGGATTGCGGCCACCGGACGAAAAGACTGGTTCCCGACGAAACACAGTACTATTTGTTTCGAACATTTTGAAAACACCAGTTTCATTGAAGGGAAAAAGTTGAGATTATTGAAAAAATCGGCATGCCCCACTATTGATATACTAAAACTCATTGACAATGAAAATGAGGTTAGTGAATAGATTAAATGTTTAACATATTTTTATTTAATAAAGTATAAAATATATGACATACACCTATTTGTGCTTTACAGAATAAAGATATATCGCAAAATCCTTCATCATTGCCAAGGATGAGAAAACTAGAAAAGGTATAGTTAAAATATATTTTTCGTGTAAATGTGTACCTACAAATATAAGAAAAGACTAACGGTATAATGTAAGCTAGAAGCAAAAGTGGAAGACTTGAGCGAAAGCGTGTAAGTAACGGAACTAAAGTGGAAATGGCAGCGGAAACAGGGATTGAGAGAGACTAGGAATCAGCTACTATAAACAACTATAACTTATTTTACTTTACAGGATGTCCATGAACTACCCATATCAAAAGGAAAAAGTGAAATGGAAAAGAAATTATTAACTAAAATAAATAATGCACAAGAAAAAATAAATCACGTTGTATCTATACAAGATAAAAGTACAAATGAACAGCAAAAACAAATACAAAAATGGTGTCAAAATTCGAGAGCGTATTACCACAAATAAAACAGTATAAGGGAGTACTCGAAGTAAATATTAGAGAAGAAGAAGAACGTGAATTGATTAAATCTAGTGGCGGCAGTGACAAACGATCTTATTTATTTAGAACTTAATATACAGAACATGTATAAAGGCGGACTTAATGCCAAAGGCATTCTCTCTGCCTGTCAACCTAGGTATAGGGTAATGCAGAGATGAAACATAGTGTGTGCATATTAGTGTGAGGTCTAGAAAGAAGTAATTATTATGAAAAATATATAATAATTATAAATTAAATAAAAATAAAAATTATAAGTGATATATAGGTATATGCACAATCACAACAATCTAGGTAAATGTATATTGTATATATTTTAAAAAGACAACTTCCGCACTAGAGAACAAACTCTGTGTCGCGGGGGACTTTACAAACATACAATTAACGGACACAAATTACACCCAGACTCAGAACAAGTAGTAACGACATTAAAAATATGAGTAAGAGTGAGATAATCAGTGCGGCGGCTCCAGTTGAATCGATTGAATCGTAGCGGCCGGAGGAGCATTGGCGGCATCAGTGTCTTTGAATCGGTTTGGATTTCTCGTCACTAAATTTCGGCTGTGACGTCACAGTAGGTGTTAAAAAGTCGGCACGCTTGATTTCAATACAAACTGTGATACTTGCGTTATCTATGTGTATCTATATCTGTGATTGAAATAGTGTGAATACATTTTTGACTAATATATATTAATACCAATTTAGTAGGCGACCATTTACTTAAAATATGGCAAGAGTGGGGTGTGTTTCGTGGAACTACTTTAATACTAAAAAATAAGCAAAAGTGTATATTTTGATGCTCTGAAACATTGTGCCACCGAATCCCTATTTTAACGTTTATTAATTCTAGATTAACGTTACTAAGGTGTATCTTAAACCTAGATACAATACAATCAAAGAGAATGTTTAGATATCTATCAAATGCACCCCCACACTGTTGACCTTAGGGAACGACTGCGTGCAATGTTCGTTAATGTATAATTCGAGCAATATCGTTGTGTCAATAAGAATGTTACAATTTTTAATACAGCTGTATTTTGTAAGGATCTTTCTAGATGAATCGTTATATATACTCTTCAATATTAATCGAAGATATATTTAAAGCAATGTAGCAATGTGTGAAATGTATATTGTGATGCTGTGTTGTTCATTATTTAGACTATATCTATATATTCTAATAGTATATAAATACTGTTATGAAGAGTAATTTTTTTAACTCTCGCTAGGTGGCGGTAGAGGGACTGAGGCCCTTTACTAATGTTTGAATAAATTGTCGTATGTTGGATTATACGAAAGAAAGGGCTGCTGTAGTGATATTTAGAATATAAATCATGTAATAATTACTTTTCAATACAGTTGTATAGATGATGCTCACTTGTACGCAACTTTTTCACAGAAAAGGTGCTGGTTCTATAAAGAGATTAGGGTAACCAAACTTATTCAAAGATGATTTGTGTCATAAACTCATAATGCACTAGAGAACTTAAAGAAATGTCATTAAACAAGGCCTTAGGTGTGTTAACTATTGTTATTTCCTAATTAGTATCATTGTGTTGCAAAGTTTATTGCTGTTGAACATTAAATGTGAAGTGATGTCATATATTTGTAATACGCTAACATAGGAGTTATTTAAACAAAATGTGATCAAGCAAAATAATGTTGGTTAAGTTTCATATTTTATTAATAAATAGTGCATTAAATAGGCTATGTAAATATTTAACAAAATACAAAATAAAATTATTAATTTACTAATTTATTGTTTTATTTGCTTTCATTATTTATCAGCAAAATTAAAATAAATTATTTAACATCTCAAATGGCACAGCAAGATAACATTGGCTTTTCCTATTGTGTCAGACTTTTTAGTCATAATACAAGATGATTACCTACAATTTTTCATGATGCTGTGGTAAGAATGTACTTACATAAAATTTATATTTACTGAACAAAAGCTAAAGCTACAAAAGCTAAAACTACCAAGCTAGCTATGCTTCATTCAAACTTTATATTGATCCTAAAATCCTTTAATATCAAGTGTCCACTTTGAAAAAACAACTGCAAAATTCATTCAATATTTTATTAATTCACTTGCTAATAACACTTTTAGTGCTACGCCAAATTAAATAATGACTACCATGCCGAATTCAAATTATTAAAGACGATAGCCGTGCCGAGAACCCGACTGCCGAGTTCACGTCATGCCCTGCTGAGAACTCTCCTCCCGGGTTCATTATTATTCTAGGGTTACTGCAAGTTGTCACAGTCATATTAATACGATGTGTTTCTTAATTTAAACTTATAAAAAGCTAAAAACAATATTATTACCTATTTATTGTATTATAAATGGTAATTAAAAGTACATACTTAGACTTACGTACGATTTGCCAAGTTGCTTTGTCATAGGACGCTTAGATATTTTTCTTCTAGGTGGTTTGCAAGAAAACAACAAAATTATACTGTTAATTGGACGTATATTATTTTAAAATTCTATTTTTGCGGCATTCGGGGTCGAGGACACTTTGGCGCCCCACAATCAAAACAAAAGCGAAAAGGCGCTCCTGAGGCGCGGTCTCACTCGACGACACTCGAGTGACAGGCGACACTCCTGTCAGCGGGGCTTGCCGCTTAAGACCAATCAATTGCATGCTGATAATATAAAATAATATTATATAGGTACATAGCTTTGTAAAAAATAATAATAATTAATTGATTGATATAAATATAAAGTAATTAATTAGGACAATAAGAACATAACCCATAACATTAACTACATTGCAAATTAACTATCTAATTAAATTACAATTTGTACACTGACGGACTCATAAACTGCATCAAAGTTCAGGATTATTTTTAAAATGATTTTTTAATAAGTATGATAACTTTTTAGATTAAATTATATAAATATGGAAAGACTGGCTCTTAATCTCAAAAAAAAGGAAAATTTAAAAATAGAACTGCAGTAAAACAAATGAATATAGCCGGGAAAAGAAAATTTACTCGTAGTATCAGATTTGCGTGTTATTTATAGCAAAGTTTTAAATTGATTATCATTGATTTTTTATTCTTTTGTCAATTGAATTATTGTTACCAGCAGAATTGTTGGGTTAGTTTTTTAACTCATCGAGAGTTTTTGAACCATAATATGGATACTTCGTCCGAACAAGCGGCTCAAATTGTAGCATTGGTGCGGGAGGGCTTGGATCAACGAACGATTGGTAGAAATTTAAATTTAAACCAGTCTACGGTTTCTAGAATATACAGAAGGTTTGTGGAGACAGATTCTTACAGAAGGAGACGTGGTACAGGCAGGACTCGAGCAACCACCGGTCGTGATGACCGATTTATTGTTACAACTTCCCTGCGAAATCGTTTCCTCACGTCTGTTAACATCAAAACAGAGCTTAATGAAGTGCGTGGAGTAAACGTGAGTGCACGAACAATAAGAAGAAGGTTAAAGGAAGCGGATATCACCCCTTTTAGACCAGCAAATGGTCCAAAGTTGTCTGTAGCTCACAGACAAGCTCGCTTAAGATTTGCGCGTGATCACCTGAATTGGACAGAAGAGCAATGGACCTCCGTATTGTTCACGGACGAGTGTAGGACATGTTTATATGGTGCAGATGGTCGCAGAAGAGTCTATCGTCGACGTGGGGAGCGATATGCTCAAAGTTGCATTGAGGAGCGTGTTCCTTTTGGAGGCGGTTCGTGTATGGTCTGGGGTGGCATATCGATGAACGGGCGAACAGAACTTGTGTTCATAGACATGGTCCGTCAAAACGGTAATAGAGGGGGTTTGACTGCACATCGCTACATAACAGAGATCTTAGAAGATCACGTGGTGCCTTACATGGGATTCATAGGCGAAAATTTTACTTTAATGCAGGATAATGCCCGGCCGCACGCTGCTGCACAAGTTCGACAATATTGCGAAGAGGTTGGGATTCGTACAATGAATTGGCCAGCACGCAGCCCGGATCTTAATCCCATTGAGCATGTTTGGAACAATTTAAAAAGAGCTGTATATGCGAGAAACCCTTTGCCCACGACAGTGGCAGCACTAAGAACAGCACTTTCAGAAGAATGGGACAATATTCCGCAAGATCTTTTAATAACCCTAATAAAATCTATGCGGAACAGATTAGAATCCGTAATAAGGGCACGTGGAGGTAATACACCTTATTAAAACATAAATAAACCCTTGCATAAAGTTTGTGTCTATTGTTAAAACCAATTTTTTAATTAAACCAATTTTCCTTAAATTTCTGTTTTTCTTCAAAAAAAGTCTTAAGGTCCTTTCCAGTACACAAACTTAAACTTAAGGATATGACCCTACACTGTTTTAAAGTTCACGAACCAATCTAGAGGTTTCAATTTAAATCTGTATAGAAAGTTTGACTACTTGGTTAAAATATTTATTTCAAAGTCGTCTATTACTTTGATGCAGTTTATGAGTCCGTCAGTGTATTTAAAGTTTAATTGTTTTCAGAATTCAATGAGTGAGTAAGTCAATGACTAGTAATTTACTCGTTGATTTGTATCGGTTGTCATGAAGACCAAGACATTCACAGCTTTTGTGTAAAATTTTTATGACAAAATTTTTATGTGTAAGAATTTTTGGAATCTGTTTAGTATTGCCAGATTTTACTCTCCTATACACAAACATAATATATATATTGTATGTATACTATTTTAAACTTTGTGTATAAAGAGTGTTATATATGGAACTAATCAGACTTTTAAAATACTTACACAAATAAATAGCTACATTATCCCTACATATCATAACCAATCTGTCTATTTTGCATTTTCATCAGAATCCTGGTCATAGAATTATGTTTGTACAATGTTGATTAAAAGAAAATAACTTTTACTTTTGTAATTATCAACATGCATTTTAAGCAAATATTAATACAATCTATGATTCAGCATATTGACTTCTAACAATACTACAAAGATACCTCTTCCAAATCAAAAGCAAATACAATCATAAACTATGTATTTATTATAAACAATATAAATTAACAAATTATTTAGACATTTGGAATCTATTTAAAACATTGACTAGTACATTCAACACTGGGTACTTCTGTGCTGCAGTTATCAGAGTGACCCTTAATACTGTTAATACATTTGACAATAAGAAACCTCCAATGGCACCGAGGTAGCAAGGTATGGGCCACACTTGCCAAGGCGTGTTCCAATCCAGAGGTATCACCACAGCTCCCAACCACGCACCACAAATGGTTAGTAAAGCATTATTGACGAGCATCTCAATTATTGTATCCTTTCCATAGTTTTTCACACCGAATAGCAGCTGCATAGATGTTTCAACGCCAGTGTGTACTATCAGCGGAAATACTGTCAACAAGGTGAGTAATGTTGATAACATCAATGTCTCCTCGTGGCAATCCAGTACAGGAGCTCCAAACAGTATAATTCCAACAAAGAAGCAGAATTTAACACATAGCAGAAAAACTGTTGATTTTATAATATCTCCAGCCTTATTTTTACTTTTGGTGTTTCTTTTCGCTTGAATATCATTGCTAGAATTGAGATAGAATGATTTTAGCAACTCTGCTACAAAAATTAAAACCAAAATGTAAAAAGATGAAGCGTTGCCGACAGAGTAAAGTAATCCCTTATACGAGACGACTGTGACTATACTCGGTAAATAAATGCATGTTATCAAACTAGATATTGTTATTCTTCTTAGTTCCAATTGATTATGTAGCGAAAACATGTCCAGTTTAATTAATTTTATCACAAAACATCAAGAACAGAAACTGATTTTATAAAAATCCTATTGGTTTTTAATTTTAATTGTCACTTTGAGTTTGACAGTGACAGTTTGACGACAGGTTGTGTTGTGTTGGACCAAAGCAGCCTACTTCACTTTTATCTACATTCTCTCTGATGGATATTTTAGGTTACGTACAATAAAATTGACAATATAATATTATTGCGTGAGCAAGATCTCAGATTCGGTACTACACATTGTTTTTTTTGTCTGAAAGTCGTGGTACGTCCTGACTCTGCTTTAATTATAAAAATATAACCTAAGCTACTCGCTGATAATATAGTTTCCTATAGGTAAGAATTCATATTCAGAAATATAAAATCGGTTCAGTAGTTTTTCAGTTTATTCATTAGCTATATGAAATACGTAGGTTTATAAGTTATTTTCTATCGAAGCATAACGGCAGCAGTATAAACGCATTGCGTTATAATAAATAAAACTGAAAAAGGGATAGCTCACTTGAGCCAACCCAATGCTTAATTTTATAGCGCCATCTAGAATCAGATTTCTGAACCACTCTTAAAACTAATCTCAAGTGACAAGTACCATTGTATTTCTAATCGTTTTTGTATCTAAGATATTAAATTTTCTTACCACAATAAAGCTATAAAGAAACTGCGAATACAGTTAAATTTAAATGACTTTCTTATGATTAAAAAATGAGCTAAACTTAGGCTCAAAAGACTAATAACCTGCCTTACAAGAAATTATAAAAAAGTACGCAAAACGTCAAACAAAAAATATTTTAGTTTGGCAACAATTCCATTATGTGAAATCAAAATAAAATTGTACGTGAATGAAGTATACTCAATGCAATCGATATGACGACACCAACTTTATAAATGAAAGGTGCCGTTGCTCGTGCCCCCAGTTGACTAAAAACCGTGAGACGTTCGGCTACAGTGAGAGTCAACGCTCAAACAAATATCTCGAATACCATATTACTTCGTGTCGCAAGTGTTTCGTGTGTCATTGATTACATAAAAAGTTAAGATGCCCTGCCCGTTCATAGGATCGTTCAACCAGGCCTTCGTGAAGAATTATGGCGCGACCCTTATGAAACAATACGGAAAATTTTGCCCTATGTTAACTCGAGGTTTCCGCTCGCTCGGCAATGACGAGACAAAGTGTCCCTTCATTCAGCAAAACGCAATCATCTCGGAGGCTCCGAAGGAAATGACCGAGGACATCGTGGAACCCATTTCGCCGTATCAGTACGAAAACTTCTTTCATGAGCAGATCAGCGCGAAGAAGAAGGACTACTCTTACCGAATCTTCAGGAAAGTGTCGCGTTTAGCAGCTGATGGTGTGTACCCGCAGGCTCTGGAAGGCACCGAGAACCGTCGTGTTACCGTCTGGTGCGCCAACGACTACCTCGGGGCGTCTCGCCACCCTGTTGTTCAAGATGCTGCGGTCAATGCTATTAAATCCTATGGAACTGGGGCTGGAGGCACGAGGAACATCGCTGGAAACTCTCAGATGACTGAAAAGCTTGAAGCCGAAATAGCCAAGCTGCACAAGAAACCATCGGCTTTAATTTTTAGTTCCTGTTTTGTTGCTAACGATGCCACTTTGTCTACGTTAGCAAAGATTTTACCGGGTTGTTTAATATTTTCTGATGCTGGAAACCATGCTTCGATGATACAAGGTATAAGAAACAGTAGAGCGCCCAAACAGATATTCAGACACAATGACCCGAATCACTTAAGAGAACTTTTAGCGAAGTCACCCGCTGGAGTACCAAAGCTAGTCGTATTTGAGACTGTTCATTCTATGAGTGGAGCAATATGTCCACTAGATGAAATGTGTAATATAGCCCATCAATATGGGGCCCTGACCTTTGTGGACGAAGTCCATGCGGTGGGGTTGTATGGAAAACACGGTGCTGGCATCGGAGAGGAGAGAGGTATACAGCATAAAATAGATATAGTATCTGGAACGTTAGGAAAAGCGTTCGGTAATGTCGGGGGCTACATAGCTGGGTCTTCTTTATTGGTTGACACTGTGAGATCATTGGCTCCCGGATTTATATTTACGACGGCATTGCCCCCGCCGGTTCTGGCCGGCTCGATGTCTGCCATTAGACTCCTCGCCAGCGAGGAGGGCAGAAGTTTACGGGCTAGGCACCAGGCCATAGTTCGATACTTGAAACTGTCGCTGCTGGTCGCCGGGCTGCCGCAACTGCCGTCAGTCAGTCACATCGTACCTGTTCCTGTGACGGGCGCCGACAAGGTGGCGCTGGTCGCAGAGTCCTTGATGAAGCGCGGTCATTACGTCCAGGCCATCAACTACCCGACGGTGGCGCGAGGCACCGAGCGCTTGCGCTTCGCTCCCGGCCCTTACCACACGCCGGAGATGATCGACAGCCTCATCACTGCCCTAACTGAAGCATTCCATGAGAATAATATAAGTTTCAACGAATTTATGAAGAATGGCACTTGTCGCGAGTGCAGCATGGAGTACAAGGTCGACATTGCGTACGAGGAACCCTACAAGTATCCTATGCAAGTCGCGTAACGACCTTGACATTACCATGACATTGGGCGCTTTATAAATATAAAAACGGTAAAATTAAGCTATCAAAAAATGTATATTATTAAATGTTTTTATTGAGGTTCGTGGTTCATGTTAGGTTGGAATTAAAACGTGTTTCATGGAAATCAGTTCTTTTATTTTTAATCCCAGTATTTGATGAGCCCGTCCCAGCCCGCCGTGAGGAGCTTGCTGGGCTCGTGTGGGTGCCAGAGCGAGCTGATGCAGACGCCGTCGTGTGCCTTCCACTTTTTGTAAAGCTTCGTCGTTTTCCAATCCCAAATGTAACACTTGCCGTCGGCGTCGCCGCTCACGAGGTAGCTGTAACAAACATACACATTATATAACAGTTAATGTAAGTATATGTCATGGCTGCGGTTTATTTCCTCTATTATTTATATCTACAGGTATTTTTATATCCGCATAACAAAGTTCAAACTTGTTATTCATTTGTAGCTACAACAATGAGTTTCCTACTAATTTATGACGTTTTCATAACACTAGTGCAACCCGTAGGCTGTGACTGACTGCGAAACAAGTAAAAAACCTGAAACCCTGTATTACTAAACGAGTTTTAAATTGTAAAGAATAATGGTTACATTTATTGAAACCAACCGCAAGACCGAACAAGTAATAAATAGTAAACAAATATAATGCGAGGCCAATACTAAGTAACTACCAAAACCAAATTTTAAATTAATTAACTCATTTTAGTCTGTGTGGTGACGGATTAAGAATACAAAATGTCACCACCCCGTTCTATCCTGAGGGTGTCGTAAGAGTCGACAAAGGGAGTTAGGCAGACAATACCCACTGCAAGAGAGGGAAAATTCGAAACAAAACCCTATACCAACCCGTCTGGCCAGCGTGGTATAGTAGGCTAATATCCCACCAAGTGCATGGAGGAGACCCGTGCCCAGCAGTAGGACGGTTTATGGGTTGAAGGTCAATTTATGTACTTAGGTATGAACTTCGAACCTTACATAAGTATTTTTTGTAAGTAGTTCTTATGTATACTTATAGTAAATTATAAATAATAAATGAATACTGTTTATTATGTCTATTTTAACGCTGATAAATATCCTGGCAGGTCAGAGGTGTATCTATCTTCACACCTCGTACCTACACGTAAACACCTAGGTTATTCAACTTTGCACGCCTTTTACCTACTTAATCCTTACTAATATTATAAATGTGAAAGTTTGTAAGAATGGATGGATGGATGTTTGTTACTCTTTCACGTAAAAACTACTGAACGGATCTGGATGAATTTTGGCACAGAGATAGATTGTGGTCTGGAATAACACATAGGCTACTTTTTGCAGCGATAACCGACATCCACGCGGGCAGAGCCGCGGGCAACAGCTAGTATAAGATAATTTTGCAAAGTAATGTTGAATTTAGTTTATTTCCTTGCTAGAAACTTCTCCAAAAATATGTAGTACATACATGGTCTTGTAATTTATCGTTATTAGGAGGACATACACGTAAAATAATGTCACTAAACAAGAGCCCTATGAAACAAAGCGGACAAAAAACTTGAGAATACATTAATGGAATTTATGCATATACATTTTAACACTGTTACGTCATTTTCTTTTTATACGAATAAGCATCGGCCCATCTGATGGTAAGCAGTTACCGTAGCCTATGGAAGCTTGCAATACCAGAGGTATCACTTGCGTGTTGCATCATTTTTTTTCATGAAGAGTCCCTAGGATAGGAAAACTTTTTCAAAAGGCATCCCTAAATGAGCGAACCTACTTACACACAGGAACACAACTACACCGCTGTCTGTAGTTATTTGGCTGTGGCCGTCTGTAAAGTGGAGTTCCTTCTCTAGTCGGGCTTGCTCGCTAGTATGGTGCCCTACCTCTGTAATAAATCATCTATCTCCTTACCATATTTGATTAAAATCCGTTCAGCTGTTTAGTAGTCAACGGTCAGACAGATAGTCAGCCAATACTTTCGCATTCATTTTATTAGTTGTACTAGGGGTCGCCCGCGACTTCGTCCGCGTGGTAATTTGTAATATTATCCCCGATTTTGCAACATATCTCACTACTGCTCCGCTCCTATTGATCATAGCGTGATGTTATATAGCCTTCCTGGATAAATGCACTATTCAACAAAAAAAGATTTTTTTTAAACGAACCAGTACTTTCTGAGATTAGCGCGTTCAACCAAACAAACAAACTCTTCAGCTTTATAATAAAAGTATAGATTAGCAGACGAACAATGGACCACACGTGCACAGTACCTACCGGCACGGGGGCCTATAAATCAACAGTGGGTGCAAATGGGCGGATATCATGATGATGATGAGGTTGTGTGTATGCTGGATATGTTTCACCAATATATTTAATCTCTATGTTTACTGCGCAGGGCCCATACCAATTTTAATTTTCGAACTTAATTTAAAATGCGTACGACGTCAACCTTTTTACCTAGCCTTGTTCGAATTTCAAAATAAGATCGAATAGTTATGAGGACGCTTTGGTAGCACCCTAAGTTGTATGTATAACATTGTTATCGTCAATTAATATTACTTGGCATTATGTAGGTATTTATAGTGTGCGAAAAATCGATTAAAAATTCGCCGTCCTAGAAACTATCCTTACTAATATTATAAATGTGAAAGTTTGTGAGTATGGATGGATGGATGGATGTTTGTTACTCTTTCACGTAAAAACTACTTAACGGATCTAGATGAAATTTGGCACAGAGATTATGGTCTGGAATAACACATAGGCTACTTTTTACAGCGATAACCGACATCCACGCGGAGCGGCGGGCAACAGCTAGTATAGAATTATAATATAATTAATGAGAAAAGACATTTGTCAGAGTCTTAATGTCAATTGTACTCTTTTGAATGTCCCGCTTGCGATGCGCTTAACCTAGGTATCTTTACCTTTTAATCATAACATCATTGTATAAACTAGACATTGCTACTGGCAATGATATTATCATTTTCTTAAATAGCACAGTCTCGCCGGAGCGGCGTCTAGGTACAACAATGGTTTTCCTATTGTGTCTAGTATTCCGGTAGCTGACCGGTCATTAGGTATATGGTAAATAGTAAGAGGACCTACCTAGATAGGTAGGTAGTGCACTAGCGCGCGGCAATTACCGACAAAATATAGACAACTAGCTGTTGGCCGCGGCTCCGCCCGCGTGGATGTCGGTTATCGCTGCAAAAAGTAGCCTATGTGTTATTCCAGACCATAATCTACATATCTCTGTGCCAAATTTCATCCAAATCCGTTCAGTAGTTTTTACGTGAAAGAGTAACAAACATCCACCCATCCATTCTTACAAACTTTCACATTTATAATATTAGTAAGGATTTTCTTCATTAGCAGATACATTGTACTTTAAGCGCATTACACTATAGGTAGTCTAACTATCTCTTTCTGTATCATACGTTTCGTATTATCTATCACATTCATAGTTGATACACCTATAAGTACGGTCGTGTAATAATAACGCAACAAAAACTGCCCCTCTAGACAAATGGCACAAGCGATAGTCGAATCGAAAAGTCAAAAAAGCAAATGTATGGGATTTGACGTAAGTTTACGACATTATATCGTAGACTTACGTCAAATCCCATACATTTGTTTTTTTGACTTTTCGATTCGACTATCGTTCATGCCACTTGTCTAGAGGCTCTGAACGCCGCGCGCCGCTAAGTATGAACGCTCATTAGATTTTCCTCTAAATATCAATCTTTCTTGTATTGTACTTAAAACATAGGTACCTACTGATACCTCAAGAGTTAGGTACAGAGAAAGTAATTATTCTAAGAAAACTCGACATATAACTACCGATCTTATGAACGGCTTTAATTGCACTTAAGATTAACAAACTTCACACTTAACGGAATATTTAACAAAGTATTTACCCATATTGAATCGTAAATGTTACCTTTATAAAAAACTTCTTAAATTATTTATAACGTCGACCAGAGGCCACACCGCGAAATTTCTATAGATAGGTACCAATTTATTGTCGATCTAAATTGCATTTTCGAACAATGACAACCTTAAACCAAAGGTATATAAAATTGATATCTTACTAATTTCAAATTGGGATCCAAAATAAAATCTTGATAACAGCAGCTCTACCATACCCCTACACAGAACTATAGCTAGGATCTAGGCTCCAACAACAGGTATAAAGGCAAGGTCCAGAAGCACACACAAAACAGCGGCTTGGGGTCTCCCATGACGTATTAAAACTTGAGTTGTTAGACCGAGAAAAAAGGGACGGAGCTATGTAGCGTGCATAGTCCCTTTTACTTGATCGAATGACTCACGCGCCTGGGCGCTATATCGGATGGAATTCTATGGACCTGCTCTCATATATGATCTCTTCCAAACAAAAACTGAATCCGCCATACCATACCATAGTGGCCCGCCCCGACTTCACCCGGGTTAAACTATTTTCAGCTCAATTTTTCTTATTTTTTTTTACATAAGAACCTTTTCCTGACAATAACGAACATAGCAAAAATCGGTTCAGCTGTTCTCGAAACTTGCTTAGCACCACATTCAGCGATTCATTTTTATATTATAGATATTATTAAGAAAGAAAAAAATTGATCAGCTTTCTATCTCACTCTCAGCCGGAAGATGTCCAGATTTTATTTAATTATAATTACGTTGCTTGGATAATTCTGGCAATACCCTGCACCATTTTACGTAAGTGGTTTGCGGGGAAAGCCCATGTCGAAAAGTTAAAGATGCAAACAGACATGTAGGTAGACTCAATTAATTAATTGTATTATTGATCCAATGATCATAGAACGAGACATAGAAGTTATTCGTGGAAAATATTTATTAGGTATAAAAAAATATTTTGGATTCTTGGATCGATCTATAATAATTAAAGATCCGACATTAAATACCTATGTCAAACTAGGTACTCCTAAATTATTTTTTACTTTCATTTTTGTTATATTCTCTTCCTTTTCCAATGGGTTTCATCCTTTTATGGCTTTTATTATAGTTTTGGTTTCAAAGATTATCGACCCTGATCTAACAATGTCATAGCGTGTAAATAAGAATCCCGCCGGCTGATTCTCACAGCGATCACAAACTGACAGTTGTAATTGCTCAGTGACGGCACACACGATTGCTAAACGTCAAAAAGGCTCGGTTTTCGCTCTTACGGAATACCGATTTTCAATCTGACAGCCAGATTTTGCTCCGTTTTCGCTCTTACGGAATACCCCTGACGGTTCATACAACGCAACCCATGACAGAAAAACCCTATACAACTTTACCCAGTTCGAAGATCAAAACCGGTACACCTGCACAACAGACGTACCTTCCTACGTAATACCACTGCTCCACCATGGCGGGTATGTCATCTTATATGACGTCATAAGGATAATAAAATATTGATAGCCAGTCCCACATTTACACATACATCATGTCAACATATATGGCGGTAGGTACGCGACGAAATGTTCGCCCTGACCTCCGCGCCAAGGCCCAGTCTATTCAATTGCATAGTTTCAGCAATATTATGTATGAGTCATAGAAACTCTTCGTACATTGTAGAATTTAATAATAATAGATAAGTAAGATATATATTCTTAATGGAGTATATTTTTTTATAAGGAGCCAAAAATCATACGGCCAGCCTGATGGTAAGCAGTTACAGTAGCTTACAGACACTTGCAACACCAAGGGTATCTTTAATTTGCGTGTTATTCAATACCAATTTATTATTATGTTACATATAATATATATACTTATTTACTACTGATTATTTATTGATAAGGTCAGCTTAAGGAGACCTATGCCCAGCAGTGGATATGTTTCAGCCAAAATGATGATGATAGAAGTTTGTTTGCGAAATAAACATCAAGCAATCAGTTAAAAATAATCTTGATTAGGAAGAGAAGGATTTCGTTTAGATTCATTGGTTGGCCCCCTCCGTGTCACAGTAACGATGTATATCCTACTTTAGTTAGGTACACACGGCAATATGTATACAGGGCCGCTATATGAAGATTAGTTTTTTAAGAAGACTCGGGGATACGAAAGTTTTCTTCAAAAACCGCATCCCTAAATGAGCGCTGGAGACCTGTACTCGCCTGTGTGCGAGTACAGAACACAACTAAACCGATGTGTGTAGTTATTTGGCTGTGGTATTCTGTAAGGTGGAGAGGTGCTTCCAAAGTCGGGCTTGCTCGCTTGCATGGTGCTTCTCTTTCGATACTAATCTATCTAATTATCTAAATCTCTATCTAAACGATAAATATTTTTTAAATAAAATATTTTTATAAATTTATTTTAAGCTCAATCATATCTATTAGGTCCTATTCCATTAAAATCTAAACGTTTCGGAGAAGCCTTGATGAATAAAAAAGTTTATAATGACATTAGTTCATTACTTAATTTCAGATTAGTTAATTAATAAGTACTATGATCGATAAGTACACATTACACAACAATTAAGATATTACAGACAATGCATGTATACTTACTTAACTAATATAAAAAAATAATCTTATTTAATTAGCCTCGTCGCGACGGTAAACGGAAATACCTAAATACTTCCACCAAAGTGTCCTAAAGAAACACTACAAGTGCACAATATAGGAGTACTAGCTGTTGCCCGCGGCTCCGCTCCCGTGGATGTCGATTATCGCTGTAAAAAGTGTTATTCCAGACCATAATCTATCTCTGTGCCAAATTTCATCCAGATCCGTTCCGTAGTTTTTACGTGAAGGAGTAACAAACATCCATCCATACTTACAAATGGATGTACAGCTAAATATAAACATTATGGCATATCATCACGTAATACATAAGCGGCTATTGTTAGAAAAAAGAGAAATGACCAGATTATCTTCAAGCTTATTGTGTTCCATTCAAAATGAAACATATTTATATCTATACTAATATTATAAAGCTGAAGAGTTTTTGTTTGGTTGAACGCGCTAATCTCAGAAAGTACTGGTACGATTAGAAAAAATCTTTTTTTGTTGAATAGTGCATTTATCCAGGAAGGCTATAGGCTATATAACATAACGCTATGGTCAGTAGGAGCGGAGCAGTAGTGAGATTTGTTGCAAAATCGGGGAAAATATTCCAAATTACCACGCGGACGAAGTCTCGCTCGACCCCTAGTAATAAAAAAATATATTAAAATTCTAGATCAATTCAATGAAAGATATAAGCTTCCTTTATACTGAGCGGCTTTCAGTATTGGTTCCATGTTTGAATAGATTTGAAGTATGAATGCGACAGATAATATGGAACGTAATGATATAGAAAGAGATAGTCATAGATTAAATAAAATTAATACTTAGCTACTATTGACGATAGCGATTTCCGCGCATTAATGCGATAAATACGTTCGTTTTATACTATAATATCCGGATTAAGTAGTAAACGTTACGTGCCAATTACAAATACGAGTATATGATCGCCATAGACAAAATATTTAGTCTCAAACTCAAAATAACGTTTAGTCGAGTCATAACACTGGCCTTTACTTGGGTCAACGTATTAGCCTTGCAATGCAGCGTAGAAATGTGGCCAGCCTTTTGGGCACCTTTCCTCAGAACGGCGACCTCAATCAGATAACTCAAAATGCATTTAGGTTACAAAGTGGCACTTATGAAGGTCAAAAATTATGAATAAGCCAGAAAGATGATGTCAGGTGAATTTTCCTACAGTTAGTTCGCTGACGTAGAGCCACGAGAAGAACTAGCAAGAATCTCAGGCCACTCTTTTTTTTTTATCGCAGGAATAGATCGAATCAATGAACTTCGTCGTTCTTTATTAAGTATTTTGTTTGAAGAGAAAATAATGTCGTCTTCAAATTAAATAATAAATAAATGAATGACCTTAAGAAAATGTTATTTAAATAATTAATTGTTTAACGAGAGATTTGCATCGTTGTGTCAAAGTCTAAGGTTAAGTTGCATAATGCCAGGTTCGCTGGAACAGACAGTAAGCCATTACAATAACACACATAATATATAATAGGTATTTCAGAGAAATTTCCTCCCACACGTACGATTAGGTTGTGGAATGAGCTACCTGCCTATGTTTTCCCGAAAGACATATAGCATGGGGTTCTTCAAGAAAGGAGTTATATGGTTTCTAAAGGGTCGGAAACGTGCGTATACCCCCGGTGCTGCAAGCCTCCATAAGCTACGGTAACTGCTTACCGGCCGGTATTGTAATACACAATAGGCGGGCCGTATGCTTGTTTGCCTCCTTGTTAATATAAAAAAATATATATCTTGGAACAAATAACACACGGCCATTAGATCCCAAACTGTCCAGATCCTGTACTATGGCAACTAACCAATAATAACCAACAATATTTGATAAACATACTTATAATATTTCTCAATACATCCTACTAATATTATAAATGTGAAAGTTTGTGAGAATAGATGTATGTTTGTTACTCTTTCACGTAAAAACTACTGAACGGATCTGAATGAAATTTGACATAAAGATAGATAATTATAGTCTGGAATAGCCTAGAACAGGGTATTCAAGGCTATTTATCGCGATAACCGACATCCAAGCGAGCGGAGCCGCGGGCAACAGCTAGTACATACAATTTCAGATGCAAAAACAATGCGTCATGTGCGTCTTAGCCTGTTACAAGCTTTACTATCGTTAATCGAAGCTATCAACAGGTCAAACGTCTAGTCAATCATTTTGTTTTTGGTTATTTGAAAATATTTCTCCTGTGTATTTATTTAAACAATTAAACTGAGAAAAATACAAGATCAATAAGGTCAGTCAGCACGCTGACTGTGTACTCGCAATATCAATTTGTTATTAATAAGTTTTATATATAGGGTGTTTTTAATTATACTAGACTTCGCCCAGTGGTCGAAATTCGACCAGAAACTCACACTCCTCCGTTGCACAATGTGCTTAAAAAGGGGTACAACGTTTTTCTTCACGTAAAACTACGTATTTATATAAAGACTTGCGGCCTGTCCCGGCTTTGCATCGGTGGACATTTATTAAATTTTCATGGGGATACCTTCTTTTGTTTTAAATAAAATATAGCCTATGTTACTCGCTTATAATGTAGCTTTCTAATGGTGAAAGAATTTTTAAAGTCGGTCGAGAAGTTTTTGAGTTAAATCGTAACAAAGAAACCAAAAAACCTTTTCTTTCCTCTTTATAATATTAGGTTAGATGTGCCACTGGTGATATGTTTCCCAGTTATCTGGTTGCTATAGTACGGGCTCTGCTTAGTTAAGGATCAGATGGCAGTGTAAATTGATAGGTAATACATGCGTCATGATTTACTTCAACAAAAAACCGTCAATTGCATGTTTATAAAGTACTCTTCTTCACTCGTGTCTTTTTAAAAACATAAAATCGAATCATAATATTATATAATTTTGATCTTCAAAACATTAGTACAATAACAAAAAAAATTTAACAACTTTTGTAAAATCCATGTTATGTAAATATAATGTTTGAATTGAATCAATCAGTCTGCAAAATGAAATGCAAACGGGTATTTTAAATAAAGAGAATTTTAAGAGAGGCAAGGAAGGACCACCGCTTTACAGAAGACTCTGTAGTCTTCTGTTAAGCGGTGGTCCTTTCTTGACTTGAACTCACAACACGTGCTGGGAAACTAAAATAAATAAATAAATTAGAATATATCTACGCCACTGTGGCTAGGTTATTTGGACAGCCAAATAACCTAGCCACCGTGGCGTAGATATATTCTAATTTATTTATTTAATGTATCTGCTCACTACACTTATAGTTTCCAACACGTGTATTGAACCATTGAGAATTCTAAATTATTGGTAACATAAAAAATGAATACATATTTTGGAAAACGTGGCCAATTTAGTATAAAATATAGCAATATCTGGATACTGAGCAATCATATAATTATTAGCTAATAACAAAACGCTATGTATGTGCAATGAGGAATAATAATGAAAAAGGAAAAGAAGATAAAGGAAGGAAAATAAGAAAAAATACTATAAACAAATTAAAATTTAATTATCTCGGTGATTTATTGCCGTCTCTTAAAAGCGGACAGTGTTTTAGTAGCATGACTGCATGACTAATTTGAGATGATGGTGATGATGTCTGCATGGTTGATTACCTACTAAACCACTAGATTTAGGATGGCCGCTCGTACCAGCAATATAATTACTACCTGTTTTGTATGATATTTATAACACCCTGTACAACGCAAAGCGAAATATGTAATCAGATTTAACCTAAATTAATGTCATTTTGAATATTGTTTTTACTGTTGTTTGATAAAATGTTTATAAATAAAAAATTAATACTGTTTGTTGGTAAGTGCACTTGAGAACTGCTAAACTGATATGGCTTTTTTTTAAGTTTTTATTTGTGACAGTCCGAATAACGGATTTGCAGAATGGAATGCACAAATATATCCCAAGGGTCGAAATCTGATCGCAATCCCCCAAGAAATACGGTTGCAGGACATGAAAAAAATAAAAAAGAAGTTTCCCGAAAAGAAGGAAAATTTAGAGAATGTACTTTTTTCTATACAACCTTTGTATGAAGTCAAGATCATAACGACTTGAATTATAGATACAGGAGTCTGTTAGTGAATAAATTAAAAACAGAGATTAAAATTAAAATAATATTAGTACCTATCCAAAATAAAGTCCTAATTCAGGTCAGAATTTTTATCATAAACAAACATACATATCCAAAGATTATTATTTTTTGACTTTTAAAAATATCTACTGGATAACTAAACTGATAAAAGAATTGGTAGATAACATGGATTTGTTTTTAACGCGGAATTACAAAAGATAATTTGGTAAATAATTGTTACAGCAAAACTTAAATTATTGACAAATTGTTTGCTAATCAAATAAATAAATAAGATGACTCAGTGTGATGACTTGAACAGCTCATGACAAATGATAATGGTTGTATAAGATAAGTTACGATAAGCCATATTTTTAGACATTATGTTTTTGATGGATATTGACCCCAGCAAAATCTATTGAACTTAATTTTATGTTTTGAAAATCGGCGTCTACATATCTCATTTACAAATAAATTAAGATGACAATTCATTCAACTATCATAAATGCACAGGTGTACCTACTGATCTCTATTCTATCACTATCATAGTCTGATGATACGACATTCCGACACGACTGGAGAAAGATCAGGCGCAGGACCAATGGCTTTATGAATTTTTTGAAGCAAGTTACCGCGGCAAGGTTGCTTGACCTTGCAAGCCAATCGATCCTTGCACGATTCTTACGTAACTAAGAGAGACCTTATATGTAAAAAAATTTAACGACATTTTTTTATTATTTCATGCTTGAACCTAAAGCACTTTCTGTGTAAAAAAGATCTATGTATCAAAGTTAATTTTAATAAATAAAATACTTACAAAGCAATGCATTTTGTCAAATGTTATTTATGCTTTATTACATTATGTTTAAAAAATAATCCATTATATGAAATGAAGTTTTGACATAACAAAATTTTGTCTGGTAAATAAATTTGTCAAATGAGTAGTTTGTTAAACAATAGTTGTAAAATGATTAATTTATCAAGTATAATTTTGTCAAACGTTGTTTTATAAATGAAAATTTGTCATTTGTTTTTTGTCAAATGATTGGACACCATATCTAACACTATAGCTAATGCCTTCAGTTTTCGATGCGTAACCTTTTTTTGCCTCTAAGAAAAAGTAGGTACATTCTCTAGACCAAAACAATAGGCTAGTGATAAAAATAACAATATCGTCGTCTTATCTATTTTACCGTAGTAACTAGTAACTCAAGAGACAAATCAATCACGTTTATATCTCAAGTTTTCGCTATTCTGATATGGACTATGGACAATATAGATAAAATATTCCGATGTCTAAGTACCAACATCGTGATTTGATAAACAGCAGATTGTAAAATATTTGACATCTAAGATATACGTACTACGATACTATAGAACACAAGAATTATCATAAGATTATCAGATAGCAGACTGTACCGGAATTTCTTGTCATTATTTGACATTTATAGTCACCTACTTCTGTTTAAATTGGCGGTGGCGCAGTGGCAGTACGATGTCCATATAGAGGACCCGGTTCCAATCGACAGATAGCGTGGTATTGGATTTTTTCCGATGAAAAATGCTTAATAGCAGAGAGTCCAGTTTATGGCAATACATCCAGAAACCCAGCACGTGTGGATTACGAACTAGAGGATCGAGGTCTTAATACACATGTGGACGCCCAGACGCCCAGACGATCTATAGAGAAAACCTGTCCCCGTCCTTTTTTGTACATTTAATTTTGAAGGTCCAAAAGGTACAAAAAGAGGTCCAATGGGCACATATTTTAAAGTTTGGACTTTCCAAAGGGACCCAAAAGTAAGGTCGAACAGGTAATTCTGTGATAGGGATTAATCTTGGAGGTCCAACGGGTACGTAGCCAATTATCCATACTTGGATGTTAAGACCTTAGATTAAAAAATGACTGCCTCGGTGGTCCAGTGGCCGCAGTATGCGCCTGCTGTGCACGAGGTTGTGGGTTCGATTCCCACACAGGACAAAACTTTGTGTGACCCACGAAGAATTGTTCTGAATCTGGGTGTAATTTGTGTCCGTTAATTGTATGTTTGTAAAGTCCCCCGCGACACAGAGCTTGTTCTCTAGTGCGGGAGTTGTCTTTTAAAAAAGAAAAAGATTTCCCTAAAAGCACTTAACCTAGTTTTATTTCCTATTTATCCTATTACTCAATGACATAAGTTTTATTTTAGACTGGGTGTTTGCAAAACAGCCTATCGCTTTTATCAGTATACTATGAAGAGATAAAACTTACATAATCTAATGTTATTGATACAATTATAGTGCTAATAATATAACTAGATACGACTAGTGTTTGTGCTTAGAGCGTGTGAGGTTGCCAAGTGTTATCAATACCTTATTAGGGCTGCAGTTGGCAACACAATACTGTTATTTTTTTATTTTTTTTATACTACCAAGGTGGTATACGGCCCGCCTGATGATAAGCAGTTACCGTAGTCTATGGACGTTTGCAACACCAGGGGTGTCACTCTCGCGTTGCCGACCTTTTAAAAACCTTATAACTCCTTTCTTGAAGAACCCCATGCTATAGTCTCTTGGGAACTTACATGCATAAGATATAAGATTCAATTTGGAGGTTTTTTTTTTTACTATTAACGTGAACCACGCATATGGCTTGTGTGGTAGGCAGTTACCGCAGCCGTACCGTAGCAACATTTGCGCGTTGTCGGCCGTTTAATTGGGGATTTGTGTTATCTTATGGGTAACCTTGTAATGTATTGTCGATATGTAACGTTTTTTTAATGTAATGGATGCATGAAAATAGTATGGCAAGATTGTCTGTGTATATACTTATTAGTGATGTAACGGATATTCGCATTCGCATTCGCTAATATCCGCATATTTTTCAATATTCGCATTCGCAAAAATTATGCTAATATTTAGCGAATGTTTTTAATAATCAAAAAGGAAATTATTATATGCATGCATATGAAATAATAATACAATAGATAACACTTAGATATTTTTATTAAATCATACTTCTAAATTAAAGTCTCATTTATGAAAAAAGAACTTCAGAGATCTGATCAAATTTAACATTAATCAGCCTTGTTACAACTATGTAAAAAATATTCTCATTCGCATTCGCGAATGTTGAAGATAAATATTCGCAATCGCATTCGCGTTCGCGAATGTGAAAAATCCAACATTCGTTACATCACTAATACTTATTAAACCTACTAGCCGACAAGGGGATTAAATTTACAAAAATCCCTCCATATGCTTAAGTCTTACCTTTGTGCAAAATATTAAATTTCTATCAGTTGGATCAAGATTATATATAATACTAGCGGCCCGCATCGACTTCGTCCGGGTTAAACTATTTTCAGCGCAACTTTCTTTTTTTTACATAAGAACCTTCTCTCCTGACAATAACAAACACAACAAAAAAAGAATTACCGAAATCGGTCCAGCCGTTCACGCGTGATGCCGTGACAAAGGGAAATAGGGATTCATTTTTATATATAAGAAGATATTCACCCTCCCTATAGCATGGATTTGATTTAAGTAGGTATAAATGATATCGGAGATCGAATGATTATTAAATTATTCACTCGATCTTCGATCCCCCTCGATATGTAAATAGCTCGGCCTCAACATATCGATTATGTTAAATATTATTACTATCAGGTCATCAGTCATCACTTAGCTTACATACCGTGAAGGTAACCGGTTCAATCCGCTATAAGCTAGTAAGAGTATATTCAATAACATTAAATAAACTTAACTTGTTTACGATGATTATGATTTTTTCTTTATCTATGTCCGTTACCTATAATAATGTCTAATTATTATATGTAAGACAAATGATTAATTTATAAAAAAAAACTAAATCTTATCACCTAAGTAGCTATAGAATGAACATTGTTCAACGGTATGAATTAATTATTCATCTCATCATCATCATCTCAACCCATAAATGTCCCACTGCTGGGCACGGGTCTCCTCCAAACATTTGGAAGGATAAAAGCCTACTATATGACGCTGGCCAGACGGGTTGGTATAGGGTTTTGTTTCGAGTTTTCCCTCTCTTGCAGTGGATATTGTCTGTTAGACTTACTTACTCCCTTAGTCGACTCTTACGACATGGATATACCTCGGGATGGAAGGGGGTGGTAACATTTGTATTCTTAATCCGTCACCACACGGACAATTATTCATCTATCTCATTAATATTCTTAATTTAGGCCTCGCAATGTAGACAACATTGCGAGGCCTAAATTAAGGGCTAATACCTCTATCTCTCTCTCTCTTAATCTATCAAGAGAGAGTTCTCTAGAACAGGAGAGCCGTGTCCGCAGTGGGACATATATGGGTTGCGATTATCTTAATATATATGTTACGGTAAGAGTGAATAATTGAAGATTATTAATAATTATCTATTATTATTAATAATTACCGAAAGTCGAGGTTAAACTGATAAATTAATCACATTTGTCGGTTATTATTAATAATTTAACCCCAGTAGTGATAAATGTAATAAGTGGCCAAGGATTGCGGGGCAGGGCGGTGTGTGCGACGTGCGAGAGGCGCGGGGGGTTAGGTTAGGTTAGGTTAGGTTTTTTTTTTTTTTTTAATATTATAAAATAAATAAAAACCTAACCTAACCTATAAAGGTTAGGTTAGGTTAGGTTTTTATTTATTTTATAACTTTTACCAATATGTGTCGTGAATTATTAATAATTACACTTGACTACGGCTCACATAAGGTTAAATAAATAAAAACCTACCTAGGTTAGGTTTTTATTTATTTTTTAACTTTTACCAATATGTGTCGTGAATTATTAATAATTACTACTAAAAGTAATAAATTTCGATCGATTATTCACATTTACCAAAACATGTGGTTATTATTAATAATTTTGTAAAAATATTAATAATTTTCAATTAATCAGATTTACCGTAACATATATATTTCTTGTGTGCGTGTGTATGTGACTGAACTCCTCCTAGACGGGTGGACCGATTTTGATGAAATTTTGTGTGTGTGTTCGGGTAGGGCCCTGGATGGTTTAGATTCACAATTGGACCCGGTAGGTGGCGCTGCTGTCGGTATTTCAGCTTTTTCCGGCAGGACGACGTCTGCCAGGTCCACTAGTTATATTATAATCTCGGGAAAACTGCCTTTGGTAACGGTTTGTCATAAGTAAGCACAACTAAAAAAAACAAAAAAAATAAAATAAAAGGTATTAATTATACTAAATATGTCTGGCCTTCTTTTTATATCTTTACCCACTCACGTGTCTTAAACGAATATATTTATTTACTATAAGATAATATTTTTGCAGTGAAACTGTTGATTCTGAGCCAAAACTGTTAAAAACGATGCCAAAACGTGGCCGCAGAGACAGTATAAATGTAAAAGGTTAATTTAAACCGGAACAGAAAACACCTTTATATATTTGTATCCGTAAATTAATTTTGATTTTACTTATATTTATATCGGGCATTCGGCCAATGACCTAGGACAAGTTCATTTACAACACAACCTTCAGTAAATATTAAATAAAATATCGATATAGGTCAATTTAAAAACGAAGATCGAATCGCATCGAATTAAAATATATCCGAGAGAAAATAGCGCATAGGAAAACTCGATTTCGTGATATTACTATTTGGAATATTCGAAACGCGTTTAAAGTTAGGTTATGTTAGGACCTTTCCTCTTATACCCTACCCTTTCTTAGCTAAGCAACATCGTATTCATTCTTAAAAAGAATAGGACACGCAGTCTAACCAGTGAATTAAATGACCATTACGACAAATTTGTTTAAAATGCTTGCAATTTTTCGAAATATAATTTTTCAGAGAATAATTTTATTGTATAATAAAGATTACTTCCACTTATATTTTAAACGATGTTGATTTAAAATATTTATATATAAAGACATGTATGAAATAATACGGGATATTATGATGAAAGTATTCATCATAATATCCCGTATTATTTCAGTCACACTAATCTTCCAAGCCACAAATCATATCTGCAAAAACAAATAATCATATTGATCTGCCATCTGTCGCTCGCTTACATGTCGGAAAATTCCTATTCAAGATATGCACATAGCAACATATATAGATATATATCAATATTATATTTTAGGTTGTACTTAGCAAGATGCATACTGAATACTTTTATAATTGAATTACAATAAATTCGGATTAAGAACTTTTTCGGGTAATAAACTCGGACGTATCGTCGTGTTGCGTGGACGCCATAGTATTGTTTATCTAATGCTAATTAGATTACCTATGATAAGTATTAACACCGTCGTCGTCTAAGGCACAATTTATTTTTTATTTCTTTTTTAAAAGACAACTCCCGCTCTAGGGAACAAACCCTGTGTCGCGGGGGACTTAACAAACATACAATTAACGAACACAAAGCACACCCAGACTCACACAATTTTTTCTCCCGTGTGGGGATCGAACCCACAACACGCCGCGAGGCAACCACTTAAGCCACTGAACCAACCGTGCAGTCAACAATGCTCATTTATCGTAGGCATCTTGGTTTAGTTAAAAAAAAATATATATTACGATTGCTTCTAATACGCTGTCTCCTAATAGTAGAGCAACCAAAAATCTGCTGCCCTCTCCTAGCTTAGGTGATCGCACGACCATAAAGTATTTAATACTAGCTGTTGCCCGCGGCTACGCCCGCGTGGATGTCAGTTATCGCTGCAAAAAGTAGCCTATGTGTTATTCCAGACCATAATCTATCTCTGTGCCAAATTTCATCCAGATCCGTTTAGTAGTTTTTACGTGAAAGAGTAACAAACATCCATCCATTCATCCATCCATTCTTACAAACTTTCACATTTATAATATTAGTAAGGATGTCATTCCAGTTACTATTCCAATAATAGAACTATACAATTAAGGTTAGTGTTATTTTTTAAGAGATGCCATCGTTCGGGCGTATACTACACACATGTCGCTGGCGGTAAGTATTTGTCGCGTGATCGTCACCGTGCCGCGTCGTGGTACGATCCTATGCCAAAAATAACGATACAGAAATACAGTCGATGTACTTGTATTATAACCAAAACATTGTTGTTGTATTATAAAGCAAAGGTCGGCAGTTGATCGTGAAATATCAAACATTTCGTTCAAACTGACAGTCAAAATATAAATTAAGGTGTAATATTTACATATATACACATTACATCCTACTAATATTAAAAACTACTGAACGGATCTGGATGAAATTTGGCACACAGATAGATTATGGTCTGGAATAACACATAGGCTACTTTTTGCAGCGATAACCGACATCCACGCGGGCGGAGCCGCGGGCAACAGCTAGTATTATAATAATAATGTCTTCCTAACCAAATTTCGGTCGACGCATAATGACCATCCTAGCCAAATATGCTAGGTAGTTAGCTAACTAGCTATATCTGTAGGAATTATATTGTGGTGCACAAGTGTAGCAGTTTTTTTATACTACTTGGGTGGCAAACAAGCATACGGCCCGCCTGATGTTAAGCAGTTACGTAGCCTATGGATGCTTGCAATACCAGAGGTATCACTTGTGTGTTGCCGAACCGGATTTTTACACCAGTGCTTTAAGATGGAGTAACCCTTGGGATAGGAGACCTGACTCGCACACAGAAACACAACTGCATCGTTGTGTGTAGTTATTTGGTTGTGGTCTTCTGTAAGGTGGAAGTCCTTCCCCAAACGGGTCTTCTGGCTAGTATGGTGCCCTACCTCTCTAAGTATTTATCAATTCACTCACATAGTCTGTTGCAATTCGACACGGCCGGAGAGAGATCAGGCGGACGAACAACGGCTTTATGTGCTTTCCGAAGCACAGGGTGTAAATTCTACCAACTCTAAAATTCGGGCATCTATTGTAAATTTCTTTCAGAAAAACCTAATATACTAAAAGTTGAGTTAGGCAGGTCTGCCGTCTTAGTAGCACAAAAAGTGTGTGACGATAAAATCAATTAATTTTAATGAGGAAGTAATCAAATCTCAAGAGATGCAGTTAAATACAATACCTAACTACCTATTTAACAAGTACTCAGATAACTACTATTATGCGCGGCTGATTCTGAAGTATGTTAGTTATTTGTATTCAAAATCGATAAAATCTGATAACGGATACGGCTAGTTGTACTATATAGAGTACACGTGATGTTTTCTGCACATACTATGTAGGTATTTTGATAAGCACACAACTGTGACAACGGAATAACTTGACAGATATTTGAATTAGGAATAAAGAGAAAAAAAATGTTAAGTACGCATAGGTTGAGTTGCCAGATCTAAAATCAACAATAATAGTTTAGCCGGATATTTTGATAAAAAAACTTTTTTTTAATTACTGAAGATTTTTTTTTTTTTTAATACGTTATGGTATAACATTTAGCGGGAAAGTAAACGATTTGTACGATTTACCATCTGCTAATGGTGAAGCAACACATCGAGATGAATCCCACATGTCTTAGATAAAAGTGGGACAATGTATGGGTCGCTATTACTATTACTTACTATATCTACATTAACAAATTCATGGTTAATTGACCAAAATATCTGCTCAATCATTGTTTGCCAACATAAGTGATAAACATGACATATGAACAGACATCAGACAGTGAACAGAAGTAAAAGATAATAAATCACGTCTAATGATGACACTGCATTTTTTTTTAACTGCAAGTCATGATATCTTGTTTAATAAGTTTTTAACTAGTTATATAACCCTAAGATGCCAAACCCTTAGTAG
This sequence comes from Trisateles emortualis, assembly GCA_947095525.1. NCBI lineage: Eukaryota > Metazoa > Arthropoda > Insecta > Lepidoptera > Erebidae > Trisateles > Trisateles emortualis. The sequence continues at coordinate 18,901,364 of OX352735.1, read as the reverse complement.
TAAGGATTAAATAGAATAGACTCAAACTCATTAATTCATTTAGATGAACTACATAATGTTTATGAACGTCAAAATAAACAAAAGTATTTTTTTCCTACAGCAAATTACAAGCCTTGAGAACACAGCTCGAGACGAATAAGCAAGAAACTCTGGCTTCTCTTTAATCGTCAGAGTACAATATCTATAATTTGGTACGAGTTACAATTTATGGTAGATAACAAAAAGATATATTGTCGAGATGAGTCGCTCAACGAGCTGTGGAAAGAGCTATGCTCGGTGTTTCTCTGCGTGATAAAATCCGCAATGAGGAGATCCGCAGACGAACCAAAGTTACCTACATAGCTCTTACAGTAAGCAAGTTGAAGTGGCAATGGGCAGGCCACATCGCTCGACGAACCGACAACCGATGGGGAAGAAAGGTTCTCGAGTGGCGACCACGTACAGGAAAACGCAGTGTGGGACGACCTTCCACTAGGTGGACAGATGACATCATCAGAGCTGCAGGAAAGCACTAGATGCAGGCAGCTCAAGATCGGCCATTGTGGAGACATATGAGGGAGGCCTACGTTCAGCAGTGGACATTATCAGGCTGAGATGATGATGATGAACAAAAAGATATATTTATAGGTAACAAAAGGGTACCTTTATTCCCAGCAGCTAATAAAATTTCGCAACATAAACTTCTTTGAAGCCATTTCAGCCAAAATATACCTTTACTTTTTACTAATATGTAGGTATGTCAAGATTGTACCAAATGGAAATCCTTAGTCATTGCCTATCCCTCTGGAAACAAGCTTGAATATATGCATGTATATAGGTATTTAACGACTCTCTTATTTAATTAACTATTAGTTACAAACAATAGCATTAATGCAAATTGCTGTTTTATAGCCCTCTACGATTTACACGTTGTTTATTTTACTACGTAGAACTAAATTGTTTATGTGTAAATGGGGACGACTAGTTAATTGGATTACGATTCTAAAAGTAGGACACATAAGTAAAGTTCGGTATCGGTGTAAATTACATCAAGCTATGCTTCATCGAATGTTTTGTATTTTAATCTTTTTAATTTATCCTTTTGTATTTGTATCTTTCAATATTGAATCCATTTTTATATCATCATCATCAGCCTATCGCAGTACACTACTAGACACAGGCCTCTCCATAATATTTTTTTTATTTTATAAAAAAGTAAAGTTTGCTGGCAGCTTCAAGTGCTCCAACACTATTTGTGTCAAACTTATTACACAACAAAATTAAAACAGTATACAAAACAATGAAAACGATGGCGAAATGTCTATTAAAGTATAAAACAACTAAAAACACACCAACGTCACGTTTTTAATTACTATTTCCATAGTATTCATTAATTGTTAAGACAACAATATCGACGAATGTGCAACTAATTTGTTGTAAATAAGTTGCGTAAGATATTGATAAGTCACGTTTTCCAATCGTCTAATAGCAACACAGTTTTTCTCACAATTTGACAGTCCAAATTAGTATCTATCTATTTATGAAGATTTTTTGAAGTAGCAAATGCAGAACATACATAACAGTAAAGATTTATCAGTGCAGACGACTCGCACGGTGATCGCGAATATGACAATCACTGTGTGAAACAGTAAGTACTGTAGAGGTTTATTGGTGGTCACTAGCTGGCCGCATACCAATAGTGAAACCTCTGACGTTTTGGAAAAGTAAATATTAATGAGATTTGAATAAAAAGATTGACAAAAGGGAATGACATGAAGGTTGTCGATTGGAGTCAGGTTCGGGCTTCGGTGAAGCCAAGTTGTATTTTAATTGTGAATAATTATAAGTAGGGAGATGTATAAAATAAACAAATCATATAGTTATCCAGTGTTATTTATTTGCCAATGTAATCAAGAACCCCTCGTCTAGTGGTACCTGCTTTGACCATCTGGAGACCACGCCCGTAGTTTGTGTTTGAAGGAGGAGAATCTACATGGTGGAAGCGCCGGGTACGACTAGACAAAGGGTTCTTGTTCTAATAGTTCTATTATAGGTTTACTAGACCTGAAGAGTTATCTGGTATGTCATATCATGTCATGGTAGTAAAATTCTGGCTCAACATTAAAAACGACAGTGTTTAAAAAAATGGCTATTGGCCTCAAGCAATGGCTACACTCACCATGTGGACGAAATTTTGCAAAAGTATCAAGATTGGTGGTTGCTTCACTTGTCTACCGTTATCTCTACTTGAAGAGAAAAGTCCACCTTTTAATCCTTTTGTCTCTCTCTACCTATTGATGGAGACATATCGAGATTTGTGTATAAAAAGACCGCTTTGAAAATTGCCAGACTAAAGTTCATTAATAAGTATATGACTAAAAGTGCAATGGCTTGAGTCATTTGCTACTGCGCAGCGTGTTGTGGGTTCTTTCCCCACACGGGATAAAAAAAAAGTATGATCCACATGCATTTGTATGGCTGTTCTGAATCTGGGTGTCCCTCGCGACAAAGGGCTTCCCTAGTTTTGACACCAAACAAGCTGTTCTTTCTTTCTTTCTCGTGCAGGAAATGTTTTTTAAGAGAAATATATGTAATTAAGCTAAGGTGCTAAGACACGTCTCAAGTCAGACACATTCAAAACAGGCCAGTATGCATCACGTAAGTACATGGTACAGACTCATTGTCGCCAAGATGTCGTATACATTATTTTAACCGCTACTTGGCCGCGATATTTATGACATATGAACGAAAACTGGTAGAAATCAGGTTATGTTACGTTTTCTAACTTTATGTTAGAGACTCTCTAAGCCCTGTTGATAGAAGAGAGGATACCTATGTCCAACAGTGGCAGTGGCACTATTTTCTTTTTAAAGACAACTCGCACTAGGGAACAAACATTTATGGATCACTAGTTGTTGTCCGCGGCTCCGCCCGCGTAGAAGTCGGTTATCGCGATAAAAATGCCTATATGCTATTTCAGACTATAATCTATCTGTGTGCCAAATATCATCCAGATCCGTTCAGTAGTTTTTGCGGGAAAGAGAAACAAACATCCATACTCACAAACTTTCACATTTATAATATTAGTAAGGATATAAAGTTTTGTCCCGTAGTGGAAATCGAACGTACGACCTCCGGCTTAGCAGTCAGGGTAACTAACCACTGGACCAACAGGCCAGTCAAACTTTTAACTGCCTTATGAATCATAAGAACGTATACGTATATTTGCAAACGTAACAAGTCCTAATGGATAATTAACTTTAATGTGACTTTAACACAAGTCGTGTGTTTGTACTTAATTTTTTAAAACTACGAAGTGCGTCACGCTATATATTAATGTCAATATTTTTTATGTTTCTTTTAAATAAAATCTATATAATGTAGTATATAAAAATGAATCCCGATTTCAGTTGGTCACGCTATAACTTAAGAACAACTTTACTTATTTCATTCAAATTTTTTCTAAGTTTTCTATTACTTTGTAGAAGGATCTGACGGCAAAAAAAAAGCGCAAAATAGTTTAACCCGAGCTAAGTAAGGGCGGGTCGCTAGTGTACAATATAAAATCGTATCGTAAAATAAGTAATCATATTTTAAACGATTTTTTTTCTTCAATTTATACAGTATCATAAAAAACTGCCAGTCGTAAGACTGCACGTCAAAAACGGAAAATTCTGAACTTCCCAAACACACACATCTGTAGCTGTACACGCCTGTGTACTTGTAAACACTTTTAAAAATCTCAATTTTTTCCACGAATATAAACTAAAATGATTTGTATACATTATTCAGTGTATATAATTATGCAAACTTGCCAGGTCATATTCGGGTTACGAGCGATCACGTGTCGAAGCGGTGTTACAAGTTACGATCACAAGTAAACATTCGCGATGACTTGCCACATATGAACATCTTTTCTTAGACTCTATCCCTGTCTAGTAAGTGTTCAGTCGGCAAATCTGGCAGTAGGGAAATCAGCTGTCGTCTCATTTGGCAATTTTCTTCGACCTGCATATCACGGATTGACTTTGAACCAGTAGAAGATCTTATTATATTCTTCTTCTTTAGTTTGGTTTAGGCCTCTGTCGTGATCTTACGACTAACAGTCGGGACCGACTTTTAACGTGCCCTTCGAAACACGGATACGCTCATATAAAATACCATACGGTCACCCATCTCTAAGGTTACCGCGCCCTCGCTGAATGAACGTTTACCGAGCAGCTAGCAGCACCTGGTAATGAGAACTATGGCATATAAATTGCCTCTAGCTAGCGTTATCCTCTTTAAAATAGCACTGGTCTATCTTCAATTACTTGTAGTGGAAGTTTTGAATAGAGAACGCAAATACGATCAAGACGTTTTTTACGAAGAGGATAAGTAAGTATCTTATTATACGAGATCAATAGAAAATATTTATGTAAATGACTACTGATAGTAAACAAATTTATATGTAAACGATATTTAAAATCGACGAAAATTGTACTCGATCAGCGAAAACCTGACCCATTATAAACAAAAAACCCGTCTATTTCAAACTACGTGCAAATATAAACAACACCACGTGATCTAGCTAATTTTAATTAAAAAATAATACGACAAGTTTTTTAAAGTTATAGAATCAATAAAAATATTTCGGAACATATTTGATTAGAATATTTGCAAACATAAACAAGTTTTTGATAAAACTTTCATTAAAGTAGTCTACAGTCTATAAAAAATACATTGCACAAGGGGTAAACGCTTAGAGCATTGTTTCGTTTCGCCTTTACGGTCAAACCTTCGGGTGGAAGATGCATGAGAGGACAGAAATATCAAGTAAAAAAAAATTGCGATTTTCATTGGGTAAATTGGAAAATCATTGGGTTAAATCGAACTTCGGTAAATCCTGACTGGTATAAGTACGTAATAATCGTTTTTTTAACCTAACCCAAAAATACCGTAATTCCGATTATCATCATAACAACATATTTCTCATTTCGAAATAATTAATTAAATATGTTTTAAATAAATGAACAAACAAGCTTCATCTTAGTTATTTTAAGACAGATAATCATAAATTCATAAGGAATAATATGTAATTTTATATTATGATTCGCAGCAATTAACGAAATTATCATAGTCCCTGAACATAATGAAGATTTCTCATGATACTCGTATTATTACGCCGGCACGTCAATAATAATAACTTGTACGTGTTGGCACACAAAACCTCAACTGACTCGTATCTATTCTACCAAATGGTTACAGCACAAGACCGCGGCTATAAATAACGTGTTAATTTTGATTAATTAATTTGTATTCAACATACATACATACATATCATCACGCCCATCTGCCATTGGGGTAGGGAGAGACTATGTTACGCTAATTGCTTCGATACATCTTATTTTGTTTAACTATTCTTTTATAATAATGATACTCAAACAAAAGTTTATACATATGTATATTTAATTTTTAAATAATATTATAAAGCTGAAGAGTTTGTTTGTTTGGTTCAACGCGCTAATCTCAGAAAGTACTGGTTCGATTAGAAAAAATATTTTTGTTGAATAGTGCATTTATCCAGGAAGGCTATAGGATAACATCACGCTGTGATCAATAGGAGCGGAGCAGTAGTGAGATATGTTGCAAAATCGGGGAAAATATTCCAAATTACTACGCGGACGAAGTCGCGGGCGATCCCTATTTTTTGAATAAAGACAACTCCCGATACGGGGCCTCACGATCACGAGGGACTTAACAAACACAATTCACGGACACAGAGTACCTACATCCAGACTCAGAGCAACCATCGATTAGTCACGATTTTGACCAGCGTGGGAATCTGGTAGTAGTAAATAGCGAGGTTACCCCGAATCAATCGTGCAGTTGATAATTGCATTTGTATTGAAAAATTTGATATTGCATGGTCATATTTTTGAACATAATTTACATAAAGAAAAAGGTAGACACACTATGTGCGACGTTTTATATCAATGCTGACATTTCTCAAACGTGCTACTGCATTAAGATACTTGCTTCTGTGTCGGCACTAAGCGAGCGGATCAGGACTTGCATCCTTTAAAAAAAATCTTATTTAATAAGAGATTGTCATACAAAATATATAAAATGGTATCTTTACACCATACAAGCATTCACAATTTTATATCTTTTGTCTATAACCCATAATTATATGCACAATTGTTTTAAAGACAACTCCCGCACTAGAGAAAAAACTCTGTGTTGCTTACTTTGCAAACATACAATTAAGGGCCCCTTTTCCCGAAAGTTTAGGCATTTTACGCACGGAGACGGCTTGCGCCCGCGTTGCACAGGAGTCGTTGCGATATGAACTCCGGTGACCTATGGCGGCGGGCGAGCACGCCACAGTATAAATAATCAGTAGTTCAAATATTATTGGCGTGCTGGTAATAAGAGCTAGTTTGCAACAAAAACGTATAGCTTGATGTATGTCCACTGCACTATTGACTGTAAACACTAATACACTTATATTGTTATGAATGTATTGACAAAGCAGGCGATGATCTAATATATAAAATTCTCGTGTCACAGTGTTTGTAACAAACAAAACTCCTCGGGAACGGCTTGACCGATACTTATGAAATTTTGTATGTATATTCAGTAGGTCTCGGGAATAGGAGGTCAACTATTTTTTGGTAGTAGGTAGGTAGGTAGGTAGGTTTATACCTAAATCGATTAATAATAATAATTAATAATAATAATTTATTTATTGTACTTTTATAAAAAGTACATTTAAAATTAGTGCTTGGAGTCTTCTTTTAGGCAAAGCAATGCCTGTGTTAGAAGATTCCGCTCTTCTATATCATAAATTTACTTAGCTTAAGATAACAAAAAAATCTCTTACAATTAAACTAAGTGTGTGGATGTGTGTGTGTGTGTGTGTGTGTGTGTGTGTGTTTGTGTGTGTGTTTTTGAATTTTATTTATTTATAGTTAATGTATTACAGCCAACAGAGCCTCGGTTTCATCGTACGAAAGTGATTTTATCCAGCTGACTAACGTTTTTTTAATTTCGTATTGTTTTTTAGGATATATATATACAATTTTACAATTTTTATGGCGTATTAGCATCTATGGGAGTGTGAGGTAGCTATTTTTATTTTACCTAATATGCAAATTTAATAAGCATTTTTTTTGTTCGACCACCTTATGATAAGCAAGCATACGGCCCGCTTGATGATAAGCAGTTACCGTAGCCCATGGACGCTTGCAATACCAAAGGTATCACTTGCGTGTTCCCGACCCATTTTTTTAACACCAGGGCTTTATGATGGAGTATCCCTGGGATAGGAAACGTTTCTTCCAAAACGCATCTCTAAATGAGCCCTGGAGTACTTATACTACTCACACACAAGACCACAACTACACCGATGTGTGTAGTAATTTAAGTAAAGATTCGGGCTCTTCTCGCTGATAAATCGCCGGAATTAGTACGTCTAACACTTTCATAACAATTTTGTTTATATTTATAAATTTTATTTATGTAAGTAGGTACTTATATTTATTTTATATATTATATATACCACAGCATATATATTCATTATATATTTTTTTAGATATTGTTGAATCTATATCCTTACTATCTTAAATTTGTTTCTTTGTCTTATCCATTTTTTTTTTGTTTTTGAGTGCACCTAATACCTATGTTCATCTCTGTATCACCCAAGGTCGACTGGTAGAGAATACCTATGGCATTAAGTCCGCTTGTGTGCGATTGTGCATAAAGTTTTAAATAAATAAATAATTTGGCTGTGGTCTATTAATATTATGATCATTTTTGTTTTTTGTACTTACCTAGCCTACAAAAAAGTAGCCCACAAAAAAGTAGTACCTACTACTTTTTTGTAGGCTAGGTACCATGTTATGGCATTAGTTTCCACCCACGGCTTCACCCGCACCACAGATTACTAAATAGTAACTACGTAACAGATACATCACTCCCATACAAAAGCCAAAATACCTACGCCATAATAGCCTACAAAATCTTAATAATAGTACCTGCTGTTCGCAGCGAAAAGAAATGTACCATAAGTACGCGCACAAAGAGTCGAGATTGTGTTGCCCGCCGTGCGACTCACGTGCAAGCTCATCATCGCACGAATGCGGTAGGGTTGTCTTTCTAACTTTCTCGTAAATTTTTAAGGAAGAGTACCTACACACAAGAAGCATTTTAAAATTACTAGGTACTACTAACTGAAGCCAGCTAAAATGCGTCCCTACTTTCAAATAACGTAACGTACCTTTCTTCATCTTTCGGCAATGAAAAAAAGTATTTTTTTAATTTTTCTTTTGACTATGACATCCAACGACTTGACAATAATCAACCATCGTGTCGTTAGTCAAAACTTAATATAGGTACGTAGTGTACGTAAATATCGGAATAATGCGTTTTGAGCGGGAAACGTGTTGTGCGCGCTTTGTGTCGCGTGCGGCAGCCCACTGGCGATCGGCTCGGTTACGAGCTACATAGCGATAGGCAAATAGCGCGTGACCTTGAGCGAGTGACGGAGGCCTGCCCGCACTTACAACCCCAGGCAGAAACAAGCAAGAAAAAGCTCCATAGGTACTTAGGTACATCGATTCATCCAAACATTCGCATTTATAATAATAATATGTATTAGAATAGATATGGTATGCCAATGTGTTCCTTTACTTCTCTAATAATAACATATTCTAAAAATGAACAATAATATTATAACACCAAAAATCTTACCGTAATATAACAATAAAGTTTACGCACCCTGCACTGTGCCGAATATACTTCACGAACAATGTATGTGTGCGAGGATCACGCACACACGCGCACTCCACGGCCGGTCGACCGATAATTACCTAATCTGTAGCTGCGCTATTTTGTGAATACGCTCTTAATACTCTTTCAAATTTCCACGCAAACGAAGTCGAGGACAACAACTAGTCAATAAATAAATATCGTTGGCTTGTATCGTGGACACCAGATAGTTGATATAATACATATATACTTTTTTTGTAAATACTTATTATGTATAGGTACTTATTATGTATAAACATTCATGACTCGGAAACAAATGTCCATGCACATTTGCCCTTACCGGGATTCGAACCCGGGACCCTAAGTCCGTAAGGCAGCCTCACTACCGCTGCGCCGTTCTGATCCTCAGTTAGTATGTATAAATATGTAAAGGTGAATGTTTTCATTAAAGATATTAAAGATTCAAAATTCTAGTCATACTGACTTCGCTATTCTGTGTAGAGAAAAACATTACAGTATTATATTGTGACGTATTATATTGTGGCGACGATAATGTGGTCGCGAGCAAAAATTGCGTAGGTCCTCCCTCGATCACGTCCGGCAGGACACTGGCGCGGTGCGCGCGTCGCGCGCGAGCAGTTTTTCACGTATTTATTTTATATAAAAAAAATAAGGGCAATTTTATAAATCTATCCAATAATATCCTTGTCAAACCCGATTAGTAAATGAAATGTTAAATTTTCATAAACGTTGCGTTCCCCCAAGTCTCATACAACTTGAAATACTTTCAAAATCGACTTAACTTCAGACTTCTTTTTTATCGAGCAAAAAGTTAAATTTTGCGTTTTTAACCAAAAAAGTCACTAGATCAAACATGTATCTGTACTATATATTTTTTTGCGAATTTTAATATATTGATTTCTCTGAAAACAACTCGATCTAGAAACGTTAATTTCGGAAAAGGGGCCCTTAACGAACACAAATTACACCCAGACTCAGCACAACTTTTTGCGGGTCATACAAAGTTTTGTCCTGTGTGGGAATCGAAAACGCAACCTCGTGTACAGCAGGCGCATACTGCGGCCACTGGACCACCAAGGCAGTCAAATTGGTTCGAGTCTCTATTGTTGTACTGTGTCTAAAGTGCCGGTAAGTATGGCCCCCCGACACAGGATTTGTTCTACTTGACATTTTTGTAAAAAGAAAAACCAACAGATATATCTTAGAACATACTACTATGTTGAACAGCTTACATATATCATCTGGAGCGGCCTACTATGGGGATTTAGTTTCATCTAGAGGGAATTTCCGTGCATTTAAACGTTTCTGCCATACATATTATAGCAATCAAACTTAGCTCACTTAGGTCCCGTAGTTTAAGGTCCTCCGTGGTGCTCCTTTTCATAGGTTATAAACCTATACAGATTTATTTTGTCTCCCGCTTTGCTATGGAGGGAAGTGGAAACTTTTCTTTCTAACTCCTCCTATTTACTTCTGATTTAATTCGTTGCGGGGTCCAAGACAGTAGGTTTAGTTGTCCACGGGACGCACGAGTGTCAAAACTCGTTGTATCAGTTGGTTACTCCGCTGTTAATCCTGGCTCACAGATAGTCCCGATAGAATATCTTAGAACATTTCAGTCAAAAACCTTGCGTAAGAGGCCCTCTAGGGCCAAAGTAAGGTTGTCACCCGATTATATGCTAATGCCGCGTTTCAATTACACAAACCAAAATACACACCGCACCCGCAAGAAAATAATGACTTAAGATGTTTTGTAATTTTCATCTTATGCTGCTTTAAAGTTAAGGTTCAAAATTGACAAATGGCATTTCTCAACTTACGCCTCTTTTCTACTGATGGTGTGATACTATCTAATATTTAAATTTTGTAAAATATGTACACCGATACAACTCTAATTTTAAACGACTTTAAAAAAAGAGATTATTAATTCGTGTGTATTTTTGAATATTCTTTTATTTAATGCAAATTGTTGCCTGTGATTTCGTCTGCGTAGGTATATATTTTTAATGTTAATTCTACGTGTTATTCTTATATTATAATCTATAACATTAAAAAGTTTCATCAGCACAGGTTAAAAATAGGCTTATCTCTTTTGATAGAGCCTCAGCTGCAGTAGGATATATAAGTATACTGGTTAATATACCTATACTTGCAAGTCAAGTGGTTAAATATAATTTTACTTAATTCGTTTATATGGAACAAAACAACAACATTACCTGCTGCGCGTGCGTCAGTATGTTTTTATGCGAAAGATTAATCTTTACTTTATTATAAAACTGAAGAGTTTGTTTGTTTGGTTGAACGCGCTAATCTCAGAAAGTACTGGTTCGATTAGAAAAAATCTTTTTTTGTTAAATTGTGCATTTATCCAGGAAGGCTATAGGCTATATAACATTACGCTATGATCAAAAGGAGCGGAGCAGTAGTGAGGTATGTTGCAAAATCGGGGAAAATATTCCAAATTACTTGACGAAGACGTGGGCGACTCCTAGTTAAAAATAAAAACCTTTTTTTAGTTTGTCTGCTGATAATAAAATTACCGCTGACGTAGGTAGGTACTTAGATGTTATTGTGTTTTCAATTTATATTTATACATACTTACAATCTTACTAATATTGTAAACACGAATAAGTTTGGATTGATCGATGGATAGATGTTTGACGGATCTGAATAAAATTCAAACAAAGGGGACTTTACAAACACATACAATTAACAAATACAAAGTTCACTCAGATTCGGGACAATCATTTATGGGTCACACAAATTCTTGTCATGGGGATTTGGGGATCGAACTCACAACACGCCACGCAGTGGTAAATGGCGAATAACCACTTAAGGCCCCTCTCTCAAAAATGATGAAAAAGAGGTGTAAATGAAACCATTTTTTGTTGGCTTTTATATACAAATGACTGCCAAAAAATACAGTATTAATCTACAAAATGTGTTTCATAATATTTTTTTCATAAATTATATAGTAATTCTAAATAGTTTGTAAAAAAAATCATCAAATCAGCACCAAATTATTGAGATGTATTTGACACTTTATGACTTATTTTTTTATCAAATAATAAAAAAAATACAATATTTGAAGAAAACCTACACCTATAATTTGGTACTGTTATATTTAGAATAAGTTAAAATTTTGATTTATTAAAAATTAATAAGACGTCCCTTCAAAGAGTACATCTGTTTGTATCCCCGCGTTCGCCTAGAGAATTAGGTCGTTTTTGCTTCGCCCAAATGCTCAAGGTCGTTGGCGATATCCCAAGCCTTAATATATGTATGTGTTATTTTGTAAGTATATAACAAATACATATAATAATGTCCCCATGGTTGGTTAGATCGTTAGAATATGATATATTCGATATAACTCGTTCCTCTCAAATCCATTTACTGAGGTCACAGCCTTCAATGTAAGTATTGCACTGCGAACCGGTCTTGCAGATATTCGATAGTTGAAGTATTCAAATATTTGGCCCATTTTACAGTAATATTCGAATAATGACTTCTGTTTTAAAAATGTTAAGAGGTAGCGCACCATACTAGCCAGCAAGCCCGATTGGAGATGGACCTCCACATTACAGAAGACCTCAGCCAAAAGAGGTATTCCTGAAAGCGCTACCATTTTGAGGCGCACCTAATGGGGCGCTCCTTTTTTATTCCTCGGAGCGCACCTTTTAGGAGCGCTCCCGATAGCAATTAAAAATATTAAAATTATATTCCTTAATGCGCACCCCCGTTTCAAAATAGGGAAGAGCATGAAGTAAACGTAATAAATTATATCGATGATATTATTCCCTATTTTTAAACGCGCTCCTAAAAGGTGCGCTCCGAGGAATAAAAAAGAAGCGCCTCATTAGGTGCGCCTCAAAATGGTAGCGCTTAGAGAGGAATACCTCAGCCAAAAGACTACACACAGCGGTGTAGTTGTGTGTGTTTATTCGTCTTTAGCTCTTATTTAGGAATGCGTTTTGAAAGAAACTTTTTCCTATTCCAAGGATACTCTATCTTAAAACTCTGGTGAAAAAAAAATTGGTCGGCAACACGCAAGTATACCTCTAGTATTGCAAGGGGACATAGGCTACGGTAACTGCTTAACATCAGGCGGGCCGTATGCTTGTTTGCCGGCCACGAAGTGTTAACAAAATGAAGTCGGTGGCAAGCCAAAGTACTTTAGCAGTTATCTGAAAGAAGTCCAATCCCACGGCCTATTTAGCTTTAGTCTGTAATTTAGGTATTTTTCTTTCTTGTTATAAATCATACATAATTACTTTCTAAGGTAAGTATTCTTTTTTAAAAAGACAACTCCCGCACTAGAGAACAAGCTCTGTGTCGCGGGGGAGTTTACAAACATACAATTAACGGACACAAATTATACCCAGACTCAGAACAATTCTTTGTGGCTCACACAAAGTTTTGTCGTGTGTGGGAATCGAACCCACAACCTCGTGCATAGCAGGCGCATACTGCGGCCACTGGACCACTAAGGCAGTCGGATTATTATATATTGTCACTCTATCTTATTTAAATACACTAAAATGTTTGCGTGAATAAATAAAATAAGTATGTACCTAAGGACGGTATAATATTATACCGTGCGTAAGTACATACTTATTTTTCGACTAGGCTTATTTAAATATGCCTTGTCACTAATCATTACAACTCATGTATTATTAAAAAATATTCGGATAACAGTATCAACACCACTATTATCCCGTTTGACCTCACTTCTAAAACGAAAACAATTGGTAAAAAAAGGCAATTTATTATCATATCACCTAATGAATATACAATGAGTGTCGCCATTTTTTATTCAGCAGGCAAAACAACAACGGACGCTGATTTCAATAACAAAAAAGCAAGCCCAAGCCGCCATTTTGAATACTGAAGAAATATTTTTGCATTTAATTGGTGTAAGGTCTGTATATTATCAGTATAAGCTCGTTTGGCTCTACTGCAAGGGCTTAGTCCTCTCTAAATCTCTCTCATGTCTCTCTATCTAGAACCGCTAAGGGCCAGTCTTCGTAACGAAATATCCGATTCGGGTTCGAAATGGCCAAACGAATTGTCCGATTTTAATGAGATATTATTTTGATAGTTTTATTTATCCACATGGTCCGTATTTGTCAGTTAGTTGTAGAATATTATTAAACTGGCTGTTCATTCCGAACTGAAAATCGCGACTCACCCTCGACCAATTTGGATTCATGTTTGAACTTAAAAGATATTTTTGTCTCATTGATTCCTCACCAAGTTTCATGACGTCTATGTAAACGATACTTGATTTGTCGTCGAAGAAATATTTAAATATTCAATTTGTTCCAGAACAAAAATCACAAACGTCACGTGGAAAACTACCACGCTAAAATGGAACTGGGCTGGTCGTATCTGCCGCATGTCAGATGATCAATGGCCCAAGCTCACTACCCAGTGGGTGCCTCTGAATGGCAAGCGACATCGCGGTAGACCCAGACGGAGATGGTGGGATGAGTTGGACTCATTTAACGAAGACTGGTCCTCAGCGGCTTTTAGTCGGAGAGACGTGGAAGGAGAGTAGGTAGGCCTTTGCCCTGCAGTGGGACAATACAGGCTTATAATAATAAATAATGTACATAGGTACAAACGCCGGATTGTTCTAGTAGACTTCGCTCCATCTATACTTAATATTATAAAGCTGAAGAGTTTGTTTGTTTGGTTGAACGCGCTAATCTCAGAAAGTGCTGGTTCAATTAGAAAAAATCTTTTTTGTTGGTGCATGCATTAGTGCATTTATCCAGGAAGGCTATAGGCTATATAACATAACATCACGCTATGATCAATAGGAGCGGAGCAGTAGTGAGATATGTTGCAAAATCGGACAAAATATTCTAAATTACCACGCGGACGAAGTTGCGGGCGACCCCTAGTCGTTCAATAAAAATAAAAAAGTTTTACGTACATGTCATACCGTAACTTATGTAAGTGCAATTGCTAAGTAGGTAATTGACGCAGTTGCAAGATACTACATGAAAGTCAAGAGTTACATTTCAATGTTTGAATGCGATAGAGACTTGACTAAGCGTTATATTTGCGTCAGATTAAGCAAGAGCTTTATGCAATTCAGAAACAGCAAAAGTTCAAATATGTATTTGATTTTATTATAATATAATAAAATCAAAATATGCACTTTGGAAAGAAGTTTATTAAGTAGACCAGTTTTTAAATAAGTTGTATATGTCACCGGAAAATAACAAGACTCGTAAGTGTATCAATTTTCTAGGTAGTTGATCAACTCTCGGAAAATAATAAACGGCAGTTGAAATGTATTATTTAACATATGTATTTTAAGGTACCGTAAGTTGACCAATTAGGTATAATTCATTGCATTAAATACTAATAATACTGTTCAACTACCGTTTATATTCCGAAAGTTGATCAACTACCTCGAAAATTGATCAACTTACGATTCTTGCTATTTTCCGGTTACATATATACTATTATGGTGCCCAAAAACGGCGTATCTCGCCATTAAACACTTACGTTTGGTGAGTTTCAAATTGATATAAGAATGACCTTTGTGAAGTTTAAATTTTGAAAATAGCATACAGCCTGCGAGAGGTTAAGACAACGTACAAGTAATATTTTTGATATTACAAGCGTAGCGTGGTAAGTACGGTAATTGCTTACTCTTAATCTATACATATACTTACTTAATCAATACTATAAAAAAATGTATACAAAAATGTGTTCGTATCGGTGGGGAATAAAGTTTCTACAAAACGTATTTTCGAAATACTTATTTGACGACAAAACGAGATCATTGTATTTGTATCGAAGTAGGACGAAGTGATATGATGCCCACGGCCACGTTTTATCAACGCCGCTCTTGCCAAGACGAAGGGAAGTTTATCCTCAAATCTTAGAACCTTAATCGACCTGTACTGTACGGTTTTAAAGGAATTGCCTCTGACTTATGATTTAAAGATAGAATAACTATAGCATGGGAGTTTTTCAAGAAAGGAGTCTCGACTGTTGTCGAAAGTATCCATAGGCTACAGTTACTGCTTACCATCTGGCGAGCTGTAAGTATGCTTGTTTGCCTGATTATTACCAGTTCAATACTTTTTAAACCGTAACAAACTAGCAATGCGTGAACACATATTTAATGGAATACAACATGATTATCTGAATCCAGTGTTCTGTTATTGACCGTCTCATAATTCAATTCGTCATAAATCACTCGTAATGGTTGAATAGTAGAGAATGGCACGCCAATACACTTTTCTAAGTACATAATATAATTTATTAAATCAATAAAATTCAACTCAAATTTAAAATTCATTTAGGTTACAAAGTAACACTTATGAAGGTCATAAATTATATGAATAAGCCAGAAAGATAACGTCAGCAAAAAAAACCTACGGCTAGTTCGCTGACGTGGGGTCTTGAGAAGAACTATTAATCGAATGTTCTATTAATCGAATCGATCGATCACGGCAGCTAATCTAGACTTCTGCGGCAAATATACCTAGTACACATTCTACTCATAAATTAAAGAGTACGCATAGCAGTCTGTAATTTTCAAAAAAGGAAACATACAGACGAACTAAGAACCTCCTCCTTTTTGGAAGTCCGTTAAATAGAAAAATACATTTTGTCTTGAATGAGGCTTATATGGATACCAAAATAAATGTTACAGTAAAGTGCTCAATGAATGATAAATTCATTCATTCGTTCAATGTTGAGATGGAAACAAAACACGATAATGGTGCCATGGCATTAAGCCAATAGCATATTATCTACTACTCCAACTTGCGTACTATGACATCTTTGAACTTGTGACTTATACGCATGCATATTTTAGTGACGTTGATTTGCAAAGAATAATACGAATAAAGGCAACAAGTGATACATTTCACTAAGTAGGTTGCAGAATTTGTAGAGCACGAATTATTGTTCTGTAATACTTCGTTTATACTTAGTACTTCTTATGTACATATATATTTGTACCAATTTTTAAAATGAATAAATGATATCGTTACTAATATTATAAAGCTGAAGAGTTTGTTTATTTGTTTGTTTGGTTGAACGCGCTAATCTTAGAAAGTACTGGTTCGATTAGAAAACATCTTTTTTTGTTAAATAGTGCCTTTATTCAGGAAGGCCATATACCGTCACGCTATGATTAATAGGAGCGGAGCACTAGTGAGATATGTTTCAAAATCGGGGAAAATATTCCAAATTACCACGCGGACGAAGTCGCGAGCGAACCCTAGTCTTTACATATAATCTACTTGACTGATTAGTTGATTAACATTTACGTATTGGGGTGTCAAACTAAAAAATTTACACAAATATTCTTTAAATAATTCCAAGTACCTACCTATGTTTAGCTGGAATTTTGCTATAAAGTCTAGGAAGCTGAAATTTGGAAAATTTAATTTAATTTTATAACGTAAGCATGCACTAAGAGAGGATTTTAGAACATAGGTAATAGTTTAATTCGGCCGAAAATGACTTGAAAAAGATATTTTTATAACACGTATGTATAACTTTTTTTTTGTTGTTCAGTTATACAAACAAACAGATAAAAAATAGATACCTAGTGAACAATTTATTAAATGCATGTTGTGTTTGCATATTGTAGGGTACAATTTAGAATCAAAGTTATTTTATGTTTCAATTACCATTTCAATAATAATTTAAAAAAATAAAAAAGTCGGGGCTAGCACATTATTCATGTACCCACGAGCTTCATAAAGGTTATGTTTACAGCTGTCTAATTCTCTCTATCTTATCAAATAAATAAAATCGATCGCATAGATTTGGGTCACGCAACATAGCTAGCTTATCGTGCGTCGTGAGTACATTCAAGGTGAAGGTTTATATCGTCGCCGGACGCGGACGTGAGAGAAATGTTCAACTAAATCAAATTGTGATAATGAAACCTAATAAATAATATTTAGTGAAATGTTTGTTAAATGTTGTGTTACTACTAAAGTATTTCTTTTTATATTTTAAAAATTAACTCCTGCAGAACAAGCAGTGTCGCAAGGACTTTACAAACATACAATTAACGGACACAAAGTCTCGTGTGGGATCGAACCTACAGACAGCAAAACTCTCCCTACATAATAAAACAAAACATCCGGCCTTTTAAAACGTATACAAAACATGTAAACCACACATAATGACGTAAGTATAATTAAGTAATACACACGGCGCGGTACGAGTTAGAACAAAAACGTTCTGTTCCATTGAGCGAGGTCGTAACTTGGAGAAAGTTGCGGGAGGTGTACAACAACCACATACACACCTGTACAAGGCGATGTACTTTGGATTATAAGGGGTGGGTACTCAGTAGCAGCGGGTTGGGATTGGCCAATATTAAGGTGGTTTTACACCAGCGCCGGTAGTGCTAAAGCCAGCACTGACATAACGATGAAATAAATATAATCAGCACACATTAATATAATATAAACTTTCTTTTCCTAACAGAGCATAAAGAAACGATAAAATCTGCATTATGAACATCTACCATTTTATTTATACATATGTTTTTTGTTAGTTTACTTATGTATTAATTTGTATTCAACCGAAAACATAATTTAACACTTTAATTTTATTGACATTTTGAGGAATATCAAAATGAACTCAGAATTCAAATCGAAACTATATAAAGTTCACTAACGGGCACCTAAACTGAACCTGAGTACAGAATTACTTTCAAATAAAAATACACTAATATGCAAACATTTTAAGCAGTGAATAACTGTTTCTACAGGGTGTACTAAGCTCAATCGAATGCCAAATAATAGAATATCAAATTGATCGACCACTATAAATCGAACGTCTAGATACTTGAACGTTCATATTATCGAATGTTTAATAAATCGAAAATTCAATACATCGACTGTTCAAAGTATCAGATGTTTGTTTGATCGAAAGTTCAACGCATCATTCTATCGAAAGATTATTTATTTTATTTTGTGAATTTGTTACTAAATTTTAATCATTAATTTATCATTGTTTATAGGTAGATTTCATTTAGTCTTTATATTATTTTTCTTGTGATCTATACAAAAATATATTTTTAATCACATTTTAATCACTCAAACAGGCCTGAGTCTATACTAACAAGACGGGTTGATAAATAAATAAGAAAGAAAGAGAAAAAAAGTACACTGTTAATAACATAAACTTAAAACATTCTATAATTATAAAGTAGATAAATTGATGCAAAAGCTGATAGTAGCTGTGTCGGTTATTATATTATGGTTAAAAAGCCGTAACTTACGAGACATTTTTAAGTCATGACTATAAAAGAGTTATTTGAAGATCGAAAATAAATCGCTATAAGAATAGTGCGGCCTCAGAGCACTGTTTAAATCAACCTTAATCGTAAAGCAGGCACCGCACCATCACCTCAACAGGTGATCTCATACCGATCACATAATAATTGCGTTACAACAAAGCTTTCAGTTGTTACGTAATATTTAGGTAATGATTACAACACTCTGTCAATGGGGCCTCGCCTTTTCAAGATCATATGTTCATCACGTCACTACTTATACACAGATTAAGGCCCCTCTCAAAAATGATGAAAAACAGGTGTAAATGAAAACATTTTTTGTTGGCATTTATAGACAAATGACTGCCAAAAAATACAGTATTAATCTATAAGATGTGTTTCATAATATGGTATTGTCATAAATTATATAGTAATTCTAAATAGTTTGTAAAAAATCATCGAATCAGCACCAAATTATTGAGATGTAACCACTTTATGACTTCAATTTTTATCAAATATTACGAACATAAAAACAATATATAAAGAAAACATACACCTATAATTTGGTCATGTTATATTTAGAATAAGTTTAAAATTTAATTTATTAAATATTAATAAGACGTCCATTCAAAGAGTACATCTGTTTGTATCCCTGCGCTCGCCTAGAGAATTAGGTCGTGTTTGCTTCGCCCAACTGCTCAAGGTCGTTGGCGATACCCCAAGCCTTAATATAGATTTATCAATCTGTACAAATGGCATTTATATAAAAACTGGCTGTTGCCCGCGGCTCCACCCACGTTGATATCGTTATTGGGGTAAAAAGTCCTTACGTCCTTCACGGTCCTTCCCTCGTTAAAGCGTAACAAACAAACTCACTTTTGCATTTATAATAAAAGTATAGATATAACGATTTCAAGGGCAGACGCAAAGGGCCAGGGCCGTACAATAACATGTATTGTAATGATTTTATGTTTAACTAGCTGTTACCACGATAAAAAAAACGCCTATTCACTATGTCAGACTGTAATCTATCTCTATGCCAAATTTTATGCAGAGCCGTTCAGTAGGTTTTCGTAAAAGAGTAACAAACATCCATCCATCCTCACAAGCTTTAATACTTATAACTTATACTAGGGGTCGCCCGCGACTTCGTTCGCGTGGTAATTTAAAACGTAAATTTCTCCGATTTTGCAACATATCTCACTACTGCTCCGCTCCTATTAATCATAGCGTGATGTTATATAGCCTATAGCGTTCCTGGGTAATTGCACTATTCAACAAAAAAACATTTTTCGAAATCGAACCAGTTCTTTCTGAGATTAGCGTATTCATCCAAACAAACAAGTTTTATAATATTAGTATAGATTAGGACGGTAAAAAAAAGCCAAAGAGTGCCAAATTAAAAGTATCCAGAATCGACGCTCTAGCCTATGAACGCTTGCATTGCCAAAGGTATCACTTACGTGTTGCCAACCAAAAAATAAACACCAGGGTTATATAATGGAATTTTGCCAGGATAGGAAAACGTTCGTTAAAAACGCATCCCTCTATGAGCTCTAGAAACCTGTACTCACACACAGGAACACAACTACACCGCTGTGTGTAGTCATTTGTGGTCTTCTGTAAGGTGGAGGTACTTGCCCACCTGTGAGCGAGTCGGTCTGTGACTGAGCAAGTCAGGCTTGTTCACTAGTAAGGTAGGTATCCTACCACTCTTAAAACATGTGCACGCAGTCATGGTACGGAGCATTGGCGTAACCAGGGAGGAGTAGCATTCCGCATGGTATGTTGACAAATGCTACGTCACTCAGGAATGGTATAGCTTTCGATTAGTAAAAGGATATTCCCAATCAGACTACTAATTACTGAGATAAGCGCATTCAAACATACAAACTTATGAATTATTGGAGTATTTTTTTTAATTTTTTTATTTATAAGACAACTCCCGCACTAGAGAACCAGCTCTATGTCGCAGGGGACTTTACAAACATATAATTAACGGACACAAATGTCACCCAGACTCAGAACAACTCTTTGTGGGACACACAAGGTTTTGTCCTGTGTGGAATTCGAACCCACTACCTCGTGCACAGCAGGCGCATACTGCGACCACTGGACCACCAAGGCAGTCACAAATTATTCAAAACAATTCCATTTGATAAGATAATAAGGTTATTTAACACTAGTTATAACCAACACAAGCGATACTGATGAAGTTTTGGGTTAGAACCATCCTTATCATAATATTATTTTAATTAGTTGACAGTAGCACGTGATCTGTTTATACTAAAATGGTTATACAGTTTGAGCTTGTTGTTAAATATTGAGCAGGCGACGTATCCAAACATAAACTAATGCGTAGAGGGAAAGAGGGAGTATGTTTACACTTTGTTATACTACCTAGGAGGCAAACAAGCAACGGGTTTTGAGACCTTCCGTCTCAAAACCCAAATTAAAATTGACTTACAAATTTAAATTGTTGCCAAAAGCAACAATTTAAATTTGTAAGTCTTTAAATAGCCACTTTGTCTCTATATTATAGAACTAGGTGTAGCCCGCGACTTCGTCTGCGTGGTAATTTGGAATATTTTACCCGATTTCGCAACGTATCTCACTACTGCTCCGCTCCTATTGATCATAGCGTGATGTTATATAGCCTTCCGGGATAAATGCACAACAAAAAAAGATTTTTTCTAATCGAACCAGTACTTTCTGAGATTAGCGCGTTCAACCAAACAAACAAACAAACTCTTCAGCTTTATAATATTATAGTTTAGTATAGAATTATAGAATACTAGCGACTCACTTAATGTCGAAAGAGCAGCATGCAACCCCTGGGCTAGGGTAACTGCTAACCATCAGGGCCCCAATTCTGCTAATTTACGGATGGCTTTTGCAGTTGGAAAACTATTGGTCTTAAATTAGTAGCAGTTTTGGTATTACATTATAAATTTGGTATTACATTCTGCTAAATAATTTAAGACCAATGGTTTTCCAACAATTGATGTTAAATTTATTTGCATAATACCAAAAATGCTACTGAGATTCAATTGAGAATCAATTCAGATTCAATTGAGCCATCAGTAAATTAGCAGATTTTTTTTATACTACCAAGGAGGCGAACAAGCATACGGTCCACCTGATGGTAAGCAGTTACCGTAGCCTATGGACGCTTGCAACACCAGGGGTATCACTCGCGCGTTGCCGACCCTTTAGAAACCTTATTATTCCTTTCATGAAGAACCCCATGCTATAGTCTTTAATTGGGGCCCTGGTGGGCAGTATGCTTATTTTTCTAAAAAATCCTCTTAATTTACAGTTCACACATTTTTTGTCCCATGTGGGAATCGAATCCATAACACGATGCACCGCGTTCCGTAGCTTTTATAACACACAGCGTCCTCGACAGTGAAACCGGGCGCACACGTCATTATTTCATTTTGTAAAATCGTATTTGTCAATACAGTCCTCTTTTTATTACGAAACCTTTACTTTTTTGACTACAGAGTTGTTTTAGTGCCTTAAGTGGTGCCTCGCCATTTACCATTGCGCGGCGTGTTGTGGGTTCGATCCCCGTACGGGATAACAATTTGTGTGATCCATAAATGGTTTTTTCGAGTCTGGGTGTACTTTGAGTCCATTAATTGCATGTTTGTAAAGTCTCCCGCGACACAGGGCTTATTCCCTAGTATGGGAGTTGTCTTTAAAAAAAAACTGAATTATTGAAACTCGTCTCTCTGCCATCCTGAGAATACTTCGCTCCACGACATTATACAATAACCAAATCTAAGTTATCTTTGATAATAGTAAGAAATAAGCGGAAAAAAATGTCTGTATAATGTGTAATTAAAAAACCAACAGTATCACACAATACGTGTGAAATCAATTATATTTATTTATTAATCCGTTGAAAGAAAATTACGACAGTTAGGTTTTAATTTTGAGACGCACGGCGCCATCTATAGGTAACCAGATGAACTATATACTTACATTATTTAATGTAAAGAGAAAATATTTGTATTTTTTTGTTTGTTTGTTGTGAATAAACACAAAAACTACTGCACCGGTGTTATAATTTTTTTCATCAGTAATTTTTTTTATGACTATGTAAACAATTGTGCTCATCACACAAATATTTGTCCTGGGTGGGAATCGAACCCGGGACAAATACTAACTAGTTAACTAAATAGTTTAATTACTATGAATGTCTAACTATAAACCTTGAACTCGTACCAATAAACAATATGGTAATAACGAGCAAACTATATTTATTTTGTTCCAAAATACATAATTAAAAAGCAACTAAGTATACACATACTAAGTATAATACTACAATAAAAAGTGTGCACATAGGCATTTCAAAAGAGTATACGGCCCAGAGGCGAGGTGAAGCGAGCATCTTCGCAAAGCGGCTCGGAGTAGCTGGATGCGGGAAGCCAATAATAATAATAATCATTTATTCAAAAGTAACATAGACTCATAGGTACATTCAATGATCCAATGATCGAGCAAGGTGGCGTGCACTTGGAGAGGCCTATATCCAGCAGTGGACTGTGATAGGATGATGACGATGCTACGGCCCACTTGATGGTGAGCTGTTACCGAGTTTGTTTGCACGTCGATTTTAATAACTTATTTATTCATTAGTATTATCTATACCTATAGAGAGAAAATCATGATTATAACAATTTTTATGTGTTTTGTCCGAGTGTCTCTGAGCTTCGAACGGCATGTTAAAAGTCAATTCTGACTGTTAACAGTTGTTAAATCACGACAGAGGCGTAAATATGGGCGATCTAAACACAGCCAGAGCCAAACGACGACACACAGCGGTATAGTTATGTTCTTGTGTGAGAACAGTTTTTCAGCGCTCATTTAGGGATGCAAACGTTTTCTATGCAAGCGACACTCCATCATAAAATCCTGGTGTTACATTTTTTGGGTAGGCAATAACTGATAACTGGTACTGCAAGCGTCCTTAGGCCACAGTAACTGTTTACTATCAGGCGTTTATCATCAGCATGTATACAATACACGAGTGTACAAGTACGCAAACATGAACATTGCCGATGTGCACACTTTTAAATGTAGATAATTAAATATATATTGATTAATTGTATGTAAATATGTCTGCGCAAATGTTAACAGGTTAAATAATTCGAGTCGAATGAATGTGACATTTATACCTATGTAAGTAATCTACATAACTTTTTTAAACACCCCTCCGGCACATGATAAAGAAAGAAAGAAAGAAAATCCGTACTAATTTCGGTTCGATTCTCTTTTTTTTTAAAGACCTCTCCCGCACTAGGCACCAATTCACACAGAGATAGATTATAGTCTAGAATAGCACATACGCTACTTTTACTCGAAAAAAATAGTGTTTTGAAACTAGTAACTAATACTCAAAATTCATCTATTCATTTAGGTTACAAAGTAACACTTATGAAGGTCATAAATTATGAATAAGCCCGAAAGATGTCAGCTAAACTTTCCCGTAGTCAAATTTAGCTGACATCTTTCGGGCTTATTCATAATTTATGGCTTATTCATAATTATTGTCATGGTTCCACGTCAGCGAACTAGCCGTAGCTATAACCATGAGAAGGACTAGCAAGAAGCTCAGGGCACTCTCTTTAATCGCCAGATAGTTATATCATCATCTCAACCCAAAAACGCTGGGCACGAATACATTGGAAGGGAATTAAGCCTTCTATACCACGCTAGCTAGACGGGTTGGTATAGGGTTTTGTTTCGAGATTTACCTCTCTTGCAGTGGATATTGTCTGCTTGACTTTCTCCCTTACTCTTACGACACCCTCAGGATGGAACGGGGTGGTGACATTCACCACACGGACAATATATATATTACAATAACAACATACCTCATATCCGGCGAGAAGTCCACTGAGCACGCATATCCCGCCACCATATGTCCACTGAACGTCTTCTTCCTGTTCATCTTGAATCTGTTCAGTGCACTGAACACTATCACTTTGTTGTCCATCGACTGGCATGCCAACCACTTGCCGTTAGGTGACACGGTGACAGCAGGCAATGAATGCATTGATGGGTCCGCTATGTATTTCATGTCAACTGGTATGTCCCTGAGAAGGAATAAAGCAATTTTAAAATTTAATTTTGATTGCATGTGTGGCTTAGTATTTAAAGAAAGGTAGTCAGTTCATGTCCAGTGGTATGTCGCTGAGGGGGGAATAAAGAAATATAAATTATTATAAGATAGAAATATAAAATATTTCATTTGACATTTGTATTTTAGGTAATAAGTGACTTTTTTGTGTAATTCAGTGTAACATATAAGCGATTTGGTTTATAACTGTAAGCTTGTATTGTTGTGGAATAAATAAATAAATAAAGTTTTAATTTTCATTATATGTGTGGCGTACTAGCTAAAGAGAGGTAGGCCACCATCGCAGCGAGCAAGCCCACGTTACAGAAGACCACAGCCAAATAACTACACACAGCGGTGTTGCTGTGTTCCTGTGTGTGAGTACAGGTCTCCAGCGGTCATTTAGGAATTGTTTTGAAAGAAACGTTTTCCTATCTTAGGGATACTCCATCTTAAAGCCCTGGTGTGATAAAATGGTTGCAATAACAGCTGTCAATACTGTCTGTCCTGGTAACTGCTTAAGATCAGGCGGGCCGTATGCTTGATTACCATCTAAGCAGTATAAAAAACAATGGTAACCTCACCATAGCACACAGGGATGGGTTGTGGATTCCCATGCCGTACAATATTCCGAGTTTGGGTGTACTCTTTGACAGTCAAAAAGCCAACACAAATTTGCATATTAATAGCTAAAACAATTCTAAACTTTTCCACGAAATCTAGGTAATAGAAATTTTAATGAATTGCGCACACGCAGCGGAATTAGATTTATTTATATTCATTATAGATCATTGTTCTTTATTAATTAACATTGTGCTGCATACAATAGTGAATGCAAAAATATGTTTTACCTACAGTAAATTACAAACAGAAAGGTTTCTATGTATCTAATCAGCCGAAAGACATCCACTGCTGGACATAGGCCCCAAAATAGTTCCACAGAATTGGGTCCTGAGTTGCCAACATCAAAAAAAGGTTTACCCGCCTGATGGTAAGCAATTATATATAGCATATAGACGCTTGCAACACCAAAGGTATTACTCGCGCGTTGCCGATCCTGTAAAAACCTTTATAACTCCTTTCTTGAAGACTAAATCAAATTACGACAATTGTATGACTTTATTGGTAACAATCTCTATGTGCTAGTGCGATATCTACCTCTTTTCTTATATACATCTCAACCCATAAACGTCCCACTGGTGGGCACGGATCTCCTCCAAACGAGAGGGATATTAGTCTACTATACCACGCTGTCCAAACGGATTGGTATAGGGTTTTGTTTCGAGTTTTCCCTCTCTTGCGATGGCTAACACTTACTCCCTTAGTCGACTCTTACGACACCCTCGGGATGGAAGGGGTGGTGACATTTGTATTCTTAATCCGTCACCACAATCAACCTTTTCTTATATTATATAATATAATTGTTTTAAGTATTATACTAACCATTCCCAAACCCGTAGACTCTTATCATCAGAAGTGGTGACGAATCTCCTGTTCTCGTCCACGAAGGTGATCGTGTTGACGGCGCCGAGGTGCCGGTCGTACTCCTGGACTATCTCACCGCTGCGGATATCCCACTAGTGGGCAAACGTACACAATTTTATTATAAATTTATGCCATATCAGAATTGATTCTGATTTTTTTCGGAGCTTACCTAAACCCGATCCGGGCATCGAACAGCTTTTCAAATTTGATATGCCCACAGAACATAGAAAATATACTTACACAAATAATCTTCTTATCCGAAGTGCCGGCCACGAACAAGTTCTGTTTGTCCTCGTCAGGGTTGAACTTGGCGCAATAAGGCACCTTCCGGGATGTGAACCTGGATATGCACTCTCCTGTCTCTGTGTCCCATAACTTTATGTAGCGGTCGTATGCTGGAAATTACAGATATGGCGTTATTAATATATTAAAGACAATTCTGGCAAAAGCCAACAAGCCTTGTGTTGTGGGAATTTTACAAATATTTAATTTGCACACAAAGTACACCCAGACCTGTAGGTAACATAAATCTTATTTTAGAAAGACAGCTCCCGCATTAGAGAACAAGCTCTGTGTCGCGGGTTTGTCGTCTCAAGCCATAAACGTCCCACTGCTGGGCACAGGTCTCCTCCATACATTAGGAGGGATATTAGCCTACTATACCACGCTGGCCAGACGGGTTGGTATAGGGTTTTGTTCCGAGTTTTCCCCCTCTTGCAGTAGATATTATCATTATCGCGGGTTTATGTATATATAATTGTATGTTTGTAAAGTCCCACGCGACACACAAAAATTACACACAGACTCGGAACAACTCTTGGTGGGTCACACAAAGTTTTTGTCCTTAGTGGGAATCGAACCCACAACCTCATGCACTGCAGGCGCATACTGTGGCCACTAGACCACCTACGTCACTTATTCCCACACGAAACAAGTATTTTGACTGCCTTGGTGGTCCAGTTACTTATGATGGTCATAAATTATGAATAATAATAATACTTTGGGACAACTCACACATCGCTATCTGATCCCAAACTAGGCAGAGCCTGTACTATGGTAACCAGACAACTGATAAACATACTTATATATTTCTAAATACATACATATTATAGATAATTTACACCCAGACACAGAACAAACATTCGTGCTCATCACACAAAGATTTGTCCTGGGTGGGAATCGAACCCACGACCGCCGGCGTAGCAGTCAGAGTCACTAACCACTAGACCAACAGGCCAGTCAGCCGGTAAGCCAATTTACCTACGGCTAGTTCGCTGACAGGGCGAGAAACTTAGTATTAGTATATGGCGTGACAATACTAACCAGCAGATAAGAATTGTTTGCCACAGTTGTTGAAGTTCACATCTCTGACTGCCTGTCGATGTCCGAAGTATGTCCTTATACAACGACGATCGCCGTATACCTCCCATATCTGACAAAAGATAAGTGTATTTAAGAAGGGAACTAAGTGCGTGTTGGATAATATACAAAAACGGTTTGGGAATAGGAAAGAATGTTGTATCATTTTGTCGTGGGTAATATTTGTTACATTGTGAAAGAAAAAAATATCTTTGTTAGAACTATAGAAAATATTAACTTTTTTTTAACCGACTTCAAAAAGGAGGACGTTCTCAATTCGATTGGTATTTTTTTTACGATATCTAACTTTACTTCAAGAAGAAATTTTGCTGAAAAGCTCGAGATTACCGTATCATGGAAATACCATTTAAATAACAGGAAACCCAATTTCAAATATATGGATGTTGTTAAAATCCTTTCATTATTTTCTTTAAACTTCTGAACAGGTCTTCTAAAATTATAGCTAAGAACCATCTCGATCATGTCAGCTTTCAAACACAAAAACCGCATCAAATTCCGTTCATTCGTCTGTGAGCTATGCTGCCACAAACAGACATACAGAAACACAGATGAATAACAGCTTATAACACCGCTCTTTTAGGGTCGGAGGTTAATTATTATTGCAAGCGTCCTTAGGCTACGATAACTGCTTATCATCAGGCGGGCCGTATGCTTGTTGCTGCGGAGGAATTTTACGATGCCTATTAAGCAGTCCCCCCCCCCCCTTTTGTGTTTTTTTATTTTTTTTTATTTCTAATTTGTGTAAATATAGTTTTAGTTGTAATTTAATTCAGATTCATACAATCCATAATTTGTTAGTGCACTTATAACTATGTTAGCATAATAATAAATAACGTATTAAAATAAATGATAATATATGATGAGTCTACCTTAACCCTACAGTCCATGCCAGCAGACAACATGAGGTGTGCCGTGTTGGGGAACCAGCGTACTGCCGCCACTCCCTTCGTGTGACCCTTCCAGGTGAACACGTGCGCCTGCAACATACAATGTCAATGTTTTATGGTGCGATTAATAATAATAGTAGTCCAGATCCAGACGGATTATAGTCACAACGGCCAAGCCAAATTAATGGAGATTAGCCAACTGCGCAGGACATATTATAGTGCACAGGTGTGTGCGCAAACATAAGTGCCGGTTCCATCATAGCCACCATATACAAATAACTTTGGTGAAAATATTACCTTGGGAAGGAAGCATTTGTCCGGGGGTGTGTCGCTCCTGAGTTGTGTCTCGCTTCTGGGCGGTTCTATCCATGACCTACCCTGGTAGTCTGTCGGATTGTCAACTGTGAACAAACATATGTGTAAAAGCTTAAAATAATAATAACAAGTTGTGTATAATGAATTGAAGATGATTTAGTTGTATGTCTGGTTTACCAACCGGCATCAGGCCAGCGTGGGACCCTTTTAACCCTTACAGCTCTCTTGATTAAGGAGCGAGATAATAATTATGTGGGTTGCTATATCATTATTTATATATTATGCATTATATTATAAATTATAGAGGCCACCAACAAAGAGACCAGCGAGTCTCTTTGTTGGTGGCCTCTATAACCTTATAATTCTTAATGTTTAATAACATTTGGAGGAGACCCATGCCCAGTAGTGGGACGTTTATGGGTTGAGATGATGATGAATAAATATACTTACTATGGAATATAGATTTCTCTTCCAATGGTTTGTCATCATCAACCTTGCCCTTCTTCTGTCGTTTAGCAACTATCTCAGCCAGTTCTTTAGCCTCATCACCTTCTGGCCTCATAACTCTGAAATGAGTAACATTGCACATGTTAAAATCTGTACATATTGATTTGTTCTGACCAATTTATTCATCAACACTGAGCCTAAACCGTTTCCTGAACTGACGTAAGCACTAAGTTGGTAAGTTTGAAAATTGAATACTTTTATAGGTAAAAATATGTTTAACCCAAACAAATTGGATGAGCCTCTAATATAATACACGATTTAATTTTTCTTGAATCAGAAATAAAACAGATTTGACAAAATTCCTTAAATTAATATATTTACTTACCTTTGTTCACCCTCATAACCTCCCCAGGGTCCCAAGAATCCTGTAATATCGTCTGGTTTGTCATTTCTGTTTCTCTTCTTTTTGTCTAGTGGTCTCTTTTTTATCGTTTCAAATACAGATTTGCCTTCCGCTTCTTCTGGTGCGGCCACCATTGCTGATACTGAAAACATAAAGTTTATAGTCAACATTAAAAAAGAAAACAGTAAGACATATATAGCTAAAGGCAATGTGGACTGTGGCTCCTGGCAGTAACAGGGCTCAAGGTTCCAGAGCTGCCTGGAGGAGACTAGCAGTTTCTTAAAATCAAACCTAATTAATCATTGAAGTTAAGCCAGAAAGACAATATCAGAAAATTTACCTACAGATAATTTGGTCTTAAGTGTAATTGCCAAGAAAAGTGTCATTGCCATCTAATTATAACAATAATAATATATTTCAGGACAACTGACACAACACCATCAGATCCCAAACTAGGCAAAGCCTGTACTATGGCAATCAGACAACTGATAAACACACTTATATATTTTTAAATACATACCTACATATTATAGATAATTGTAGGTAGATATTATAAATATTATTGAGCTAAAGGCATCTGATGGTAAAAAACCTATCTGAATAACAAAACTTCATTAAACTTACCAACTATAGCGTCACCATTTCCCACATCCCCTTCTGTAGAGGGGTCGATAGCATACCCGTAACTTGTAAAAGTTCTTCTCTGATTTTCAAACTGAAAATCACTAATATGTGCCTTTTCTACATAACCAGATAGCATATTTCTACTGGCTTTCATTTGTTGTGTTTGAAACGGGTTCTCTGGGCCATACGTCGGAGCAAACAACTCTTCATATTTAGGATTGTGCATAAGTTCTTGATTACTTGGTATTAGTACTCTTGTGTCATCATTATTCTAAAATAAATAACCAGATAATATACAACGATTAGCATAAATTATAGTTAACATTAATAAAAGATTAATTTTAAAACTTGTGTTTGTTTTTATTCAGATTTGAGGTTGTAATATTTTTTCTGGTTATTATTAAGATAGGTTTTAATCTTACCGTGGGCATAACGACTGGTGCAGCACATATTTGCATTGATTTTGCAACAGAAAAGTTTTGATCGACAGGTTTCAAATGCGTCAACAACTTTTCATTGCTGTATTCCTTGGAGACTTCTTTATCGTTGTCCCCTTCATCCTCAGAACTACTTCCGTAGTTTTGTATATTCAACATTATATCATGTATTTACTTAGCTACTTATTAATTAACAAAATTCACCACATATAACAAACAGAATGAATCAAAATAGCAAACTTAAACTTATTGTGATTTGTATTTTGTAATGCATCGCATCATCACGTTCTTGTCTAAAAAGTTGGTGCAAAAGTATATACGAGACACTAATTTACTATAGTAAAAAAGAGACACAAGATTTATTATGCTAATAAATTCAAAAAACATGGGTATGAAACGTAGTTTTGTTGATTCTAAATTTCTGGACATAAAATATTTCGTTTAGAAATTTCATAACAACACGTTTCGTTGACTTATCAGTACTTGGTATTGGTACTACAGCGAGATTATCTCTCTATTCCACTCTTTTCTCTCCCTCCAAGGAGATTTGAGATTTTGATTTTTTACTACAATATAGGTACTTGATTCTCTCTTATATATATTACTCTATGATACATACGCTAAAATGCGAGATTTGGAAAATGATTTGTCTATGAACAATATTTTGACAAGGCTACCAACCGCATTAAAAATCTTTAAGTCAAGTCAGGTGACGAGCCCGTGTGACGGCCTTTTCCAAATATAATAATAAATACATAAAAATCCACAAAAACGATGGCTTTACACGCGGCTGTTAAAGGGAAACTCATCAGTGTCATCGGTGATGAGGTAAGTAACTAAATCAACTCTAAATTCCGTCATAATCGATCACGAAACATGGATCATGTTTTATACCCTATTCCTCGAAATTAAGAGCACAAAGAACTTATTTCACTCCTCTCCCTAATTCCAGGACACATGTGTTGGCTTCTTGCTCGGCGGAATCGGCGAAATTAACAAGAACAGGCACCCTAATTTCATGGTTGTTGACAAAAGTAAGTACATCTTGTTTATCCTTAAAGCTCTCTAATACGCTCATCTAGTCAGAAACTAAGATACCTGTAGTTGAACCAAATTGACCGACATATCGAAAAATTGCCTCAATTAAGGCAGGACACATCACTCCCAGACCCAATGGCCGTTGGGGTAAAGAGGTTCTGGAGTGGCAACCACGAATTGGTAGCGTGAGCAGGCCTTCAATAAGGTAAACCAGTAACCTAGCAAAGGTTGTGGATAGTCAAAGGATAGGGTCTTAGGACCAAATGCTGTGGAAATTGTTGGGGGAGGCCTACATCCAGAAGTGGATGTCTTTTACCTAAGATGATGATGAATCGATAAATACCCATAAGATTCTTATAGAAACTATACCTGCAATTGAAACTGACCAAACTGCCAGATGTGCTCGTAAAAAACTATTTTAGTCACTCATAAATTACATAGAGCATGATGACTGTGCTTCTGGCAACTCTCTTAGTAAATTACTGCACATCGTTTATTTTCCATTTATCTGAAATATTTCCTTATACTTTTAAAGCAGCAGGATTGCCCATAACTAAAGAGGATTTCATGTTAAGAAAATATAAAAAACTAACAAAATATATTTTAAAGTTGTAATTGAGATTTTAAAATGGTATTTCTATTCTTGGAAGAAATTCTAAAGATGTGTCTGATTCACCAACCCGCATTAGGCCAGCATGTATGAATTAAGGCCTAAACCCCCTCTCTCTCTCTCTCTTGATAGAGGAGAAGAAACTCGTGCCCAGCAGTAGGAGACTGACCCCATTTTTAGGTAAAGAGGCCTTTACCTAAAAATCAGTCAGTTTATTGATTGTTGTATAATTAGGATATACATATATTATTAGTTTTTATGTATCACATGATCGAAAGGTAGAAAAACAAAAATATGTTATCTAAAGGATAATAATCCGTCATCTGGCTGTCATAATCCATAAACAATGTCTTATGAGTCATAAATCAGCTATGACCTTTAAGTGAACAAAAAAATAACAGATACAATGAGAAGGTGCATAACATGTTGGAAACAATATGTATGTAGGTAACCAAAACATAATATTGTATTTGTATATCTGTGTACTCAGCTACAGGTAGAAAGAAAGAAAGACAAAATAATTATTTTGCACCACAGAATAAAACAAAAACATACGCAATATATATACATTAGGTATGTACAAATTTTCACAATGTAATTAGGCACAAAGATTAAGTATTGCAAGATTAAAAATTGCACCTATCTCAGCTGCAACTGCTACAGCACTGTTATGAAATATTTATGTATTAGACTAAATATTTTTGGCATTTTTAAGTATATGTACTTATAATAAAATAATATAATGTTAAGAAAACTGCTGATACGGCAATCGAGAAACGGCAACACTGGATTAGATTCCCAGGTCGGACCAAAAATAGATAGTATTGTCTTAAATCAGAGTTGACCTTTGTTTGAACAAGAGAATAACAAAGAAATATTAGAACTCAAGTCTGAATTTTGCAGTCTCAAAGTTAAATTGAAATTTCTACCAACATAAGGTAATATTTTTTATATTTTGGCCCTGGTCTGATTAAGATCATTTGATAAATAATATTACAACTTTTTAAATGAAACTGGTTTTATATCACTCAATTTTCTATTATTACACCAAAGCCTTACCACAAACTTTCCGTAACATCCAACAGATGGCACTGTACACAATTTCGATGGCTTTTTTTTCAAAGATGTACAGTAAGTGCCCCTTTTTTGCAATAATTTATTTAGTTCTTCAAAATAGCTGATAGTACCTTGTACCCTTGCAGCCCTATAACCGAATTTGTTAATATGGTTTATTGCTTTTTAAGTAGGCCCCTCTTTTCCATTGGCGATTCTGGGCAAGATATTCTTTTTTTTTCATTTAAATAAAATAGTCTATAAGGATCTACTACTTATCCTAAAGTGTCCAGGGCCTCCAATCAATTTAAGAAAGCCATTTTTTTAAGCAACAATGAATATAGCATTGAAATTTTTGTCAAGGTAAACTTACTTTATGATTACCTACTTCCATATTATATAAATTTTAATAAAGTTTCACTGGGCGGGATATTAGTTATTCTAATGTTAAATTTATACCCTTGCATTTTGTTGCATACAAATCTGCATACAATTTATATGCAAATTCGTATAGTTCTAAATTAACTGTGACAGGGACGAATTCAACCATTCATCGTGTTGTGTTCACTGACATGACTTTCTGACGTGACATGACTGGCTATACGTAATTCGATTACGAGAAATAGAGAGGTAGGTATTATTGTTTTTAGATGTTAGTGTTTTGCGTGATTTTCCTTTTAAGCCATTTTGGTTTTTGGTCCATTATACCTAGTGGTATCTAGGTGGGAAAGTGTAATGTTTCAGACAAAATCTAAAGGCATGATCCACTAACTTCTATTGAGCCAGTGTGTATGGAATAAGGCAAAACCCACTGAGCTCTCAGGAATAAGCTATTATTATAATATTTTTGATCCTCAAAAGTAAAAGACAAATTAAAGAGTGAAATATTTTCAGATACCGCAGTAAGCGAGATCGAGGAATGCTTCAAGCGATTTGTCAAGCGCGATGACATCGACATCATCCTAATCAATCAGAACATCGCGGAGATGATTCGTTATGTGATCGACGCACATACAGCCCCCGTGCCAGCTGTACTTGAGATCCCATCAAAGGACCACCCGTATGATGCCAGCAAAGACTCCATCTTGCGTCGTGCTAAGGTAACTATGGTTTAATTTTCTAGAAAAACATAAAAAAGCGTTGGCAGCCGTTTCAGCTAACGACTGTATTGCTTGCTATATTTAGCGCGTTAATAATTAATTATATAAATACGTTTATTCGAGTGGTTGTGAAATATTTTATAACGGTTTAATATCTGCAATTAAGTGGCAATAGACAGGGCTCATTGCTCGTAGAACCCGAAGATAGCTGTCGGGGCAGAAAGGTTCTAAAGTGGCGGCCATATACTGAAAGGCGCGAGTGGACGTTTTTCAGCTTATATGACGATCAATATTTGCAATACAAGATGGCCCTTAAACTTAAGACTGCCTTAGAAAAAGCTACTATTTAGATGGGAAAAAAAATACATTATTCGTCATTATTATCGCGTTTACGTCATTATTAACGATTTTTTTTCTTTTGTTACAGGGCATGTTCAACCCAGAGGATTTGGTACGCTAATGGCTTAATTAATAAGTGGTTATTGCATGATTTTGTTGT
Organism: Trisateles emortualis; assembly: GCA_947095525.1. NCBI lineage: Eukaryota > Metazoa > Arthropoda > Insecta > Lepidoptera > Erebidae > Trisateles > Trisateles emortualis. The sequence continues at coordinate 18,865,935 of OX352735.1, read as the reverse complement.
CTTGCAGACTGGCAAATGTAAATACCGCCATCTGTTGAAAGCCCACTAATACTAACAATATTACATTTACATCCTCAACTTTTCAGTATGCAATTTTTAAATAAAACAGATAACAAATACATTCCATATTCAAATTTATTTTTAACTGTTACAGAAAATTAAAACCATATTTAATTGTGATAAATTATTGAAAATGTAAGGCTGGGATTATGAATAAAGTCATATAATCATATAAATACATTTATCTTATTATAACACAAATTAAACAATAATAAAAATTTGCATTTAATATAAATTGTATAGAAAATGACTTTAATCTAGTACCAGCCTAAATAATTAATAATAAATATTATTAACTAATATAATAGATATGTTGAACCTGTATTATATAATATAAAATATCAGTTTGTTGTTTTATTTCTGATTTTTGAGTGATTTTGCTTTACTAACACATGAATTTTACCATACACAAAACAAATTGGAATGACTAAAAAATTGGCTACACGACTATGAAACATGTTATATAAATGAAAGCCCTTCGCTCGTACCAGACGTTCTTATAGCGGTTTATTTTCGATTTAATTTGATATTCGTAAAATGGCAACGTTATTACCGTTGACATTAATCGTAATTTGAATAAAAATCAAAAATAAATCGCTATAAGGACATCATGGTACGGCCTCTGTTTCGCCATAGCTTAGTTACTGAAATGATCTAAGTACTTATACAGATAATTTCCAATTATTATTGCTAAGAATGATAAAACTTACATATTTTTATAACTAAGATTTGAAACAAGGGCTAAATAAAATTTAATTATGGGTCTGTATCCATCAAAGCGGAAAGATGTGTGTAAATATTATTTAAAACATTGCTAGAGTTAAATTTCGGTTATGGGATGCCTGAAAAAGAGACTGCAGAAGCCATCACTATGGTTTTCGCAGTCTCTTACCATGAACAGTTTCATATAATGATGTCACTTCACTTAGCGTTTGTATGTAACTTATAAGAAAAAAATATGCAATACGTCAGTTATCACAAGATTGCTTTGGCACTGAAAAAATGAATATTTCATTTACCGCTACTAGCCAGTATAGATGGTTATACTGAACGTTTTATATTAGTAACCTGTGATACGTACGTAGGCTCACTCGTCCCTGTAGGTAAATCATCGTACGTTCGTCATGCACGGGAACGGGAGCTACTTGAAAATCGATATTGCTATGATTGGTAGGCCCCGCCTCTTCCTGTTGGGTGAACCATTCCATTTTATCGGAACGATTTATTTATGCATTTGCACAAGTGCAAGAATATATACTTAAATGAAATTTGCATTTTATATTCGGACATAAAATGCAAATGTGACATTGTGAATATTTTTATAGTAGGCGTTAAATCTTTAAAAGCAACTGTTTTTGTGCTGAAATCAATCGGGATCTTCAATAAACAACTGAATTCCTGTTTTGTAAATTACAATTTAGTTTCTGTGCGAGACAAGGATGCATTGCAAAACCTTAATGATTGAACCCCAGCTCGAGTAGTAAAAAATTTGAAAGTAAATTACAACGTGTACATCTGTGTCATTTAGATACATTTTATATTCAGGCGTAGTGAACTAATGAACAAAAAAAATCTGTACAAATGGCTTGCGGATTGGTGAATGCAACGGCTAAAGCATGCTGATATGCCGTATTCTTATTAAATAAAATATATTAAAAATCTGAAATTTGCGAAAGCAATTGGTAGGACTTGAAATCTAAAACATGAAACATATTCGAGCGAAATGCATCATTTGCAACACATATTTATTATCCGCTTTGGTGATTGGTGGATGACCCTAATTTCTTTACTTCGTATGTAAAATAGCAAGCGAAGTAAAAAGATTTGCAAAGTTTTTGAAATTTATTTTTCTTGGTCTTTATGAGACCAGTTGGTGATAGGCAGTTACATAAACACAAAACTGATTTTAACATTAGCATGTATTGTGTTAAAAAATGCGAGTAATTGTGTATTTTTGGATTCTTGGCGTGTCATGGCTTCCCATGCGCATTTGTAAAAAAGCCATCCATGATGGACTTAAAAGTTCATGCCATTCATAGAATAGTGTCGCTGTGCCAAGAAATGGCAAAAGTGTTGTTATTAAATCATGTAAAGTGTTTGTTAAACTGTTGTTATTTGTTCCCACTAATTATTATGTTTTTATTGAGACTATTTGAGTGGTGTGCTGTGGTGTTTCTTTGCAATAAAAGAGTGAGTATGATTTAAAATATTTGTATGTTTTAGTTTATTATAGTAAAAAATATATTTGAAATGTGTATTTTTTATTTTTCAGTCGATGTTTGGAGCTGATAACTACGCTAATTGAAATTTATAATAAATATTCCAAATATTGTTATTAATTGGTTCACCCCATGTGTATATTGGTAGATATATTAAAATATAGAAATTTTTATTTTAAATTTTTTATTTTATGATTAATAACAAACTTATAATAAGTAACACACACGTACCTTATATTACAGAACACACAACCATAGTTATACACAAAATGGTAACGATAATCAAATATTTGGTTTAAAAAATAATAAATACCCGTAATTAAACATCCGTTATTGATTAGTAGAGCTTTTAAGTCTATGGAAGTATTTTACAAAATTATTCTTCGAATTCGGTAAGATCGTTTTCGGCCTTCTTGTGACCAACCCAGTCCCATTTGGAGTAGTGGAGCTTGGTCTTCTTGAATTTAGGGTTCTTAGATGTGATGCGTACGAAGATACGACGACCGAAGAGTGGTTGCAGCTGCCTGAAGTTGTCGACAAGAGGGAGGTTCAGGTTGGAGAGGAGACCGCGGTAGTTGTCCATCTGTAAATCAATATAATAATTAGTTGGGCTTAGCTAACGATCTTGAGAGAATACTGATTGGAATGTGAAATTTTAAGTATGTCGTACTTATACAAGATAGTAGGTTAATAAATGAGGTGGAATCTTACCTGGAAGACAGAAATTGGGAGGTAGTCAGAGAACACGACCCATGTGACGGCTTCGGCGCAAGGGGGGGTGGTGAGGGAGCCCTTGTAGGTGTAGAACCTCTCGGTGTCAAGACCGGACAGGATGGAGGACAGGGAGAAAGTGTGCGGGAGCTGCATGCTGGTGTTGTAGTTCTCGATGGCGGACAGGTTCTTTACGATGGGGGTGAGGAGCTTGGCGTCGAATTCAACAACCTGTGAATATAAAGTAAGACTTGTAATTTGATACTATTTATTATTGGAGGCTTATTGGATCACTGCTTCTTTATAGGTGAGGAAGTATGTCAAGTAATTATAAGCAGGTGATTTTTTACCTGGTAGAAGAAAGCGAGCACGCAAAGACCATCAGGGTGCTGGAGAGCCTCGGCAAGGTTTCTGTATTTCTTGTTCCTGTGGATGATGTGCATTTCAAGGGGCAGACGCATGTCGTTGAGGGTATGCTCAGAACCACGGTTGTTCTTGTCTCCCCAGTGGAAGTGCAGGCCTTCGATTTCATATTCGTTGTCAAGGGGACCACCGAAGATGTATGGAAGACGGAAACCTTTCTTTTCTTCTTCGGAACTGTATTTGGGGATGGTAAGCGCAACTGGAAAAAAGAGTTGAATGTGAGTATGTTTGAAGTAGGCGTACCTAATTGAATTACAAGCATTTTTTTCTTCGTTTCTTACCTGAATGGCCGTTGTTGGTTATGGTTAGAGGTCCAGGCAGGGGGTTTTGGTAGCCGATGAGTTCCATAGCGGGAATAGAAATGGGGATGGCTTGTCTGGCGGCGATGGCGATGGGGGATTGTTGGCGACCGCCGCAAGCGGGGTGGAGAACAGCCCAGCGTCTTTGATCAGAGGCACGGTAACCCCAGCCATGGACGGCGCATACTGAAAGTGATGGTGTGATGGTTAAATGTTTGTTTACCCATACAGATGAGATAAACCAATTGTTCACTTATGAAAACTTGAAGAGAACATTCTCAAGACAACTCAAGATCGATGTTATTAAAACAGAACATTTATTGTTATTGATAATTTTTTGATTTCTATAGACGATGTTTTGGTTATTATCATTTATGATGTATTATGATTCGTGCCTTTAAATACTCATAAAATAATATATTATTCATTGATATCTTAGATATGTTTTGAAAATGTGGATAATATTTATAAAATTAGCAATGTTATTCAGTGTTCATCGATAACAGTTTGGGTTTTCATCAATCCTAAATGACAACATTGATTTGAGCCTGCGCCACATGTAGGTAGGTAATTAGGATGATGATTTCTTTTTAATCAGTGATCATCAAATTAAGTGTGGAAACATGCTTTATCGTTCGCTATAAGGTACGCTTTGAGCATACAGATTCATTAAACACAAAAAGTCGATAATAAATTTTAAAAGCTGTGATAACTAATTGATTATTCTGAATGCGATCGGGACAATCGAACTCGATGGTAACAATCCTACATACAAGAATTCCGAATTATGCTAAACGCTGTGCATTATATGCGAATGTATATTTTTTACTTGCTCGTATTGAGTAATGCCGGACATTTTTTTTAGGATGTCAATCAAACGAACGATTTAAATATCCTGTAGACTTTATGAGCGAAGGCGTCTTATGAATGAATAAACTTACTGATTGATGTTTAAGTATTAGATAAAAAAAGATTATTAGATTGCAATTATTCGTTTATCAAACTATCATGATTGTTTTCATCGTCATGCTCGGGTGGACATGACTGTAATGATCCTTTCGAATATAGAATAATAATTTGGTAAATTTACAAAATACAAATGCAATAAGCTAAATAGATATGTGTCAATATCAAGACGAATTTATGCGCCGCTTTTTGTCGCGTGTCACAGTGTATTACTAAATATGTTAATAATATTAATAGTGATACAAAAAGTTACTTAACCTGTATTAAATATCACTTGCTTGTAAATATTATTATTAATTTGTAACGAGAATCTAGTTTCGTAAGAAAGGTAGGCAGTTGTATATAGGTTACAATTATTATCGCTCGAAATGCATTTAAAAATTGAAAAGGCAAATATATTTGACCTTAGATGGATTAAGTAAGGTAGGTCTTTTCAGGTCAAGTCTGAAGATCTAAGAAATATTGTGGTCACTGTTAGGATAATCTGAATGTGAAAATTTGATAAAAGACTTATGTAAATATATTTCGTTTGTATGTACTTTTTACAGAAGCTATTGAGAGATATTATTATTAGGCTCTATTTGCCGAAATATTGGGGTAACAACGCTAAGTGTGGTGAGGGCATTATATTGCAGATAACCGTTGCATAGTTTTGAAAGCGTACTATAAAAAATATGATTATTGTAGGATGTTTTTGTATTATAAAAATACTGTGAAATATTAATTTATGAATACTATGGTTTCAATGCATTGTAGGTGAACTGGAACTAAACTATGCACTGTTCAATCAAGCGTTTTTAATTGAACTAACATTCTTTATATGTAAAATCATTTTAATTCAATTTTTAAGATTTTGATGTAGGTTTTAATATAGATTAACATCAATAAGTAGTTCATTACAACTTAATATGTTTTTTTACATTGAGTGCTTTTATTAGCTCAGCTGGAATATCTAATATTTATTCACTTAAATATGTGATAATGAAAACGAGGTATTTTTAATTATTATAATATCTATGACCAATTGTTTAAGTAGTGTAATGAAATTGATGATAAACGAAAGAAGGCACAAAATTGTTATTTACGTTGAAAACAAGCATTGTCTTAGCAGCATCGGATGTTTTTACAATCCGTCTTCAAGACGAGGAATATCTACTGCATTTTTTGCATGTTGTACATGCCTAAATATCGATTAAATTCACGTATCTATGTTTGTAATGGCTTGTTATTAGCTGGCCTTAGTCTAGATTGTTATACAATTCAATGTTATATTTACACGTAAGTAACCGATTGTTGCGAGTTATGAAATACTGTTGCGATTAAATTTTAAATATTATTATTGTTGGTAAAAATAATACTGGCTGGATTTGAATTGAATTTTTAATCCTGAGCCAAGAGTTAGTATTTAATTGTGAGGTCAAAAAAGCCTTTATTTTTTTTTTCAAAATGATTAAGAAGGATTTAAATACTGATTCTATATTTTTTTATTTACAATATTATTAATGATTCATTATCACTCTTTGTAAATTAATATTCAAAGGCAAATATTGAGCTAATTAAATGATTGAATTTAATTAATGAATCACTTTTTAAATGAATTGTTTTTAAAAACTTACCGTTAGCTGCTATAAAAGCGATGACAGCTGTTATAATTGTAGACCTCATGTTTCACTTTTTTAAATGAATAAAAGAATAAAATATAAAAGAGATGATTAGTGTTGGACACTTCGATGCTTCCTGCCTGTCAGCCCGCAGTTTATATACTACACCATCCACATCTTGAGCACTGCGTTTTCAATGGCCTAGCGCGTCATCAACGTGAGAATTTAACCCTCTGACACATCGATCGCTATACTATGCCGTACAAATGTAATTCCCTTCTTCGTTAAGTGTTAATATTAACCAAAGTAAAATCGTTTAAGTCTATGAATAAGTTGTTAAGTTCAAGTGTGAATTAAGGGAATAAATATTTTATCGGTTAGCGCAAGTAATCCAAATATGCGTAAACAAATTACATGCATGGAAAATACATATTCAATTTATTATTTAGGTCAATAACTATTGGAATAAAAAATACCTAAGTTTATAATATAAAATTAGGTAAAATATTTATTTGAAGTGTGAACTACTACATTAATAATTAAAATAGAAAGGGAATAGATAATTAAAGTTCTCAAGTGATAGGTATATTATTATCTCAATTTAGGCTTGATTAGGCCAGTATCTGCTTAGATTTTTTCTTAGAAAAATTATATTTCACGTGAGAATATTATATAAATTTACGATTACCCAAGTAGTATCGTACACAGAACTATTAAGTAGTTGTAATAATAATTAAGATCAATAAATTTCTTTACGATTTCCAGCATATATACCTACGTACGTAAGAAATAAGTAGGTAGGACGTAAAATGTTTTTTTACTATGTAAATAGTAGTCCATTTTCTGGTTCAACATGAGTAAGATAGATTTGAAACAGGTGTTTTTCGTTACAGAAGTTAAGGAAGAGTTTAGGAAAAATAGTTGATATTATAATATAATATAAAGACGAGAAAGCTATCATCATCTTCTGCCTAAAGAGGTCCACTGCTGGACATGGGCCTCCCACAAGGATTCCCAGGGTATTCAGTCGTAAGCTGTCCTTGCCCATTGGCTAGCCCACAACCTTTACTAGATCATTGGTTCATCTAGTTGGAAGCCTGTGTTGTGTCTCGATTCTCCAGCAAAAAAGTATCTGTTTACTTCAGTTTTACTTATAATTGATTATCCTATCATAATCTGCAGCAAGTCCGCAGCAGAGTACACTTGTACCACCTGGAAACGATTTGGCAAATACGAATAGCTTCCAGCGTTAATTATAGACTCTGGAGTTAATCAGGTTGGTAGGTAAAGAGGGAAATACTGCAGCAGGTCTGCTGAAGTATTTCCTCAGCGATACGACATGTCCATTCTTCAATAACTAATCATTAGGTGAGCTGGTAGCTGGTAAAATTAAAGTAATGGTGATATACAGTGGATATATTTTAGTAAATGCATAATGTCGCAATATCAGTTTTCACAATATAAACCTTCATTGAATGCTGTTTGCCGAACTGGGATGTCATTGGAGTCCTAATCAGCTACCTACTTTGTTAAACAAGTCTAATCCATATGCAGGTCATGATTCTTTTTTACAAAAATAAAGCCCTTATTTTAAATACTTAGCTGTATTTTTACGGTTTTTATAAGTCTTTATATATAAAAATCTCTTGTTACGATTATTTTTCACGCTAATCTCAGAAACCAATTTATCAATTTTAATAAAATATGCCTTGCTTGGTCTTTACAAGATAGGATAGCCTTTATCTCAATAAGGGGCCCTCTTTTTTATTACAAATATGCAAGCAAAGCCGCAGGCTGCATCTAGTATTTATTATAATTTCGAGGCATAAATTTTATTTATTCATTCAGTCATTCACACAAATTCTGACAAGTCCTAACTTCGGTACTATAGACCCAGTATTTAGTATTGTTAACAAGAACATTACGCTGCATCGTAAGGGTTATCTGTACGCGGTCCTATTGGACAATAGATTTAAGTTACCACAATGCGATGATGTAAACTATAAGGGCTAGTTGACATAACAAACCCTTACACCTTAGTACTTTAGTCAAAACATTAAATATTTTCTATAGAAGTTATTTAAGTATATTGAATTGCTGAGAATATTTATATTCATTTGTTTTAGTTTAATCTTTCTGGCCGGACACGCTGCAAGATCTCATACAGTTCATTAAATGTGGCTTTATTATTTTTACAACGACATTGCCTTTTATCTGTGTATTTGCCTATTGGTTTCGGGTAAGACTTACTGTAGAATTTATAATAAGATCAGGCCAGTTTAGTAGGTATTCCATTTAGGAGCAATATTACTTACTAGCATCTCTCTCTTGATAGAGGAGAGGAAACCCGAGCCCAGCAGTGGGACATATAATGGGTTGTATACTTACTATCGGCACGTCCCGGATTCGCACGGGTGAAGATTTATATAAATTTCGTAAAGGTCCCTTAATTAAAAAAGGAAAAAAAATGTCTTTTTTACACGCTGATAATGTCGCTTTCTGTAGGTGAACGAATTTTAAAAATCGGTCAAGTACATTTTGAGTTAAATCGTAAGAAATAAAAATTTCTTATATTTCCTCTTTATAATATTAGTTTAGACTAGCTTTCGCCCACGGGTTCGCCCGCGCGTACTATCCCACAGGAACGGTGATTTTTATCAGAATAAAAAGTAGCTTATGTGTTATCTCCATATTATTCATATCTATTACTAAATTTTGGCCAGGTGCGTACAACCGTTTTAATATCCATCCAAGTTATCGCATTTATAGTCCTTACTAATATTATAAATGTGAAAGTTTATGAGAATGGATGGATGGATAGATGGATGTTTGTTACTCTTTCACGTTAAAACTACTGAACGGATCTGAATGAAAAATTTGGCACAGACTATCTCTGTGCCAAATTTTTTATTCAGATCCGATTATGGTCTGGAATAACACATAGGCTACTTTTTGCAGCGATAACCGACATCTACGCGGGCGGAGCCGCGGGCAACAGCTAGTATTAGTATAATATCCTTCATTCAAACAAAATGGCGTATAATCATGAGTACTGCCCTCATTTAGCATTCGTATCATAAGACTACCAACCGACCCTAATATCTATTTCGTAATTACAAAGGTTTAATAGTTTTTTGAAACAAGTTTCATACTGTCTCTTTTTTCAAAGATAAGGACTAGATTGCCTTGAAGAAGGAATTCGCAAAAGTATGTTAGAGACACACTGAAAAAAAAGTGGTCTTAGTATGTCCTTTAGCCAATAAATCAGCCTGTTTTAGTCCACATAGGCGTCTCCTAACTCAGCATCCAGTATACTCCAGCAACCTTTTTGAGGTCATTAGTCCATCTGGGTACTTACTACGAGAGAAATCTGCCCAAACTCCCGCCATGTAACTCCTGAAAAACTGATTAACAGCGCTGTCCCTTCATTATATGACTCACGGGAGTCCCAGAGAAAGCTAACCATATTGTACTCCTAGTTTTATCTCTAACCAAAGCAGACATCTACCATTTTTTTTTATTTTAGTTTGAAAATTTCGGATTTCCATACAACCGTTACATTCAACTTATATTCGTATTATGCCCTCGGGGTTAAAATTTCCAAAAAGCTTAGTTTTTAGGTGGAATACAAGCATACGGCCCGCCTGATAGCAGTTATCGTAGCCTATATGAACGCTGGCAATACCAAAGGTATCACTTGCGTGTTGCCGATCTAAATGTTTTTCACCAGGGCTTTAAGATGGCGTAGTATTCCTGAGATAACAAAACGTTTCTTTCAAAACGCACCCCTAAATGAGTTGTTGCTGTGGTCTTCTGTAAGGTGGACGTGCCTCCCCAGTCGGGCTTGCTCGCTAGTATAGTGCCCCACCTCTCTTCATTAATTGCTGATAATTTTCCCAGTTTATTTCTCTTCTCTAGATCTGGTAGATCCTATGCTAATTTCATTTACTAGTGGCTTGTCCAATCTTCGCACGGGTGGATATTTATTTAGTTTTTGTAACAATACCGTTTTTCCATAAACTTTGTTACCCGCTGATAATGTAGCTTTCCATAGGTGAAAGAATTTTTAAAATCGGTCCAGCGGTTTTGAGTTTATTCATTACAAACAAACATACAAAAAAAATCTTTACTTTTTATAATAATGTAAAGAAGTATAGATATACTCTTAGATTGCCTATCGAGGGGAAATCCACATGCGTTAGAAGAAATTCTAAAGGCGTGTCAGATCCACCAACCTGTATTGGACCCACGTGTGTGAATTAAGGCCTAAACCTCAGCAGGGACTTGTTTTGTTTTTTAATTGATTTAATGTGGAGAGATATAGGACACGGACAGTGTCCGTATCCTGCCTTGTCCATCGGTGGCCTGCAACCTTCAATAGGTCGTCGCCGTCTGCCACTGCAATCTCCAACCCGCCTGCCAAGCGTGGCGATTTTGGCAATGTCCCCCCAATGGACCTAGTTTAAATATATCTACGCAATTATATCTGTCACTCATATTAAACATATTTGTATGTTCGTTGGTCACTGTCCTCAATCATTAATTTCTATGAAGTATTTAAATAATACCAATTACTTTTTTGAAGACTGATTTGTTTGATTGAGATCAAGTGTTGCAAAAAATACATGTTGTCAAGATTTTCAATACCTACACCGTGAAATGCCTGTAGTACAGGCAAGAGCTGAATACTGATTACATATTACTTACTCTTTTAAAAAAAATTCTTACTAATTACCTATGACCAGCTTCAAAACCCCGCATTCCGCATAATCAGTCGACTATTTCTCAATTTTGTTTTATGAAATACATATATTTTTTTTTATCAAATCTTATTTACCTTGCTTTCAAGCAAAATAAGTATCTCCAAGACTACAAGTACAGCAGTTCTCTTTTTTTAGTGTAGGTTTATACTTATTACGGTAACTGCTTCCCAGCTCCGGATCTAGGGTGCGGCAAGCCGGGGCCTATGCCCCGGGCAGCAAATTCATACTGTCTTTGAACGGTAAATTCAGACTGTCATTGCAAACGAATGCACAACTAATCATATAATCTCCTGCGCTATTAAAAAGAACCGGGATTTTTCAGTTTTTGCCCCGCCTAAAAAAAAATAGGATCCGGGGCTGCTGCGTACCGTCAGGTACTTTATTACGTCTTTTTTGCCTGGATAGCAACATAGCCACATTCTTTGTGAGTCAGTCTACATAATATAGTACCTATTAGGGAAAATTTACATAATACAATATTTAGTCCCAGTTGTTTAGTGACGTAATGATACGAGGTGGGTTCCTACGTAATATAACAGGAAACTTCCTGTACCGGTGAATCGGTCCAAATATAGTTAAAATTTCACCTAGTATAGGTCTTCCTTTTGCTCATTAATAAAGAAAGAAAGAAATGATTTTTATTCATTATATCATAAACTTATGTCAAATTTATTAAATTTCTATTCTATTCGCTTTGACTACCAATTGTGCGTGTAGAGGGCTGGTATTGTGTTACCTGATAAATTAAATAATAGTCAAGCCGATAGTAGAGACACATTCTAGGCAAATTACATCATCGTTCTAGACCAGGCTACATAGTGGTCAAACGTGAAACAACCTACTAGCGAAAAAATGCTTTGTACAATAGGTAGTCGATTTGTTATTTTTTTTCAAATCGTCACCGATAGAGTTATCTACGCGTGTTATTTACTTATGCCTACTATATTCGTCATCCCGGGTTCTAAGAAACGTTAAAATCAGCTCTCTAGCGCTTATTTAGGGAAGCGTTTTGAAAGAAACGTTTTCCTATCCCAGGAATATTAAATAAGTACATCTTAAAGCCCTGGTGTAAAAAAATGGATCCGCAACACGCAAGTAATACCTCTGGTATGGCAAGCGTCCCTAGGCTGCGGTAACTCCTTAATATTAGGCGGGCCGTATCTTTTTTTGCCACCTAATTAGGCGGCATTAATTAAAAAGGGACATAAATTATGTAAATATCAAGCCCACACCACGCTACAGTGTCGTAAAAAGCGAGGCTACTTATAACACTGGATAATCTGTGTAATTAAAAATAAATCGTGTGGGTCGCGAGCTCTACCGCCATTAGCGATTAGAAAAAGGACATTTGCCACCTTCTTCATCTCAACCCATAAACGTCCCACTTTTGAGCACAGATCTCCTCCATACATTTGGAGGGATATAAGCCTACTGTACCACGCTGGCCAGACGAGTTAGTATAGGGTTCTGTTTCGAGTTTTCCTTCTCTTGCCACCTTAGGTACAATATAATGCCCTAATAAGGGCACACCCACTTCAATTATCGGAGCTTAAAACACTATACCGTGTTTCGAATCCCCATTTTCCGCATGTCACTAGGTTTTCATTCAATTTGTGACGGCGACCTCAAAAGACCTCACCGAATGAGCAATGCATCACTAGGTACTAAGGAAACCCCTGATTAGAGCAGTGAGCGTCTAACGCAGTCATGGCTTTTGGATTTAACTACATTCCTGTTGTATTGACGGCGCGTCACGTCTACGTAACGACAGATAAGGTTATTGACGTGTCAAACCGTCACTGTTACATTATAGTGAAGCAGTAACCATTTACCTACCTTGTATGGCAATTGGTAATATTTATAGGCGTAGCAAGGCGGGGCACAATAATCTTATTGCCGACAACTGTGTCATGAATACCTTTTTTTATTTTAATCTAAGTATCGTTATACAGCTGCCTGATGGAGAGTAATAACCATAGTTATATTTGTAATATCACTATAAACAAGGAAATTCCTATATAATAGACAAGATTTTGGTACCTATACCATACTAGCGAGCAAGCCCGACTGGGGAAAGACCTCCACTTTATGATAGACCACAGCCAAATAACTAAACACAGCAATATGACAATAGTGGTCCAACCAGCTGGACAATTTAGACTCCTGCCTCAGTTTGTCCATTTTTTATTTGGCTGGAAAAACCCGTTGTGCCACTGGAAAGTGACCAATGGAAAGATGAAAAAGTAAAATTTCGAATAGGCATATTCTAGGTCGTATTTTTTATATTTAACGATGACTCGCCGATTGGCCTAGATTAGCTCTAGATAGAAACCTACACCGTATTTCTCGACTTGAGAATCAAACCTGTGATCTCACCTGTAGTCTCATGCCACTCGATCACTCATCATCATACACCACTGGATGTTTCGGCCATCGAGGATAATCATTATTATGTAAAAAATACGATTAATATTAGTATTTATGTTTCTCCTTCTTATTATTATTATAAATGTTATTTTTATAAAAAAAATGTCGTAAATGCACAACGGCGTGGAATTTTGCATTGTAGTATGTAAACAAAAACAATAGAAAATTGAAAAGAAAATACGTGTCATGGCATTCATTCATTGAATATCTAAATAAAATGAAATTGAATATTTCACAATATATTTGTTACTATCGAAATTGGATTGCTTTTGACGTCGGAGAGGCTGCCAATGTAGTGTTAATGTAATTTTATTTTTATATTCATCATCTTTTTTTATACTACCAAGGTGGCAAACAAGCATGCGGCTCGTGTGGTGGTAAGCAGTTACCGTAGCCTATGGACGCTTGCAACACCAGAAGTGTCACTTGCGCGTTGCCGACCCTTTAAAAACCTTATAATTCCTTTAAGAATTTCTACATCTTGTCCTGTTTCTGACATCACACAGGATATTTTTTTGTGTTCTTATTATGTGTCTATTTTTAGCCAGCTATCCGTTATCCTGTGAAGGTATGTTCGAATAAATTGTTTTCTTTTTTTCTTCTTTCCCTACGACACCGACGTCGAATCAAACAAGGAGAACCGAACCGACCTAGTCCGAATGATTTCAGGGAGAAAGTTTATGGAATGGAGTGGTTTTATTTGAAACCTTGATAATAATTTAGTTATATAAAAATCGTTTATGGATCACACTCTTCTTGGAACGAAGTTCCTTATCGAGCCTTGCGAAAGGAGGCTAGACGAAAAAAATTAAGACCAAAAGTTGTAACGACACTTTTTTGATTTTTTTATTATTTCGGCGAATTCTCTAAACGGCCAATAATAATATGTCAAATTTGTGTAAGGAGGTTTTTGATCTAAGAGTAAAGTAAAAAATAAATTAAAAGTCAAATAGTAGCTTCAAATTTAATGAATTATGGTTGAATTTCGACCACGGGCGATCACTAGTATAAGGAGTCTTAAGGAATTATTTCAAGCATGTGTAGATAACTCTGTAAAGTACTTCGTTCCTTTCTGGTGTCCCACGACATCACTCGGTTTTTTTTGTCCCGTGTGGGGATCGAACCCACTAGACCAACCGTGCCGTCAAAATTTGATTAAAACAGATTCTATGAAAGGCAAAACTAACAAGCAGCATAAATCATTATTTTAGCAGCACTAAGGTCACGTTACCACGAGTATATACCTACCTTTACCTAAGTAGTAGTACATATATTTATAAATAGGCCTGATATTATATAATTCATCTTTACATAATACACTATAGCTATTATATTATTGACAATACGATTCATATTGCATCACCGTATTTCAAATGTTATTGAAAACATTACTGAACAAAGCACGTGGTGTCATCGGATGCAGTAACAACTCGTAATATCTGACCATATTGTAACTGTCGAATGTTATAAATAACATATAAACACAGTTCCGTATATAATCTCTGAATAATATAACACTCATTTGTAAAGAAAGAATGATGATAAAACATAATTTTAGTGTTTTAAAAACTTCCGGAGCGTCGATACCTTTCTCTGATTGTTTTTTTTATACAACTTAGATTGAAAATACGCGTGTGGTATAGTAGTAAGTAGTTAGGTACCGTGCCTTGTGGACGCTTCCACCACGCTTCCACAAGGAACGACACCAGGGGCTGTACCATGACGTCCGTATGACGATTTTATTTCGATTTTAATTTGAAATTCGTGAGATGTCAACTTTATATCAAAGCTTTAATAATGAATTAATTAGCTTAGTAGTTTGATGTAATTCAAATTAACATCGAATAAAAATCGCTTTAAGAACGTCAAAGAAGGAGTATTAATCGCGTGTTGTCGAGTTGCCGACCGATATCCTGTAAAAGCCTTTTATTTGTCTCTTCCTTTTAAAATCCTCATGCCGTCTCTCGGTCAGTTCAAATTCTAAATTGAAGCTCATAGCTGGTAGCTTATTTTATAATCTGATCATACGAACATGCTGTGTTGTGTCCATATTTAGTGCAATCAGGTTCAGCCAAATACTTTCGCGGTATCATTTAGTTTACTGCTGGTGGTTACAATTGCACAAGTGGCTGATCAGGATGGTAAGTGGTAATCGTTAGCACCGTTCACATCACCAGTGCCGGGCACACAGCCTAGCTGTTGCCTACCGTAAAATAGGTGGTAGAAGCCATGTGAGAGGTGGAAGCCCAAGTGGTTTTGACGCAGAACGTCATTTTCGCAAAATGTCATCGCTAAAACTTTGATCGCTTTTGCAAAATGTCATTTTCACAAAACGTTATTTTCATCGTCCTTGTAAATCTGAAATTTAAACTAAAATATCTAACTTATTACCTAGCTTTAAATTTGTCATTGTACGAAATTCGGATCTGAAGATAAACGCTATTAGGAAGTGATGTTACGGATCCTAGTGACACATAGAAGTGTTTGCTCCATCACAAGCAAGTCATAGGCGTTTGGGTTGTTTGGGTTGATTTTACTGTCCTACTAGCGGGCAGCCTTAGATCTAAGAAGGAGCGGTCCCACGCCCCGGGCGGCAAATTCAGTTTATCGGTTCATCATTATCATTTTTCAGTTTTTGTCCCGCCTACAAAAATTGAACATCCGGGGCTGCTAGAAGGGTGCAAAAGAAATGATTGCACCCGGGCGCTACATCGGCTACAGCCGGCCCTGACTATTGCTATCACTTTTTGTCAAAATACAATTTGTTTTTACGACTAAAGTAAGGAGAATCATGTTACCAACACGCTCGGGCATAATAATATTATTGATTGGGACTTCTCAAATATAGTAACTGAAACCACCTAAACAATTACCTAAGCCTGGTTACACCCAGTCTTTAAACATTATCTATGGGTCACACAATTTTTTGTGGTACAAATTACAATCTTAGTATTTGTTTTTTTTGTTGAAAATTCGGATTATCCGCTAGTTACAGCCAGGCCTCCAACAAGGTAGACAGATGACCTGGTAAAGATTGCAGGAAGCCGATGGATAAGGGCAGCTCAAGACGTGGAAATCTTTGGGGGAGGCCTAAGGTCAGCAGTGGACAACTTTTGGCTGAGATTATGATGCGCTAGTTACAGATACGGTGACGGATAAATTTTATTTCGGATATCCAAAAGTTTCAGTTACGGAGCTACATAACATTCCTGGTGTCATCTAACATAATTGGAGAAATGTAGGCATAATACTACTCTGCCTACCCCAAAAGTCTAGTGCTCTGATACTACAAGACATGCAAAGGTAACCAAGTTACGAAAAGCCCTCACCGTGCGTGTACCACGAGGGACAGCGATCTGGATCACTCGGATGCTGTCGTTGGAGATAGGGCCCGCGTTGCGTAGACAACAAAATGGTTTGCTGGGCAGCCAACCCGTAAAAATGGACTGTAGGTGCATAGGGATATGTCGCTGGTCACCTACCATCTCTAGCCTGACATTGTCCAGCTCTCAGGGCTCGCCCTCTACCGCCCACTGTCCTCCAGGCAAGTATGCATATGGTTGTATTTTCCCTTTAAAAAAAAGGTAAGTATAGTATTCTAAAAAGTTACCACGCCCACTTTTTCTTTAACCGAATATAAGTAGCGTAATAAGCCCTTTACTCGTCATAAAACGTGCCATTTTAATAGTATTTTTATTGTTTTTATGATACTTATACTATGTTTTATAACTGATAACTATTAATCACGTCATAAAAGTAATTTAGGCTTGTTTTAAACAACGCGCGTAGAAATTTTCATACAATGATGTCAATACGTTATATTGTGTAATGGTTCATGAGATAAGTTACGAGCGATATTATTATTTTATAAAAACTGCGCGACAGAGTTAGAGAGTAGGTACCTACATTAATATTAAGTGAGTATTAGCGTTTTGAAATCTAGAAATCTAGGAGTTGGGAAATATCTATAAGAATTCCCTTTATTAAGTTGGCTAAAAAACAGTTTGCATTTAGTTAAATAGGTTTGCCTTGGTAGTCAACCTGCCATTTATCGCTGCGCAGCGTGTTCTGGATTCGTTCGGTTATTTCGAGTCTTAGCATATCTTTTTTATATCCTTGATTCCAATGTCTATATATGAATAAAGTGATTATATTCCCAAGAGCAAGTACTTAAAGCTGTTTAAAAAATATGGTTTGAAGATAGATATCGTAAGTAGGTAGTTATCCAGCATTATATTTCAAAAATAATTATAAGTATTAATTCATTTATTAGTCAATTAGATCCTTACTAATACTAATATTATAAATGTGAAAGCTTGTGAGAATGGACGGTTGGATGTTTGTTACTGTTTCACGTAAAAACTAATGAACGGATCTGGATGAAATTTGGCACAGAGATAGATTATGGTCTGGTATAACACATAGGGTACTTTTAGCAGCGATAACCGACATCCACGCAGGCGGAGCCGCGGGCAACAGCTAGTAATCAATAAATTACTGTCGGAATAAAATTACCAACAATTTTCCCGTGTTCGTTCAGTTGCTATCGTCGTCACTCTAAAGCTGACTGAGCACAAATTCGTCATACATTGAGCGGCTTCCCCTTGTTGAACCAATAAATCAGGAAAATGTTTAATTAATTAATTAATAGAGCTAATAGATTATAATATATGGGACTTTGACCGACTACGCTATAGGTACTATTAAAAACGTCATTTTACGCGGACAAATTCCTAAAGGACTAAATTTTACCCACGTATTTGCTGACACTTATTCATCCGCGAAGTAGAAGAGCAACTTTTTTTTTTAAATTTTAACATAATTGTAATCTTTATATAAAAATAAAAAAAAAAGTTGCTCTTCTACCGCTATTTATATGGTAAATCAGGCCAACCTCCTGCGCATGGGGGGGGGGTATAACTAGTGCATGCATGACAATTTTTTACTTAACTATATTGCAATTAATAGATCTGCAAAGTTGTCAGTCCATATAGGTACGCCGTGGCGTATCTCGCAAAGAATGTAAACTCTCTCTGACAAATTAATGTCCTAACGGACTATGAAAGTGAAGGAATACAGTGCACCTGTGTTTGTGAACTATTACTGTGGTTCTGGAGGGCATTATTATAATATTTAATATGACATAGTCACAGTGAATCGCTACACGCCTAGACAATCGCGACATCCTATCCTTCGCACTACACTCAACATAAAAATTCAGTGTACGTGTCTCCGAATCGGCGTCCATCACACCGGACAGGCGGAGTCTATCTGTCAATAAATCAATGTGTCTGCTTAACTTAATTGTTAATGGCACTTATATACGTGTCTTGTATACATATACGGTGTAATAGTTGCCGATATGGTGCGAAAATCTTTGTCTTTATAGGAGGCGGGGCTTCGTCAAATATATTTATGATCTGATCATTCTGATCTGATGATTTAATATGGGTTTGTTAGGACTAGGACCTCACGATAGGTTATTGAACAAAGATTAAAAATAAATGGTATAGGATGTCATGGCACAACCCCAGGTTTTGACTGCCGTGGTGGTCCAGTGAGTGCAGTATGCGCCTGCTGTTTACGAGGTTGTTGAGGGTTTGATTCCCTAACAGGACAAAACTTAGTGTGACCCACAAAGAGTTGTTCTAAATCTGGGTGTAATTTGTGTCCGTTAATTGTATGTTTCTAAAGTACTCCGTAACACAGAGCTTGTTATCTAGCGCGGGAGTTGTTTAAAAAAATGTATAGGACGTTATGGCACAACCCCAGGACCTGTTGTGAGATCTACAGTGAGAGTCGTTTTTTTATTTCCATTCTAGTCAGCGGCACATCTGCCTGGGCACGAGTCTCCTCCATACACTTGGAAGGATTTTAGCTTACTATACCTCGCTGGCCAGACGGGTTGGTATAGGGTTTTGTTTTAAGTTTTCCCTCTCTTAACTGTGCTCTCTTAAGTGCTTTTTATACTTAGTTTAAAGTACGCTCGACGCAAGAAACACCGCAGCAGGTTATTCATTCCAGAGCCTACACGAACGTGGAAGAAATGAAGGCTACGCAGTGAACAGGCACACGTCTTCGTCCTAATCAATTTGTAACTGTATTTTTTGTCTGTAAAACACTTAGGTAAATAAATATAAAATTAGGTAAAAAAGGTTCTCTTGTACCCGATGATCGACAAGATAATGACACGGAATACCACCAACAATGGGCAGCACATGTCAGATTTACCACCCACTGATGAATTTATCAATATTGTCAGATCTCTACCCCTCAATAAAGCTTCAGGTGATGATAAAATTTCAAACAAAATGATTACCTATAAGTATAGGCTTGTAAGATCTCTGGGGACTCATCATCTCAGCCAAAAGACGTCCACTGCTGGACATGGGCCTCCCCCAAAGATTTCCACAACTCTCGATCCTGAGCCGACCTTGTCCATCAAATCAATCCATCTGGGGACTCAATCTTAAAAAATAAACATTCCGACGAAATAGGACTTTTTTGTTATATATTACATATCTGCTAATTCTATCTTCCTTTAGGTACATTTGTGTCATACTGATGCGATACAGCTACCGATAAAGTTATAACAAATAAAACCTATTTTCATGAACTACTGTTTTTTATTTGTCTAGCATAACTACTACATTTTTACTTAATGAAACTACCTCCTTCTAAATAAAGTTATAAGACAGAATGCTACACTAAAGATCTATTATTTAGATAAGCAAATACTTCATAAGAGAAAGTAATTCGCTAAAGATAATGGAATACCTAAATGTCGGCGAAGTAATGGGCATACCTAGACATGTACTAGATATATTAGTACCTACTTACCTGTATATGGAGGTGAAGGTCGACAACAATGAGTCCAAAGAGCCTTCAATGGCCATCAATGGGTAATAATTCGGTACGAAGTTTAATGTTGCCATTGCTATTTAACCTGCTTTCTTTATTTTAGGGATGCGTTTTGAAAGAAACGTATTCCTATCCCAGGGATACTTCCATCTTAATGCCTTGGTGAAAAAATTGGGTTGGTAACACGCAAGTGATACCTACCTCTGGTATTGCAAGCGTCTATACGGTAACTGCTTAACATCAGGCGGAACGTATGCTTGTTTGCTACCGAAGTAGTTTAAAAAAAATAACCCGACTTAGCTGTCATAATCCATGTAGGTATTTACTTACCAGTGTCAGCCGCAAGCGCCGTTTGGCCAAATAGCGCTTGCAAGCAATCAAACTTTTTATTAACTTATTCATAAATCCGCGTCTGTAACTTAAGTTAAGGTAGTTAATATGCTACCACAAAAGCGAGCAAGCCCGACTTAGGATGGACCGCCGACTTACAAGACCACCGCAGCCCACAGCCAAATAACTACACACACGCACTGTGGTGTAATTGTGTTCCTGCGTAAATGCAAGTCTCCAGAGACCATTAGGGACGTTTTCCTTATCCCTAGGGTTACCCAGAAGTTAAAATTCGGGGGTCATACCAGTACTTACCAAACGCACTTGGTACTTATTACAAGCGTCCATAGGCTACGGTAACTGCTTACCATTAGGTTGAAGAGAGGTAGACTGGGTAACGATCTCCACCTTACAGGAGATCACAGCTAAATGACTACACACAGCGATGTAGTGTAGTTGTGTTCCTGTGTGTGAGTGTACCAAATAAAACCCTAGTATTCATTTTTTGGGTCAGCAACACGCAATTTATGCCTCTGTCTCTATGGTAACTGCCTAACATCAGGCGGGCCGTATGCTTGTTTGCCATCTCAGTAGTATATAAAAAGGTAACGCTGTACGCTTGTTTTTCACCTTAATAGCACAATGTAAAAAATACTGTTTCGTCTTCACAGTTACAATGGTAGTAGGTAGGTAGTAATATCCTTACTAATATTATAAATGTGAAAGTTTGTGAGAATGGATGGATGGATGTTTGTTATTCTTTCACGTAAAAACTACTGAACGGATCTGGATGAAATTAGGCACAGAGATGGATTATGGTCTGGAATAACACATAGGCTACTTTTTGCAGCGATAACCGACATCCAAGCGAGCGGAGCCGCGGGCAACAGCTAGTAAGAAATAAGGATAGACGAGTAGGTATTACGTAAGCTACGCTATACGCTAGTGCATAACTTAGATATATTCTTCTATGATAAGACAGAGTGATCACGAATCCGTCAATAGATAAGTAGATATACCAGTGACAACTACTATCTATGCAGAATTCACGACAAACTACAAAACACTGGTTTTAGATAATACCTCGCTTGAAAATTATACGCTTCTTTGAAATAGGTGAATAGGGTGGGATTAAGACGTAAATGCATATTACCGACCGGCCATTATACATATGTATTGTTATTACACAAGCACTTATGTATATACTAGGTCACTTTTCTCCTATTAACAGAATGCAGTTGCAATACAGTCGTCTGTCACGCTTACCTGACCTTATTATTGACATGTCTTACCCTCTAAATAAATTTAGATCTGTATTGAATGACGCGTTCAAGTGAGGAAACTTAAGTTTTTCTTCAGTTACTTACTTACTTATTGTATTTAGTTATTGCTCCAATATTATTGTATAACGCATGCCGTGGCAGCCTTTAATTAAGGCAACACTTTACCACGAATCTCCTTTGTTTGAATTGTTTTAATGTTTATAAGTGTATGCTTTGTTGGTTGTCCTTAAATAAATAAATAAATAAATACTAACAAGAATAGTCGTGTAGATACTGACAATGAGAAATTTATGTATAATAATAATAGCAACCCATATATGTCCCACTGCTGGGCACGGGTCTCCTCTCCTCTATCAAGAGTGAGAGAGGGTTTAGGCCTTAATTCACACACGCTGGCCTAATGCGGGTTGGTGAATCTGACATGTCTTTAGAATTTCTTCTACGACATGTGGGTTTCCTCACGATGTTTTCCTTCACCGTTAGCAGATGGTGAATCATTTGATTCGTACATATAAACTCCACAAAGTGAAATTCACATTGGTACTGCCCGGGATCGAACTAGCACCTCTTGCGTGCAAGTCGGTTACTTTCCCACTCGGCCACCACCGCTTATTTATTTTGAAATTTGAAATTTATCTAATCGTTATCATTACTGAGTAGATGCAGCTACCTTGTCAATGAAACTGCGATCGCACTGAGTGTTGGAGATGGACATGGTAGACCACCCACAGATAGTTGTGCTGGGTCTGGGTATAGGTACGTTGTATCAGTGTGTTGTATGTATTTATGTTTGTAAAGTCCTCGCGGGACATACAAGCTTGTTTGCTAGTGCGAGTCTCAAAATCAAGAGAGGTAGGCCGCCATACTAGCAAGCAAGCCCGACTGGGAAAGAACCTCAACCTTACAGAAGACCACAGCCAAATAACTACACACAGAGGTCAAGTTGTGTTCGCTCGTTTGTAGCGCCCATTTAGGGATGCGTTTGGAAAAAAATGTATTTCTATCCCAGGGGTACCTACTCCATCTTAATGCCAAAATGGGTTGGCAACACGCAAGTGATACCTCTGGTATTGCCAGTGTCCATAGGCTACGGTAACGGCTTACCATCAGGCGGGCCCTATACTTCTTGGCTAGCTTAGAAACTACTATAAAAAAACTTTTAGAATAAATAGTCATAAGATGGTAAACAAGCATAAGACTCGCCTAATAATTCTTCTTCTTATTTTTTGGTTAGTGGTCAACCTGGTGACAGAGTTATTTAGATCGCCCATATTTAGACCTCTGTCGTGATCTAACGACTCTTAACAGTCGGGACCGACTTTTAGCGTGCCCTCCAAAGCACGGAGACGCTCAGATGATATACCATTTTGCGGTCACCCATCTATAGGGTTACCGTGCTTAATAATCAATAAGCAGTTATCGTAGCCAATGAACGCTTGCAATACCTTTGGCATCTGGCATCACTTGCGTGTTGCCGATCCACCAGGGTTTTGGGTTGAAGTATTCCTGAGATAGGCAAACGTTTCTTTGAAAACGCATCCCTAAACAATGGTGTAGTTATGTGGTGTACGTGAGTAGCTATGTTATAATGTATCTTTTAGTAATAAACGGGCTTTCACGGGATCCAGTTGTGTGCTCATTTTACTTCCTCTTTACACCTCACCTCAGTTATGTGACTGTGGTCTTATGTAAGGTGAAGATATTTCCCCAGCCCGGTTATCTCGTTTGTAGAGTGCTGTGGTAGGGTGTTATAAGATCTGAGACCACTAATTAGTGTCAAAGTAATCTAACGTATCATTTGACACTCTCCATCCCCGAGCTTATTGCCGTGAAGAAAAGGGACAATATCAATGATGCTAATAATAACATCCCATTATATCATTTCTGGCCACATAGGTCTCCCACTCTCCACTCTTACCTATATCAAGCGAGCTGATAGAGTGTAGGCTTTCACATGCGCTGGCCCAGTGAGGGTTATAATATAGGTACCTACTTACTTATCGTTACCAACATCGAATCGAAGCTTTGCCACATGTGTACGCGTCTAAACCAACTACCAAAATATAGTTCACACAAAAACTTATCATAATGTGCTCATTCAGAAAATTAGGAAGTGTAAGGTTACCAAGGCCGGTCTAGTTTTTATTGTAAACAATATTTTGATATTCCATTATTAGATTATGATTGAACTTATTAGCGTCTCTAAGAATGAAAGTGAACAGTCCAATATTTTTTAGTTAAAGTTTAGCAAAAATTGCTTATAGCAGATAAGGACCATTCCGATTTAATGTCGATACCTACATTACCTACTATATAGATTTACTGACATAGGCATCAAACTTATTTCGTTAACGTTTTCTGCATTAGGTGTTAAAATGAATGGCGATTAAAAAGAGTGACCCGAGTTTCTTGCCAATTCTTCTCGAGGCCCTACCATAGTCAGCAAATTGGCCGTAGGAAAGAAGTATGCTGGCATTTGTTTTTATGACGTTCATTATACATGTATTTGATCTAAATTAATAAATGAGTTTGACATTGAATGACTTTTGAACCCCACTACAAGTTGACATTATTGTCCTACTGCAGGTCAAAGTCCTCCCTCTCTTACTTCCATAGGTCCAGACCTTTTACTGTCCAAAAAGCACAGTTGGAGTCAAATTAATCCCGCCATCTTTGCTGCATATTGGATAAATATATTTATTTGGAAGTCATTCTGTACTTGAATGCAATTTATGTATCCGTCAGTGCACTAATTGCTGCACTTCACATACCAAAGTGGTCTGTCTGAATGCAATCCCAGGACTGTAGTCCAAGTAGACGTGTTAGCAGCTATTTATTATCTCTGAACAATGTAATACGTTGTTCAATAAGGTACGTAAAATACTGCAAGGAGTGACTTGAGATGTATGCCACGTCTTAGCGCCAGACAATATACGAATAAGAATGTTCGCGCGACGCATCATAAGTTTTTGTTAAGGCACGTTTAATTGTACTCTATCTGAAAATTTGAAGACAAAGAGTTATTTATTTTCTAACCTGTTATTAGGCACTCTACATCCCGGAGCATATTGTCGCGCGGAGCAAGATAAGATAGGCGCTCAGGATCGAGAGTTGTGGAAATCCTTGGGGGAGGCCTATGTCCAGCAGTGGACGTCTTTTGGCTGAGAGATGAAATGGTTATTTTCTCATGTCTTCGCGGTATTAGTAGATAGTATTACAGAGTTATTTCAAACAGTTCAGAGCTTCTGGTGGACACATTATATTTACTTACGGATACTTGAAAGTATTGTCTTCCAATATTTCAAAGATGATCGTGATAGCAAAAGACGTGCACTGAGAATCACTCAGTTGAAAGGAAATCTCGTCTACGTGGGTCGCTACAAATATATGCTTTGTTCTAAATCAGTCTTTCTCAAAGTGGGCGATAACGCCCCCTTGTGGGTGCTGTAGCTCGAAGAGGGGGGCACTAAGAGGCCCAGAAAAAATAAAATCCAGAAAATCCTATCGTCAAAGTAAAAGGGGGGCGTTGATAAATAATTGATTTTCAAAGTGAGCGGTAGACGAAATAAGTTTTAGAAACAAATACCTCTGCATATCCAGAGAGGACCTGGTATACCTAACTGCCGAGTAAAAAAGGCAAAATGCTGCAGTTCGTTGGACGGATCATCCTGTTTCAGGCTCCAACATCACACAACATTCACAATCCAAAATAAATATACTTATATATTCTGAGGATAAAAAAGTGTAAAATCTTAGCTTGGGTACTTGTAGGTACCTAAGTAGTTACCTAAATATTTTTGTTAGTTAATGGTTATAAAAATATTTAGGTAGATAAGCTCATAATTTTACAAACAGTTATTATTATTTTTGATAATTATACATATTCTATTATGTATAGATAGATTATATTATCAACAATTAAATTATATTTTACTAGTGACTTTCCGACTTCACCCAAGTTAAACTACTTAATACCCGTTTAAGGAAGGTATTTTTTTTAATCTATACTTAGCAGATGCTTACGGTATAAAATCAACTTATGTTCTAAATCTCCGCTTCCTAGACTCAGTAGTTTTGGCTGTGCGTGTGCGCGGCGTGGATCCAGGGGGTGGGGCAATGGGTGTAATTGCCCCCTCCCCCTCACCCCCCAAACTATTTATAATCACTTTTCTGAAAGATTAAGTTAGTGAAATGAGTTAAGATTGTCGTCGTCCCCCTAAACCAAATCCTGAATCCACGCCTGGCGGTGATCTTTCTGACTGACAAACGATTTTATATAATAGGTAGGTACCTACTTTGTTTTGCTACTAAAATAGTAATATCGCTATTAAAAAAATAGGGTTGATCGTAGAGGGGTGAAAATTAAGGGTTGTGTGTATTTTTTAATGCTGAATCACAAAAAAATAAAAACAATAAAAAAATTAGGGACCACCCTTAACATTTAGGGGGATGAAAAATAGATACTGGCCGATTCTCAGACCTACTCAACATGCTCACAAAATTTCATGAGAATCGGTCAAGCCGTTTCGGAGGAGTATGGGAACGAACATTGTGACACGACAATTTTATATATAAGACCATACATATAAATATGATGTTATTAAATACCTACCTACATACTAGTTTAGGCCTTGACTATTCATTTTTTTAGCTCATAGGCATCACCTAAGAATGTGCTAAAAAAATCTATTACGGTAGCATTAATCCATTCTAATCGTATACGCTAAACACATACAGAACTCTAGACAATATTAATACCTACAGCTCATTGCCTAATTCGATAGGCGCCTGCCTTATCTGATTCGGCGATCTTATCTAGACCACCTAAGGTAAGTACGTAATATACGTAATTCATTATGATATTACAATACAATAAGCTTTTTATTATAGTCCGTGTGGTGACGGATTAAGAATACAAATGTCACCACCCTCCATCCCGAGGGTGTCGTAAGAGTCGACTAAGGGAGTAAGTTTAACAGACAATATCCATATCCACCGGAAGAGAGGAAAAACTTAAAACTAAATCCTATACCAACCCGTCTGACCAGCGGGGTATAGTAGGCTAATATCCCTCAAAATGTTTGGAGGAGACCCGTGCCCAGCAGTGGGACGTTTATGGGTTGAGATGATGAAGCTTTTTATATTTTTTACAATGCTTCCACAGACTAGTAGATATTGTATAGAGAGGTGGAATATGTATATAAATGAAGAAAAAGGAAAAGTTTACCTATCCTGTATTGTTGTTGTGTATCCTGTAGGTACCTTTTATAATTGTTTGATCTAACTAAGAATATTGTTTCTCAGTGGTAGGGATACTTTTAGGAATGCTTTCATATAAAGAGGCCGGGATAAGGACTATTTACACTCGCCTAAGCTAATATTAATTAGGTAGGCACCTACCTACCTGCATTATATTTCGCTAGCTAGGCACAAACGATCCCTTATATATTTTGTGTTTGTGGCTAGCTAGCGAAATATAATTCATCAGTTAGATAGCTAACTGATGAATAAAGAAAAAATATTCACTTTTTTTAAGTTCTACACCTAGGTATAGAACCTACAAAAAGTGTTTTTTTTTGTTCTTGCAAAGCTATAAGCTATATCTATCTGAAAAAAAAAATCATGCAGCTTGTAAGTAGGTACCTACACTTATTTTTTTCATTCAGGTTCATACCGACTTCAATACGGCAAGTTGCAAAATTTTCCTTACCCTAAAATCCCAAGTCTAAAGTATTTCAACAGGATGAACTTGCATTCAAACTTTAATCTCACTTTCCTCCCTTAGAGGTGATTTATTCAGATAAAAACAAACACCTCTAAGGGAGTGCATTTTATGACCTTTTAAATAAACTAAATACATCGTTTAATTATGGAGTTCCGTTTCCCGCCTTCCGGCTTCATCATCAGTTCAGTTCAATTGTACAATATTCTTTTGCTACATTACATTTGCTTAGTAATAGTTGCTAAACAACCTTAATCGAGACTTATCTAATCGCCATTTGTGAAATACTTATCATTGACAAGATCAGATGGCCATCTGAACTTCTGTGTCTGTGGTCTTCTTCATCAGTTACTTTTCTCTTCACCAAATTACACTTTCTGATTGCAAATTTTTGATTTGATGTAAAAATATTTAAGTATGTCCTCTCAGACAAAAAAAACAAATAGGTTCAAAGGTATAGATGACGGAGTTCTGCGGTAACAAACATAAAGATGAAGCCAGAAGATAAGCAACGAATCTCCATAATTAAACAATGTAATCTAGCCGTGTTTGGGCTTATTGACTATGACCGTTCAGCTCATGAGATGTATATAAATGATCAGATAAAAAAAACCGCTTTGAGGGAGGAAAAGTGAGATTAGAGTTTGTATGAAAATTAATCCTGTTTAAATAGTTTATTGGAATTTTAGGGTTTTTTAAAGAAAACTCGGTCGAGAAGTCGGTTTATTTATGTAGAAACTAGCTGTTGCCCGCGGCTCCGCCCGCGTGGGTGTCGGTTATCGTTGTAAAAAAAACCTATGTGTTATTCCAAACCATAATCTATCTCTGTGCCAAATTTCATCCAGATCCGTTCAGTAGTTTTTACGTGAAAGAGTAACAAACATCCATCCATCCATTCTTACAAACTTTCACCTTTATAATATTAGTAAGGATAACATACCAGTCAAATTTTATCTTAAGCAATATCACAGCTTCAACTACCTATGTAATCAAAGCTATATTTAAAGTCAATAAGCCCAAACACGGCTAGATTATATTGTTTAGTATTTTCGCGTCTATAAATCCGTCTTGACACGAGTTATTAGAGTTTTGCTAATGAAAGATACTAAGTAAACATTGGCTGAAAACAAATAGTTCAATGTACTTTGGTAATTATGGTTTTAAGCATGCTTGAAGTTTTAAGTAGGTAGGTATATTTCTTTCCAGTTTTTAGGCACAAGACCGGAGACGGCGAAGAATAAGCCGTCCACTACCACCACGTACTGGGTACCTACTAACATGGTATAGAGAAGCAATGCCATTTTTAACTACGAGAGCACTTGCCCAAGGCACAACAAAAGATTAGTCCCTTTTAGAATCTAGCTTTTTTAAAGGGGTAAAATTTACCAGTCTATCCACTCGCCGAGTCAGAACGCAGAACCAGCCGAAAGGTGAAAATATCTCCTGTCTCTCTTCAACTTCTAACGTAAAGTATCAAAATTAAAAATCTGTTCACTTCCAAACTTAGATCTCAATGTTTGATTCCAATACAAATAAATCATAGCTTCAATTAAACACATCACATGTGCCGCGCCGGCGCTCTATCAATTTATGGCGTCTTAATGCTTTTACCACAAACGGTTGTTAGTACTTAGGTATAATATATATTATAATAGTATGCATCGTATCCTACCTGGGTACCATATTAGCGAGCAAGCCCGTCTGAAAAAGGATTTCCACCTTACAGAAGACCACAGCCAAATAACTACCTACATACAGCGGTTCAGTTGTGTGCCTGTACCACAGAATATTTCTGTGGCCTGTACCGTATGTGAGTACAGGTCTCCAACGCTCATTTATGGATGCATTTTAAAAGAAACATTTTCCTATCCCAGGGATATCATAGTCCATCTTAAAGCCCAGGTACAAAACAATTGGGTCGGCAACACGCAAATGGTACCTCTGGTATTGCAAGTATCCATAGGCTACAGTAACTGCTTAAAATCAGGCGGGCCGAATTCCTGTTTACCACCAAAGTATCTAGTATAAAAAAGTGTACGTTGACCTTTTGAAAATATCAAACGCTGTAGTAAGGACTAAGGTACATACGAGACATTCACTCCTGCTGCTAGTAAGTAGCTTCCTATAGCACTTCTCGAACGAGATTTGGAAACCCAAAGTTACGAGCAGGAACACAACACTACTAGGCATTATTTACGCGTCTGCTTCGAAAGGGACTGGCGCTGGTGACGAGGTAACTGAGGATAGCAGTCTACAATCTACATATGCTGATGCTGAAGGACCTGACATCGAGCAAATTAATATTATTATGGACTGGCATGTTGGTCTAGAGGTCATGAGTTCGATTCCCATCCAGGACAAATCTTTGTGGCATAAGCACTATTCTTTGTTTAATGTCGAGTAGTTTGAGTTTATTTTATACTAGGTACCTACTGAGGTGGCAAACAAACATACGGCCCGCCTAATGGTAAGTAGTAAGAAGTTAACGAAGCCTAAGAACGCTTGCAATACCTGGGATTGTGAGATATATTATTATATTCCTGGGCCACGTGTCACATGCGCGCGTTGCCGGCCCAAAAACTTTGAACACCAGGATCTTTTTTTCATACTAATTGGTTGGCAAACAAGCATACGGCCCGCCTTATGTTAAGCAACTACCGTAGCCTATGGACGCTTGCAATAGGTACCAGAGGTATCACTTGCGTGTTGCTGACCCATTTTTCTTTACACCAGAGCTTTAAGATGCAAAAACGTTTTCCTATCCCAGGGATACTCCAGTATCCCTGGGATAGGAAAACGTTTTTGCAAAGCGCATTCCTAAAGTAGCGCAAGAGCCCTGTACTCATACACAAAATCTCAACTAGGTACACTGATATGTAAGTACCTATTTATTTGGCAGTGGTCTTCTGTAAGGAGAAAGTCCTTCCCCAGTCGAGCTTGCTCGCTAGTATGGTGCCCTACCTCTTTTTTTTTTTGCTATGGATAACCCTGAGATAGGACAACGTTTCACAAATGTGGAGCACCCTAAAGATATTATGTTCGTGTTTATTTTTACATAATATGTATTTTCATATAATTTAAGGCGCATACTCGGGCCTACGCTACGCATGGGTCTAACACGCAGTGACCTTTAGAGATTTTTTAATGTAAGTTAATATTATTAAATTTTAATACCCACAATTTAAATCAAATTAACTTCTTATCTACCTATTAAACATCGCCTTAAGTTTTTATTAGTTTTAGATGAAGCTATTGTCAAACATTTTAGAAGATCAAAGCTATAAAATAGGCGCGCAATAAATCACTTGTACAAAATTTATAGGTGACATTGCTTAGACAAGTGACGTCATTTCATCAATTATGTAAGTACCAGGTAACCAGTAGGTATTCCTGGTCTTATAACTACGAATATTTTGAATGGTATGTTATCTAATCCAGGGTCACAGGATGTACAAATCCTTATCAAGTTGGCAGATTTAGGCTTAAGTTAGTAGAAAGATTTCTTTTCTTTTTTGTACTTACTTATTGTTTTTTTTTATTGTTGGCCACATAGGAAAAAAAACTACGGATGTCAGGCTGAAAAAATAAGGTTTATATTGGAGTAGAATTTGTCTATTATCTGGTGAATAAAGAAAACATACCTGCCTACATTTTTGTTATAACTTTTATTTAAACAATAAATGCAATCGTAAAATTTGCTGCGTCCGTCGCGGCGTCAACGTACTTGGCCTAGAAAAAAATAGTGCTAATGAAAATACCTAGATACCTATGCAGACGAAAAAGTATTCAAAGAATTGTGTAATATACGTAACCGTAACACAATATATAATATAAAAGAGGTAGAGCAAGCCCAACTGGGGAAGGATCTCCACCTTACAGTACGATGGCTCCTAAGTATACTGAGTCAACTAACAAATTTTGAGAATTGCACTTTTAGTATATTAACAACAATTAAATCATTTCCTATTTACCTGTAAAAAATAAAACTCATATCTCCATAAATAACATTTAATTCACTTTGATTAGTTATTTTTTCTTGGTTGTATTAACAATTTTAATAGGTATAACTATTCGCTCTTCTTATCGCCTTCCTGTTCAGTTATTAGAAGTATAGTTGACTCAGTATACTTAGGAGCCGTCAAGTAGACCACAGCCAAATAACTACAGAGAAAGAAAGAAAGAAAAGCATTTATTCAAACAGAGCGGTATAGTTGTGTTCACAGAAATAGATTGTGTTCCTGTGTGTAAGTACAAGTCTCCGGCGCTCATTTAGGAATGCTTTTTGAAAGAAACGTTTCCCTATACCAGGGATACTCCATCTTAAAGCCCTGATGTACAAAAATGGGTCGGCAACACGCTAGTGTTACCTCTGGTATTACAAGCGTCCATAAGCTACGGTAACTGTTTTATATCAGGCGGGCCGTATGATTGTTTGCCACCTAAGTAGTATAAAAAAACAAGTATGCAGAGGCGTACCATACCTAGGGGAACATTATGGCGGCGTGACCCACAATAGGGAATCTATACTAATATTATAAAGCTGAAGAGTTTGTTTATTTGGTTGAACGCGCAATCTCAAAAAGTACTGTTTCGATTAGAAAAAACTTTTTTGTTGAATAAATGAAGGCTGTATAACATCACGCTGTGATCAATAGGAGCGGAGCAGTAGTGAGATATATTGCAAGATCGGGGAAAATTTTCCAAATTACCACGCGGACGAAGTCACGGGCGACCCCTAGTAATCAATAATCCCTATATCATAAATCATATTATAGATAAATTACACCCAGACACAGAACAAATATTCGTGCTCATCACACAAAGATTTATAGATAGACGAACCCACGACCTCTGGCGTAGCAGTCAGAGTCACTAACCACTAGACCAACAGGACAGTCAAAAAATGTATCTTTCTGGTCTATTTCATCCATGAGCTGAATGTTATCTGTACCTATATATATACCTATCTTTAAATAAAATTTTGGCCTAAAAAAGATCTAGGTTGCTATACTGTCTAACAGGACTATCCTACCGAAGGTCCGTAGTCCTCAGAATGGAATATAAAAAATAACTAAAGCGATCGTTACCCTTACGCCCGGTCATTGAGACCACTGCACTCTGGTTTATAAATAAAAAAGTATAATATTTACTTGCATCCCGCCAAGTACGTGTAAAGAATCGTTATAAATAAAGTGACAAAAATTATGCTAAATAGTATCAGAATTTATGGACATTGAATTGTAATTAAGTATAAATAAAAACACTCGGCAACGGAGATGGCTGAACAAGACCGCTACATTAAGTTTTTTTAAAAAAACCTTGTAGGTACCTATATATTTTTGTAAAATTTGGTAACAGACCTACAGATAAAAATATATTTCACATGAATTCGTACATTGTTTTTTTTCTTAAAAACTAATCTTCATATAGCGGCTTTGTACAGCCATCTCCGTTGCCCGCCGTACATAGGTAGACTGGTAGACTCTGAAATGAAATATCTGCTGTGGTTCGTTACACGCATGCGCAGATTTAGGGGGGCAATGTGCTTTGTTCGTTTAATGTATGTTTGTAAAGCCCCCGCGAGGGCTTGTTCCCTAGTGCGGAGCTGTCTCTTTTTTTAATAAGACCTCGTGTGGCGTGGCCTGGTGGCTAAATTGAAACCACTCCCGAATGTAGGTTCGATTAAAACACGGGGCAAATATGTGAACCCACAGATAGTGGTTGAGTCTGGGTATAAGATTAATAAAAAACAAAATACGATTATCTTAAATATTTATTTATCATAATAAAAATCAGGTAAGCATGTACTAAAACTAACATCAAAAATATTTAATTGTATGTAGACTATGTATTACCATACAAACAGACAAAAAATCCAACATTCATACATTTATCATGGAGATAAATGTGAATGTATTTTGTACTCATTTATAATTTTAGTCTCTTGCGGATATTTCAGCATCAGAATCTCAAGCATGCAGATTGCACCACATGTGAGTTGCCCTACTACAGCATTCTGAATCCTTACATTAGATAGGCACATAAAATAGCTAAATAATAAGCTAATAACTTCTATGATATCGCCAGCCTGATAAAGTCCGACTAAGCATAGGTCATAGCAGTTTTTTTTTTTAGTTATGGCTTCATCCGTTTTGATATGCCGATGATTCTGCCAACGTCAACGTCTTTATTAGCTTTCGTCAGAAAAAGCTAATAAAGACTGGTTGGCCGGTATCTGTAGCTACTGTCTCTTTTGTGGGCTGTCAAAGGCATAGCCGTTTCTGCCAACAAAAAAGCTTTACTGACGCGTTACCAACCTTAAGGCTGCGTTTCCACCAGATATGTATAGCGAGGCATGTGTTTGTTAGGCCTAAAAGAATCGCTTCATCTACCCTAAGCAGTGCGAAGCTAGGTCGCAAAAACACAAGTTTTACCAGTCAATGTAATAATATCATTCAAACCAAAACAAGTGCACAATTAAGCACTCTATGAGAACAGTGAATTAAGACGAGATAGATAAGGCTCCATAAAAGTGACCGAGGCCGACTGGGGACAGTCAAACAACTACACACACAGTGTACTGGATGCAGGCAGCTCAGGATCGGCCACTGTAAAGGCACATGAGTGAGTCCTATGTTCACAGTGGATGTGATTAGGCTGAGATGATGACAATGAGAGTGTAATTATTTCCAGCGCTCATTAGAAGAGAAACAATTTCCTATCCCAGGGATACCCTATCACAATTGTTAAATGTTACAAATTATA
This sequence comes from Trisateles emortualis, assembly GCA_947095525.1. NCBI lineage: Eukaryota > Metazoa > Arthropoda > Insecta > Lepidoptera > Erebidae > Trisateles > Trisateles emortualis. Next base: position 18,831,505 of record OX352735.1, on the reverse strand, counting down.
AGGTTGGCAACGCGTGAGTGCTGCCTCAGTTATTACAGGCGTCTTATCGTCTATTAGACGAACCGTATGTTTGTTTGCTACCTAGTAGTATAAAAGAAAAAATAAGCAAGGCAACACTTCTAAAACTAGGATAATATTTAATGCCAAAGATAATGAAAATAATATAGAGGTATCTATTACTTACTGTCTATAATCATTTGGCACAAGTCTTAAAATTTTAATTTTACCGCCTTGATAAAGGAGGTAAGAACTATTTACACAATATTTAACTAAAATTATTGCTAAATTCTTTGAAGAAATAATATACGAGGAAATCCACTTGGCACATGTCTCCTAGGAAATTCTAAAGGTATGTATGGAAACTCACTCCTTACTGGGTGCGTAAAAGCTCTCTCTTAACTTTCTTCATAGAGGAGAGGAGACCAGTGACCAGCAGTGGGATATATTATATGAGTTGCAATTATTATTATTGCTAATTAACATGATGGGTGTTTATTATAAATTAGACAATTCCTGTAAATATGTCCTAAGTCTTAGTCTAAACAGTCTCTAAACTTAATAATAAGAAATTATTAATAAGAAACCTTGTCTTTTAGAAAATTAACAGCCACATTACACAATAAGGAAGATATTTTAGCTAACAACAGTAGATGGCGCTACTGCTAGGAATCACAAGGATTTATTTTTATTAAATCTTCATATTTATAGTTTTCACCACTTTTAAGTTTGAAAGCAGTACTCACTCCATCTATCAGATGATTGGTTAACTAGATACATTAAAAAAAATCCGGAACCACATTTAGTGAATACAACAACCAATTATTGCAAAATATTGTTATGTTTCCGTGTGGTGATGGATTAAGAATACAAATGTCACCTCCCCAGTCCATCCCAAGGGTGTCGTAAAAGTCGACTAAAGGAGTAAGTTAAGCAGGCAATATCCACTGCAAGAGAAGGAAATCTTGAAACAAATCCCTATACCAACCCGTCTGGCCAGCGTGGTATAGTAGGCTAATATAGGTGCCCAGCAGTGGTGTCCCACTGCTGGGCACGGGTCTCCTATTCCATTCCGTTTATGTGTTGAGTAGTATTGTTATGTGATAGAATAGTTACAAAATCACATTCTTGTTTTTTTTTAAGTAAAATTAAAAAAAATATATATAAAAGAAATGTGTTCCATTGTACATAAATAATACAGGCTGGTTGCATTTTAAGTCTCATTACTTCTACATGGCAAATTTATTTTTCTTTTTAATACTAGGTTTTATGGAATTACTAACCATCCTTGTTTCTATATTTAAATTCTATACCTTACTACACTATGTAGGTTCTATGTCAAACAGAGAGAACCTCAGGGCAGCATACAAAAAAAAATCACATAAGCTCAAAGTGGACTGCAGTATTTTTAGCAAAGGTAATTTCTGGAGGATCATGATGAGGTGTATTCAAATATTGTAGTCAGAGACATAAAGTACACCTAGACTCAACACAATTATCTGTAGGTCACATAAATTCTTGTGCCATATGGGAATCAAAACTTCATCATTGTTGACTTATTTGTCTAATGGCTAGTGATTCTGACTGCGGTTGAGGGTTCAATCCCCATGGACAAATCTTTATATGATTAGCGCAATTTTTCTCATAATCGGCTCCATTTACTATCAATAGCCGAGCTCTTTGAGCTTTAGTCAATTAATAATAATGTAATAACTATAAGGCTAAACTTAATTTATCAATCTAATCTAAAATCTGTGCATTAATAAGTTTGGAATATAAACTATATGATAAGTGGACTGGGCATGACATTGGCTTGCACTTTATTGTAAAAAATTAAAAGCTTTACGTAGTAAAGATTGGAAGAGCAGTTGATGGACAGACTCATCTCAGAATGTAATGCTGTGGAGATCCTTGGGAGAAGTCTTTGTTCAGCAGTGGATAGCAATCCTAAACAATTTGATAAGTTTCAGAGATTGGTGAGAATAAAAAAAAAGTAGATGCAGTTAATTCAAAGCAATTGGCACATTGCACAGCACCACGTACCTAGCGTAGAGTGGGAGTGCATGTTCTTAAGTTGCTTGAAAGTATTTCTCTTTGTATTGAAAACACGCGCCTATGTAAATAATATTCTACTGATCCAGATTTTAGATTAGATTGAATAATAATCTGTTAAAGCAAATATATTCGCCGCCAGTGGTCATGTAACCAAGCAGCTGACCGATTAAGTATATCGTCATAATATTCATGGCTAAGGTAGACAAAAATATGATCTTTAAAAAGTCCTATAGCTCATAGAGCAAATTCAGAGTCCAAAAACTGCTTCTCCATCAACTTCTTCATCTTCTCTGGAATAGGGACTCCAGAATGTGCCGGTTTGGGGCGACGTTTCCATGTTGAGGCTTTCTTGGCACTCTTGGTGACCGTTCCTGGGATAGGAGCTGATTTGTTCTCCTTAGGCTTGGGCGTTGTCACCTTCGGGACTGTACTAGTCCGTTTTCTGGTAACCCTGGCTTCAGTTGCTGCGTTGGTGACTGAAAAACATATGGTAAGATATAGGTTACTAGTTATGTTTATTTAGCTAACCAACATTTTGTCCAAACTATGGACATTGGGTGAAAGAATATATAAACAAAAGAGCTTAAAACCATCTTGATCACATCAGCTTTCAAACAGAAAAACAGCATCATAATCAGTCCATTCATTTGGCAGTTATGATTCCATAAAGTAACACACATTAAACTTACACTCTGGCTTGATGGGCATTGGTTGGATTTCAAAGCAATATTTTACCATCAAAAATTAAATAAATGCTAAGATGTGATTACTGTTACTAGCTTTTTTTTTAAACTTCTTGGGTGGCAAACAAGCATATGGCCCATCTGATGTTAAGCAATTACAGTGGACTATGAAAGCTTGCAATACCAAAAGATATGATTTGGGTGTTGCTGACCCCTTTTTTACACCAGGGCTTCAAGATGGACTATGGCTTCTATCCGAAGGTGTGTTCAGGTTCCTTAAGATCGTGGTATGATTGTTCCGAAAAGAAAATGCATAAGAAACATAAAAAATAAAACAGTTATATGGATTACATGATGACTGCACTTTGTACAAAAACCACAAGCAACGTTGGAGTGTATGAAATGGGACACTAAGGAAAATACAGAAAAATTTAGATTTATAAAAAAAATATATAATCCCAACCTGGATTGGTTAGTTTAGAAGACGATAGAAGTAGGAGCTCCATTAGGAGCCAGAAAGCAGTACTCTGCTTACCAATTCTATAGTGCTCCATTACGTATCGTCTGACCAAAACATGCAGTAATAAACTAAAGTATATACTTATATTTTTTTTTTTTATACTACCAAGGTGGCAAACAAGCATACGGCCCGCCTGATGGTAAGCAGTTACCGTAGCCTATGGACATTTGCAACACCAGGGGTGTCACTCACGCATTGCCGACCCTTTAAAAACCTTATAACTCCTTTCTTGAAGAACCCCATGCTATAGTCTCTTGGGAAAACCTGGGCAGGGAGCTCATTCCACAACCTTATCGTACGTGGTAAGAAATTCCTCTGGAATCTTACGGTACGGCATGTTTGAGGTGCAAGGATGTGAGGATGAACTCCCTGTCGGTGGCGAGAGGTGCGTTGATAAAATGTGGCCGTGGGCATCATCTCGAACAATTCCTCAGAACACAGCCCATTGTACAGGCGGTAGAACACACACAAGGAGGCGAAGTCTCTCCTGAGACTTAGTGGTTCAATACCCCCTGTGAGCTTGGGAACTTATATACTTAATACATTATCATTAGATACTGCAGATATACAAATAACCATACTGCACACTACTATATTGTATGAACTTATTCATTGCTATGGGATAGAAAAAGTATTCATAGGTAACTGCTTACCATCAGGCGGGCCTAGCCTGTATGTCGCAGTGATGGTATAAAAAACGGAAGTACAAACTTCAAAATATTTTATTCTTCATCATGATGTAAACAATAGCATTCTGAACTTATAATATCGTCGATCGTTATTCATTATATCCAAATTGTTAGGATGCAGATAAATTAACAAGTACTTACTCTTCAGAGGAGTTTTCTCTACAGTCTTTTTGACTAGAAGGGTTCTCTTTACAGACCCAATAGGTGATGATCTGCCTTTTGCAGGAATCTCCTTTACAGCGCGTTGCACTTTTGTCATCGGTTTCGGTGTTTCTCGGGGAGCCATTGTTCACGATTTAGTATGTATTTAAATGGGTTAACGTAAAATTAAAAAGTTACAAAGTACAATAACAAGCGCATCAAATCAAGCAACTTTTCAAAAGTAACGTGCGTCGTGCGTGCCGCAATATTATGACGTTGACGTTGACATTAGGCTTAAATGTCAAAACACTCAAAACAAAACAAAACGCATACAATGATGCTTCTACACGATAGCCAAATTTCAACTGCAAATTCCTACAAATACAAGATTTCAACATTCCGAATTCCAAACCTTTCAATTATCCATAATTTCTGAATGCTCTAAGAATACAAAATTATGGATTATATATTTGCACTGTGCATGTGAGTAAAAACTAAAAACAGTCGGTCTTTCGTAGTATATGTAAAGTCTAATACCTACGAACTATAATTTATTATGTAAAACTAGTCAGGCTCTAACAACTACAATTAAAGAACTTATAAGAAGCATTTATATTTACTTTAGTAGATAAGTATGTTGCAGATGTTTAAGATTGCAGATCAGAGTAAATATGGCAGCAATTGCTAAGCGTGTGGAGCCGACATCAATAACCACTTTTGCCCAACGCGTCGCGTTAGGCGTTAGTTCAGAAATAAGATAAAATATTTATTTGCGAAATAAATAAAAACATTTTTGATAATTAATATAGTGTCCGATATTAGGTAGGTGTATATACCTATAGATAAGTATATTTTAAAGTCTATTATGCAACATATTTTTACTTTATGATAATATGGATCGATGGGGGTGTAAATCTGTTTATAAATATATTTATTTGTATTCGACAGATGTTAGAGCAACTATTTAAAGATAAATTGTGTCCTATCTATTAACTTATTTGTGTTGCTAGTTTACATAGTACAGTATACGTCGAAATTTATTCGTAGAGATGTCAGGCGTTACGCGTTAGACATTTTCCCCAAAAACAGACCACATTATTATCGGTGTATTTTGATAAGAAAATTAGGCGGGAATTTTAGATGTCGAGTTCAATTTTATTATAGCGTGATTTTTGTTATCCTGACACAGTAATCAAGGCGTTTCAACTTGAGTTATTGAAATCTTTGTATTTCTAAAGTACTATAGTAATGTTTATCATAAATACGGAATTTAATACTTTCATAACCACATCGGTCATTGACTTTGCCAAGCAATAGGTATTTTGCATTATCAGCAGCATCCATTACACAGCGTAATAATAATTGCCAACAATAAAAAAATAGTAAACCTTGTTTATTTTCATTTAAACGGTATTTTTATCATATTTTCAGCTAGTTTATTGGAATAGACTTTTGATTCGGTAATAATACATGTTTAGTCAAGAGTAAATACTGTTAGAAATATTATTTTGCCAATATTTATTATCTTAATGACATGCAAAATAACGGCAACATCGCTATTTGGCGTCCATCTTTAATCTTTTGATGTGTTGTGTTATTCCAACAAAATTGTAATAAAATTGTTGCTATAATATCTGTAATAAAATTAATAGAAAAATTGTATTCAAGAGTTTTCTCTGAGAACTATTTCGTTAAATATTAATTTGGTATGATGTGATTTATTAAATTTTTATCGAAAGTGTCACAGTATCATTATCGTTTGTTCTAAAAGTTTCACTGTTCTTTGCTATTGACCTAGGTGCTAATTAATCGACCAACCTTCAAATGTTTTCATCAGCTTTCTTATAATCAATGAGGTATATTCTTGGTGATCAGTAGCATTATCTAATGTTGTTTTCCTGTTGTCGCAGCAGATGAAGTGTGCAAATGGATAGGCTGAGCCAGTTGAGGGGAGAGGCGGGGGGATCGCGGGACTCCACTCTGGACACCACGTCCCCGCCGAGCGAGGCCTTCATGACCGCCAACGAGAGTACATCCAAGTTCTATTCTCTGTCAGAAGATGACTCTACGTTCGACATTTCGTCGATTAAAGAGGACATTTCTTCAATAAAAGATACGTCTCTGGCAAGTTGTACTACTGAATCTGAAGGGACCATGACCAATGCTGATGAACTGATATCGAACTTATCGCCTATTGGAAAGAAAAGTGACATTTTAGATAGCTACAAAATTGATACACAGATTGAAGCAGCTAACATACTATCTGGTGGTGTTGCTATATTTGATGACAATGACAACTCTTATGATGAACATGAACTGGTAATTGATGACAATGTGGAAGTTGATGACAAGTCTAACTCAGAACTGAAGCAACCGGCAGGCCTGGAGTTCAAAACTGATGAAAATATGATAGAGTCTAGTCTTATTAGTGAGGATGAAGATATTGCAAGCAAAGATACAGAAGTGGTGCTACAGATTGATGGTAAAAATGTTGATGCTATAGATATTGGTAATGGATTATATTTGTACCGGAAGGAAGGTCAAGAGGAACTTGCTGCTGTCCAGATTATCAATGATGATGAGCAACAACCAAGCTTTAAGTTTCTTAAAGTGCGGTGAGTAGATATTATTTTAATTTGGTTTAATGTTTACATTATAGGCAGATTGCAATGTTTATCTTATTAGATAAGTTCGGTCTAAATAATACTGAAATTAGGTCATATATCAGGGTAAACACTAATAAAAAATCTCTATAAATTTCTGTTGCATTTGAAATAATAATAATGGTGTTTTTTTATACTACTTGAGTGGCAAACAAGCATACAGCCTGCCTGATGTTAAGCAGTTACTGACACTGTAGCCTATGGACACTTGCAATGCAGAAGTATGACATCTTGCATGTTGCCAACCCATTTTTTTACACCAGAGCTTTAAAGATGGAGTATTCCTGGGATAGGGAAATGTTTCTTTCAAAACGCATCCCTAAAGGAGGCCTGCGGCGCTGGAGACCTGTATAAATTTATTGATGTTATATATATTATTTTCTTTAATATATATAACACTAGGGACCCACCCTTGCTTCACTTCTGTTTATTCTGGATTTTTCCATTATAATATGCACATTATACATATAAACCTTCCTCTTGCATCACTTTATCCTTACTAATATTATAAATGTGAAAGTTTGTGAGAATGGATGGATAGATGGATGGATGTTTGTTACTCTTTCACGTAAAAACTACTGAATGGATCTGGATGAAATGGCACAGTGATAGATTATGGTCTGGAATAACACATAGGCTACTTTATGCAGCGATAACCGATATCCACGCGGGCGGAGCCGCGGGCAACAGCTAGTCTATTATAAAACCGCATCAAAATCCATTGCATAGTTTTAAAGATACATAGGGACAGACTGACAGTGGGAAGCAACTTTATTTTATACTATGTAGTGATTTATAGATACAACACAAATTTAGCATTCAGTAATATTTGATGACAGACTGGTATCTAACTAGGTTTCCTTGCTCAATTATAATAAATAATGTTCATTACATTTTGCTTGACAATGTATTGCATACATAATAAGATGTGTTCAAGCTAGTAAGAATCTATACTATATTATAAATGCGAAAGTTTGGATAGCTATTTGCGACTCGATCCCAGAAAAATAAATCGTGAAGGGTTGTACGTGTGAGCAAAGTCACATGCGAAAGCTAGTATGTCATAAATTCTTTAAGTATACAGACACTTATCTACAGTTTAGTTAAACAGTTTCTTCAACTAAAAAAGAACGAAAAGCATTTATTTTAAAGAATATCAGGTTTGTGTACATTTTTGCAGTATGTTATTGTTATTTATGATGTTATGTAATATAAATATTTTCATAAATACTGTTTCTAATTGTTAATAAAAATACAGATGAAAACTGGAAGTATGAGGTGTCTACAATTTTAAAAAAATTGATTGTTTTCTCTTGACATTGTATAAAATTAAGTTTTCTGCATTGTTTGTGTACTCTATTGGCTATGTTATTCTTCACAAAAAATTAAAAAATACAGGAAAAAAAAGTCAATCCACTCTATGATCTTATTTGAATAAGACAGATTTCTTAAATAAAAAAAAATACTCTCTCTTGGCTTGGCTATAAGGCTTGATTCATCTTATTTAACAATCTATATTCTATAGAATCATTTTGTATTTCTTCTTTTTACACACAACTCCTGCACTAGGTAACAAACCCTGTGTCGCGGGGGACTTCACGAACATACAGTTACACATAGTACACCCAGACTTAGGACAACAATTTATGGATCACACAATTTTTTTGTGTGGGGATCGAACCCACAACACGCGGCGCAGTAGTAAATGGCGAGGTAACCACTTAAGCCAATGAACCAACTGTGCAGCATTTATTTGGAAAACAAACAGCTACAAATATGTTATAACAAAATATTAATATTGATAGGTAAATCTTCTTGTTATTGTTTGGTTAGTGGTCAACCTGGTGACAGAGTTATTTAGATCGCCCATATTTAGGCCTCTGTCGTGATCTAACGACTTTTATCAATCGGGACCGACTTTTAACGTGCCCTCCGAAGCACGGAGACGCTCAGATGAAATACCACTATGCGGTCACCCATCTATATGGTTACCGCGCCTTTGGTAGCTTAACCCGCTGATCGTTTACCGAACAGCGAGTGCACCTGGCTTTGAGCGCCTCTTAATAGATAGGTAAATCATGTTTATTAATAACTAGTGTCCTGCCCCGACTTCGTCTGGGTTAAACTATTTTCAGCGCAACTTTCTCCTGACAATAACAAACACAACAAAAAAAGCGTTACTGATATCGGTCCAACTGTTCCCGCGTGATGCCGTGACCAAGGGAAATAGCAATTCATTTTTATACTAGCTGTTGCCCGCGACTCTGCCCGCTTTAAAGTCGGTTATCGCTGTAAAAAGTAGCCTATGTGTTATCCCAGACCACAATCTATCTCTGTGCCAAATTTCAATCCAGATCCGTTCAGTAGTTTTTACGTGAAAGAGTAAAGTAATATTAATAAGGATATAAAGATTATTCGAATTAACATCCTTGTCAAAAATAAAAGCGAGTGAGTCTTATAATATTAGAGATTGCAAATTTGGTAAGTATTTATGTATATGGAAAGGAAATCTCTGGAACCACTGTACTTAAAAAAATGCTCTTACACAATCAAACCAACATATTTGTATACTAGTGGACCTGGCAGACGTCGTCCTGCCGGAAAAAGCTGAAATACCGACAGCAGCGCCACCTACCGGGTCCAATTGTGAATCTAAACCATCCAGGGCCCTACCCGAACACACACACAAAATTTCATCAAAATCGGTCCACCCGTCTAGGAGGAGTTCAGTCACATACACACGCACACAAGAAATATATATATTAAGATATACACGTATTTGTATTTACATATTCATTCATGCGTTCAACACATTAAGAGAGTTAAACAAGTAATTTTCACTTATAAACCAATGCAAATGACAATAGCCAATAACTGTTTTGATTATGTACATATACATTATATATCTCACACACACACACACACATACATATAATAAGATATTTATGTGGTCATTATTATTGTATTGAGAAACTGTATCAGTAATGGTACAGCATAAGGGAAAGTTGCAACATATTATAAATGCAGTATCAAAATATTTTACATCTGGATAATATTAATAACTAGTTTTCGCTCGCGGTTTTGCCTGCGCGTACAATCCAGATTTTTCCAGAACAATAGCCTATGTGCTATTTCAGACTACAATCTATCTCTGTTCCAAATTTCATCAAGATCCGTTTAGCTATCCATCCAAATTATCGCATTTATAATACTAAAGTGAATAAGATAATATATTGAGGTATTTTCCCAAGAGACTATTGGGGTTCTTCAAGAAAGTAGTTATAAGGTTTTTAAAGGGTAGGCAACACGCAAGTGACACCCCTGATGTTGCAAGCTTCCATAGGCTTCGGTTACTACTTACTATCAGGCGGGCCGTATGCTTGTTTGCTACCGTGGAACAACTCCCTATATCGTGGGGACCTTTACAAACATACAATTAATAGACACATAACACTTGACCACTAGAGCACACATGCAGTTGGTAAAAAATGTTGATATGAACAAATCAATGATCAGATTGGTTCATATTATATTTTTTTCTATATATATCTATATTATTTCAATCATTCAGCCTATCGCAGTCCACTGCTGGACATAGGCCTCTCCTAACACGCGCCACAGCACACTGTCTTCCGCCTTCCGCATCCAGTCCGTCCCAGCGGCCTTTTTTTAGGTCGTCGGTCCACCTAGCTGGGGCCCGCCCTACCTTACGCTTACCGAGTCGCGGTCTCCACTCTAGGACACGTCTGCTCCATCGGCCGTCGGTCCTTCTGCAGATGTGACCAGCCCATTGCCACTTCAGCTTGCTAAGTCTGTGAGCTATGACGGTAACTTTGGTTCTTTTTCGGATTACCTCGTTGCGAATTTTATCCTTCAAAGAAACGCCGATCATAGCTCGCTATATAGCCCGCTGTGCAATTTTTTAGTTTGTGGACTAGTCCCACTGTGAGCGTCCACGTCTCGGCACCGTACGTCATAACAGGTAGCACGCATTGGTTGAAAGCTTTCGTCTTCAGGCATTGTGGTAAAGGCAAAGAGAAAACGTGACGTAGTTTGCCAAACAATTGAATCCTACGGTTGACCTCTTTCTCGAAGTTAGAAGATATCTTTATTATTTATTATATCTTAACTTCAGATAAAACACATTTACACCAGGGCTTTAAGATGGGAGTATCTCTAACAGGAATGCGTTTCTTTCAAAACACTGGAGACCTATACACACACACAGGAACACAACTACACCGCTGTGTGTAGTTAATTGGTTATGGTCTTCTGTAAAGTGGAGGTTCTTCCCCAGTCAGGCTTGCTCGCAGGAATGCTGCTCTACCTCTTAAAATAATAATCACTAATCATAAATTAATAATTGAAATTTATTTGTTTTAGTGAAAATGCTGAAGGGAATTTAGAGGTATATGAAGAAATTGAAATAGAAGTACCTAAAGAAGTGGTAAGATTGTTGTATACCTAATAGTACTTAAAAATATAAAACTTTTTTAACTTGAGTCCTATATTTGCGGTAATCAGTAATCAATGTGAGCACAAAGTGAACATTTGAAAATTGGTGAAATTGGACCCAACATTATATAATTTTTTTTCACCTATTTTAATAGCTACTAAAGTCTTCTTGGCAAATAATAGGAAGTGATTGTAACATAGAAATTTATTTAAATGTTTATCTTCAAAGTCATAGCAAATTAAAAAAGACTCTGATTTTGTTTTTTATATATTGATTTAAAATCAATCAATGATGAAAGTACTTCAATTTTAATAATTTGGTCAGTAAAAAAAATCACGAAATAAAACATTTTGGCATCATAATAATGATGTTTACATAATATCTATAATTGTACTATGTAATCATTACTGTTTTTAGTTAATATGATATACCACTTAGTATGTTAGTTAAATGTAACATTAGGGGCCACTGTTGCAAATAAAAAATAAAATATGAAAAGAAAATCCTTATAGGTTACTCACACTGTACTAGGATCAATCTATATTGCGAACAAAACTTAAAAAAGCGAACTTAAGAATAATAATAAAAATATATTTTACGTCCAAATTTAAATATATAAATTTATGTTATACTTATCATGATCTGATAAATTTGCTCACAATGAAGTATTTGAACTAATTGATTTAAAATATTGCTTTGTTATTAACTATGTAAACTTATATTTCAGCCTGTTAAAGAGGGAAAGACGTCTGATAAAAACACACCATCTCATGTGCCTATTAAAGATATAAATAAAGTCATTAGTGAGTCAGTTTGCAACAAAGTTGCTGAAAGAAAAGTTAAAACACCCATCAAGCAGCCACCATTAAAAATTACCGAAGAAGTAACTGAGAGCAAAGAAACTTCACCTGATAACAAATCTGAGGTTAATTTGAATGGAAAAATGATGAAGTTCAGTGAATCGAGGAAATCGCCGGTTATAGGCACTTTCACACCTATGACATATCATTCAACTCCTAACAAGGAAGGTATACCATTAACAAAAATTATGGTAGACCAACAACTGCATCCAAATAGGCATTCTGACCTTTCAAACGTCAAAAAGACCATTGAAGTACACACAGATAGTTGCAAGCAGAAATCTATTGAACCACTTACTAAAAACAAAGATATTGATGACAATAAATTAAGTGAAATTAGCAGTACTGAGAAGGAAACTGTTACAGTTGAGCAAAGTGAGAAAGATATAATTGTGACAGAAGAGACAAATACTGAAAAAGTTAATGTGAAAGCAACTAGTGAAATTGTTACAGACACTGAAACAACCGAACTGAATAATGTTGCAGTTGATGAAAAAAGTGTAGACAGTAAGTTTAACATAAAAGATACCCCAGAGTCAATCATTGAAATTCCAATGGAGCAAGATAATGTAATTGATTCTACAGAAAATATTACTAAAGAAGAAACTGAATTAGAGAGCACATCTATTGATTCTGTAGAAAATATTACTAAAGAAGAAAGTATACATATTGATAATGATAACAAATACAAAAATAAACAATCTGAAATTATTGTCAACGAGATGAAAGCTGGGGAAAATATGGAAGCTGCTGACAAAACAGGAGAGTTGAAATTGCATACCGAAGAAAGTATTGATCAAGAAAAAGTTGAAGTTAATAAAGTAGATAATAAAACCGATGATGAAATAGAAGAAGCGAAGGCACTTGATGGGATTCCCTGTGTTGAAGAAAACAAAGAAATCGTTGAAAATAGATCCCAAATTCAAGAAAAAGAAATCGAAGTAGCTGAGCTTATTAAAGATAAAAAAGAGGATGCTATAGATAATGTTAACGATCCGATTCTTATTGATGACGACGATGTTAGTGTCGTTGAAGAAGTTATTGTAGAAAATAACGATGATAAATGTCAAGAACACATTACTGATAGAGAAATTAAAGAAAAATCTGATAATAAAGCTGAAGAGACACAAGAAAATATTATAAGCGTAAATAATGACGCAATCAATGTAAAAGCTAAAATGGAAGAATCAATACAAGTTGATTCTACGTCATCTAGTGTCAACAAAGACTCCTCTACCATAGTAGTCGACCGACAAGTCGAAAAAAATATTGCGGTTTCTACAGAAGATTCAACCTTGCCAGTTTCTGCTGGATTATTAAATGATTCAATTTCAGCTTCCACTGTTGAAATAGTTAAAAAAGATATTGAATCGAGGGCATTATGCAAAGAGCCAAAAGCAATATTAATAAAATCATACCATATAAACGACCCTAGAACGGCAGCAAAGCTATCATTCGTATCCGAGGATAAACCAAAGCAGCCTTATACTCTCCCTGAAGGTGAACAAAAACAGGCAGCTCAGTCTTCAATACTGCCTGAAAATGAACAAAAACAGGCAGCTCAGCATTCTATACTGCCTGAAGATGAACAAAAACAGGCAGTTCAGATTCAGGAAAGTAAGCCTCCTATATTGACCGGTGATAAAGAAACACAAGCAGTTCAACTTCAAAAAGTGCCTGAAAGCAAACCAAAGCAGAAACCGATAGCTCAGCTTCCTATAGTGTCTGAGGATAAACAAAATAATAAATCAACTAAATCTGCGGAAACAAAAGACGCTGCACGAAAAGAAAAACCTATACATGTTGTTCCTGCTAGCATATCACCGCTATTGGAGCAAAAGCACCAATCATTGGTTGCACCAAAAGGTAGTCATGAAAAATCAATAGCATTAGAAACAAACGTGTCCAAAATAACTTTACCAACTGTAAAAACAAACGTGTCCAAAATAACTTTACCAACTGTAAAAAATATGAATACAATTTCATTTCAAAAAATAGAAAGCAAAACTGTTGAATTACCTCAAAGAAAAATTGAGCCCGTAAAAGAATCTCCGCCTATTTTAGCACAAATGCAAGTAAATAGCAATGTGCCTATAACAGTAGCTCAAAGTACAGAAATGCATAATCCTATAACTGAAGTTCGCGATACGGAGATACCGAACGTTTTTATTCAAAAACCTGTTAAAAATACAATTGATAATCCTCCATCAGTCTCAGATGCCAAATATCCATTGCATAGAGACAAATTAAAAGAGGCAAAATTACCAACAAAAAATATTGCAAGTGAAAAAGGGAAGGGTGTAATAAATATTGAAATTAGCAAAGTGCCAAAATTAGACTCCGCCAAAACTAACGTAAGTAAAGAAGACGTTAGCAGTACGTCTAGTAAGATTATTAGTCAAAATGTGAAAAGTAAAATTGAACTTAAAGATAAAAAAGAAATGTTTAAAGCTGCTGAACCTAAGCCAATAAATAATAATCATGCCGCGGTGCCTTTTGGTAAGTGGACGGAAGCTAACAGACAAGAATTCTTAAACAAATTTAAAACTAAAACGTCTGTCACGTCATCTAGTAGTAATCAACTAAAGAATTCGAATGACTTGAATAGAAGAGATGTATTGAAGAAGATTGACAGTCAAAGGTCTAATAACGCTTTATCAAAAACTCAAGAAGCCAATAGGCTAAGTTTGAAGCCAGAAACTGCGGCATTTTCAAATAAACCCAATACAACAACTATCGAAATTGCACCAGAGAGCAAAATAGCACAAAAGACTGAAATGGTTGAAGTGAAACCGAAAACAGTATCTACTAAAAATATTACTACCATCGAAGTGGTACCAAAAACTCAAAATGAATCGGCAGTTAAGGCTAGTGCAACTGGCACTACTGTATCAAAGATAGAAGTTTGCCAGAGAACAGGCGTCGTCCAAAATTTGATTGACAAAACTATCGAGGGAATGATACATAGGACCGCACTAGTCCCTAAAGCCCAAGATGAACCAAAGCAGACTACAACTAAAGAAGCAACAAAAACCCCTAAGCCTCAACAAACATATCAACGCATTGAACAAGCCACATTAGACGCAATAGAAATGAAAATGAATGAGTTACACGGAATTCCATTTATCGAGAGGCCTCCACACGAATTACCACAAGTGTATAAGACTGAGTCTAAGAGCTTTCCAAAGGTTGATAAAGAAAAACTACCCGTTCCGATTAAATCTAAAGTACCGAATCTCTTACCGTTCCCGAATAAAAACCAGCTAAATGTTAACAAAGAAGGTCCGATCGAAGTTGATTCTGAGGATGAAAATATTATAGAACATGAGCCTATCACAGGGGACATAGATTTAAACAAGAAAACCCAAGAAGTGAAATCAATGGCCAACGAAAAGCTACTTTCAAATACCACACCACAAATTCAACAAGAAATAAAAGTCAGTGATGCTGCTAAGAAAGAATCTATTATCACAGAGAAGGATTTCGACAAATTTGCAAGAAGAAATTCTATAACATACGAAAATTGTCTCACTATGAATTTTGACGGCAAAGAACCCCATAACGTTGTCCAAACAGTGGTGGAAAAAGACCCAAATCCTAAGAATTATTCGAGGAATGATTCCGGACGTATTGATCCTAAGGCGAAACCCTCGTTTAAATATCAGAACGTGACCAAAACACTGAATCAACCAGTAAAACCTCAGCCCGTAAATAAATTAGGGCCAGCTAACGATGACGCTTCTAATAGAAATCAATCTAAGCTACAAAAAGCCTATCAGTCAGCTTTAACAGCTAAACGACAAATGACGACGGAGTGTCCAATAACTATAATAGAAGATAAACCCGTAAAGGTAGTCTTTATGGATAGTGTAGATTATGTTCCGAGTCAATTAAATGTTCAGGGTCAGGATCTGTCGCCGGCCAAAAGAGCAATACCTGAGTCTGATGTCACTATTAGCACCTGTGATTCCCTAGATTCAGACATAATTGATTCTATCGACGATGCTAAATCACAAGATGAAATCAAAACTAAGACTAAACATCAAAGGAAACAAGTGTTGACTCCTGTTGAAGAACCCGAGTTGGAACTTATTGAGCCTAGAGATTTGGGTATTGCAGTGTCTCCTAAAAAGAAAAGGAAGACTGAAGATGATAAAACTGATAAGAACTTGAAAATGTATCCAATGCGTAAAAAGATGTACCTTCTTGGTGCCGTCACAGAAGAAAAAATAATGAATCCCGTTGAAATATTAAAAAATCCGCTTAAAGAGACTGTCAATCTCAACGACAATTGCGTAGCAAACAATAATCCCGTCTCAGCGTTAGATAGTTTAGTTAAAGCAGCTGAGTTGATTGAAACTCAAATGGAAAACAAAAATACTAGCATAGCGTCGTCAAATACTGACAGTAACCCGGGTACTCCTGTAAAAAGAGGAAGAGGCCGACCAAGGAAATATCCTCTGACCCCTGATGGAACAATTGATAAAAGTAAGGCATTATCCGAGCCTAGTCCTCAAAAAAAGCCGCGATTGATAGATGCCAAAACTCCTAAACGTGAACCCTCTATTGACAAAAAAGAAGATAACGATGAAATTATCAAGGAGAACTGGACAATGGGCAAAATAAACGAAAAAATCATATGCCCTATTTGCAATAAACTGTTTAGGGCAGAAAGCATAGTTTATAAGCATGTTAAACATTGCACAGGTCCCTCGCCCAGCAGATCTGACTCTGATACGAGAAGTCCAAAGAGAATTAGAAAATCTCAGGACTTTGACACAAAATCTCAGAACAGTAAGTCTGATGATATGGATATAGAGGACGAAAAACCATTAATAACCCGAAAAGATACTCCTAAGAAGCAAAAATCCAAAGATTCTATTACAAACTCTGATAACAATGATGACGTTATTGTCATCGAAGACACGCCTATAAAAGAGATTCCTGAAAACTTTGATGAACGGAAACATCACGAATCCAGAAAATTGAAGACTAAAATACCGCCCAAAACTAATGATTTAGTTTGTGAATTCTGTGGCAAAACCTTTAGGCAGCTATCTTATCTGGTCAGCCATAAAATGCAGCATAAGAAAGTTGTAAAAGTAAAAGCAGACCCAAAGCAAACTGAAAAGGACGCTCCAGTCTCGAACAAATCAGTATACAGTTGTGAAGTTTGCAAAAAGGAGTTTAGAAAGTTACATCATTTAGTTCAACACAGGATTATACACAACCCGAGCGTAGCGCCGGTTAGATCTTCAAGAAAAAGTTCATCAGAACAATCGGAGAGTAAAGTCGATAAAGAGCCCAGTACTTCAAAACAAAGCGATGACTCTAGCGCTGGTTTCCGTTGTGAACCTTGTGATAAGTCATTTAGGAAACTGCATCATTTAGTAGAGCACAGAGAAACACACGACGGCATAAACAGACAGAAGACTTCAACGGCACCACCAACTAAGGAGGAGAAAGTCGTGGAAAAGACCGTAACGCTCCACCAGTGCGATGTCTGCAAGAAAACTTTCAGAAAACTGCAACATTTGAATGAACACAAGGAACAACACGTGGAGACAAGTTCAGACAAGTCAGATGATAAGAGTGTTAAGAGTTCACTCTCAACTAAAGATATAATTCACGAATGTTCTCTATGCTACATGGTGTTCCCTAATGAACATTCTTTAAACAAACACACGGTATTTTGTCAGAGGAAGAAGAGGCAGTCTAAACAACTGAAACCAACAGACGAATCTGAAGGGTGTGATGAGGCAACTGCAAGTTTGCCGGCCCAGGAAATAATTAATATAGAATCTCCAATAACTATACTTGAAGATTCAAAACAAGAGGAGCAAAAACAAGCTATTAGTAAATTAGAATTAGCTAAAGATATACCACTGATCAAAGAAATTGAAGTATCAAAAGAAAAATCAGCAGAGCCCATTAAAATCGCTGAGAAAGAAAAAGTTTTGCAAAAATTGGAACCAACAACCAAAGAACAAGTGCCTCCTGCAAAGAGAGAATTTGTGGAGGTTGAGCCCGTTGAAACAGAAGCCATATCTGTAGCACCCGAAAAGATAAAGAAAATTGAGGAAAAGGTTCTTATTAAGATACACGAGACTACAAAAAAGAAGACTCCTCTTAAAGAGAAAACTGCGACTAAACGCCTTAAAGCGGTGGCTACTCCTATTTTAATTACCGAACATGCCCACCCAGTGGTAGAATCGAGCGACGACGATGAAGTGCGTTACATGCTTAATCCGAACTTCAAAGCCGAAGAAGTGACTGAGGAGAAGGTGTTCATGAAAGTTAGAGCCAAGAAGCGTAGTTCCCTTCAAATAGAACGACCAAACTCTAAGGATTTAGTGAAGAGAAGAACTTCGTTACAGCACCCGCCCAAAATACCACGACTCAAGCCAAAAGCAGTAGAAGTCACATCTACTGTGAAAAAGGAAATCAGAATTCCAAAAGTAGAGCCATTGCCTTCAACAGATTCTGACGATAGTGAATCTACAAAATACTCTTTTCCGGCAACCATTCCTGAAAAACCAACAAAATCTGCACAAGATCAGATAAATAAAGATTCCGAAAGAAAATTATTAAAGAAATCACTAGCTGATAAGAGAAAATCATTGAGTGGAATAGCCAAAAGGAAATCTTTGGGAAAAGCTGTCACTGCCAAACACAAAGTATCACCCTTGAAACAAATTAAGAAAAGTAAGTGTGGTTTTTAAATTTTAATTTAGTTTATTTTACAATTCTGCTTTAAATGGGCAAAAGTAATAATAGTATTTGAGTTTCAATCAATGGGAGATTAACAAGGTGCTGGTACCTCACCAGCTCATTGTAATTCTATAAAGAAACATGTTAAAATACTAAAACAATATTTATTATATCATTTTTATGTGTATTTTTCAGGGACGCTGGATGTGGAACATCGTTGCGACTGTGGACAGCTATTCAGCAGCGCCGCTTTATTGTCTCGACACACCACGTTGGCACATACTCCTCCACGAATACGTCGCAGACGATCGCCTCCTCCAGAAGAGAAACCTGTCATTAAACCTGCGCCTCGCAAGCCCACCGCTGCTGAGAAACCTAAACAGATACCTGTGTCCAGAACATCAAGCGCTCGAAGCGATTGCAGCACTACCACTAATACAAAATCTACTAAAACCGAGGTCAAAGGAAAAAAGTCCCTAGCCAAGGGTGCAGAATCACCAAGCGATAGGAAAAGCAAAACTGAAAAGTCTGAGGCGACGTCCAGCGTCAAGCCTCGCCGAAGTGGGGCGCACCGTGGTGTACCCGTACCAGAGAAAATGAGAAAACTCATGCATAAAAAATAAATGTTTCTTGATAATACTGTTGGTGAGTCTTATATTGAGATTGGTTCGTGTTACGAAATTGGACTGAATTGTTCCCTTAGATTTGGGATACATGTAAGGGAATCGCTAGTTAGATAATGTCACTCATCGTCATCACACGCTCACAATAACGTAACAAACGGACCATTGTTAAATAAAAATATTTCTACATGTTTGATGATACTATAATGCATCAACACAATATTTTTGTCGTGAGCCAGTTAGTTAAGGCATTGATCTTGTCGATATATTATGTAAATGAGAACTTAAGATATTAAGTATATTTTGTCAATTTGTTTTAGAGTTTAGATATTATATGTATAAGAGTAAATATTTATGTTTATTAGGTCTAGGGATAAGTTTTTCATTGGCATTATGTTCGCTTAGCATACAGCAGTAGTATCAGTTTAACTGTAAATGTACCTACGCCAATCCATTATTAGTTTGTTGCTAGAAGGTGCAAACTTATGTTGTAAAATTATATTAGAATAACGCAAGAACTTAATGAAGTTAAGAATAATGATTGGTGGGATCTAAAAGAGCTTATTAATAAAATTGTTTTACAAATTGATTTCAAAGGAATTGTAATATAAAATGCTATATGAATTCATGAGCTTCCCCATCACAGAGTTTGGGTTATATAGTGCTTCGTAGTATGTTTTCATAATTATTTTAAGGAATTAGAGGAATAACTATGTCAGATTTTTCTGATAGAGATAGCAGACCTCAATTTGAATATATTTAGACTTTGGGAGATTACTGCCAAAATGTCTATTATGAATAAATAAAAGTATGTTATATATATATAGTTCATTACCACATCATTACCAGACTGCCGTTGACATTAATGCAGTTGTTTTACCACTATACTAACAGTTAAGATTATTATATTAGCAATATGTTATAAGATTTGGCACTTATTCTGAATGGCTCAGCTGTTAATGTTGATTTACTAGTGAGATATTATCATGTTTGCTTATCATCACAAGTTTCGCTGGATGAATTTGATTTTCAAAAATGTGTGGTAATACATTTTAATAATTTGGAGTACACATTCAATGGTACTACAAATTTATAGTGAACTAGGACCAAAATATATCAATTTCTGTTTCTAATGGTAATAATATATTATGTTGTTTTTAATTTTAAATAATGTTTATTCTACTCTTGTGACTAACAGTGTAAAATGTAATTAATTTCTAAAATATAAAAGAGTAGGCTGTATTGTGAGATTTATGTTTTAGAAGCATTTAACATAAAATTTTATATATTATGTAGATGATATCATTATTTTTAATATGATGATACAATTTTGATTAATGGGTTATAAATAAATTGTCTAAAATTTATATTTGTATTTATTTATTAGCTCGTACATAAATAATTATACAGTCAATATTCATACATGTATATAGGAAATATGTCTCTATCCTCTTTCACAAATTATATCTACAATGCTTGGTTCCATCAGTTGAGGATCCACACATCTCAGTTGTGCCGATGCCAGTGCATCTTCCAAAAGGGCATTCAACAACCTTTCATCATTCCCCATACAAGACAACCGCTGTTGCAAGAAATGTACATCTACTTGCAATTGTTGTAATCCATGCTTGCCAAATGTGCGCAGTCTTACGCATTCCACCAGTGACTTTAAAGCAACTTTCAACGCTCCATTAGATAAAGCAGCTCTGTCAGCTCCAGCTGGACTAAACACTTCAATTCTTTCTGAAAATATTCTATTCAGAGGTGAGAAAGATGATGGGGCACGGGACCAAATAGTTCGGCGACTGGAATCGCTTGAAGGTTTTATGCTCGTTGGGAATAGCTGTGAAGCAGCACTGTCTGCGCTTGCCAATGTTTCAACAACTCTTCTACATACAGCCCTAGGACCACGAGGTTCTGGAGCTCTCAACCAATCCCTAGCTAAGACAGACACCCTCAACATCTGTGCAGCAGTTTGTCCTATAAATACAACTTCAGAATCCAAAGCTGTCTGAGCTGCTGTTGATAGATGTACCATAATTGTATTTGTATCTCTACTTTCAACAGTCAGTCCTGGAGCAGACTCCTCTAGAAGCTTTAATAAATGTGTGTGTAGTGTTGTGACCCCACTTTCCTGCATCTCCAAACACAATTTTGCTAAAATTAAAAGTAGTTCAAATGGGATATTATTGTTTGATGTTTGTAAACAAGCCATCTTTTTGACCATATCTGAGAGGTTCACCATAGTCTCTGTTATAACTTTCCAGCAAGTGTCAGCTACTGCTTTAGCACACCATGGTTTAAGACCAAATGATAGATTATTCTGTAGGAATGCCATGAGATCTAATAGAGAAGCTTGGACTTTCTGCATCAAATATACTTGCAAGGAGTTCAGTATGTCTTTCAAGTCGGTTGTGTCTGATCCCTTGCTGGCCAAAGATTGTCTCACTTTTGTGAGACTATCCTTAAATTGAGACTGGATTGACTGATACTGTATTGTAGCTTTGTGACTGATGCATTGAATCACAACATCAATAGCCTTATTGGACATTGTATCACTTGAGGTGATCTCTGTCATTGCTTGTAATTTCCTGAAGAACTTATCTAGCCCTCTGATCAAAATTTCTGTCCCTATATTATCAGGTCTTTTAACAACTTCTTCAAATAAGTGAAACACTTGTAACATGATTTTGTCAGCAAAATCTGGTATGTTTGTACTATCTTTATCTTGAAACATGTCATGATAACATGAAATAACTATACCCAAGTCAGCTAGTAAAGTGTTATTACATTTCTCAACCCATTCTAAAATATCCGTACTTTCTACCATGGTGCTCAAGCCCTGTAGATGTTGATCAAGTCTACTTTCAGCACAGCTTAGGAATATGTCCTGGAGCGATGAATCAGTTTCTTGTAATTGTCTTAGTAAACCTACACTTTCAGCCAACTCAGAAGCTGAAGTATCAGGGCTAAGCAATCTTTCTCTTAATGTTTTTTTCAATCCATATATAATTTCTGAGCATTCAGTCTGAATGCTTTGGAAAGAGGGCTGATTACCGTATTTCTGAAGTACTCTTTGTGCATGAGTGTAATCATGGACAGCATCAGAATATCTGCCTTCTAGAATGGCTTTATTTAGTTGTGAAGGCAACAGGAATAAAAACTGAAGTTTGTCTAACAGTTGTCTGGTTCCACATAACCTACTAACGTTATTACCACTTTCTCTTAAAGAATCCGATATTTGAGAACTGAATGAAGTAATTTTGTTCATATTATCACTCAGTTTGTTCATTTCTTCTTGCATTATTTTAAAATCTGTTCTCATTTTCCGAACTGTTTCTGTTGCTGAAATAAACTTATTGTAGTTTTCATAGACTAACGTTTGCATTTCTGATTGTAGAAATTGACTTTGGGTGACTATTTCTGCTTCTTTATCCATTACCTGCTTCAACGTAGCGCATTTTAATAAACAATCTAAATACATATCAGGGTTGAAGTTACTACCATCAATGTCCAAAGGGTTTTCCTCTTTTTCTTTAGGTTCCGCCATCGTTAACAAAAGAGGAAATATATGATACTATTTTGGTTACGTTTTAATGATGCAAATTTATTACAAAAACAATCAATATTGCAATAAATAAGAGAAAACGATATATCGATTCACATTTGTTGACAATTGAATGACGTGCATGACGTCTCGTCTGACTGACAATGACATTTTCTTTTAACGTTTCTATTTACGCAAATAAAGTTGCAAATTCACAAAGCGGATGGATCAATTATAAAAAAAATCAAATTCATTATAAATTGAACTCAACAAGATTCGTGGCGCTACAGTGAGTAAAATAATAGGGTAAGAAATTACCACACAAAGACAAACTTTCTTTTTTCAAAAACTAATTTATTGATTGTAGTGGTTCGCTTCGAACGATGAACTGGCGACTCCCCTTTGATAGATTTGGCTCGTTTAAACTAAAAATTAAATAATTTAACTACAAAATTTCACGACGGTCTTATTAACGATACTCGAGTTATTCTCGAACAATTATACATACAAATGCCGGATTGTTCTAGTAGGCTCAAGAGAACTTTTCTCGCTCGTTCAATATTTTGAAAATGAAATCAGCATTACCTACTTTTATCATGCTAATAGATAGGAATTTCTAGTGCCTATTGATTTGACTAGCCTGTAAGTATGCATTATTGAAAAATTGTACACGTAATTCATTTATACACTGATCAAAGAGTTAATACTGCAAATGCTTCACTGCTGTCTGGAAAGAGTTAGTCACTTTATCCCCTTATCCGATGCAAATACGGACTAAAAATTGGTACATTATTGTAGGCATTTAGGTTTATTACTGCAATTAAAATACAATTTAGCCGAAAAAATATAATTTATTCGATTTCTATAAATTCCAATAGCTCAATTTAATATATAGGTACGTATAATATATTTGTTCTTTGGCTTAAACCTAAACAGCAAATATACATCTATCTTGCACTCAGTTCTATTGTACGAAAATCACTCAAATAACAGCCAACAATGTTTGTTCAAACATTTACATAGAAGCAGGTGACTATCACAATACCAAACCTACATGGTCTGCAGGTTGGAGACAATGTTTGGGTCAAACGACCAATGTTTACTCTACGAGCCCATTGCCAATTTTTGTCACAGAATATTGACATAAAATAAAATCAATTATAAACAAAGAACGTATCATCTTGCCAATACGCATATGACGTCACTAAACGTTTTTATTCCTATAACTTATATTTTTATGCGAAACAAATAATTGATTAATCTATTTTCATTATTTTAAAAGACAATGACCGCTCTAGTTAACAAGCCCGGTGTTGCGTGAGACATTACAAAAAAACAAATCACAAAGTGCGCCCAGACCCAGAACAACTATCAGTGGATCACACAAATATTTGTCTCATGCGGGAATCGAACACAACACTCGACGTGATTTTGGTAGCAAGGTACCACACGTGCATTCAAATTCAGTCAATCACATTGCAGTTATATTTATTAAAAAAAACATTTTAATTGTGCGGATGTTGCTACAAAATAACATTATTAATTAAAACCTGATATAATAATAATAAGCGTTTATATTACTAGAATTTTAATTACTAAGACTGACTAATGATAGGCGCACATTCGTTTTTTTTAACTGGTTGCAGCAATCTATTTATTAAACACAATATATTTAATGTAAGTAGTAGGTACTGCATAAAATCTGGTATAGCTCATTTTGGCATAGCCAACATCACGAACTCGATATTTAAATATAATTCAAGGGTGAACCCAAACATGACGATTTAGTTTCGCTCACAATTAAAAATGCTCTTATAGAAGATTTCACTTTAATAAATGCAAATTTATTTAAGTGACATTTCTCAGCCCTCTATATGGTAGATTATTAAATGCATTACCTTTCCTTAGTCAGACTTTAGTATTATTCTAAACAGATACATTTTACATTATATATATTCTAACAACTTAGCCTACCCTTCCATAGTAACTAATCAATTAACAATAAATGCTCTAGAATTGTTTCTAAACAAAATGTAACATAAACAGATAAACTACACAAACATATTTACTAACTTGATTGCATGTGTTGAACTAATAATTCAAATGCAATAAGATTTATTTCATGCGGTATAAAATGCATATCCAGCTTTAACTATTCCACAATTATTAACTTTAAAAAACTTTGTTTTAAACAATAATTGGCTATTTGACAGTTGCATTTTTACTTTTTTTTATTCATTAACAAGTGATCCTATTATAATTTTGCAAAATAAACTCGCGATTTTTTATCTCTGGATTACAAGAACCGAAACGCCATATTTGAGCACCTTATGACGTTACATTGTACAAAAAGCTCTTTGTTGAATTATATTAATATAAAAAAGGGAAATAAACTGAGTTATACTAACTAAAAAAATTTGATTGTTTGGTAAAAACCTAAATAAATAGTTTTGTTTTGCGTATTGGCGTCACAGTGCAAAAGTCACGTGACCGACTGTTTTCGAGCTACATTTCAAATGTATGAACAAGAATGAATTATATAAAGTTTTTTCAAGAAAAATATATTTGAGAGGTAAAAAAAGCAGTAAACTTTAAAAATCTGTCAACTAGCCAATTGTTATACTGGGGTAACGAACATAGACATATTATTTGTTTATTGATTTAAGATAAAATATTTTTCGGAGAAAATATACTCGATATCAATCTAATTTAGTGTCTATCATATTCATTAAATGATTTAATATCTGCTAATAGTGAAAGATTCATAATATTATAAAGGCATGTCTGATCCACCTAAAAAAATTGTGCCCTGCAGTAGGACAGATATGGGTAGGTAGCTATTATTTCCACGCTAAGCTACTGCCATAAATTCATATATTTTTAAAACTAAACAGGATAATAATACAATTTATAATGAGCAAATCATAATAATATATATATTCCTATAACAATTTGTGACCAGATCAGCTTATTGTCCAACATTCTATGTTACAGTAGACTTTTACAACAAAAAAGAATAAAATATACAAAATAATATATAAAAAAATCTATTGTCTAACATGGTTTGATATAGAATCTTAATATAATTACAAATAGCGCTTGAAAACTATACATTTACCGTTATAAATTATATAACGGTATTTTTATTTTGTAACGATATTTTTTTTATGTTAACCAGTAACATCAAATAACGGAATAACATTAACTTCCCAAAGCGTAGAGGTGTACCACACCCATCTTTCCATATACCGGTAACTACGAGTACATAATATAAATACGATCAAAATAACGGTATAATTTTACCGGTATTTAAGTCTCGATTATATTCTTTTTGTAATAAATCTTAAACAAATATGCTCAAAATAACGTTACATTTAAATAACGGCATAATTTTACCGATATTTTAAGTCTCACCAATATTTTTAATATACGTCTTAAATTAATGGTAATAACTGTATAACATGAGCTTAGTTCTTAGTCATTCTGTCCTTAGCCTAAGCGGGTCTAGGCAGGGTAGATCGCTACCCACACATTCACCTTGATGAAACACTTTAAGTGGCACTTCTTTCACTCTGTTCACTGGCTTCATTACCTGCTTACCACCACGTTTGTTCATCATAGCGACAGGGACGAGCAGCCGCTTGCCAACTTTCTCTGTGGTCTGGCCCTCGGCGGCTTCTAAGGCGGTTTCCACGTCGATTAAAGCGTGGTTGCGGCATTGGAGGAGAGCGGCCAGCTGCAGTCATGGAAATAGTTTTATTAGAGATGATAGAAATTACATTCGAGATCAAAATAATCGCCTCAGAACGATCAAAAAGTAAATTACAAATTTCATTTATGCTATAGTTACTTCAGTTTTAGTTTTTCGTTTTCGCCTTACCTTTAAAATAGTCTATATTCATCAAACTCATAACAATAAAACTTGTTTGGCACAGGGGTAGTGTATAGCGTACAGAATGTATGTAGGCAGTACCTGCAGTATCTGCTGCAGCGGCTGCTGCACCTCGGGCGGAGGCTTGGGCAGCGCCTGCGCCAGCGCGGTGGCGGCGGGCGGCACAGGGGTAGTGTATAGCGTACAGAATGTATGTAGGCAGTACCTGCAGTATCTGCTGCAGCGGCTGCTGCACCTCGGGCGGAGGCTTGGGCAGCGCCTGCGCCAGCGCGGTGGCGGCGGGCGGCACAGGGGTAGTGTATAGCGTACAGAATGTATGTAGGCAGTACCTGCAGTATCTGCTGCAGCGGCTGCTGCACCTCGGGCGGAGGCTTGGGCAGCGCCTGCGCCAGCGCGGTGGCGGCGGGCGGCACAGGGGTAGTGTATAGCGTACAGAATGTATGTAGGCAGTACCTGCAGTATCTGCTGCAGCGGCTGCTGCACCTCGGGCGGAGGCTTGGGCAGCGCCTGCGCCAGCGCGGTGGCGGCGGGCGGCACAGGGGTAGTGTATAGCGTACAGAATGTATGTAGGCAGTACCTGCAGTATCTGCTGCAGCGGCTGCTGCACCTCGGGCGGAGGCTTGGGCAGCGCCTGCGCCAGCGCGGTGGCGGCGGGCGGCACAGGGGTAGTGTATAGCGTACAGAATGTATGTAGGCAGTACCTGCAGTATCTGCTGCAGCGGCTGCTGCACCTCGGGCGGAGGCTTGGGCAGCGCCTGCGCCAGCGCGGTGGCGGCGGGCGGCACAGGGGTAGTGTATAGCGTACAGAATGTATGTAGGCAGTACCTGCAGTATCTGCTGCAGCGGCTGCTGCACCTCGGGCGGAGGCTTGGGCAGCGCCTGCGCCAGCGCGGTGGCGGCGGGCGGCACAGGGGTAGTGTATAGCGTACAGAATGTATGTAGGCAGTACCTGCAGTATCTGCTGCAGCGGCTGCTGCACCTCGGGCGGAGGCTTGGGCAGCGCCTGCGCCAGCGCGGTGGCGGCGGGCGGCACAGGGGTAGTGTATAGCGTACAGAATGTATGTAGGCAGTACCTGCAGTATCTGCTGCAGCGGCTGCTGCACCTCGGGCGGAGGCTTGGGCAGCGCCTGCGCCAGCGCGGTGGCGGCGGGCGGCACAGGGGTAGTGTATAGCGTACAGAATGTATGTAGGCAGTACCTGCAGTATCTGCTGCAGCGGCTGCTGCACCTCGGGCGGAGGCTTGGGCAGCGCCTGCGCCAGCGCGGTGGCGGCGGGCGGCACAGGGGTAGTGTATAGCGTACAGAATGTATGTAGGCAGTACCTGCAGTATCTGCTGCAGCGGCTGCTGCACCTCGGGCGGAGGCTTGGGCAGCGCCTGCGCCAGCGCGGTGGCGGCGGGCGGCACAGGGGTAGTGTATAGCGTACAGAATGTATGTAGGCAGTACCTGCAGTATCTGCTGCAGCGGCTGCTGCACCTCGGGCGGAGGCTTGGGCAGCGCCTGCGCCAGCGCGGTGGCGGCGGGCGGCAGCTGCGCGCGCACGAGCGCGAGCGCGGCGAGCTCACGCGCCACGTCCGCGCCCTCCGCCACGCCCTCGGACCCCGAGTCCACCTCGGTCGTGCTCGGCTGCCGACTGTCCGACACCATCTGTTCTATGTTCCACTGCTGCGCTTTATTCTCTATTGAGTTGCTGAAACTGATGTTTTGTTGTGCATTATTTGCACCATTTGTATTTATTTCCATTAATTTAAAATGAGATTAGAATAAAACGGCTTTCAAAGAGTGGGCTTATTATTCCAAACCTTAAAGGATTTTGTTTCCAATTAATATTTAAAAACAAAGAATGTATTACAGAGAGATAAATAAAGTGGGGACTAGGACGCTTCCCTGTGGTATGCCAAAATATTTAGGGTATTTATTATGATTATACAGGATTTTTTAATATTTTAAACAAATAACAATTTGTAACTAAATAATATGCTTCCTAGGCAAAATTTTGAATGAAGTAAAGAATATATTTCCGTTCCTATGTTACAAAATGAAACTTAAATAAATAATAATGTTGAGGCTACAAACTTGTGCAGATGCGCGGCCATGTCCTGTCGGTGCGGCGTGGGCGGGCGCGGGTGCTCCAGCGGCGCGCGCAGGTGCAGCGCGAGCGCGCACACGTGCCCCACGCACAGGCACACGGGCCGCATCAGCGCCGACAGGATCACGCCAGGGTCTGGGTCTAACACTGCACACCACACATTTATCATCTCATTTATTTTTTAAATAAACTTCATCAACAAAATACAAAACAATAATACTTACGAGTACTTCTCATTGAGATCAGCATGGCGACTATGACATAATGCAAGTTGGGTAACATTGGCCCATCCGAGAACAAGAAGCCCCATAAGTTGGGGATCTCGGAGCGAGGAAACTCTCGCCCAAACAGTAACCGGAGCCATCGACTGTAAGAAGAGTATATTTTCTTAAGCCAAAGCGTTATTTACATCCTATACGTTATGCAAGTCACATTAAAAAATACTGTAGTCATTAAAATTGTATACAACAGTCATACTTATATTAACTTTAAAGCGCGAATAATAAAGATCAAAGTCACTTGTAGTTTTCACATGCATGTCAAAAATTATCTAATGTCGCCATGCGTTCATAATGTCTGTTTTTTAGTATATTATGTTCAAAATTGTTTTTACATTTTAACTCTGCGACTATCTCCCCACTCAGCCGTGTCAACTAAAATCAGTTTCAGTTTCAGTTTTCAGTTTTTAAAAAGACAACTCCCGCACTAGAGAACAAGCTCTGTGTCGCGGGGGCTTTACAAACATACAATCAACGGACACAAATTACACCCAGACTCAGAACAACTCTTTGTGGATCACACAAAGTTTTGTCCCTGTGTGGGAATCGAACCCACAAGCTCGTGCACAGCAGGCGCATACTGCACCCACTGGACCACCGAGGCAGTATTGTAATATTTTATTTTTTGTAGAGATTTTTTAAAAAGAAACTAAATATGTACTTTGTTTTTGGATTTTGCAAAAGCATTTGACACAGTCTCTGTGACACTCCTATTGAAAAAGCTCGTAAGACTAGGAATTCGTGATAATCCGTGGTTGCTCCGGGATAATTCGTCTAATAGACAGCAAAGTGTCGGTAAGCTGGCAGTGATGATTTGCCAATAACTTTTGGAGTCCCGCAAGGTGGTATGTTAGGTCCGAAACTTTTTCTACCTATAAATGACTTGTGAAATCTTCAACTACTAAACATTCCTGCCTTCGTTGATAACACCACTTTAATATTCCATGGTGATACCTGGGAAGATGTCTATGGGATGGCACTGACGGGTTTTAACACTGTTTTGTCATGGCTCAAAGGTTACTTTAAATACCCATTGCATAAAGCCAATAAGAGATTGAAGCACAGAGTATGTCCCATAAATAAAAATAAATGCCTTCTCTCTTACATTTTTTGATTTTCTTTTCTCTTACAAAATACAACTGTAAACAAGTTATGACTACTTGGCTCAAATCCCTAAGCTATAGAGAATACTAACCTAACACTCATCAGTTCAGAGTTGGGAGAGACTGGCGATCTATCATACAGGTCTCCTAGTACAGACACCAGTCTCTCACTTAGATAAACGTATGACCAAATTTTTGCACACCTAGATCAAGTCTATTCATGTTACATTATTCTAATGAAAGAGAGCAAATAAATAAAGTAGATAATATTATTATTTATTCTTATTTAATTATTCTTAATTATTTCCTTTCATACATCATCTATCTATGTATATTTTATGTACAAAATAGTTTCGATGTTAAATATATTACTTACATGCCAAACAGCTCCATAGATATGTTACATTCTACCAAATGCGTCGCCAACTCGAGGTCCAGTGGCACAAGGAACTCTTCACGCACCTTGTCCAAATATCTCACCACTTCATTGGGATTCTACAACAAAATTTATTTAGGTTACAATGTAACGCTTATGAAGGTCATAAATTATGAATGTAGCAAGATATTAAGTTGATGTCAACCAATCTCTCTACTGAGTATTATTCAACAGAAAATCTTAATTTAAACAACCCGGGACTGAGCAAAAGTCGTGTAAAGTTTTTTTGTTACCTGTGTCTCGGGGGACTTACAATTCACGGACACAAATAACACCCAGACTCGCTACAGTTTTTACCTGAGTGGGAATTGAACCTACGACCTCCGGCTTAGCAGTCAGAGCCACTAACCATTAGACCAAGGGTTGGAAACCTTTTGAGCTAAAAGAGTCAAAGTTACTATTTATAAAATTTTGGATGTAAGACTGGAGAGTCGCAGATTGCCAACCCCTGCGCTAGACCAACAGGCCAGTCGAGTATTCTTAGCCTTTCTTTCTTTTCGACGCTCTTCTATACGATTACCGAGGTATTATTTAAGTATAAATAATGTTTTTTTATCAAAATGTAATTGGTGGACAATAAAGAGTTTTCTATTCTATTCTATTTATTTATATACTTACATGAACAATTGTGGCAGTAGGTAGCCTGCCACAGGACGACGGCACGACGTCTCCCGTGGTGTAAAACTTTTCTAACCCTTTCATAATAGCACTGAAGAGCATGCTACAAGCAACACATATAAATATTAAATTAGTTAAATATTATAACTGTAATATAAAAGCAATCTATATAATTATGTCCCACGACGAACTACTGGGCACAGGTCTCCTCGCCTCTATATACACGCCGCGGTATTTAGAATATCTGTTAAATATCCTTAAAAATAGTTTAATTATATTATATAAATACCTAGCGGTGGTGGCTGAGTGGGAAAGTAACCGACTTGCACGCAAGAGGTGCGAGTTCGATCCCGGGCAGTACCAATGTGAATTTCACTTTGTGGAGTTTATATGTACTAATTAAATGATTCGCCATCTGCTAACGGTGAAGGAAAACATCGTGAGGAAACCCACATGTCTTAAAAGAAATTCTAAAGACATGTCTGATTCACCAACCCGCATTAGGCCAGCGTGTGTGAATTAAGGCCTAAACCCTCTCTCTGTCTTGATAGAGGAGAGGAGACCCGTGCCCAGCAGTGGGACATATATGGGTTGCTATTATATATAAATACCTACATTTAAATAGCTCTATTCCTCTCTCCTAACTAACTATGCTGTGTGCCCGACAGAGCCATAATTATAACTAAACTTGTAACTACCACATGCATTATGGAAAGCAATAAAGTATTGAGTATCGATGTTTTCCGTCATTGTTAGCAAATGGAACATTTTCCAGGGCAATTGATATTGGTAGAGGTCGGACTTACACGTGGGTTATTAATCGACCTGTAACCCACGCAGGGTTACAGGTCGATTAATAACCCACGCAGCTATCACAGACAGCTTCGAATACAAAATACAATAAATTAACCTAAGAAAGAGGCGCTCATAGACAAGTGCACTCGCTGTTCGATAAACGATCAGCGGGTTAAGCAACCAAAGGCACGGTAACCCTATGGATGGGTAACCGCATAGTAGTATTTCATCTGAGTGTGTCCGTGGTTCGGAGGGCACGTTAAAAGTCAGTCCCGACTTTTTTTCGGGACAATCCCACCCACATGCCCACCGCTGTGACTCCTGTGAGCCAGGATTAACAGCGGAGTAACCGACTGATACACCGAGTTTTGACACTCGTGCGTCCCGTGGACAACTAAACCTACTGTCTTGGACCCCGCAGCGAATTTAATCAGAAGTAAATAGGAGGAGTTAGAAAGAAAAGTTCTCTAAGACCTCTGTCGTGATCTAACGACTGTTAACAGTCGTTAGATCACGACTGAGGTCAAATTATTGGCGATCATAATAACTATGTCACCAGGTTGGCAACTCACCAAACGATAAGAAGAAGACTAAAGAATACTTACTAGCTGTCATGCTCTAAACACTTTTCGTCTAATATATATTTTAATTTGTCCCTGAAACAAAATATGTCATCAGTAAACGTTACTTTAGAACATTTAGAAGTATTAAATATCTGTTATTATTTGTATCAACGCCAACCAAATATCGGCAAACAAGTGCAAGCCTGATATGAACAACACTGCTGTTTTATGACACACTTCCAAAACGTAGTAGTTGAGACTAGTTTTTTTTTTAAAGACAACTCCCGCACTAGAGAACAAGCTCTGTGTCGCGGGGGACTTTACAAACATACAATTAACGGACACAAATTACACCCAGACTCAGAACAATTCTTCGTGGGTCACACAAAGTTTTGTCCTGTGTGGGACTCGAACCAACAACCTCGTGCACAGCAAGCGCATACTGCGGCCACTGGACCACCAAGGCAGTCAATTAATGGAAAAAGGGACGGCAAGATATTGCTGTCCCATTTTCCACAAAAATTCTTAGGTATAATTTGATCTATTTTGTTTACTAATTTTGCTTTTTCTTATACTACTAAGGTGGCAAACATACAGCTGATACAGCCTGCCCGATGATGGTAAGCAGTAATCGTAGCCTATGGACGCTTGCAATACCAGAGATTTGCTGATCCAAAAATCAACACCAGGATTTTATAATGGAATTTCTTTGGATTCTTCTAAATGAGCTCTGGTAACCTGTTCTCACATACAGAAACACAACTACACCGCTGTGTGTGGTCATTTGGCTGTGGTCTTCTGTAAGGTGGAGGTCCTTTCCCAGTTGGGCTTGCTCACTAGTATAGTGCCCTACCTCTTTTTTATTTTAAGAACATGTGTAACGAGTAAAATATTTCTTTTTGTTGTCAGATAACATATTGCAGGGGAATCACTTACGCGTTATCTACTATATAATTATCTATTATCGAAAGTTGGCGCTCAAACACTTAAAGAATGTATATTTTTTTCTTTTCTTTTTTAAAAAAGATAACTCCCGCACTAGAGAACAAGCTCTGTGTCGCGGGGACTTTACAAACATACAATTAACGGACACAAATTACACCCAGACTCAGAACAATTCTTTGTGGGTCACACAAAGTTTTGTCCTGTGTGGGAATCGAACCCACAACCTCGTGCACATCTGGACTCATCACCGGACTACCAAGGCAATCAATTTATTTATTTAATTCGTTTTTATTGCAAAAGGTAAGGTAAATCACTCCTATGTGATTAAGATCATTATCTCAGCTTGGTGATGTAAACAGTTGAACATTAACCTCTTTAATGTTTCCAAAAAGGCCGGACTTGAGCGCCTTACATCCAGTGCCTGCAGACTCTGACCAAATGAACATATCATCAAGTTAAAAAGAAATATTTTTCTTTCATCTATTCTGTCCACCTAGTGGGTTTCCCAACACATAGAAGCTATTTTTCTCATCGGTTCATCGAGCAATAAAATATTTTTTAAATATAGACTGTGATGTAAAAAATTTCTAGCCACCACGTCTTTTAGGGTTACGTTGTTAGGAAAACGTTTTCCTATCTCAGGGATATTCCAGTACAAAACCCTGGTGAATATATATTTGGGTTGGCAACACGTATTGCAAGCGTATATAGGCTACGGTAACTGCTTACCATTAGACGGAGCGTATAAAAAAATGTTAATATTAAAACATACCCTAAGGCAGTAGGCGCAAATGTTCTATCTAGATACAGCTCGAACAGCAGTGGCGCTAGTATCTCGTGCATCCCTTGCCTGTAGCCCACGTTTGAATGGGAACGCGCCCAGAAGAATAGGATCCGTACCTAAAAAAACATAAGTCTATGAAAAAACATAAAGATGAACATTCATAAATGAGTTACAAGCTCAATATACATTTGGGCCTGGTGAAAAAAGGTCTTGCAAAATTTGTATATCATCGTTACTAATATTATAAATGTGAAAGTTTGTGAGAATAGATGGATGGATGGATGAATGTTTGTTACTCTTTCACGTAAAAACTACTGAACGGATCTGGATGAAATTTGGCACAGAGATAGATTATGGTCTGGAATAACACGTAGGCTATTTTTTGCAGCGATAACCGACATCCACGCGGGCGGAGCCGCGTGCAACATCTAGTATATATCTAAATTAGTCCAAGGAACATTAATAAAAAATCTATTTACCATAATATCCTGAACATCTTTATCTCTGAAGTACATCTCCTCAGGAAATGTCCTGACGACATCTTGTAGGATCAAGGTTTTCAGTTCATTATCACAGAAATGCTGTTTCCATACACTCTGAAAGAAAGTGTCATTGTCAATTCTGGACCAAGAGCCAGCAACGTATTTACTTTTGTCATTTCATAAGTAATGGAAATTCACAAACTAACTCCTGCTACCTGCAGAATAATAAAATACTCTTCTGGCAACCCTCTCCGGCCGGGGTCATCATCACATCACACGGCCTTTTCGTCTATAGCAGACGATTTACGGTGCAAGGTCTAAGAGGCATCGCTTTTGATGGTTGAACAGACCGATGCAAGAACGACATGCTCTACCACAAGCTTGACAAGAGAAATTTACGGCAGCTGGTGAAGCGCTGACTTGATGTCGTTTTTGTCTCTTGTCGGCAAGTGTTGTGAACCAAGCTTCATCGCAAAACCCTCCACTAAGTGTTTCCGCCATTCTGTACGCTTCTCACTGAGATTCTCCCAGTTTTGGTGGTTAATTTTAAATGCTGCCATGTCACTCACTAAAATTACATTAACATTTAAGAGAGGTAGGGCACCATACTAGCGAGCATGCCCGACTGGGGAAGGACCTCCACCTTACAGAAGACCACAGCCAAATGACTACACACAGCGGTGTAGTTGTGTTCCTGTGTGTGAGTACAGGTCTCCAGCGCTCATTTAGGAATGCGTTTTGAAACAAACGTATTCTTATCCCAGGGTTACTTCCATTTTAAAGCCCTGGTGTAAAAAAATGGGTTGGCAACACGCAAGTGATACCTTTGGTAATGCAAGCGTCTTTAGGCTACGGATACTGCTTAACGTGTGCTGTGCACACCTTTAAGTGACAAGTTCACCTTAATTCATAAAAGTAATATAAGAACCCTACCTGTAATAGTGAATAAGTCGTTGGGGTGCCATAAATAAATAAACAAATAAACATCAGGCGGGCCGTATGCTTGTTTGCCATCCAAGTAGAATAAAAAAAAAAAAAAACATCGTTACCCAGTGGTCAAAGTCAAACTCGTATAGGTCTAATGCATAATACTTATGAACATCATAAAAAAGTCAGCGTTTTTTTTTGCCAATTCGCTGATTAAAGTTCGAGAAAACTAAACAACAACAAAGACGTATATAAAATGTACAAAATAAAAACAAATATTGGTTACCTCATCGTTTTGTGAGAGTGGGTCATCGCCGATAACCGCTCTAGGGTCCATCGATAGCTTCTCACTCAAATCATTGTAAAAATTCCGATGTGTCTTCATACTGAAGCAATACAAAATTACAGTATTAGGTAAATTTACGACACAAGATAATAAACTAACTACAAAACAACTTGGTATATTAATTAAAAATAAAATACATTTTATATAGTTTATTTTAACCTTCTTCATAAAAGAGGTGGTTCTAAATTCGGGTTTTTTCTTTATTACATCATATCATATAACGCAGGCGAATTTATTAACCTACATATTTAAAGGCTACTTGTCAGTTTTTACCTGCCTCTTACAAATATATTGTTTCTTAATAAAATATTTTATAATACAAAAAAAAAAAATTAGTTAGACTGCCTTGGTGGTCCAGTGGCCACAGTATGCTGTGGGTAGGTGTAGGTTGTGGGTTCGATTCCCACACAGGACAAAACTTTGTGTGACCCACAAAGAGTTGTTCTGAGTCTGGGTGTAATTTGTGTCCGTTAATTGTATGTTTGTAAAGTCCCCTACGACACAAAGCTTGGTCTCTGGGGAGTTGTCTTTTTAAAAAAAAAAAAAAAAGTTTTTGTTCATAAATTTTAAATGTAGAACCGTCGGTCGCGTGGCTCACGTGACACTGTAACGTCATGATGGAAAACTAACTTAGGTTCTCACAAGGAAGTTTTTAATTTTGAAACTCAGCAGTGCAATTAAAATGGTATTATAACATTTTATTTCCTAATAAATATTAATTTAATAAAA
The DNA here is from genome assembly GCA_947095525.1 of Trisateles emortualis. NCBI lineage: Eukaryota > Metazoa > Arthropoda > Insecta > Lepidoptera > Erebidae > Trisateles > Trisateles emortualis. The sequence goes on along the minus strand of OX352735.1, from coordinate 18,794,574 downwards.
CAGAGGTGTCAGATCAAGTCAGATGTTGGGCAAAATGTCGTGTTATAGGATGCTCAAACGGTTGTAATACTACAGTGTGTTTCCTTATTCAAATTTAAATACCTATTAATAATAATATTATTTTGCAACACAACTTTTCCTGCACAACATTGCATGCAAATAAATTATTATTATGACTAATAATATTTAATAGACTGTGATAGGCAGACAGAGTCCTGAATACAGTCATGACATACTTGGGGCATCAATAAGTACTTAATGTTTTTTTTTAAACAAGTATCTTATCAACAATTTATATCTATTTTAACATTTAGAACTAGTATTGTAGCCTTCAAAATTTTGTAAATAAAATCATGTTTGACTGGCACTACCAAGTATTTGCCTAATATGGACATAAGTTTATTACAAAACTAGCTGTTGCCCGCGGCTTCATCCGCGTGGATATCGAAAATAATAAATATAAATAAAATTTCAAAATAAATGTAGCCTAAGTTACATCAGCTGCCAGTGTAATGCCAGTCCCGTCAAAATCAGTACAGCCGCTTCAGAGATGAGCCGGAACAAACAGACAGACAGATAAACAAAAATTGTAAAAAAATATATTTTGGTATATGTATACATCCATATGCATTTAGTAACTGCCTCCGTGGCTCAGTGGTCGATGTGTGAGACTGCTGATCACGATGTCCCGGGTTCGATTCCCGGGTCGGGCCAAAAATCGATATTGGGTTTTTCTGTTAAGAAATTCACAATAGATGCCCGGAGTTTGGAAATTGGCGGTGTTTACACCCCCGTGCCTCGGAAAGCACGTAAAGCCGTTGGTCCTACGCCTGATCTCTCTCCGGTCGTGTCGGATTTGCCGTCCCATCGGACTATGAGAGTGAGGGAATAAAGAGTGCACTTGTGTTTGCGCACACACTTGTGCACTATAATATCTCCCGCGCAGATGGCAAGTCTCCGTTGAGATTAGCCGCCGTGACCGAAATTCGGTTAGGAGGACATTATTATGCATTTAGTAAAAAGAGGTTAATTTAATATTACAAACAGACACTCAAATTTTATTTTTTTGTATAGATTAACAAAATATAAAAAGAGTGCAAGTCAAGAAATATATGCATAGATAAGAAAATAATCAACATCTATTTTGGTTTATGTAATATATTTTTTAAATAACACTCTCACACTAAGAAACGCGCCTTATATCGCTGAGAATTTCACAGATACATAGTACACCCAAACTCAGAACAACTATCTGTGGGTTATATGGCATAATATACCATTAGAGTTGCTTGAACTTCATGTCAAGGCCCGTATGTAGCATTAGGAAGTGTTACACAAACTCATAATGGTGTTAATTAGACTATCTAAACTAATGATAATATAATAAAGAAAGATAAGCTACCTTCATACTAAGCGGCGTTTAGTTTTGTTTCTATGTTTTTGTGTGTAATTGCTTATACATTTCAAGTATGAAAGCGATAGATAATATATATATAATAGGAATGTAATGATACAGAAAGAGATAGTTTTTTTTTGACAACTACCGCACTAGTGCACAAGCTCTGTGTCACAAGGGAATTTACAAACATACAATAACGGACACAAATTACACGCAAACACAGAACAATTGTGAGCCACGCAAAGTTTTGTCCTGTGGGAATCGAGCCCACAACCTCGTGCACAGCAAGCGCATATTGCGGTCACTGGACCACCAAGACAGTCTAGTCTAGATTGATGTAATTAAGCTACTTAGCTGCAGCAACAATTTCTGAGCGCTAGTACTATATGTACGTCTTTCTAACTATGATATCATTGATCTAAACCACTAGATGAACCTTCCATCAATTGGTTATTGCTAAGGTTACTTTTAATATCCACCTATTAAAATCTTACTTCCATATTCAATTAAGTACATCTCATTAAATAAATAATAGGAAGCGACCATTACAAGCGGGCATGTAAAAACATATTACCTTGAAACTACATCCATGTTTGGAGGCGGCAGAGCGTTTAACAAGATGGCCCATGCTAAGCTCCGTGGTCGAGGCAACCGTTGCTGAATGGCTATTGTCCTGAGATTGTCTACGCTCCATGTTGGTAAATCCAACCTGATGAATCAAAATAATCATTAAATACATATATATAATTGTACGTCTTAAATGACTGACTGACTGATTTATCAACGCAGAGCCTAAAACGCAGGCTACAAACATGAAATTTTACACAAAACTTCCTTAAACAATGTAAGTGCACACTAAGAAGGGATTTTTGGAAATTTCACCCCTATGGAGTTAAAATAAGGCATGTACGGTTGTATGGAAGTCTGTCATTTCATAAGTTAGAAGCTTTAGAAAATTATTTGAAGCAAAGGTAAATAAAATGTCGGGATTTAAAAAACATTAACCCTAATAGGATAAAAATCAAATTGAAAAAAATAATTGTATATCAATACAAGCATCCATAGGCTGTATGCTTGATTACCTACTTCATAGTATAAGAAAATAATCAGTTTTACAGTCATCAGGTAATAAGTAAAAACCTACTTTTACCATTAAATGTGCTGTATTTGGACATATTTATAATTTGAAGTACCTTAATAAAATACAGTCTATGTTACTCAAGGATAGTGTATAACTTTCAGTCTATTTCACATACAGTGGGTACTGTGACGTTTGACATTTGAAGATAAATATCAATGAAAAAGGCTTTTGGCTCTTGATCATTAAATTAGCCAATTGGTTAGAAATAGATTCAATCAATATCTTTCGTCTTCATCGTAAAAAGTTAAAAGTCACAGTACCCATGCTATGTGAAAGAGACTATAGTAAGTTTTTTTTAAATTTAAACATGTATTAAACCTCTTTTAGATACTGTTAAAAAAGTTCAAGATTTCATATTTCAAAATCCCTTAGCGTTATTAATAAACATGAAATAGAATAGGTGTAATTTGATTTAAATCTCTCATTCTGTCATCAGTAATTTGACATTAGAAAGAAAAGGACAAAGGCAAATGGCATAACTATTCAATTGCTACAAATAAAGTGATTTAAAAATAATTTAGTTACTATTGGTCCAAAACAATGTATTAATTAACATACCATACTTCAACAAAAGATACAGGGTATAAATAAAACTGATAATTAATCAGTATAATCAAGGAATTTTATTATGACTTATTATCAAATGTTATCAATCTGATCTAATGGTTAAAGAATTTTTAAAATCTGTTCAGTAGTTTGAGAGTTAAATCATAACAAACAAACAAAAATCAAATCTTTCCTAACATTAGTTTGGATTATAATGTTAATCTATACATATACGCAAATAAACATTAATAATACTTCATTAGAAATATGTTCATTAGATGTGCATTAGAAACAATTCTGTTATCTACTTTTTACTTAAAATCTACAAACATATTGACATGTTATGATAATTTTGACTTCTTTAGGTTTCTTTTATGAATTTCTTGAAATAAAACTAGTTTAACACTGAAGTTGATTTATAAAGCTCGATTCTTAAACTAAGTTCTCAGCACACGCAACTTGAACAAAGGAAAACAAAACTTTCAGGTTTCAAGTTATATGAAAAAAGAATAACTTACTGATAATCAGTTACTTCTTGATAGCTTTTTGACGGAGAATTAGGAGAACTATCAGCACTGTTATGATCCTGTAAATTAATTACATCTCAATGTTTAATTATAATTCAATAAAGACGTTAAAATTCTTCAAATTTGTTTCGATACTGACCATTTTTATTTTAATCAATCACATTAATACATTTTTACTAACGCGTTTCATAATGAATGCGCTATGATGAAAGAGGTATGAATAGAATGGTTTTCTTGGATTTTAAATTTTTTTTTGGTTTAACATAAGATTGAGGATCTTTATCACAAATTCACAAGAAATTCATAGATTAAGATTTATCACGAACACGAACGTCAGAACGGAATGTGATTGTGAATTTGTGACAGACAGTGACACTAATGACATTGACGTTCGACAAATTGCAATAACAAAAAATAATATAATATTGTGTTACTATAAAAAAAAAGCTGTTATAATGATTACGTATTGCGCTGTGCGCAATGTGCGCATAGATTTATTTAATTAATGTTGAGCTTTGTTGGTACACGACTAGTTCACAGAAAAAGTAATTACTTAGTACATAACATATTTTATGTGATCGTGAATAAAGATATAAATATATTTTTGTCTCATTAGTTTCGTTATCAAATTTCAAGACGTTAGGTTCGCGCGAGTATCGATACTCAAGTTATCGTCGAACAAAATTATACAATCATACAAAAGCCGAATTATTCAGTCTTAGATGTTTCAGTATACTCAGAGAACTTCGCTCGCTCGTTCAATATATATTTTTAGAAAATAGTAAGATTAAAATATAAAGATAATTTTGCTATCTAAAAAATTATGCTGCACAAGCATAATTTTTAGTAAAAAAAATCAAATACCAAATATATGTAGTAGGTATTATACAAAATAAATAAATAAGTGCATTCTGCCCTATGATTTAAGTATTCAAAATAAACCAATAAAAGCAAATATTTTTAAAGCTTGAATCGTTCCGTTCGCGTTACGCGCTAACTTAAGTTTTTTTTTATAGTCCTCGATATCGGTGTGTGTGCGCGTCGCGTCTCGTTCGCTCACTTGGCGCAGTACAGTAGAGATAGACAGAAATACAGCGCAAAAAAAGATCTATGAAGTCTGTGGTATTATGATCCATGGATCTTTCTCTTTTTAGTTAACGAACGCTCTCACTCAGTTATATTTTATGATTTTGATTGCAAAAAACTGTTTTGTAATGTTGTTTAAAGTATTTCGACATTCGTGACGATCCTTGTGTGTGATAAACGTGATTACGACTTCTAAAAATGGCCTGCATCATATTAACCGTTATAGTGAACCTGTGCGGGGCAACATCGCAAGCGCTGGCCTCCCTCCGGTTTCGATGACCAAGCGACAGCGGGAGCCATGATCGCCAATCTGCCGCTTCTGTTTGCTAACGGCAACCCGACTGCGTTGTCGAAGGTTACTGCCGTTGAGCTGGAGAGGTTCATAACATTTATGGTGACATGTTCTTGGGGCCATGATACCGCGAAAGATATACGCCAGCCACCTTGGTGGCCGAACGACGTCGCTTTCTCACATCCGTTCATCAGGCCTTACGAAGTCCCTAAAGATTGGGAAGTAAAGCTGAAGAACTTAGTTAAGAAATGTTATGAGTACCACAAAAGTGCTTTTCTGTTGGTGTTTTCAGCACAGCTCGCGAGGTATCCGCGTAGCAGGCTAAGATATGTCGATAACAGAGACCACACAACATCTCTTTATTTCAGACCCAATGGTAGACTTTTAGTAACATTCAGAAATGAGAATCTGTTCTATGACAAAGTTAATTCTAAGTGTAATAGTATAGAAGAAGTCTCAAAGTCTACTGATATATATTTGTGTGATAACTGTGACAGCCATTTTGACAACTTGGATGTATTGAAAACCCATGAGAGGCTATGTAACAATGACAATGTTGCGACAAGCACAAGTACGTGCAATAGTGGTTTGCCCGAGTTTCTATCGGCATTAAAGCTCCAACCACTCGTACAGACAAATGATTCTTCCATTGTAAATACAGATAGTGAAATTAAACCTAAGACTATAAGAATTGCTGCCAATATAGACCGTGGACCTCCATATCCATTTTCATCCCTCGCATATATGAAAAATGTTAAGTTTAATGTACACCGTGACTCAACTTATTCCAGAGAGAGGATTGAAAGGTTTTGTTGCACCTCTAAGCCAATTAGTAAACAGTATAATTTTAAGGGCAAAAATCAGCAATTTCCTGTGAGGTACAGAAGACCTATAGACTATTGGCATAGGAAACATGTTTTCCCAAATCAAAGAAAAAAGAAAATACTCGATATAAATGGACAGTTGCTCCTTTTAAAATGTAAATCAATCTCTGTTAATATTGAGAGGATGTCATTAAAAAGAATAGACGAATATATAAACAACCTTAGAAAAGAAGCGGAGGCCAAACGGCAGAACCTTGAAGACAAGGATATAGTGTTTGTGAGCGATGGGTTTGACTGTGATCAACATCCTGCCGACACAGAGATGAAAATGTTAGACCCATTGAAACGTGTAGATAATGATTGTGAAGTGATAGACTTGTGTTCAGACGATGAGACTCCTAGTGTAAATGAGAACTGTGACCCTCGGGCGGGAGTGACTTGCGTAATGCGTGGGGGCGCAGTCCTCCGGCGCACGGCAGCCACGCCGCAGGCGCTTCCCGCGGAGCCCTGCGGCGCAAGGCAGCGCCCTTTACCTGCTGCAATACTCCAACCTCACCCTGTTATTCTCATTGCACATACTTTGAACAACTTACAGACTATATCTATAGATTAAATTCTTGTAATTAATTTTTTTTAGGTCCATTGCTAAATATTATTTATTATTTCTTCATGATTAAAAGTTTTAACGTGAATAGCAAGTTTCATTTCATGTTCATTGAGGATGATGGCGGGAACCATTTTGTTTTCTAAGCCTCTCAAAATGGCGGCCGAACTGGCGTTTATTACAATATGAGTGATTCATTTGGTTTTTAAATATTGTGATTGTTGAATCGTCGGCTGTAATAAGATTGCAATTTTATTAATATTTCGATACGCCTGCGCATTTCGCAAGAGATCTAGCAATTTTCATATTGCATTATAATTTCTCAGTCACGAAAAGGCCGCCGTTTGATGTGAAGTGAAATTTTATGTTATATCTGTTTTACAGTTTATTTACTCTATAATCGCGTGTAATTGATATATTATATCGTATTAATTTTGTGAACAAAGAGGCCTTTAGTAACGCGTCTAATGACGGTTTAATATGAGATTTATTACAGCTGACTATTTCCTCATGACCTAAAAGGTATATTTAACTGTTGCTATTTGTATTATAATTACTCAGAAGGGACCAGGGATTTGTAGTTTGTAGTTAATTTAATTTAATGAGAAGAATTTATTTAAAAAAATGGATTAAATTTAACCATTTCAATTCTAACCAAACCCACTGGGTAAAATGGACACGGTTTTATAAAAAAAACATATAATAAAACTTTCCATACATACATGTTTTGCATCCCTTGTCCACCACCTCCTTTAGGGGAATGTCCAAAAAAAGAACTGCTGGACAAATTTAATTAAAAACCGGCCAAGTGCGAGGCGGATTGGCGCACGAAGGGTTCCGTACCAATATTTGGCAAAAAAACTTGTTTTTTAAGATCGAGAAAAAAAACTGCATAAAAACACGTCTGTTGTATGGAAGCTCCCTTAATTTATTTTATTTTAATTAAATTATTAATTTTTGAAATTAATGTACAACTAAATATTTTATGCATATTTTAAGTGTCTACTTGTTTCCGTTATTAATTTCGAGCAAAAAAAGGGCATTAAAATCACGTTTGATGTATGGGAGCCCCCTCGAAATATCTATTTTATTTTTCATTATTTTTTTTAAGTGAATATACAATTTATGAATATTTCAAGTGTCTACCTGTTGCCGTTATTAATATAGAGCAAAAAACGGCAAAAAATCACTTGTATGGGAGCGCCCTTACTAAATATATTACAATTGTTATAGGGGCAACATAAATACATCATTTGTGAAAATTTCAACTGTATAGCTATCACGGTTTATAAGATACAGTCTGGTGACGGACGGACTGACTGACAGACGGTTAGTGGAGTCTTAGTAATCGGGTCCCTTTTTTACCCTTTGGGTACGGAACCCTAAAAATGGTTTTATAATGGTGTTTTTGCGTTTAAAACCTGTGTGGAAGGCAATCGCTCTCTAAAACTGGCGGTGTAGCCGGTGATTTCTAAAACAATGGTAGGTACTAAAATCTCTATCGGGTTGCACTATTATCTTCAGTTAATTACTATTTGACAAGAATCTTCTGGATATATCAATATAAACTTACGTGCGTCCTTATAATGCTCAAATAAAAAAAAACATAACTATTATACAAGGCGATTGCGAATTTTAAATCTTTTCAGATTAACAATTTTATGCAAATAATTTTTATATATTTATCTTACAGAAGTCCATAGCCAAATACCTACACATAGTGGTTTCAATATGTTCCTGTGCGGGAGTATACATCTTCAGTATTTTTTAATATCTAGAATATTACCTGTAACAAAACCCTGGTTATATAAAATATAGGGTTATCTATTAGTATTACTGGTATAAAAAAGGTTGTAATGTTATTGCGATGGACAAGGTCAGCTCAGGACCGAGTGCTGTGGAAAATCGCAGTCGCTATATATTTGCAATCATTCGCGTACAATCAAATTTCAATTGCAATCAATTCCGTTCACTCGCATTTCAATTGCAATCAATTGCGTTCAGTCGCATTTCAATTGCAATTAATTACGCATTTGTACGTACCAGTGTGACAAAATCTGCAATCTATTGCAGCACTTTGGCTGCAGTTGCATCCACGAAGATGAATTTATTTCTGTGGGTTCCTAAGTAATAGTATATTTTGTTTAAAGACCCTGACATCCATACTCTCTGCCTTGAAACTGTAGTAAGAAAGATAGCTCTAGTGATAGGTACGACACTTCTATATTATTATTATTGCAAATTTTGCTGACAATTATTTTATATTCCTTTCGTTGATTGGAATGTTGCATGCGTCGGTACCTACGCGATAAAAAGCGGCTGTGTGCCGGCCCACGTGACTGATATTTTAAGAGTCTGCAACTTGTCTTGCATGTAACTTTATCCCACGTGCGGTCTATCGACGCCATATTATACTCTCTTCCTAAACGTCAAGTGAAAAATGTTGCGCATGCGCAAACATTGTGTTTCGAATATCGTTATTTGCTTATAAGTGGATGAGAAATGAGGATGATAAACTATACTCTCATAGCAAACGAGGAAGTGGATTTTAGGATCCATCCCCATATAAAATACATTTTTGGATTTTCGGAACCTACGCTCTTGAAGATGCTTCTGTATGCACTATGCGGTCTCATTGGTTGACTGCAAGACTGCAGATTACTGATCTTTGTTTGCATTCTTTTTAAAGTTCGACTGTAAAAAAGAAATAATAATAATATTTTCGGGACAACTCACACATCGCTATCTGATCCCAAATTAGGCAGAGCCTGTACTATGGTGACCAGACAACTGATAAACATAGTTCTATATTTCTAAATACATACATATTATAGATAAATTACACCCAGACACAGAACAAACATTCGTGCTCATCACACAAAGATTTGTCCTGGGTGGGAATCGAACCCATGACCTCCGGGCGTAGCAGTCAGAGTCACTAACCACTAGACCAACAGGCCAGACAAAAAGAAAAGAGTCGGCATACAACAAAAAGTAATCTGTTTTAATTCTGAAAACTGCTTGCCAAAATTTTGGAGAGTACATTTATACTCCAAAGGCAGTACCTGCGCATACGCCTTGTAGTCGTTATTTCTTGTTCATTTTTTCGTTACATCACTTGTTGCATGGTTTTCTATCACGTTTTACTAGCAAATGTTTTTGTTATGTTCCATTGTTATATGGGTGTAGAGAAAAGCTAATCGGCTACTATATTATGCTATAAGAAAAATGGTTCTTTCAAATTAATCAGTAATGATTTTATTGAGGCTAAATATTTGGCGATATCATTTTGCGAAAGTGACCTGAGGTTACTATAGGAAACCCTGCATACCTACAATAGGACCCATTGCTTACTGTAACATTTGCAGTTCACTCGGTGACACGGACGCATTTTTATTATAAAAGCTTACGTTTACCGATACTAAACGGATACGTTATTGTGATTCACGGCGATTTTAAAAGCACAGGACCTTGTGGGGTCGTTGACTCTATTGCAATCCGTTGATGTAGGCTCCGTGACGCGTTTTATACCATTATGCGTAAAGAACAGTACGCTATCAGTAATATTGTATTTTTTTCATAGGGGCTTACTCAAGTAGGTATCTTGTTTTCAGTACGAGTGTCATTTCTCGTGAAATTTTCGGGTGAATTTGAAAACTACTTTGAATTATTCATTTTTAACACAATTTTGCCTTTTAAGCATATCTATATTTAGATATGCTGTAACGAGATTAAGATATCTAAACATCTGGATAACTGTTGAAGTCAAAACTGTAGGTATTATTGCGTAAATTTAGCAAAATTCAGCTATAGGGCAAATTACTTAGTTTGTTCCAGTAAATATATTCTAGTTCCTCTTTTTCTCTAACAAGAATAGGGAGTATTTCAGAACATTTTTTGAGATTTACAGAGCATTTCTAAGCATGTTTTGCTGAGATTGAGAAACAACAGAAAACTGATAGGTACCTATAGCAAACTATGGACCAATGTCATACAACAAATCCAATACATAAGTAATTTGTTGCCCATCTGGTCCCAGAATGGAGGATGTCAGGTAAGGCAAAAGAGTAGGGAGGGATGCCACGACCTTTTCGGAGTTTTAAAATTCAACTCTATAATTGTGCACTTTAGGTTTATATTCCACTTTTATAAAAACGATGCCTCACCTACCGTGAATGGCGTTTGTACCCTATTGTTTGTTCTTTTTCAGTTTATTGAAGAGCGGTGCAGCTGCTTTCTAAGAAGCAAAAAAAACTGACGAAGGTCTTGTGAATACCTTATACATTGTGCATATGAACGCGCGCATAAATTCAACTTTAGCTTTAGTTTAGTTAACTTTCAAAGTGTAGGTACTCTTGTTGCTTTTTTTAAATTGTGCTGCTACCTTCAGCTATTCTGCTATCATAATAGGGTAGTTACACGCTCTACCAGAAGTATTATGCTCTTATGATTTGGTTCCGTTATCTATATACCTACTGATATAATAGCCAAGAAAACAAATATATCAGCTACTTATCTGCCGTCATAATACAGAAAAAATGATAAATTGAAAACTGTCATTATTGAGTATGGAGTTTCGTTTGCATCATCAATGGTGCTAACAAAACTAATCAGTCTCACCTGCACCATTGATGGTGCAGGTCAATGGTGCATACGGTACGACGGGATTTAAATAAATAATATTTATTTTCTCTAAAAGGCTAAAGTAGTCACGGCAAAAGGTATTTCTTTTTCTAAAAGCCTCAGTAGTAAGTTTGTTTTCCTGACTTATAAATCCGGCTCATTTCTGTCGCTGTCACCATACTCCTGTCTGAACTCTAAGAGGTTCTCGCTCGTTTAAGTCTTAACTAGTTGCTATGCTGTGTGGCACGCTGTAAGTGACTAGGCGTGTTTAGAATAAGTAGGTAACTATGTTGTTCGCAAAATAAAGATTTCAGCTCAAGTTCCTCTGCCCAGGGGGTTTATCATGACGTGTTAAAACGGGAGTCGTTCGACCGAGAAAGAGAGACGGAGCTATATAGCGTGTATAGCTCGTTTCCCCTTTCTCGCTCGAACGACTTACTGACTCTTTGGTATATTTGGTATTTCTATATTAGTAGATAGTAGAGAACATACTTAAGTGTGTACTTAGCCTGATACAAGTGCCAAGTTTAAGATTTTATTTTCTACAACACAAATTTTACTTTTGACTACTCGACTAATGAACACTTTATCTATTAAAACAAGCAATCCAATTAAGGGCGTCTACCAACCTATTTACTATCTACAAATAATTTACCTACAGATAAATTTAGTAATTAGTACCTACCACTGTATCTACTGATCACAAATGATCCAACCTGATTGTTTGGACAATGGACAATATACCAACTTATATGTAAAGGTACGGTAGGTAGGTCTTTAGGTACCTATATATTATTATATGCTTACATTAAGTTATTTTTAGTAACTTGTTTACCACAAATATGTGCGACTTTATTCAACTTGATGTTGAATATGATTGATGCGAGATATCTTTTAGCCGCTATAAGGTCTACCTACTTTAAATACCCAATTTATTTTCTTTGTATTGGATAAACGGATCTCCTTACTTACGAGTTGAAAAATAATTACTGCAATCGTTTAGTAGGTACAGTGACCGTCGTTCTGTTGTATTTCTCTACCTAAGTATATTTTAGATTTCGGTTTCATTATAATCAATTTAGTCAGCAGTGTAATTAATGAATATACGCGTAGGTGAGCAAAATTACTGAGGTGTAATAATTGAAGTAAACATGAGTGCGTCAGCATTGGCGCTTATAGAACGACTGAGGTGAGGTGACTAATTCTGCCGTGCCAGCCCTGCTGAGTAAGAAGGACGTAACTGCATAGCACAAGCTACAGGAATAACGAATGAAAGGTATATAACTTTAAAGTACTTTTTGTCGATTGCATTGTTCTTCGGTAGCAACGTAACTAGTAGTGGGCCCATCACCCTGCACTTATTGCGTATGCACAATGGAACGATTGCAGCTTGTGTTCTTTGAAGTCCTTTGTTAGCCTTATAGAGATAGGTGTATCTACAGCTGGTGCCCACAACTTACTTCGAGTAGCAACGCCTATCGCATACCCCGCTTCACAATATTGTGCTTTATGCTGCTTTGATTGCTTTAACTTAGTAGGTACCTACCTACACAAAGTCTTCAGATTATTTTGCAAATTAAATAAAATGATAGGTACATAATGATTTTGAATTCTATTTTATATAGCAATGCTAATATTAAATCAACTGAGTGGCTGGATCGTTGTGGAGGCCTGAATACTTACCAACGTACCACCGCAGTTCGTGCTCCTGGTCACGGTATCAGGACCGTTACCAGTTTTTGTTTTCGAGTGTTTCCCTTCCACTTTTACAGTATATAACGATTTGAACTAAAATACCATTCTAAAACCTTTTATCGAAATCCTTTCTGGTGTTTCAAAGGTCACAACACCAATGTTCTTCAGATAAACATTCTGCATAAAATACCTATATTTTTATCATAAAAACATCGTAGGTAGGTACTTACGTAGCCCACTTTTCTATATTATTTTATCGGATACTAAGATACCTTGCTTGAATGGTTTATCTTTATTTATTTTTAAGTAGCTTGTATAGTAAATCTATACTACGTATACCTACTTATATATATTTAAAGAAAAGCTAACCTACACGTGGGTATTGTTAATAAATGAAACGAAAGTTATATTCTTAGAATTGTATAACAAGAAAAAATTACATTTAAGGAAAATAGGTATAGATAGTTGATTATTCATATATCTTCTTCACTAATTCTATGATGGGAATTGAGTGGGCGACGACTCTCCTCGTCCGACCCGTAAATAACTTCCTCGTCCGAATCGTTGATCATTGAGAATGCCGGGTTGTCTTTGGTTATCGCCGTTTCTGTAACAACAGAACAGTGCGTCCTTGTCTGTGGTTAACTAGCTCATTTTACATATCACTTTAAACATTGATGCGGGTAACATTGTTCCTACTTTAAAATAATAATACGAAAATAAAGATTAAATAAATACAATAATTTGATTTCTAATTTTAGGTATATTTAGGTAGCCAGGTAATTAATTAAGGTAGGACAAGGATAGGGACATGGTAGTGCGAACTGCAAAGGCCAAGTTCTTACATTTTTCTACAACAATAACATAAATTCACATAAGAATGAATTGAAGAAGTTTCTGTCAGTCGACGAATAAGTAAGTCGTGGGATGCAGTGATCGCTCGGTTGTAATAGTATATAATTAGAAAAGCGATACGGCACCGTAGTGTGCACCACACGGCGTTCAGTCGACACCAGAAATAAGAAACGTTTTATCATGCATTGTTGGTAGATTCAAAAATAAGAACAGGTACCTATTTCGATGGTATCACGTATACAATGATTATTTTATCATTCCGGTGAGACCGAATCTTATGGCAAGTTACACAAGTACACTTAGCCCTTTTAAATTGTCTTTTCCTATGGCGCCGCACAACTAGAACAGAAGTGAGGTGGTTGAAACTCCACTACTTGTATAATTACTTACTTATCCTATGGGATTGGTTTATTTTTTCCTGGACAGCTCCTGAAGTTTAACGCAACATATAAGGCCTTCGCAGAGCTTTTACATGCAATCTACATTCATACTTTTGAAATAAAGAGTTTTTTTTATCTTGCTAAAATCACAAACAAATAAGGTATGCAGGGAACAAAAGAAACGGTTAAGTTAGATCCTCTCGTATCGTGATGTATCAGTAGATAGCTACCTAAATCTGGGTGTACTACGCCGAATCGAATGCCAAATAATCGAATGTCAATTGATCGTCCACTATAAGTCCAACGTCTCAATCACACTCAATACCCGAACGTTCATCATATCGAATGGTTAATAAATCGATCATTCGATATATCGTAGCTACACTCAATACATCGACTACTCAAAATATCAAATTCAGTTCAACTCGTCGCAAATTTATTCAATCGAGAGATTAAAATGTATTTTTTTGAGATCCATTGATATTCGATTATTTGGTATTCGATTTGGCGAATCTTAAGCTTATCGGAGTCATAAAAAATTAACGGTAAAGTACCCACCTAGTTACGTTGTTAAAAGTTCTGTGCAAAATTGTATGCTTTTAGAACCACCTGTCTGATTGTCAGTGGGAGAACTACGTTAATAAGGACATTTTTTTTCCAGATGTGGGCAGGCACCTTAGTATTTTGTTTACCTAAATGCATCAAAATAGTACCTATGAAAGGAATAGCCAGAGTTTCTTGCCAATTCTTTTCATAGCCTTGTTTTTTTTCCCGGCTGTCCGAAAAAATATGCTGAACTTTTATGAGGTTCATAAGTATGTATGTATGTATAACTTTATGTAGTATATTATTAATGTTATATTATATTTGTAGTAGTATACCATCCATCAACAGCCATTATCTCTTACAACAAGTCCATCCAAAGGTTGTCTGGAAGAGATCGCTTATAGCGATAAGACCGCCCATTGTACATACTGTTCGATGTATTTTATTGATTTCTTGCCTGTATTTTTAACATTTGGTGTACAATAAAGCATATTTATTATTATTATTTATTATTATGTGTGTCAGAAGCTATCCAAACTTCGATAGCTTCTGACACACATAAGTACCTACCTACTGTTACTTTCTTTTAATTGGGTTAAAAGCACTAATTAGAACTTGATGTTATGGGTAACAGACAATAAATGCTTATTTGTTTGCGAATTTGTAAAATTGGATAAAACCGTTACATTTAAAATGTCTCCAAACAAGAGCGGATGTAGTGGGCTAGTTGGCTATAAATACATGAGTGATCTCATGTATTTATTAATTAAAATATTAATTAAAATAAGTATATACCTATTATTATATTTTTTGTACTCTTCAAGATTAATCCCCCCTAAAATTCGCTCTTGTTTGTATCGGTAATTTTATTCTAAGTTTTAAAATTTTGCTGTGTAGGTGTAGAAATGATAGCTCATGTGTAAAGCTCAAGAATACTTATTGGCCTACCGTGAGTATTCGCAGTGCCAGGAGTGAACATATAGGCCAATATGTACAATTTAAAATTGAACAGTCCAATCATGGCCATGAAAGGCGCTGAGGTGTCGTAGTGTGTTTTCGGTTGGCTAGCCCAGTGGTCCTGGAGTGCTGCTGGCCCCCAGCCCTGTAGCCCAAGCACCGTCATCACGAAGCTCACTGTACCCACCACTATTGACAAGCATCGAAGCCGTATGTCTGGAAAATATAATGTAACTTGGCTTACTTTTCTACTGCCTGTTATTATTTACAGATAGGTACTAATCTAAACAAATAAACTATACGTATAAACTTAAAAATGTACTTATGTAAAGAACTTTTGAAATCGGTCCGACAGGGGTATGCCGCAAGAGCGAAAACCGAGCGACCGCGACAAGGGAGCAAAATCTGGCTGTGAAATTGAAAATCGGAGCCAAAATCTGGCTGTCAGATTTAAAATCGGTATTCCGTAAGAGCGAAAACCGAGCCTTTTCGACGTTTAGCAATCGTGTGTGCCGTCACCGAGCAATCACAACTGTTAGTTTGCGATCGCTGTTTCTTGGAGAATCAGCCGGCGAGTTCAAAAAATCTTTAAGCTACAGAAAGCTACATTATCAGCGATAAACATAGGTTATCAGTTATCAATAGTTATCATTTATTAAAAATTAAGCTGACGTCACTCCAAGACGTAAAAAGCGATGAACAAATTCGAACTCTGGAAAAGGAGCTCGGATGGCACAATTGGTAGTGCGCTGGGCGCAGGGTTGAATCCTGCTCCGGGCTCGTCTTTTTCCACATTGTTTTAAATATTTAAATAATATATTAAAGCTGAAGAGTTTTTAAACAGCCATTTTAAAAATAGCCTAATTCTTGATGCTTGCAGTGTTTTAAATAATGGAGACGCTTATCTCATCGCACAACTTCGAATCCAATATCAATCCAATCAATAGTGTGGTGACGGATTAAGAATACAAATGTCACCGACCTGCTCCATCCCGAGGGTGTCGTAAGAATCGACTAAGGGAGTAAGTCAGGCAATCGACACTGCTAGAGCAAACCAAGCATGCACAGGTAACGTGAGGATGTCAACAAGGAGGAGTCCTGTCGCCAACTCTCTGGTGCCTGGTGATAGACGAGCTTCTAATAGAACTAAACACCTTTGTACCTTTAGTTCAAATCACTACAAGATCGTCCGCGTACCCGACAGTATGTCTTGGTCCTTACCAAGACATACTGTCGGGTACGCGGACGATCTTGTGATACTGATAAACGGGAAGTTCCCAGACACAGTGGCAAGACTCATGCAGAAAGCCCTAAGGACAGTGGAGAGATGGTGTCAAACCAACAACCTCTCCATTTATCCAAACAAGTCAACTGTAATACCGTTTACAAAGAAAAGGGACCTATCTGGCATAGGGACGCTTTCGATGTACGATACCCAGTTGGAGCTAGCCACGGAAGTGAAATATCTGGGAATAACACTGGATAGTAAGCTGACGTGGAAACAACACGTAGACGGGATGACAAACAAAGCTTTGAGAGTCTTTGGTATGTGTCACTCGGCATACGGGAAGACATGGGGACTAAAACCCAAAGTGGTTCATTGGATATACACCATGATGGTGAGACCCATCATAACATATGGATGCATCGCATGGTGGCCAAGAACAAAGCTAGCAACGTGCAGACAAACACTGAACAAGATTCAGAGAACTGCTTGCATGGCTATGACAGTAGCGTTTAGGACCACGCCAACAGCGGCGATGGAAGTTCTACTCGGTCTTACACCGATCCACACAGTGGTAGAAATGGAGGCAAGTAAAGCAATCCATAGACTAATCATAAACGGTCATTGGAAAACTTCCATGCAAAGGTCAATACACATGAGAACGGAAACCATAAAACATCTGGATGGCATCATGGCGATGGGATGCGACAGAATACAGGCGAGTTATGGTCTCACAAAACAATACTCAATGCATATACCAAGCAGAGAAGAATGGAAAGCTGGCCTGATACCCCAAAAGGATAACAGCCAGACATGGTACACAGACGGATCCAAAATGGAATCAGGAACGGGCGCAGGAATATACAATAAGACCTGCAGCGTTAGCGTGAGCATAGGCAAGCTAGCAACAGTCTTCCAAGCGGCGACATACGCGATAGCAGCCTGTGCCCAAGAACTGTTACATAGAGAAACAAAGAACCACTCCATCTACATAGCGAGTGACAGTCAGGCTGCACTAAGAGCACTGACGTCCTACAAGGTGCAGTCTGCAATAGTATTAGACTGCGCCAAAACCCTAAACAGACTAGGGAGACACAACAGTGTAAAACTAGTCTGGGTACCGGGCCACGAAGGCGTCGAAGGCAACTAGAAAGCCGATGCCCTAGCACGAAGAGGATCCGAATCGCCTTTGTGCGGCCCAGAGCCGTTCATAAACCTGGCACAAACGGTGGTCATGCAATCTCTAATACAAATGACCACCAAAAAGCATGGCGAGTATTGGCAAAACACTGAAGGACAAAGCCATGCGAAAGAATTCCTAAGGAAAGTGGAAAAAGGCTGGACGAACAAATTATGGAAGTACAGCAGAACACAAATGAGGGCAGTGACCGGTGCCTTCACGGGTCACTACTACACACTTTGTAGGGACAAACAAGCTTCTCCACAAAATGGGCCTGTCAAACAACCCGACATGCAGGACCTGTGGCGAAGAAGAGGAGTCAATGTGGCACCTGCTATGCACGTGTCATGCGTTGCCTCAGGAAGAATGAGCTGTCTGGGACTGGCATACCCTGAACCAGAGGACTACAGGCGCGCCCCCGTCAAGGACGTACTGAAGCTCATGCAGGAGGTATTCAGGGACCAAGACGTAGGGTGAGCGGTAAGGTAGGGGCATGCACAAAAGACCCCAAGGGTCGAAGTGCGCTGGCCGCAAGGACAGCCCCGACACAAGATAAGATAAGATGGAGGAGACCCGTGCTCAGCAGTGGACCGTTTATGGCTTGAGATGATGATGATCAGTCCATGGATCCCTCCACTAGGCAGACTAAACACTATTGGAAGTAAAGTAAGCTAGACTAACTTACCGAAAAATGGCATATTCCTAAGATCACTGTAAGCCCTTATCATTAAAAACAGTAAATACAGGTAGTACAGCGTGATGGCGCAGAAGAAACTTGTCTTTACGATCTGGAAATAAAATAATATAATCTTGTTAAATATTATTAAAACAGATATTAAACTAAAGGTATGCTATTGACAAATTACAGAAAAATAGAAGGAGTATGGAGAGAGAGAAGGAAGGGTAATCGGAGAAGGAAGGTTTCTACCTTCCTTCTCTTGTCGATTATAAGTGGCAGCGACAGAAAAATGTAAGTACAATAGAATTATTATTAACTTCACTGAGCCTCTAGACAAGTGGCATAAACGGTAGTCGAATCGAAAAGTCAAAAACGCAATTGTATGGGATTTGACGTAAATTTACGATATCATGTCGTAAACTAACGTCAAATCCCATACAATTGCGTTTTTGACTTTTCGCAATCGCTTATGCCACTTGTCTAGAGTGGCAGGTGCCACAACTGCATTTATCATTAAAGAGGGAAGGAAGAGCACTGGCAATCATACCAATACGTAAGTAATAGTTTCTTGAATTGCATCTATTATAGTCTTGCCTTTAGAATAATTCTCGCTCCAAGCACTGAGCCGCGCGCGGGCGACTTTACAAACTCACAGGACACTATATATCACAGGTCCGGCACTACAGGACCACAGGCGCGTCTCCATTAAGGATATACTGGTGCTGGTGTGGTGCGGAGCGGAAAGGAAGGATCCCCAAGAGTCGAAGTGTTCTGGACGGAAAGCCAATCCAAAACCAAGTTACGATAAGGTCCGGCACACAAGGTTTCCCATATCCATGGGTGTAAGTAGCTTTTCATCAAAATCATTTCTAAGTCAAACATTAAACTATTGTAGATATCTAGGTAGGGACTCTGTTTATGCCGCCTATACAAATTATTCCCTAGAGGACAACCGGTTACATGCCGAGAGCCCCGGACAGACGACCGCTGCTCCATACTAATGTTATAATGAAATAGGTAGGCGTTTAGCGCATTGTCTTTCTCTCTCTCATTGTAAAAGTTCATACAAACAATATTGCTATCTCTTTCGTCCACTGACAAGTAGATGCATCGCGTTTACTATGTTTGGTCGGGACAAGATCTAGCCTTGAATGTTTCCTAGAAACGTTGGGATAGTTTGAGTACATTTTGCTTTTATTGTCTCGCGTATTGTTTTGTTTTGTTTTAGAAATTAGATTTGTTTTGAGTTGTTAACAGACTTCAAAAAAGGAGAAGGTTTTATGTTCGACTGTATGTATTTTTTGTTATGTATGTCTGTTCACCAATATCTCCCCTATTTGTGGACCGATTCTCAATTTTTATTTTATTTGAAAGAGTATAGGTACTCTTATAGGTGGTCCCATTGGCAACTAGTCAGGATCTGATGATGGAATTCTATCATCAGATCATGGAATCGAGGGCATCCCTCAAATGTTATAGGTACTTGACTATGTTTATCATAAGTAGTAGTATTTTTTACTTTTCTTTTTTGTCTTAACTTCGTCTATGTGTATACTTAATGAGTAGCTTACTAACTAATATATGTACTTATTTTAGCCATGAACTACTTTCCTATCTATGTACATTTTTTTATGATTTATTAATAATATTTAAAGTTTATTCTCATACACCATCACCTACGTACTTGTAAATTTTGTTTATATCTGTCCATCCTAAGGTTGCTCGGAAGAAATCGCACGTCACTTTGTGCCTACCTGTTTGTTTCTTATTTTATATGCTTGTAAAATTTGTTTTTATTATATAGAAGACAATTTTCGCAATAGAAAACAAGCCCTGTGTTGCGATATATCGAGGCCGAGCTTTACGCACACAGTGATATATCGAGTCCGATCTTCACGCATACAGTGATATATCGAGGCCGAGCTTCACGCACACAGTGATATATCGAGTCCAACCTTCACGTACACAGTGATATATAGAGTCCGAGCTTCACGTACACAGTGATATATCAAGGGCGAGCTTCATGCACACAGTGATACTCGTATATCGAGTCCGAGCTTCACGTACACAGTGATATATCGAGTCCGAGCTTCACGCACACAGTGATATATCGAGTACGAGCTTCACGCACACAGTGATATATCGAGGCCGAGCTTCACGTACACAGTGATATATCGAGGCCGAGCTGCACGCACACAGTAATATATCGAGTCCGAGCTTCGCGCACACAGTGATATATCGAGGCCGGGCTTCACGTACACAGTGATATATCGAGGCCGTGTTTCACGCACACAGTGATATATCGAGTCCGAGCTTCAAGTACATAGTGATATATCGAGTCCGAGCTTTACGGACACAGTGATATATCGAGTCCGAGTTTCACGCACACAGTGATATATCGCGTCCGAGCTTCACGCACACAGTGATATATCGAGGCCGAGCTTCACGTACACAGTGATATATCGAGTCCGAGTTTCACGCACACAGTGATATATCGAGTCGAGCTTCACGCACACGGTGATATATCGAGGCCGAGCTTCACGTACACAGTGATATATCAAATCCGAGCTTCACGTACACAGTGATATATCGAGTCCGAGCTTCACGTACACAGTAAAATATCGAGGCCGAGCTTCATGCACACAGTGATACTCGTATATCGAGTCCGAGCTTCACGTACACAGTTATATATCGAGTCCGAGCTTCACGCACACAGTTATATATCAAGGCCGAGCTTCGCGTATACAGTGATATATCGAGGCCGAGCTGCACGCACACAGTGATATATCGAGGCCGGGCTTCACGTACACAGTGATATATCGAGGCCGAGTTTCACGCACACAGTGATATATCGAGTCCGAGCTTCACGTACACAGTAATATATCGAGTCCGAGCTTCGCGCACACAGTGATATATCGAGTCCGAGCTTCACGTATACAGTAATATATCGAGTCCGAGCTTTACGTACACAGTGATATATCAAGTCCGAGCTTCAAGTACATAGTGATATATCGAGTCCGAGCTTTACGGATACAGTGATATATCGAGTCCGAGTTTCACGCACACAGTGATATATCGAGTCCGAGCTTCACGCACACAGTGATATATCGAGGCCGAGCTTCACGTACACAGTGATATATCGAGTCCGAGTTTCACGCCCACAGTGATATATCGAGTCCGAGCTTCACGCACACAGTGATATATCGAGGCCGAGCTTCACGTACACAGTGATATATCAAATCCGAGTTTCACGTACACAGTGATATATCGAGTCCGAGCTTCACGTACACAGTGATATATCGAGGCCGAGCTTCATGCACACAGTGATACTCGTATATCGAGTCCGAGCTTCATGTACACAGTTATATATCGAGTCCGAGCTTCACGCACACAGTTATATATTATATCAAGGCCGAGCTTCGCGTATACAGTAATATATCGAGTCCGAGCTTTACATACACAGTGATATATCGAGTCCGAGCTTCACGTACACAGTGATATATCGAGGCCGAGCTTCATGCACACAGTGATACTCGTATATCGAGTCCGAGCTTCATGTACACAGTTATATATCGAGTCCGAGCTTCACGCACACAGTTATATATTATATCAAGGCCGAGCTTCGCGTATACAGTAATATATCGAGTCCGAGCTTTACATACACAGTGATATATCGAGTCCGAGCTTCAAGAACACAGTGATATATATTGAGTCCGAGCTTTACGTACACAGTTATATATCGAGTCGGAGTTTTACGCACACAGTAATATATCGAGTCCGAGCTTCACGTACACAGTGATATATCGAGTCCGAGCTTCACGTACACTGTGATATATCGAGGCCGAGCTTCACGCACACAGTGATATATCGAGTCCGAGCTTCACGCACATAGTGATATACCGAATCCGAGCTTCACGCATACAATTATATATCATGGCCGACCTTCACGCACACAACGATATACCGAGGCAGAGATTCTATTTTTTATTACAGTCTAGGGGTAACTTACGGGATAGCCAGGGTTCATCCTGTAGTCATAGGTGGGATCATAGACGCTGACGTATTTCTGCCAGTAAGTCATAGTGATAGCCGGCCCAATCACCATGCCCACTATTATAAACTTGAGCAGGTAAAATGTGGTATAGCTGCGGTCATTCTGAAACATCAACAATATTATAATACGGCTGAGTTATGTTAGAAAAAGAGAGAGTAGGCTAAGTAGGTATATAAAGATAATAGAGCACAGGTTTTTTTATACTACCAAGGTGGCAAACAAGCATACGACACGCCTGATGGTAAGCAGTTACCATAGCCTATGGACGTTTGCAACACCAGGGGTGTCACTCACGCGTTGCCGACCCTTTAAAAACCTTATAACTCCTTTCTTGAAGAACCCCATGCTATAGTCTCTTGGGAAAACCTCGGCAGGGAGCTCATTCCACAACCTTATCGTACGTGGTAAGAAATTCCTCTGGAATCTTACGGTATAGAGAGTTTTAAGAGAGTTGGGGCACCATAGCAAAGGACCTTCACAGAACGCAACCAAATTTGTAACTACACACATCAGTGTAGTAGTGTTCCTGTCTTCACAGGTATCCAGTGCTCATTTAAGGATCCGTTTTGAAAGAAACGTTTCCCTATTCTATATTCTATCTTGAAACCCTGGTGTAAATAAAATTAGGTCGGCAACACGCAAGTGATAACTCTAGTGTGGCTTGCGTCCATAGTAGCATTTCTCATCGTAAGACTATTCCACTGTGGATACAACATTATATTATGAGATAAGTCATGATTTTCTCAGATATTATATTGCCTTGTCGGCGGATTGGCTGTAAAAAAATTACTGAGTTTGAATATATGTACCTATATGAGGACATATACATGTATACTCAAACTCAGTATGAGTATTTTACATATGAATGTTGAAAAATACTCATCCTTCAATGAGCACTGAGGTCCAGTACCTACTCACGCATAGAAACACTGCGTATAGTTAATTAGCTGTGATCTTCTGTAAAATGGTGGTCCTTCCCCAGTTGGACACCATGTTGCATTCAGACTTATCAATTTAAGAAATCCCTTCAACGGACAAAGCCTAAAATGGACTCAACAAGTCTGTCTTACGATGAAGTTCTTATTAACTAGGGTCTCACCTGCCTCAAGCCATGGTATTGTGCAAGCCACGAGAGGAGTATCAAAGATAAGAATATTAACATTGTTGTGTCCCCCAGAAATGTGGCCAAGAAGTTCTGAGGAAATAGTCGCAGGGGATACATCGGATCTGAAAATGTTATATCGTTCTGTCAAATTCTTATTAATAGCATTATCAAACAAAATAAAAACTTTTCAACAATTTTTTTTAAATATTTGGGACCACCGTCAAAGTATATTCTTTAAGAATTTAGAATTATCGAAATCGGACCACTCAGTACAAAGTTATGCGTGATCTGATCATACATATAAACACAAATAATAGGTACGAGTTGACTTGAAAATTTCCTACGGTGTTTCGTTTATTTATTTAAAAAAGGCTCACCAACAATTGTATCACAGTATAAGGACTCATTCATACAGTAGTTCGACGGACACGTCTAGACAGAGCAATCGTGCGGGGTACGCGGAGTAGGGGGGGGAGAGGTAGCGAGCCCGAGCTGCATACACTCACTCGGGACAAGTCGTTCAGGGTTTACGCAATTTTAATTACATCGAAAAAGAAATTAATAATTTAACACAAAAGGTGTTAAATTATTAATTTCTTTTTCGTTTTATTTGTAAAATGGTACACACAATATGTGTTGTCAGAAACTGTATGTCATCAACTCGTTTAAATAAGAACTTAAAATTCCATCAATTTCCTCACACGGACGAAAGGTTAGTTAAAATTAATTTATAATTTCACCAATTTCATTCAGAGAATATGAAAATAATTTCACCAATTTCATCATAACAAAATATGACATTCTTGTTTTCAGCAAGACAAAAACTTTTACTGGTACAAAAAACAAGAGCATATCGGTTTATTATATTTATTTATTTACTATCAGTGCCTTATGAGAGAGATATACATATATAGCCATGAAGAGAGAGAGAGAGAGAGAGAGAGATATATGTATTTTATTTTTTACGCGGTATTCTAAACATTGAAACAACCATGTGAACTGTGTGAAAATCGCTGTAATCACTGTACTATACTATAATTATATAAGTATTTTTCTGTTTCTGCTGGCAGCCATTACGTCTAGTACCATATCAGGATCTGGCGCCAAAGCGGAATTAATAGACAATAGAGCGAGACCAGTAAGCCTCTCGCCCGCCATTCTCTTCCTTAGGAAGGATTTTATTCTCTTTAGGCATGAAAATTACCGCTCCACAGATGCCGTTGAAACCGGAAGGGTGGCCAGAATATGTATTAGCCTGTTAATGGTAGGAAAGAAAACTTTGTCACACGTGTCTAAAATTTCCATAATTTCGACTGGTTTCTTATCTGTGTTTTTCCACTTGGCACACCACATACTGTACTCTGCTTATATTAGTGATTCTCCAACACTTTCTTCCCAATAATTTTTTATATTTTCTAATTCACTTATCTTCCTCTCGTCCACATTTTTCGGAAGAATAATTTCTAAAGAAGAAAGCAGCTCTCTTTGATTCGCAAATCTATAATTCATGCCAGATATCAAATCGTCCAAGCACGGTATAAAAATAGTTCTTCTGAAGTATTCTTCAGCAGTATCGCTGGGAGGGTTGCTTCGTGCAGTTTGGTGGGCAGTAACTCGAGGACGCTGAATTTCTATTTGCAAGACATCTTCCGCTATTAACCCGGTTCCGATAATGTCATCGGAAAAAATTAATAGCAGAGGCCAGGTCGTGTGTAGGGTTCTGCAAATATGCTGACAGTGGGAGAGTGTAACTGAAAAATCTTTCACAGGTTTTTAGAGAAATCAAGAAACTACTCTTTTCCATCGCAGCTATGAGTGTAGACGCAGTTTGGGCGACAGTTCTGTTTGTGTAGGATAGTTCTCTTAATGTAATGACAATAGGTTCGAGTAACTCACCAAATATATTTATAGAGTCGTGGCGTTCTATAAATCTAGTGTCACACATGCCGACCAGTCTTTTTTACTTTCTGGTGTGAGCTTTTCCACATTTTCCTTGAACTGTTTCCCGGCCATTGCATTGTTGCGAAGTAAATTGCAGACTTCCTTCACAACGCCTATTGAATTTCTCACCTCGGGAACTGAAAGAGCTTTTGAAAGAACTAGGTTCAGACGATGTGCCGAGCAATGTACGTATGTGGCCTAAGGAAATTCTTTTCTGATTCTCGTCTGCACACCACTGATGTGTCCTCCCATGGTAGCAGCTCCGTCATACCCCTGACCAACTAGTTTATCGAGATTCAAACCAATCTCATGACATTTCTTTAAAATTTCTGCACTTATATTTTCACTTAGGTCGTGTATTTCAATGAAACTGAGAAAGTCCTCCCTCAAAATACCTTTATAAACGTATCTCGCACATAAAGACAATTGCTCAGTTCCACTCACATTTAAAGTTTCATCGCCAAGAATCGCGAAACACTCTGAACTATTTATTTGTGTCACAACTTTTCTAAAGTGGCTTTTCTAAAGTCAATGGTCCACTGTCTTTGTCTCCACGAAGCGGCAACTCTTGCTCTCCACAGAAGATAATAGTTTCGATGATAGGTTTTAGTGCTGTTCTATTTCTTTCCTTTTCTTTGAGCCTTTGATCATTAAGCTGCGGTGCAACGTCTATAGCTGCTGAATCCATTACGCGTAAGAAATTTTCTGCGCATAACTTAGAAAACTGGTGATATTTAGCAGCAGAATGTTCGCGAAATCTCTCTGTTGCATCTTTCCAATTATCAAATGGTTTGCTGACAAAACTTCCAAGTGTTTGATGGGAACCTTTTCCAGCGGTGCCTGATGAAAAGACAACGCAATATTTGCAGAACACACCGTTCCTCCTCGGTGAATATGTTAACCATTCCCATGATCCCATCCATTCTCTTCGAAATCTTAGTTTCCTCTTTCCAAAGCTACTAGCCGGAAACGAAAATGACGCATCTGGGACAAACGGCTGTGTAATAATATTTTTTTTCTGTTCATCTGTGAGTATAAGAGGAGGATACTGTGTGTTATATATGGCATTAGAAACCACGCCGATATCAGGAAAAGTTTCACTTATTATAAATCATTGTATCTAAACTGCACGTTTTGAAGTTGAACATTCTCCTTTATCTACATCTTCCAGCCGGTTCGGCTGAAATCACTTTTTTTCTGTAAATTTTGACGATGTTGTTTCTAGTTGTCTACTATCAACAGCAGAAGCCATGCTTGGAGTAGTTTTTTCCTCGCTAGTGCTAGTAGTAACAATTTTTTTTGCCACTGGCTCGAAAAAGTTGTCAATTCTCTTCATTTTAGCAGCAGCAATTTATATACGTTCAAACAAGCACAAATCAAGAAGCATTCACATTTCACACATTACTTTACTTTATTTAAGTAATTTGTGATGGATAGGGCGAACGGTCTAACAAATTATGACGTCTGCAGGTCCAAAATTGTCCAACACTATCTCACGTCACGGAATGGCGATTTGGCGAATCCAATAAAAACAGTGGTTTTGAAGTTTTTTTCCTTTATTTCACGGCACGGGCAAACTATCAGGTAAACCAAGTCGGAAGGAATTTACTCTACTTACTCTCTATGTAACTAAAACCAATATCAAAATAAACTGGTCTATTGCACTATACTGTCACTATTGCAGAGGTATTTCACTTTTCTTCTCGCTTGTCGTTCTCGATTCTCACTTGAAGCGCTCTCGAAATGAACTTACATGCAGGTTCCCGGACTCCCGCCTTATTTATACTACATTTTCGTATTCTGGAACATTGTGGAATATTGCGCCATCTACTACCTGGTAGCAGAAAATTATGGAAGCTTCTCGATATTTCGCTACTCGACGCGACGACCTTTCTACTATTAGTTTTTCTACTCGACGATAGATGTCGTTCATTACAGTTTTCGTTCTCGGTTTCTCTCTAAATAGGTTAGATGGCGCTACTAGTAACGTCGCTTACATAATCAGATCAAGATCTATCTATATTTTTATTTTACCTACTTATTGAAAGAACACGCAAGCGAATAAATAAAAAGATGGCTAACGTTTTTTTTTTCAGTCAGATTTCGGGGGGGGGGATAAATCCCAACTATCCCCTCCTCTGTATACGTGCCTGATTTTATAATACTGATAGTTTCATACTACTTATTATGAAAAAGAAACTAGCGGCCCACTCCGACTTCGCTTAGGTTAAACAATTTTTTAACCGTTTAGAGATTCGCTGCAACCTTTGTAACAAATGTAACCTCCAGCTCCAGCACGTGGTTTAATCTCTGCGTTAATGATCAGTCACTAAAGAGTCAAGTATTATCATCATCATCTCAGCCAAAAGACACTGAAAACCTACTGAAAATAACTCATTAACATTTCACAAACCCACTCTCCATTAACAACTTTCCTACATAAATTTCCTAAAAAAAAATTCAACTCTACACCCGTTCTCTCCCTCTTTCCTTCATAATTAGAATTAATATAAATTAAAATATTAATGACTTTTTTTTGTAAGTACATAACTACCTATTGTTTGCCAATATTAATATAATATCTTAGGTAATTCCTGTAAAGACCTCCACGATACAGGCTCCAAGCCTAGTGTGGGGCTCAATGTTTATAACTATTTTTGTATTGTTTTTTGGATGAATAAACTTTATTATTATTATTATTCAAAAGATGTCCACAGCTGGACATTGGCCTCCCCCAAGGTTTTCCACAACTCTCGATCCTGAGCCGACCTTGTCCATCGGTTGCCCGCAACCTTTACCAGGTCGTCGGTCCACCTTGTTGGAGCTGCCCACGCTTCGTCTTCCAAGAATCAAGTATGTAGTTATATAATGTATCTATATATTTCTGATATATTTGCTCTGCTGTATGTAAACTAAGTATTATATTCAGATACGTACCATTAGCCATTATCATTAGATTAGCTAGTGATAGAGAGGAATAGAGAAAATTAGAGGAGGCCTTTGCCAATAAGTGGCATATAAACACGGTTATCGTTGCATAGGTTAAGCGTATAATATAGTAAAAAGAAAATCAAATAATTTAAGTAAATATGGTAAAAAGAAAATCAAATAATATAAGTGAAATTAGTCTTAAGATAAAATTACTGTAAAAAAATGTCTGAAATAAAGGCTATTATTATTATTATTACCATTAGCCATCACCAGCGCCGCTAGTAGAATGCTGATACACTTCTGTTCTATGGCCCAGTCGAACACATGATATCTTCGTAGCGTGTAAAAAAACCAGCTCTGGAAATTATAAAACGACTATTAGGCTTGAAGCTGTATTACAGGGACTTCCAGGACACGCGCTGGCTCTGTGTCGCGGGGGACATTGCAAATATACAATTTACTACCACAACAGACAACCATCTGTTGACTGGCCTGTTGGTCTAATGGTTAGTGACTCTGACTGCTACGCCGGAGGTCGTGGGTTCGATTTCCACCCAGGACAAACCTTTCTGTGATGAGCACGAATGTTTGTTCTGTGTTTGGATGTAATTTATCTATAATATGTATGTATTTAGAAATATATATGTATGTTTATCAGTTGTCTGGTTACCATAGTACAGGCTCTGCCTAGTTTGGGATCAGATAGCGACGTGTGAGTTGTCCGGAAAATATTATTATTATATTTGTGAAAAAGTTGTAAAAGAGAATACAATTTTTTTACAACTACCGAACCCACAACAGGTCTCGCAGTGGTAAATGGCGAGGTTACCTCTAAGGCCACTGATCCAATCGTGCAATTATTAACTTTATTAATATGATTTAAAATAAAATATTAACTCATTGAATACTTACAGTGACCCAAAACGATGTTATAACGAATATAAATCTGAACCACAGCTCTAATTGAGTAAACGCTGGATTGTATGTCTTGAACTGAAATATAATAAATACATTATAAGATAGGCAGAGATATATGACAATCATAGTCCGATGGAACGGCAATCCGACACGACCGGATAGAGATCAGCCGTAGCACCCACGGCTTTACGTGCTTGCCGAGGCATGGCGGTGTAAACACCGCCGATTTCCAAACACCGAGCATCTATTGTGAATTTATTGACAGAACCGAATTATATTATTATCAATTTTTGGCCCGACCCGAGAATCGAACCGGGACCTCGTGATCAGCAATCACTCACATCGGCTACTGAGGCACGGAGGCAGTAAGTCCACTGTGTTACTGAGGTAGTGAGTTGGCCGCGAGTAACGACATTCCTTCCATATTGCCATTCAATTTCGACTCAAACTTTCTAAGGATTTCGACAGCTTTTGGTCTCGATTTCTAGAGCTAACCTAGTCTACCGATCAAGTCTACGTATGTAGTCATACCATTCTCGCTTATTTACATTTTTTTTATACTACCAAGGAGGCAAACATGCATACCGCCCCCCCAGGTGATAAGCAGTTACCGTAGCCTATGGACGCTTGCAACAACCAGGGGTATCACTCGCGTATATATTCATATTCTAAAAAACAGATCAATAAGAATGATTAAAGCTAAATACTAACATAGAACATAATTTCTCTGATATAATATCGTTTGTGGAACTCCTTAAGTCCGTAGAAGTTGACATTGAGTACGTAGTGAGTGTACTCGAGTACACCGATGTGCATCACTTGTACCTCCTCACAGACACAACTCTTGCATTTCAAGTGTAGGGTTCTGGAACATATTTGAAATTAAATGTGGATTGTAATCTCACAGACAATAAGACAGATCTGCAGCGCATCGGGTATGTTTGCCGGGGTGCAATTGGATTGTTTCTTCACCGCGATGCGTAAGAGGGCGACATCTATAGCGAGTAGAGTGCGGGGCAGCGGTAACAGTCTCCTTGCGGTCGTCGCTGACAGGTTGGACGGGCCCTTCTGGCAACACTGGCAGTCCCTACATGCACCCGTGAATAAGGTATGGGGCAGATAGTTTTTTTTTTTTTTTTTAAGATATTATATATTAATGAATATTAATTACAATATATATAGTATTTTTTGTAAGTGTATAAAATGATATGGACTGAATTGTTTGAAATAAATAAATTATTATTAATAGGAAATGTAGTAGTATACCTATATGTAATACAAGCGACCTGTCAGGCAGAATAAAAAAAAACTTCTTAAAAACCCTTTCTCACCCACTTAGGTATGTCATTTGAGGAATTTTATTGCAAAGTTTCAAGTTTGCAGCGGTTTTGGCTTTGTGTTGATGAATTAATCAGCCAGTCGGGACAGTCGATATGAGCTCAGCATTTTCCAGCACCGTTTGAGACTTTTTTGGATGTTGATTGTACGGGATAGTCCGGCGGGATACGGTATACACAGACGTAAATAAAAGTTTTAGTGTTAAGTTTAAAAAAAAAATGTTTATTTTGTTTTTAAAAGACAACTCCCGCACTAGGAACAAACTCTGTGTTGCAGAGGACTTTACAAAAATACAATTGACGGACACAAATTAAACCCTGACTCGGCACAAACATTTATGGATCACACAAAGTTTTGTTCTGTGTGGGAATCGAACCCACGACCACCGGCGTACTGAACTCTTTTGTGAAGAATGCGGATCACGCATTTATTTTTCCTTGCGAGAATCTTATGGTAGGACTAGTGGCCCGCTGTGACACTATTTTCGGCACAATTCTTTTATTGGGAAAGACCTTCTTCTAAGTATTAGAAAGCTTTAAAAAAAGGATGAATCCTTCTCAAGTTATAGCGCGACCAAAGGAAATAGGGATTCAATTTTATATTTATAGATTTAAACTGATATTTGCATGGCTCATTATAAAGAAAACTTACCGGTTAGGAGCATCCTTCTCAGACAATAATTCAGTGGTGGTATGATCAGCCAACACTCCTTCTATTGAAATACTTATTTCAAAGCGTTTCTCAAATATCTCCTCTGAAAATTCAAAGAAACATCAACACATTAGATGGATGCGGTAGAGGTAAGGCAGATGAGGCAGAATGTATTCATGCAAATACAACGCTCTTGTGAGTTTCCACTTATGCTTTAAGATCAGCGATTTATTTTCTATCTTCATAAGATAGCAGCCGGCAAATATCTTGAACGAAAGTCGGCGTTGTGAGGTAATGTTTTTGTATGTTAATTTTCGATCAAAAATATTGCAAACTAGTTGAATTGCCATCTATGTATTATTTATTATCATCTTTATATATTTCTATAAAGACACAAAAATTGCTTTCTTTTCGCCAAACCGTGTCGGGTGCCGGTCGGCAATTTGACCGAAACGTCGGGTAATAAAAGGTATAATATTACGTGATTTAGACCTTTTGTCCATTATAGTATTTAATAATAATATTATGTGTACTTCAAATGAATATTGATACGCCATTGGTTTTTACTATAATATCATTGCTTCAGGTTCCTTTTGCAAGCGTCCATACGCTACGGTGCCATTAACGGATTAACATTAGGCGGGCTGAATACTTGTTTGCCACCTAAGAAGTACACAAAAAATATAACTTACGTACCATCATCATTGTTGGTGAGTATTTCAGCAAAAAGCCACAATTGTTGCGCTTGTGTGCCCAGCGCTGGGCTGTGGAGATGGAACGGCCCTTGGTATATGGAGCTTGTATTTGTTAATATGTTAGTCGCGCTCATTGATGTGGTCTTTGTTGGGGGTGGACCTAGAAGTAGGAATTTTGACCATTAATATACTTACTACTATTTAAGTCCGTATGGTGACGGATTACGAATACAAATGTTACCACCCCGTTCCATCCCGAGGGTGTCGTAAGAGTCGACTAAGGGAGTAAGTCAGGCAGACAAAATCCAATGCATGAGAGGAAAAACTTAAAACAAAACCCAGACGGGTTGATATAGGGTTTTGTTTCGAGTTTTGCCAGCGTGGTGTAGTAGGCTAATATACCTCCAAATGTATGGAGGAGATCCGTGCCCAGCAGTTGGGGCACGGATCTCCTATGGATAATTTAATCCATCTCAACCCATAAACGTCCAAACGTTTATGGGTTGAGATAGATTAAATTAAATTATAGGCTTTGAATAAAATTTTCTATCCAGCCCAATCCTTGGGTAGGAAAAGATACATTTGAGTCACTTAGCACTGGTAACGTAGGATCTAAGTGACTTATATTTTTTCCACCATGGCCACACGGTCCTACTAGAAGATTTTATATCCTACCTACCCAATGATAAAGAAAGATAAGGTGCTTTCATACTGAGCGCTTCATTTTTGTTTCGATGTTTTGTTGCGTAGGTACTTAGGTACCCATAGATTTCAAGTATGAATGCGATAGATAATAGGCAACATAATGATACAGAAAGAGATTAGTAAGAGATGAAATGAAGCTACTTATATAATAGCTACTGTTGACGGCAACAGTTTTCGCGCGATAGTGCGATATCTAGGTACCTACGTCTTTCTTACTATAATATTATTGTATCTACAGACGTTTTTCAAATTTGAGCATGTGCTAGCGGTGATAGCTGTGTGGGAAAGTCACCGACTTGCGCGCAAGAGGTGTGAGTTCGATCCCAGGTGGCAGTACTAATGAGAATTTCACTTTGTGAGTTTATATGGTATTAATCAAATGATTTACGGTCTACCCCATATGGCCCCAGACGTAGCTACCAGTTGCATTTTTTTTGCAATTTATTAATAAAGTCATTCAAATCTTCACATTATAATATAATATTAAAATAACTTGAGTAACACCAAAGTTAATTATCTAAACAAATACCTACCTACCTAACAAATTTGAAATTATGCTAATATTATTTAACTATTAAAAATTGCAGAATAACACCAGTAGGTACCTACCTACATATTTACACCGATTTAAAACTATAGGTACCTAACTTGAAACTAACTTTAATTAGGTATCTACCTTGTTATACTTGTATCGTTGTATGTAGGTTTAGGTGCTATCTTAAAAGTATTTAGTAACATAGACAGTGACGCCAGTGACCTATGTTACCAAATTCAGTTGCCTTAAAACAACACAGCGTAACGGAGGTTATAGATCACAGCGCAAATTATTAAAATTGCGCACATATAATATATTAGAGTTAAACAAAATAGATATATTTACCGGCTAGTCCTATAAAGATCCCTAATCCGAATAGAGCCAGAAACGCAATAAAAACCATCACAAATTCCCCTTTGTGCATTGAATAAATCCTCATTGGTACGGACCTGTAAAAAAAAATAAGATGAGCACAGCTGTGTCAAGGTCTTAAAAAAATATATATAAAAAATAAAATAATGTGGTAAATAATTACCTTTCACAGCGGTCATGATGATATGCTGGCGCAATATATTTATTAAATTCGCTAAATAAATCACTGAATTGCGATAATGTATTGCGGATTTTGTAATTCCAACCTCCGGAGGGCAAATGGTACGAATAACCCACGTTTGCGGTATCCATTCTTAGTTTTCTTTTTCTAGCTTGTAATTTATAAACTACAAAACAAATTAATCGGCCGGTATCAAATTATCACACGAAACAATAATAGTGCAATATAAAAAATCGTTTTAAGTATTGTTTGCCCTACATTTGGCTATGGCTTGTTTACAAGCGGATTATTGATTTTCCCGCTGGGCTGCCATTAGCAAGCGATAGAGAGGTGCGATCATTGCCATGCGTGAAGGGTGACATGTACACATTAAATAGCAACATCACTTTTGATAAATGGCAGTATTGTTAACTTATAGACATTTTTAAGCGTAGAAAATTAAAATAAGCATAAATTTTGTAATTTGTTTTTGCCGCCAAATTCACAAACATGCAATAGGCACAGATTATATAAACTACCTATGTACTATGTACATCGCATTCACATTACACTAAAACACATAAAAAATAAGTAATTATTTAAATACATTAAATAATTACTTATTTTTTATTATTAAAACACATAAAAAATAAGTAATTATTTAAATACATTAAATAATTACTTATTTTTTATGTGTTTTAAAAGAAAATATTTATATACTAAAATAAAAATACACAAATTGTTTCGTTTTCACAGTTCAGTAACAACGCCATCTAGTGAGCAAGTTAAGGCATGTCACTTCGCTCAAAAAATATTGGAATCTCAAATAAACCATTAGATACTTTAAAACAAAAATCATATATTTAACAAACTATTGCACTAAATATATTACTGTTTGGACGTCTCTCATGCCTCGTAGGACCTGGCTTCATTTTAAAACTTTTAATTCACAGTATCAATATTAAGTATGTGTGACGTGACGTCACGTTGATAGGTTTCCTATCACTGAGTGTTAGCGGCTGTTTGCGCCCTACAGATTGATGATATAATATTGTAGATACATTGCTCCGTCCGGGACCTGCAACACTGCGCAATTGCATTCGTATCGAACTTGTTAAAATAAGGGCGTCCTTGCACTAGACGCAAGCTAAACGGATGACGTAGGAAGGGAATAGGTAACCGAAATATTCGACTGGGTGAAGAGTGGCTAACAAAGGAAATTTCATCTTTGTACAAACTATAATTGTTTAAATTTTGGAAATATGACCAATTTCGTCCTAACAATCCTGTCAGCCAAGTTTTGTCCTCTATATTTAAATATAAATTTATAGTTCAGACTTCAATTCACACACGCTGGCCTAATGCGGGTTGGTCAGACATGTCTTTAGAATTTCTTCTAAGACATGTGGTTTTCCTCACGATGTTTTCCTTCACCGTTAGCGGATGGCGAATAATTTAATTAGTTCATAAATATAAACTCAACAAAGTGAAATTCACATTGGTACTGCCAACCGGGCTCGAACTCGCACCTCTTGCGTGCAAGTCGGTTACTTTTCCACTTAGCCATCACCGCTTATATGCAAAAAAAGTATATTTGAGACATAGTTCTGACCGGCTCATCGTGAGCTTAACAGATGCTTTAAGTGGGTTGCACCATTAAAATGGGGGATTTGGGTCTTTATTTAATACTATCTGCCCGCTCTGGCTTCGCACGGGTGGTATTTCCCAGGGTCCCGTAATGTTTTTGTCAATAAAATATAACCTATGACACTCACAAATAACGTTGCATTTCTATTGGTAAAATAATTTTTAAAATCGGTAAGTAGATAGGTACGGAGATTACCCTCTACAACGAAATCCCGCACTAAACAACGGGAACAAGGTCTGTATTGCGGGGGACTTTATGAAAATTTAATTCACGGATACAAGTACACCCAGAGTAGATAGAAACGTTTATGAACCGTGACACTGTTTCCACTGAACCCACGCAGTCACGAGGTCTGTACCCCTAGTGCTCTTATGGCCTTATCAAGCGCAGATCCAGCCTTCAAACTTCGAGTCGAAGTATGAACTCGTTCATGATCGTTATAGTGCATTACTAAAATTGGGACAAATGTATTCAAAGATGTTGACAAAACAATTATTATCAATTGCCTATTAATCTCAATAGACCGTGAAGGAGTGACGTTACAACTCAATTAGGGTTGTGGGCATGCCTATCGTGCCCACAACCGTGGATCCACGCTTGGCCCTTATGGACAAATATGATAGTACCTACTAGGGGTCGCCCGCGTTACTCGTGTCCCCTGCAATAGGTCGTCTGAGGGAACACCGTGGAATGTTTAGTCGGTAGGACGGTCTCCTGTAGGAGACCGGGGAGTCCGACATAACCACCCACCGACGCCCAGGTGGGTGGTATGCGTAAATGCATTTAAACCACATAGAAAAAAAAAAAAAAAAAAAGGGGTCGCCCGCGTGGTTATTTGGAATATTTTCCCCGCTTTTGCAACATATCTAACTACTGCTCCGCTCCTATTGATCATAGCGTGATGTTATATAGTCTATAGCCTTCCTGGATAAATGCACTATTCAACAAAAAAATGTTTTTTTCTAATTGAACCAGTACTTTCTGAGATAAGCGCGTTCAACCAAAACTCTTCAGCTTTATAACATTAGTATAGATGTATAGGACGATGTCAAAAAAGGGGTCAGATGTTTAAATAAAACAATATATAGATAATATTTAAATTATTTAATCAACATGAAGCTTTCACATGCAAACACTTATAATAAACATTTAGACAAAAAATACACTATAACAAATATGATTATTTAAATTCGAATGGTTTTAAACAATAAATAGGAACAATTATAATATAGGAGTACAGTTAGCAACCGAATAATTCTTATAGAAATTATTACATTAATATTGCCGTCTTTGTCTTATTTAGAGAGAAAATAGAGACACTTGCATCGTGTGAATAGCAGTTTACTTTAAGGCCTTGGATCTAAGCAGACTTAGATTAGTCATAATTATAATAATATCATAAAAAGGTGAGATCATTCTATTTAAAAGTCTACGTAACCACTCGGTAGTCCTGTTTGGCTCTGTTACTTACCTATTATACTGCCCTGTTCCTGTAGACCCCGAGAAATCGTGTAACGTAATTATTAGGCCTTACAGCGAACAATACAAGTTCGCTAAAAGGTAAGAAGTATTCAAATAAAATATAATAATTATTATGTGCTGTTAAAAAAATGGTCATTTAAAAATATTATAATATTCAGATCGAAAAACTTTTGTTGCAAACCGTACTCAAAACATATATCAAAGGAATGTAAAGAACAATGTTAAATAGAATTTATTTTAATAAAAATCTTTTGCGGGCAAAGTCACCCATTTCAAATTTGATTTTTAACATTATATTTATTTCCTATGAACGCTCCTTGACTATATATTATTTAATATCATTTATATAGCAACGCGACCCGCGCGTCTCCATTCTATTTAATTTTGATTTTAAGGTTTTATAATACACAGTTCTTGCAATTCACGGCCGTTTTTAATAAAATATTATATATCAGTTTTCTTTATTGCCATTGGTAAATGGTGACCGGACACAGCCAAGCCTCCTCTAAACTTAGTGATCTCTTTACAAGGATACGGCCCGCCTGATGGTAAGCAGTTACCGTTGCCTTTGTAAGCTGTTATATCTGAGGCATTATTAATTAATTTAAGTATGTAAGCTCTTATAAAAAAATCGATTAATGACAATATTACACACATAATTAGAACCTCATTTAAAAGTCTTCTAGCGGCGCTAGTGTCTCAGCATTAGAGTCAATATAATAACAGAGTTTAGCTTCATCAATAATCAACTAACGCCTTATTAATAAACGTGGAATAGGGTGTAATTTTATTATATAATCTCTCTGTCTGTCATCAGTTATTTGATATTCGAAAGAAGAGGACAAAGCACGGTGTAACTATTCACTCGCTACACCACGTTTATTTATAAAGTAACTAGTTTTATCATGAAACGAACTGTGGTCGTGAATTGAAAAAACAATAAACCTTACAATTTTTTTGTTATTAATCGTATTAAACTAAGTTTATTTATAATATAATCAATAATCACACTTAGTATTTTGTGCGTTCTTCGTATACAACTAAGATCTAATTACAGATCTAACATTACATTTATGGCCACACTAATATTTTTTTTTATTATGGTAACACAAGTAAGACAAACTTATTTTTGTACTTACTTAAAATGTGATGCTTCAAAAATTTCAGGTGAATACTTCAATCTTGACAACTAGATGACATTGACTGGCTAAATGTCATCTTAAAGCCCACAACAAACAGAGCTATAATATATATTAATATAGCAAGCTATATATTACAGTATAGCAAGTTAAAGACTGGCTGGTGGCTATGCTATAATATATATTTTTGCACTCATTATCTCTGCGGCCGAAATATATCAAAATATATCGTGCTATACTGCCTTGCTAAGAAAGAACGACGTAATTGCGTGGTAAAGGCTACGGTAAAAACACATGTAACTAAACAGATTTAAGACATGTTTTGCTTCGATACTTGTCTTGCACTTGCGTTGTTACTTGTAAGCTGGGCAGTATATCTGTCGACATATTTTGGTGACGTAATAAAAATATACATTATAGCTGGGTCTGTGATCACGCAACAATTACTATAGAAAATATATCGTAATATATCTTGCTATAGTTTTTATTTATACATATATTATAGCTCTCTCTCTCTTGATAGAGGAGAGGAGACCCGTGGCCAGCTGTGGGACATATATGGGTTGCTATTATTATTGTATTGTAGCTCTATCTATTGTGGGCTTAATGCACTAATTAAGTCGATAGACATATGATTACTGTAGTATTGCAAAACGAGTAAAATTGGTGATTTTATAAAGTACCTATAGTCTATTTCACATAGCATCGGTACTGTGACGTTTGACTTTTAAAGATAAATATCAATGAAAATGATAGACGACTATATTAAAACGAATCGATTGAATACTTTAGGCTCTAGATCATTCAATAAGCCTATTAGTTAGAGATTGATTCAATCATTTTCTTTCACCTTCATCGCAAAATGTTAAACGTCACAGTACCCATGCTATGTGAAATAGACTATAGTAACATTTCTCGATTATTTTTTTAACTTGTTTTAGGTAAGGTGACTTCACATAGATTTAACACATATATGTACTTATATTAGTAGGCACAGGTGTAAACCTTGATCCGGGTTTATATTTGTTTTAATCTACAGTAGTAGTCGTTCACTATGGGGCTCGTGAGAAGGCTCAAAGCCACCCGAAGAGCAATGAGGAGGAGGAGGAGCAATCAGAAATGAGGAGATCCGTAGACGAACCAAAGTAACCGACATAGCTCGAAGAATTTCCTCCATTAAGTGGCAATGGGCAGGGCACATAGCTCGAAGAACTGATGGCCGTTGGGGCAGAAAGGTTCTAGAGTGGCCACGAACTGGAAGACGGAGCGTGGATAGGCCTTCAACAAGGTGAACAGACGACATGGTAAAGGTTGCGGGCAACCGATGATAGCCGGAGGATCGGGAGTTGTGGAAGTCCTTGGAGGAGGCCTGGACCTAGGCCTCCTCCTAGGAGTGGACGTCTTTTGTCTGACATGATGAATATAATATATAGTAATATGCAATATATACCCGAGTTAAGATTTATACTGAGTTCGGTGAAATCCATCTAGAATAGAATGTGAAATATACGATGCATATAATATTATCTTGAAATTATAATACATGTATAACTATATTAGTCAAAAAACGTATATATTATACGTATTCTGAAAAAGGGTTCATCTTATACTAAAGTCGCTCTCAAGTCACTGATCAGTCTCGTCAGCGTCGAAGAACGTTAAGTGTCAAGTGTAAGTCGTTGTCTCCGTACGTCAGCACGTACGCGAACGAAGCGGTGACTTATTGAAGTGACTTGACGGAAAAGTGACTAATTGACGTGACTTGCCGGTGACTTGACGGAGATGTGACTAATATTTAGGAATGAGGCATGTTTATCTTAAAGACCAAAACATTCACCTTGAAATTATAAAATTAAAATTTTTGATTAAAATAATAAGTACAATTATATTGCCGATTTAAAATTTCCTAAAATATTTGTGACATTAGTAAATAGCTTTGGCTCCACACAATAATTTGGCAACTATGTAAAAATACATTTATAAGCTATAAATGCTAATAAATACTAAGCAAATACCTTAAAAGTATATAGAAATACATAGACTTGTAGAAAAATAGATAAGTCTTAGAATGAAGAAGCTAGAAAATTGCACTATTACAGTATCGATTATTCAAATCGATATTTCGTTACATAATATCAAATATCTATCATACTGTCATACTTATATTGACAAGTAATACTTTGACAGTATGAGAATTTGACAGTTGAAAGTAAAATGAAATCTTTCTAACATCATTATCGATTTCATGAAAGTTATTAATAAATTGCCTTAAATTATTTTTGTTTATAGGAGTAGCTATTACTGTCCACTTAAGACAATATTTTGTGGGCTCAATAGTTAATAATAATAATAGTTGGCACCAATAAGTTGGCGTATTGGTGCCAACTATTAAGTTATTCAAAATAATTTCGACTTTGTTATCTAGACATAAAGTTGATTTTGTTTTGTTTTCATATTTGAATGAATAAGCCCGATTAAAATAAAATATACAATTAATCTTTTGAGACTAGTCAGTTTCTGTTAAGGGCTCGTCCATTAATTACTTGAGACGTTTGGAAGGGGAAGGGGTAGTGCCGAATCTTATTAAATCTCAAGTGGGGTAGTGGGGGTTATCTTAGTTAACACTTTCACGGACAGTAACTAGATGTTTTATTG
This sequence comes from Trisateles emortualis, assembly GCA_947095525.1. NCBI lineage: Eukaryota > Metazoa > Arthropoda > Insecta > Lepidoptera > Erebidae > Trisateles > Trisateles emortualis. The sequence goes on along the minus strand of OX352735.1, from coordinate 18,753,686 downwards.
TCATGACGTCTATAGGCGTTCACAGTCCTTCAAAGTGTTAAAATCTATTGATGAAAAAGTGCCAAAGTCACCTCACGTATTTAATGGACGCCCCTTAAGTCTCAGGTTTCAGGTAATCTTCCTAAAAAAATAATAATTAAACTATACCGTTACATTCTTTTGAATACATCTTTTTAAAAAATTATTCGTTTCCGCAACTTCTATCTTCAATAGCTCCACACCTGCCTAATAATCGCTGAAGCACCATTGTAGCCGCGGCTCTATAAAAAGACATAAAATTTATAATAATAATAGCAACTTATATATGTCCCAGAGAACGGATCTCTTCTCCTCTATCAAGAGAGAGAGAGGGTACTTTGCTTTATCTCTACATCACCTTATAGGTTGACTGGTAGAGAATGCCTTTATACCAGTGGCAATATGTCCGCCTTTATACCAGTTTTGAAAGTGTTAAATAAATTATTTAAAAGCGAAACAGTCGTGTAATGTTTTTAGCTCACGATTTTTTTAAGAGAAGGTTCAATACAGACACAAGCAGAGGCAGCAGCGGGCTATAGTGCAAGTATCAGTTATGCACCATTTGAGTTCTAAAGCAATGATTTTTAAATATACCTAATCTTCTCAATATTTTGCCATGTTGGTTGCATTGAAACAAGTTTTAATGATAATTAGAATCATTTTGATTGATAGGTATGTACAGTAATGTGAATAAAAGTATTTTTTATTAAATATATATTTTTTTTAAATACAACACCCGCACTATAGAACAAGCTCTTAGTCGCGGGGGACTTTACAAACATACAATTAACGGACACAAATTACACCCAGACTCAGAACAATTCTTTGTGGGTCACACAAAGTTTTGTTCTGTATGGGAATCGAACCCACAACCTCGTGCACAGCAGGCGCATACTGCGGCCACTGGACCATCGAGGCAGGCAAAGAGGGATATGTATACTCAAACAGCGCAGACGACACGAAAGTGCAGACTGTACTAACAGAGAGGCACCTGCCGGGAGGTAGGAAGGGAAGCGGGCGGGGGAATACAATCATACCAACCTAACAATTTTGACAGCTCCAACTGCACAGTTACAAAACTTGGGTTATAATGATCAAAAAACCTCTTTCAAGCTATTACAGCGCCATCTGCTCATAGCTCTGTTCCTGAGATAAAGTTATACGAAATTTAAAATGAGAAGGTATATATGTAGGTGAAGGTATATGGTAATATGAAAAAAAATAACGTACAATATAATTATGCGGTGGTTGTGGGTGGAGTGGTGGTGACGTCAGCGGAGGTGGTGGTGGTGACGTCACTGCTGGTCACGTTGGTCTCCGTCACGTTGAGGGCGGGCGCGGCGGTCGTGCTCACGCTCTCGGGGAGTTTACCTATGTACACGTATGTTATACTATTGTCTTCTTTATAAACTAGCTATTAAAGTGTATTTCACATAGCATGGATACTGTGACTTTTAACATTTTACGATGAAGATAAAAGAAAATGATTGAATCAATCTCTAACCAATAGGCTCATTGAATGATCAAGAGCCTAGAGTATTCAATCGATAAGTTTTATTATAGTCGTCTATCATTTTCATTGATATTTATCTTCAAATGTCAAACGTCACAGTACCCATGCCATGTGAAATAGACAATAGTTACGTTATCTAAATTTAAGAAGCCATTTAGCGATGCCTGAAAATGGCGCTGTCATGTAATTTTTTTTAGCAGTTACCGTAGCCTATGGACGCTTGCAACACCAGAGGTATCACAGGCGCCGACCCTTTAGAAAACAAATAACTCCTTTCTTGAAGAACCCCATGCTATAGTCTCTTGGGAAAACCTCTCGGAAAATTATTTGTTTTTATATGATTTGGAAAATCTCTCTTGAGTACGAGCTGCCTTGGCTACAAGAACTGGAACTTTGAAAGGTAAGGCACAACTAAATTTCTCACCGTAGTGGTATTGACCAAATGGAGCAGTACCTCCATCCTACCGAAGATAAGGTCTTTGGTAGGTTAAATGACAATATCGGATAAAAAAAATAATCAATCTAAAATACACACAATACTGTCAAATACAATGTAAAAATTATTAATGATGATGAATAAATAAATAAAAATCAATACGACTCAGCTAGTGTCTTACTTACCATTAACGTAATTTTGGAACCATTTGTTGATGCCGGGCGCGTGCTTTCTGATCCAGTCGATCCTGAATGTAGCCGTGTCGACCAACTTTTGTAATACTTGAGACATTGGGAGTAACTTCTTTTTGTGCTTCAGTGCGAATGATTTTAGCTGAAAAATGTACAAAAATAATTATTAATTAAAATTCAGCTATCTACCTATGTTATTTTAGATTATTTAAGGAGTTGTGTAATCTATGTACATAGGATTTGTGTATTTAAAAATTGAAAATTTGGTAGGATTGTCCATGTGGTGACGGATTAAGAATACAAATGCCAGAACTCTGTTCCGTCGTAAGACATCCTCGGGATGGAACAGAGTAAGTCAGGCAGTCAATATCCAGTAACTGCAAGAGTGGTAAAACTCGAAACAAAACCCTATTCCAACCCGTCTGGCTAGCGTGGCTTATATACATCCAAATGGAGAAGACCCGTGCCCAGCAGTAGGACGTTTATTATTAAAATTTAAAATATCGCAATACTTTTAAGAATTTGGAGAAATGTTGGACTGGTAGCAGGGTAGAGGATTTTGTCTCGTAAGCATAGTGTTGAACTCAAATAATCCAACAAGTAGTTACCCTGCTAAGTTCCTCCTCAGTGGTGATAAAGCCGAATGCCCCGCTGACGACGGAGGGGAACATGAAGGCGTCCATGTCGTTGAACTTGGCGTAGACCTGGTCGAAGTTGTTGAGCAGGAAGTCCTGCGCCAGGCGCGTGCCCAGCGGCGGCTCCACGGTCCACGCCGCCACCGCGTACTGCTTCGGAATCTCCGACAGACTCTTCTCCAGTAACCTATGACGTACAATTGTATATCAACCACATGCCGCCGTTGCTCGTCTCATCGGGCGCACACAATTGTGCACTAAAATATTTTCTAAGCAGATTAGAGGACATTATTATACCAATATTTTCTGTTGATTACAAAAAGCAAAAGTTGCCTGTCTATGTACTTATCTGAAATTCATGACGAGCATATTATTCTAATTATATTTTAAATTACACAATCGATAAATAAATATTATGAAATTTGAAGCAAACGTATTTGAAAAGTATCAAGATGCAGTAAAAAGGTTTTTCTGAAAACCAAAGTCCTTGTTGAACTGTTATCAACAAATTGAATAATTTCGCAAATTTTCGTTAGGCTAGAAGTTGCTTATTAGTTGTATTCTACTTCTTCTTTATGTCGATGGTATTTTAATTAAATACTTAATTACTATGTTAGCTTTATAATAACTTAACAGTTCCATCTGTCACTTATTTCTCCTTTTCTCTCTCTCTCTCTTTTTAAAAAGACAACTCCCGCACTAGAGAATAAGCTCTGTGTCGCGGGGGACTTTACAAACATACATTTAACGGACACAATTTACAACCAGACTCAGAACAACTATTTGTGGGTCACACAAAGTTTTATCCTGTGTGGGAATCGAACCCACAACGTCGTGCAGAGCAGGCGCATACTGTGGCCACTGGACCACCAGGGCAGTCAAATATTAGAAGT